>OX392468.1:14572373-15772373 GCA_947623365.1 Achlya flavicornis
TTGCAGATGAGACAGAAGAAAAAGTACAAGAAAAAACATTAGTGAAACTGTACACAAATTTAGCTGTATGTTATAACAAAACTAAACAACCACTGAAAGCTTGTGTTGCTTGCAATGAACTGAATAGGTTAAATAAACTGTGGAACAATGGCAAAATGCTTTTCCAAAATGCTAAAGCATTGAGAATGATTGGACAGTTTGATAGTGCAGAGAAAAGACTTAATAAAGCAATGGCATTACTACCGGATACAGAGGAAATGGAAACAGAAATAAGATTACTCCAAAAATTACGTGACTCATGCAATAGGTCCAAACTTATTGCGGAAAAGATGACTGAGAAGAATGCAATGAGTAAGAAGTTTGAAGAAGAGGTGGATAATTTAATCAAAACTTTTAAAGAAGATCCAGACTTGTGTAAATTGACACTTCCAAGTGGTCTCAATTCAATTGAGATGGAATACATAAAGAAAATTTGTATCAGAGAAAATTTGTTTTTCAATAAGATACCTAAAAACTTTGATGTGGATCATGATATAACACCTTGAGTAACACAAAAAGAGCAAGAATCTTCTAATGACTTTATTTTAGATAAAGATCAAAATAATGATAATATAAGTGAAGAAGGCATCTGATTTGTTGAATCCATTCTGCCTAATAATATTATTCTAAGAAAGCAAAAAAAACATGGTGCTTACGACGCGACGTTTTGACGCGAGAAAACTATATGTTTGGTTAGACAACCTCTCGCAGGTTCAAGTTCACCAGATATATCTTGGTTTGGAATAGCTTCTCTAGTACATAGTACATAATACCTCTCTGATTTTTTGTTGTACTTAATGAACTCAAAAACTACTGGAAGATTTTAAAAATACTTTCAACAGTAGTATGCTATAATTAACACTGATTAACTTTTGTCCGCGTAAGGGTGATCAGGCTAATCTTGGGCCGTCATCTTCTTGTCAATTGAAACAAAAAAAAATAGGCTAAGTTTATTATATAGTATATTTTATTTTCATAAAAATTAGGGATCTCTACGAAATATCCAATGAAAATGTAATGTAACCCAAGGTGTAAAAAAATATATCCAATTTTAAAATTCCTTACATCGCGTGCTCTGCTAAACACCTACTGATGATAGATCAAAATAATGTACTTCACTACAGTTTTAGAAAACATCAATATGTACAAAAAGATTCGCGATATGTTCAACTATTATACTATATCACCAAAAGATATATATAAAAATGATATAAATGTAAAAACTAAAAACTTTATAAATAATAAATGTATACTTAGTTTTTTTTGTTAAATTAGGTATAGTTTTTTTTGTGTTAAGTTTGAGTAGTTATCTAGTTCTTTTTTATAATTATTCATAGATTTTTTGTTTACTTTTGTTAATTGATAAGTGTAGTATAGTATAGACTCCATCTAGTTTGTTTTTGAGTAATAAAACGACGTCGGGCCAGCTAGCGCGGTTGTTTAACACTCTGGTTAAGAATCTACCTATCGAGCCGCAGGTCGTGGGTTCGATTCCCACACAGGACATGCATTTGTGTGCATGAACATGTCTTTATGTCCTGAGTCTGGGTGTAATTATGTATTTACAAACAAAAAGAAGTATATGTTATCACAAAAAGTAGTATATGTATCAGTTATCTGGTTTCCATAGTACAAACTCTGCTTAGTTTGGGATCAGAATATGACCGTGTGTGAGGAATGTCCCAGGATATTTATTTATTTAATAATATTCAACTCCAGTAGCTGATATCGGATGGCCTGGCATTTGTACCGTGAGACCAGTTTAGTATCGGCCATTTTATTTTTTCGTACATGCACGTGAATTTGACCAAGGTACGTGTGCGAGCTACTGCTGAGTTGTCAAAGGGAAAACATCTCAAAGTTTTCTGTTTGACACCACACCCGTAGCCTGTATCAATATCAGGCCGTCACACGTCCATATCTTGTAAAATGCTGAACCGAAATTGATGAAACTAGCACTGTTCCCTAAGTTGAAGTAAATGTACCTAAGCTAGGGGTCGGCAACCTTTTGAGACGGAAGAGCCAAATGTTACAATTTACAAAAAATTACAGTTTTTAAGGAGCCACAAATATTGTTTGGCTTTTTTTAAAACGGTTTTATTTTTATTTTATTCATGCAAGAGAACGCTTGCTCGCACGAATATGTCGACTCGCAGATCGTCAGCACTCCAAATGGATCGATTGCATGATTTTAAGGATTTTGATAAAATAATTATTTTTTGCGTATGGAACTGAAGAGCCGCCACTTTACATCGAAAGAGCCTGCGGCTCGCAAGCCGCAGGTTGCTGACCCCTGACCTCAGCCAATAAAAAAGAATGGTCACAATCCGATTAATAGTTTCAGAGAAATGCGTGGCTAAACATCTTCGTTTGCTAATATTTTGCTCGTTTTTTGTGGAAGGATATAGCCATTGAGGAAGGTTAAGTTTTTATCCCAGGTAAAACCGCGGGGCTCAGTTAGTTATCAGCCCCGGATCTAACCGGGGCAGCAACTTGATATTCGCGCCCCCTTGCCTCGTCGTTTGAGATAATTTGTTAAAAAAAGTCTTCAAATACCACCAGGGCGTCTTAAAATCAAATTACCTAATAGTTGATAGAACAAGGTGCGCTGGATGCTAGGCCCATTATGTAATCAGTATTGTTTCGGTGTGTTAAGTTTTAGCCGTTAAAACTTAACACACAGATGAATCACTTTTATACCGTTATTTTATTTGTAGAAGTAGGTATTTTTTATGTGAATAAATTAGGCCCCTCTTTTCTACTGGGCACTCTGGGCAAGTAACCAGGGCCGCGCGATCGATGGGGGCCCCTTAGTTCCTGCCATTAAATCTATACTGATATAATAAAGCGGAAGAGTTTTTTTTATTTGGTTAAATGGCCAAATCTCTGAAACTACCCGTTGGATTAGAAAAACATATTTTTGTATTTGAAAGCCAGATTCGTGTGGAAAAGTATAGGTAGGGACGTAGTTACCACCGTATCAATGATATGGTGCACCGGGCTATAAGGGCCTAGAACTTGTGTAACTGTGTAAGCAACGATAATTCGTAAAAACAAACGCCCTAAATTTGGGCTTCGCCGCAGTCCGGTAGAAGAGCCCCCCAACAATCTTTGATACAGGGCCTTAGGGTCTAGGGCAAGCTACGCCACTGTATAGGCTACTTTTTTATCCCGGGAACGCGGTGAACCGCGGGGGCAGCTAATTTATTCATACACTTTGAAGAAGTGATTAACGATTTTGCTTACCTATCTCAAAGCTTGATCAACCAACATGATTAAGTTTAAACCCTAACATGCATATAGTGAATGCTAAATGAGTTGTTTTTCTGGATTATATGTAATTAATTACCTATTAATTTAATGTGATTAAGAAATAAAACAGTTCTATAAATCTAGAATGTTATTAATCTGTACCTTTGCCAATTTTAAAATTGTCCTCTGTCATAGGAACCCAGGGCCTCTAATAGCTTACATACGGCCCTGAAAATAGAATCAAGTAAATCTGATACCTATTGGTTCTCGGATATGTTCAAATTAACGGACAGTTAAGTTTTATAATGAAAGGAAAAGTAGTGATGACGAAAGCCACGGCGAAGGTCTTGGTTTCGAATCTAAACAATTAGCTTAGATTTCGGTCTAGGAAAACATCGAGAAAAAACTATAACACAATGGTAGGGTATTTTGCAATTACTACCCGCCTGGCTGGCTACCACCCTCAAACTGAAAATCTGTTAAGTGCCAAGCACCTACCAGATTGTTCCGGCAGCAGCACTTGAGATTGGGAGCCAGTACCTCCCTTCTAGGCTGTGTACTTTTCCTTCAACTAAATCATAATGATCATAACTTTCCGTTGTAGAGATTGTGGTATAACACTAAAATATCTTTAAAAAAAATGACTGTACTATGTACTCGAACCAAAATAATGAAAAGCCTTAATTTTCTTAACCTTATTTTTTTTCTTTGGAGACATAGGTACATTGTCTAAACCGAACAAAGGGATGTTATTGTTATGTAAAATAAAATAAAATTTCAACAAAAAGTATAGTTTAATGCGTAATTACAATTTTATAATTAACTAATAAGGACTACATTCTATTGGCGGAAAATATACCATTTAGTCTCTTGAAAATGCAACATACTTAATAATTATCTGTATAGTTAATTAAATACAAACGCAACCGTACAGAACCGACCACCAAAATGTATTTTTAGCAGGTTTTGTTTCAACATGTTCGTGTTCTACTCTATCTTAAAATTAGTTTTGTGTGGGAAGGTTTAGTAGTACATTTTGGCCTTGGGGTAGGTATGTGACGTTACGGGACTTGGATAGTTGGTAAGCGATATCTTCTGCAGCTTCGATACGACGTAGTTCGACGAGACCTTCGCCAGCACTTCCGAAAGACTTGGCGAGAAGGACAGCGGCTTGTGCGTCTCCCTCAGCGGCGATGACGGCAGCTTTCTTCTGCTGTTCCGCCTTCTCCACGAGGAACCTCGCCTTCTCGGCGTCCTGCTGCGCGACCTGCTTCAACTCCACAGCTTGCATGAAGTCCTTGCCGAATGTCAAGTGCGTGATTGAGATGTCGTCTAAGATTAAGCCAAACTGTCCTGCTCTTTCGGTCAAATTCTCGCTAACCTTTTGTGACACCACCTGTAACATTAAAATAGTTATCATCATCAATAGTTCATAATATAGTTACCTCCACATACACAGACAAGGAGTCCCGCGCGCCTATTTAGAGACGAAAACAATGAATATAAATAAATAAATATCCTGGGACATTTCTCACACACGGTCATCTGATCCCAAACTAAGCAGAGCTTGTACTATGGAAACCAGATAACTGATATAATACATATACATACTTTTTTTTTTGTTTGTAAATACATACTTAATATACATAATTACACCCAGACTCAGGACATACAGACATGTTCATGCACACAAATGCATGTCCTGTGTGGGAATCGAACCCACGACCTGCGGCGCGTAAGGTGAACCTTAACCAACTGCGCCAACTGGCCCGTCAAACTATACTCATGTCCCGTAAATTGAGAAAATTGCATAAGTGAGTACGAGTGGCCGTCGGTCTACTATTGACTCTATACCATAGCACTATGTGCCAACAGTACTAAATTATAAGATAATACACATATTTAATCTATTGGTAAAACGGTACCGCCCTTTCACACGCCTGACGCCTGAATATTATGGAATCTGTTGAGGAAGTTGTCTCTAGGAGGGCGCGAGTTTATTTTCCAATGCTTAGTGACATAGGCCCAGTCTAAATGGCTTGACTTGTCATTTTTATATTTACTTTTTATTTATTTTTTATTTTTTTGTTTACTAACTTCCGTCTCACAGTTTTACCAAGTTTTCCAAGGGATCAAATATTTCCACAGGATAAAAATTGCATAAGTTATTCAAGGATTTGATTTATCTATGAGGTAAGTTTCATACCAATCCATTGAGTCATTATGGCTAAACAATTATCTACAGTATTAATAACATTAGGTGTATTATAATTATTTTATGTTAATTTAATCAATTTTATTTATTGCCACACATTAAAAGCATAGTACATAATTATGATAGATAGGTAGAATTTAATTACTATTTCAAATTACCTCTCTCTGTGTAATAAGTTCACCAGCATCAAACTGTGCAACAACAGCCTTGAGGACTTCAGCAGTGATGGATGGTAGCACTCGCTCGTCATAGTCCACACCGAGAATAGTGTAGATCCTTGGGAGCTGGTCAGGTATCGGCCTGAACAGGATACGGAGTGTGATGTTAACATTTTGAAGATCTGGAAATGACAAAAAATACTTAAATTTAATTAATCTGTATTCGTATTTCGTATATAATAAGATTACGTTTAAAAAAAGTCAATTGCAAGTCAGACTCTCACATGAAGGTTTTTGTAAAGACATTTCACTTTCTTGAAGGTATGGGGCCCTCTCTAATTTTATTCCATTTTTATTATTTGTTCTTAAAGCGGCAATAGAAATACACATTCTGTGATATTTTCAACTGTCTCCCTAATAGGGAACCGTAATAAATCAAAAAAATAAATAAATCGTAATAAATCTCATGAACCGTAATAGGGTGACCCTATTACGGTTCATGAGATACAGTCCACAGATGGACAGTTATTTTAAGGCGATGATAGCTCAGTGGTAGTGACGTCGGATACCGAGACGAAGGTCCCGGGTTCGAATCCTACAATGAGCTTGAGCTTTCGGTGAAGGAAAACATTGTGAGGAAACCATAGCACGGTGGTAGGGTACTTTGTAGTACCCGTCTGGCTGGCTACCACCCTTAAGTTGAAAATCTGTCGCCAAGCACCCATCGGTGTGTTCCGTCAGCTGCACTTGAAAGCCAGTTCCTTCTAGGCTTTGTGTGCTTACCACCTTCGACCACATCATCACTTACCATAGTGAGATTGTGGTCAAACACAGGCCTATACACAGTAAAAAAAAAAAAAAGTAGAGGTTTAGTAATAGGGTCCCGTTGGCACTTTCACATTTATAATATTAGTATGGATTAATGTACATACCTTTACTTCCGGTGACGGTGGGAACATTTCTAGGGCGTGATCTGATGTCAAAGATAATGGGTCTCTGTACCCAGGGGACAAAGAAGTGAGTGCCTTCACCAACAACTAAGTTCTTCACACCAGAAAATCTGTCAAAGATCACAGCTCTGTTTCCACCATCAACTGTAAATATAAGATTTATTTTTAAAAGGGAGTATAGTGTGTTTCTTTTACAGATTCTTGCAGGGTGCGCAACAGGCAAGTGGTGGCAACCCCTGGTGTTGGAAGCCATCTTCTCAGCAAATGCAACCTTCCGTACCGGTATTGGAGTCAGACTTTTCATAAGTGCCTGCGAAGGTCTATTTAAATAAATGATTTTGAATTTGAATAGGTTTAGTGCATCAAGGAAAATTTCCTCAACAGTAGTAATACCAAGCAATCTAAATGCCACAACTAATAAGTGATTTTGCACCTAAATGTTTACTGTGTGCTTGACTTAGCAAATCAGAGTGCAATGTCAGTGTTGAGAAATTGGTGAAATAGATTTAAAAAATGAATGTTATTGCACTTCTTTGGGTTCTTTGGTTCTCAATTACTGCACCTAAATGTTTACTGTGTCCTTGACTTAGCAAATCAGAGTGCATTGTCAGTGTTGAGAAATTGGTGAAATAGATTTAAAAAATGAATGTTATTGCACTTTGGGTTCTTTGGTTCTTTTTCGATGGTTTAGTGTAACTGCATACCATGAGGCAAGGCATGATGCTTTTACCACTAAGTGGATTACCTATCAATTCTAATATGTAAAGTGCATTTTGTGCAAGTTGAGATTAATTGTACATATAACAGTCTACAAGGACAACAGATGTTTATTTATTTATTTATTTATTAAGGAACTCCAACAAAGATACATATGTTTAAAAGGGTTTGACTGAAAAGCAGTATATGGTATATACTTTGGAGTACAACTGAGTATTAGTCATAATCATAATCAACATCACACAATATTACTGTTGTGTGCATGTCAGAATAAATGTTTTTTCTTTCTTTCTAACAGTTTAGTTTGAATTCAGAGGAATCTTATCTACATTACAATAATTTTAAATATCCTGAGACATGAGACACAGTTATCTTTTGCTTGTAGGTACTATGGAAACCATATAACTGAATACTACATCATATACTACTTTTTAAATACATACTTAATATAAATAATTATACCCAGACTCAGGACATGCAGATATGTTCATGCACACAAATGCATGCATTAATCCTGGGTGGGAATCAAACCCACAACCTGCAGCATGATAGGTATGGGTATTAGTAACCTGAGCCTAGACTTGCAAAACTGAATTTTGTTGTATAACATGTCTAGTACAATTATTGGTACTATTTATGTTCTTGGTATGGTACATAGACATATAAAAAAAACATGATGGAGTGTCGCCTTATAAGAAAGTGAAGCCAAAAATTTCCTATGTGTGTGAGTAAAATCAGTACTGGCCCAAGCAGGCACAAATGGTACTGAGCCTTATTGTCACGGTCAACATCTCAATACGGAATGACAACTGATCGACTTCCTATGGTCTATATGTGTGTGTGAGGCCATGTATTTACAAGAACACCGGCTTCCTATTACTTGCGTCACTTAAGAACACAGACCGTTCCTACTTTCATTTTTTCTTGGTCTGAGGTATGGTTCAAAACAACAACCATAATGGAGAATGTCACTTCCACTATCAGTTTAAATTAAAATTCAGCATTTTGGTTACCATTGTAAAGTGCTGAGTTGACCACTCCTCCGACGAGGGCTACTCCCAGGCCGACCTGGCCGATACGGCTGAAGAGATGAGCCGCCATTTCTGAAACATTGGTCAGAGAAGCCTTAGCATTTGATGCACATGTAGTTTTTAGCCAAGTAAATGCTAATTTAATTTAATTTCTAGTCATGAGGTTGGAGAATATATCATTCTCCAACCAGCTATTTGTGTAGTTACGCAAGTTAAAGATGTATGCGGCGTTTTCAGGAATAAGAGTATTCCAATGATAGTATGATTGCAGCACTAGTTCTTATTATTGAATCACAATGTTTAGGTTTAAATTTATATTTCACTGTACTTTATTATCATACAGAACCACGATATGCTAAGAGCTTTATTAATAATCGTCATTATTGTAAAGAATTTACTGAAATGTGAAGAAATTATCTAATTGCACGATATGTTATCTAACCTCAAAACACTTTTTGGCAACTTCAATGAAATAATTTCTCTCATTTTATTGGTTACTATATTACGATATTATAGGAATTCACCTTGATATTATTTAGTTCGATTCCTATAGTTAATCAATCCTAGTTTTTAATATATTTTGTGGAATTTCAGTGTAAATCCAGTTGAACAGGAGAAAAGACACACAGATTAAAAAAAGAGGTTATTTACACGATAGGATACGCACAGCGCCTAAAAATAGTACGAACATAAACTTTTGAGTACGCAGTGAATAAAAAAATATTCGGACTTTTTGGCGGGAACTTGCAGAGTGACGTAGCATTTTCATTTTTATTTTCATAAATTTGTGTATTTTGAGTTTTATTGTGTATTTTTGGTGGTATTTTACCCAATAAAGATCATCGATGTGCACCAGTGAAGTGAAATGAAATGAATTATGTGTATCGTGACTTTTCAAGTTGTCTCAAAATGTCCGTGAAGAGTTTTAGTACAATGACCACCATTGTAGTAAAACATGACTTTTATGGACGGTGACTGACTGAGGACTTTAATGTGAAGTGATTTATTGTGACTGGAAACTATAATATAACTCGACACTGGCAGAAATGAGCCCTAATTTGGGCTTGGTTGCCAAAATTAAAAATAAGAAGAAGAAGAAAAAAATATTCGGACTTTTTGGCGGGAACTTGCAGAGTGACGTAGCATTTTCACTTTTATTTTCATAAATTTGTGTAATTTGAGTTTTATTGTGTATTTTTGGTGGTATTTTACCCAATAAAGATCATCGATGTGCACCAGTGAAGTGAAATGAAATGAATTATGTGTATCGTGACTTTTCAAGTTGTCTCAAAATGTCCGTGAAGAGTTTTAGTACAATGACCACCATTGTAGTAAAACATGACTTTTATGGACGGTGACTGACTGAGGACTATAATGTGAAGTGATTTATTGTGACTGGATACTATAATATAACTCGACACTGGCAGAAATGAGCCCTAATTTGGGCTTGGTTGCCAAAATTAAAAATAAGAAGAAGAAAAAAATATTCAAGCAATTTCTCAGGTAAAGTAAGTTTATTCATTGCATTTTGTACATGCCGTTTGCGCACTGAAATCGAAGGAACCACTAAAGAACAAAACCAAACCAGCGAAACTAACTACAAACAGTAACAGAATGATGAATGATAGGACGAAACTTGAATGGGAACATGGAATAAAAAAGAAATACACCGGGGTCGCTAATGCTCATTTTATGCTGAAACTTGCTTGACGGAAATTTAAATTATTAAACTTTTTTATTTTGATTTCGAAAATTTGTTTGTTTGGCTTGAAAATAAAATAGTACGCAAATTGGCGGGAGAGTACCTAAGAAATAGTACGCAATGCGTACTACTGCGTACCCTAATGGCAACACTGAATGGAATGAATTTACGTTTCGTTTCTATCATGATTCAGTGCATAGAAATTTTATTTTTATTATAATATAGTAAATACCAAAACTAAATGTTCCCATTTGAATAATTTTATATTCAAACGGATAGGATATTTTTTTTTAAATACTTTTTGAATTCTATTGCTTGTTTACATTTCTCTTTTTATTACTATCAATAATCAATTATAGTATGTAATTATTGAATTTTTTTTTGTTTTATGTTCGGAAGTATGCAACCGCGACTATTTGGTAGAACGAAACGCAATGTATCACTTTTTCGCCTGGGCAAAATCGTAAGGCAACCTGTGGTAAAACCTCTGATTAACTATTTGATATGGTTAGCCCAAGAATCTTATATAGGTATTCAATGGATTTCGCACCTGTATAATAATAATAATAATCATTTTCTTTATTGCATTTAAATAAAATACAAATACGTTATGGCAGACAATTCAACATTATTAATATACCTAGAGTCATAGTAAAAAAATAAGTATTGATGCCTAAACTAGGTAAAAACCTGTAATACCTAATCGATTTTTAAGTAAATAAACTGTAGTGTAAACGAATGGTTAGTTTAAATTAAACTCCTTTTTTAAACATAGACAAAGTCTAATCAAATCAATCAAATCCGCCTGTGATCAAATCAAATAAACCCTTATCTGTTTCCAAATGTAATGTCAACATTTTGGTAACACTGTAGGACTAAAGAAATCGTTCAAGGACTAGAGTGACCATATTTTTGGATATATATACGACTTTTAGACGATAACGTAAAACTTTACAACGAGTGAGTAGGTACGTGATAACGAGTATAGGCATAATTATTTTTGAGTATGAGTATAAGACGCGTACGTGTGCATTGATCATTAGACTCTCGGCTCCCTTAACGTGCTTTAAACTGACTCGCAATGTCGCAATACCTCCATGCAGCTGTCCATTAATAACATTAAACTGACTCGCAATGTCGCAATACCTCCATGCAGCAGTCCATTAATAAATCAGCAAACAAACAAATTAATCCAGTTAGCGGGAACCATATGGTAATTGAACGAAAAATAAACAATGAGGGAATAATCGGCTCGAGTTCGACAAGTAGAGGGTCGTGTGGGTGGCTCAATTATTTAATAACTGACAATAAACACGAGATTAGAGTTGCTAGGACCTACGATACTTTATGATAACTTTGTAGGTCAATAAACGAACTTTATTAGATTGATGATTTAAGGTTTTAGCTGCGAAATCTATATGTTTAGTTTTAGGACAAAGACACAGTATGCCAGGCTCCGAACAAAAATCTTCGAATCCTTCCCTCAAATCTGCCGCTGCTACCGATTAACCCAGGCAAGGCTCCAGCAGCGTTTCCTCTTTGGATAGCCAAGCTAATGCGTTGGCGGAAAAAGCTCCCCACCCGCTGGTCTCCGAAGGTCTCGCAAAATTTTCATGATAAAGTGTATTTAATTACTTAATTAGGTATTTTATTGACAGAGCGTCTATGTTTCAGCTTGGGAAAAAATGCTTTCGAAGGTATGTCTGACCGGTGTCCGGCGGATGTCTGGCAATTTTCCTCTACAGGTCGCATTTTTCAACCTATTCTCATGAAATTTTGTGTTCGAATTTTTTGTCGATTCAGTTTTTGCCTTTTTTTTTCAATATGGTACAATATGATAATTAACGTTTTCAACCCATATGGCTCGCGAGGTCTACAACTCACTCACAGAGCCACTAGTTTATACGACGATGTCGGTAAAAAAGCATACAGCCTGCCTAATGGTATGCGGTTAACGTAGCGCTTGCAACAGACGAGGCATCTCAACTCACGCGTTACCGACCCTTCGCCGCTCCCCAATGCAGAGCGCGGCCTACTCACGCGCAGGAACATAACAGTTATCTTACTGCGATATTCTGTAAGGTGGACTGGTGGTGGATGTACTTCCCCAGTCGACATTTATTTCTCTACATTTATTTGTATTTAAACATATCGAAAGGTATTTCTTAGATTTCATGGAATGTAACTTTTCACACAGATAGCATATGTTTTGGATAGGTAGGACATAAGATACTTTTTGTCTTGGGAAAATGATAGGTTCCTCGGGAACGCGGGTGAGACCGAAGGGCGAAACTATTATTATTATATTATTATGTATCTAATTACCTCGTCGTATTTTGTAATCATGCGATTCATGCGTTACTTAGGTACCTACATGCTTCTGAGTTTTTATCATGAGAATTGTGTATTTACAAAAGCGCAGCAGACGTGTTTATTGTTACTGAACAATCGAATTAATTTATAAGTCGTTTTGTTTTTTATTTTATTGGATTAAAATAATAATAAAATGAACGTGAAAGTGCCTGAAGTGAAAAAATGCTGTTTCTGCATTCCATTGCGACAGGGTATTATTGTATTTGGATACATTAATATTGTAAGTTTATTTTAAACTATCTGTCCCCCGCGGTTTCACCCGCGTTCCTGGGATAAAAAGTATATGTCCTTCTCCATACCATAGGCTATCTGCATGCCAAATTTCATGATGATCCATTGAGTAGTTGAGGCGTGAAGGCGTAACAAACAAACAAACTCACTTTCGCATTTATAATATTAGTTAGGATTACATACTTAATTACTTTCTTTTCAATTTATTCTTTCAGTATCGAGTAGGGTAGCGGGTAAAGTCATGGAATAAATTTATTATTCTAATGAATAGGAAACGCATTGATATTTTTTTAACTAAACACTGAACTCGGTACCGCTGGCATTCAGGATAATTCATTAAATTTCAGAAAATCTCGTTACCCCCGAATACAAGTCCCGGCTCGGGCTTGGGTACTTATCTACTTTTGCTGCCAGTTATAACTGAATGAAGAACATGAAATGACTTGATCTATGATACCTAACTTAGTAAGCCGTTGGTCCAGCGACAAACGCTGCTATTAGTTCAAAACCGCCACAAGTTTCCATTATCAAACATCGTTGGCTGGAATCTTGCGTGCCTTACAGGTCAAATTCAAAAGCGTGTGAAATCCGCAAATGGTGATCTAATGTGAATTGTTCTTACTGATCCTTTTCTACCAGCCTCACGGTTGCGCTAACAGAAACTAGCCACCAGTTAAACAACTGAAGAAGCATCGTATGACCTAGGTACTACAGTCGAGAAATTAAAAAGAAAATGTTCTTTATTGGAAGGTTCTGGCTCCCACTTATTGCACCAATTCAACCAATTTATCATAGTTATTTAGGGTTTCGTACTCAAAGGGTGCCACACTGGACCCTATTACTAAGACTCGCTGTCCGTCTGTCTGTCTGTCAGTGGGCTGTATCTCATGAACGGTAATAAGAAGCAGGTGATATTTTCAGAATATGTGTATATCTATTGCCGCTATAACAACAAATAATAAAAATGAAATAAAAATTAAAGGAGGCGCCCATACAAGAAACGATTTTTTGAAACGTTTTTTTTTTCACTACAATGTTGATCTACTTAATTAATATTGTATGGAACCCTCCGTGTGCGAGTCCGACTCGCACTTGGCCGGTTTTTTAATAGTGTCTCAGCTTCTATTATTTACGTCATGGTCCCTAGTCTATATTCAAGGCTAGGAAATGAAGTAACCCATATCTAGGTATTCAGCTTAGCTTCACCTTTATCGCCTTATATTATCGTATTTTTTCAATCTCTACAGATATTTTCCCTTCTCGCCGTGGCAAGTCTCATTATCACGACGGAATGGCAAAGGTCGACGTTAATGAACGACTCTTCATTGGAGGTGGTCACCGAGACTGTCCTCTTCAGTATATTTGGAATGAGCGTGTTACTCAATATTTTGTTACTTGTGGCCGGTTACCAGGTAAAGGAACTGTTTATTTTAGATTTCCTAGGGTACATTAATATAAATTAAAAATAAAGCGATTTATTCGCGTTTTTAAAAAATAATCTTCAATCAAGGGGAAAGCTAATGAAACCGCATCAAAATCTGCAAAGTGTTTCTAGAGTCGCGAAAAGCTAGACCGATGAACGTTGCTTTTTATATGTATGGAGAGAAATAGGAAAAAAGACTGAGTAGAGAAGAGAACAGGGGCCCAAGTCTGCTATATCAATTGTGTTCCAATGATCTTTCAGTGGTGTCAAAATTGTGCCATAATGACACTATTCTGTTAGTAAGTAGACTACCAAAACTGTAAAATGTAAAATGTAAATTTTGACACCACTGTAAGTTCATTGGAACACAATAGCAGACATGGGCCCCAGATATACGAAAGTATGGTACTAACTGATTTTAGAATCAGTTCAGTAGTCAATACTAATAGTACTAAAAATACTACAGTACTCTACGACAGTCCTTAGACTGTCGTAGAGTACTGTAGTATTTTGTGATATGCCCCTTTTGTGAAGAGTTTTTGCCAGGAGTGGAAATTCCTTTCAATTGGACATACTTACTATTATAACAGTTGGTGATTCCAAGATGGCATATTTTCGAAACCTATGTTGGGTTAGTCATGCTGAACAACTTTTTCTATGGGACCAATAGTGAATTCTCAAATTGTCAACCTTGCTCGATCATAATGTATGAAAAGAAAAGATTTTTTTGTGATTTCAGTGCTGGCTGGTCCCATAGTAAAAGTTGTTCAGCATGACTAATCCAACATAGGTTTCGAAAATATGCCATCTCAAAATCTCCACCCAGTATAAAATATAAAAAAATCACTGAGTTCGATAATACTTGGCTGACATAAGGTTATCCTTCATGAAATAACATACTTTGTTTATTGACTCAACATTGCGATAAGGTGTAGCGGTCAGGTGAATGAACCAATAAATAAATTATTTGTAGGTTAATTTCTTTTGTTCATTTGCAGAAAGATGTAGATATGTTACGACTCTATAACTACTATGGAGTGGTCACCACATTGGCTGCATTGGTTCCTACAACCATCCTTCTATCCCGATGGATGATTATGGATACTGTTGCTGCTATGTTCGCGATAGGTAACATTAAAAAATTATTAAGCAATAAATAGCAAAATGACGATTCGAAATAATCCCTTTTTACTCACAGCCGGTAGGATATATTATATGCCTCATTAAGTGGCTGCGTAAACGTGTTTCTTGTGTCGGACACTTTTTGTTACCCACACTGGACACCATCACAGGAAACCGTAGTTGCTGTGTCCTGTAGCGGCGATCGGACACAGTTTATGTCTGGGCAAGGAGTGGCCGATTTCATACTGGTTCTATAGAAATCAAATATTCGTTGGTAGCTTGTATCCGACACCAGACACACGTATGCGCAGCGGCTGAAAACACAGATTAAAATAAGTGGTAAATTAGGGCCAAGTATTCTAATTTGGTTTTCCAGAAGACACCGAAGTTACATATTTATGAGTAAATAACTCAGGAAATATATTCTACTCATATATTCCATTCATAGTTACTTATAAGACTGATATAGCGCAGCAACCGATCTGAACATTGTAAAGCAATAGCTTTTTTAGACAAAATACTCTCTTTACTGCAGCACCCTAAGTGACATTTATTTTTTTCTTGAACTTTCCTTTTTTTTCTATTATTGAAAATTAAAAATAGGTAGGATTACATGTGCTTTTTTAACATTTAAAATATGTGGTACAGGTCGGTTAACTAAAGCTGGCACGTTTCAACACATTTACACCGTCTCTCTCGCGCAAAGTCAAGCTTATGAGTATGAAGGAGACAGTTATTGTTTTGCTTTTGCTACTGCTCATAAATATAGAGTGGTCTATTTTTGCATTCGTCCATTAGACTTGACTGATTGCAAATTTATGAGTACTGTGAACGTGCCAGCTTTCGTTAACCGACCTGTAAATCTATATACTTTTTTTTGAGAAATTGTTTCTTTTTCAGCAATGCAATGCTACGTGATTGTACTAGTGAGGAGTGAAGTAGTCAAGTTAGAACGGATGCAGCTGAGGTCTACTGAAGACAACCGGACGTGTCATGAAGAAGCTATTGACATTCCTGATGGCAACCCTTTAATTTAGTATCAACGTTTCATATTCATGTTACAGTTTTATGTACTTGGTGTATATGAATATCAAACTTGGTGTATATGAATATCAAACTTGGTGTATATGAATATCAAATTTTCATTTTCTTCACATATTTTTTTTAAATATTACGGGCGTTACTTATATACCATTATTTTTGTTATAATACTTATGTAGCCATTTAATCAGTAAATTAGTTAAATATAATTTTGTGAGTATAGGGTCGTTAATCTTATAAGTGTAACTTCCTCCGATGATTAATAAATATATCACATATTTAAGAACAAAAACGATGATGTTAAAATAAAACGTTGCGTTAAGTTTAAAATATGTTTTACAAAACACACATCAGCCCATAATGAAGCCGAAAGATGTCATAATTTGAAACTGTACAGCCACATCAACTCCCTTCACAGTCCGTCGCATTACGTAAAGGTATTCAAAGCAGCATTTTGGCGGAGCACGATCACGCAGCGTTGCAGTAATAATACACTCAAAATCATTAAAAGAACGCCAAATATTTCCACATTTTCATGAGTGGGAGCACAGGTGGGTGCCCGCAGGACACAGAGTCGTGACTTACTCCTCAACCGGCCCATTGTCAGGGATAATATTCATTGAAATAATAAGAAATGGTTTAAACACGGCCGGCAGTACACTGTACACCAAATTGGCAATTACCTATCTTGCATGCTATTTGGTGGGCAAAAAGACACCGCCACGCCACCGCCACGGACATTGTTTGAAGTTGACTATCTATTAATCTTTTTTGGTTGTTTTTTTTTGTTAAATTGATTTGCTCTACGAACAAAGGTGTTGGCTATTTATATGCTCGTCGGTTACTGTAAATGAAATTACACGTGACTTGACTTACACGCATAAAGAGACTAACTTAAATAATATACATACCTACTTACATTTGTTTTACTTAGAAGTATTTACTGTAGCAAATCTATCTACAGTAAATTCTTTGGAGTGATGGTAATAGTGATGATTTGTCCGAAGATGGTAAAAAAGCACACACAACCTACAAATGACGGAATCTACGATCTTTACTTTAGGGTCGGCAACGCGCGAATGATACTCCTGGTGTTGCAAGTGTCCATAGGCTACGGTAATCGCTTACCGTCAGTTTTCAACGAGACTGGGGAGGAGTAAGTTATCTAGGGGACCACAATAGATCCCAATGGGTCGAAGTGTCCGAGTTATTCCTCGGCCCCTGCACAAGATAAGATAAGATACCGTCAGGCGGACCGTAGGCTTGTTTGCCACCTTAGTGGTATAAAAAAAAACCTCAGCTACTGAGTTATTATCGCCTGCAAAAAATACATGTTTGAGGGAACTCATATTCAAGCAATATTGGCAATAGGTATAACGGTTATTACTATAATTTGCTATGTTTTACGGTACATACGAGTTTAATCGGGCCGGATGTATGCTTAAACGCCAGCTGGTATTCGAGTGAGAAAAGCCTGAAAGCCGCAAACTCGATGGGCGGGGAGAGCACGATCAGTGGACGTACCATCGGTTGCGATGTGAAGGACAAGGTCTACTTGAACATTGTTGTTATTATATTTTAATAGCTTCACTAATTACCAACTTCATCGTTCGGAGGCCAACAATATCCACACTAAAAAATACACAGAACAGAACGACTCAGCATCTGGTAATCTAGAAATAGATTACCAGAAGAAAGTGAAATAATCGGTATTTTTAATCGCTCTGAAGTAAATTATATAAAAGTACCCGACTAATTAGGCTTACCCAATTAATTAAGAACCTTAAAACATAGGCATTGTTAGTACCACTTTATTAATTACCTGAATAACTTAATAACGAACAATTAACATCGACAATTCTTAACCATGTTCGCTCAAGTGCAAAATGGCGTCACAACGGCCATTTTTTAAACTAGAAGGCTTTAAATATGGCACTAAGGAGTCCTGTAAAGTAAAATGCACTTATTAGCTGACGAGGGCGCGTCGAGTGCTGTGCCTAATGGTTGCCATTCATGGGTTGAATAGAGACGTGAAATTGCCAACAATTATATACTCTCGCAATGATAACCGACGGATGCTCTAGCTTCGGCAAACTCCGGCTTGGAATACCGTGCCAGGGATTTTTGTGAGGATTTGTGCTAATAGAGATACCTATCTTTTCAAATGTGTATCATACTGGCATTGACTTGTGGTTTTGTTTATGATTTATCGTGCGTGGGCTTTACATATACTGATCTTATGGTCTCTCAGGTCTTTGATCAGATAAATTGATATAGAACATATGTTTCAAAGTGTCTGTGGGTTAGGTTCATTGTTCTGTTCGGCTTATGTAAACTTCATTATTATTCATAATAAGTTTGATGAAGTTTTAATATGTTCGGCATAATATGGGTATATTTTTGAACAGGAAAACCACTGACACGTCACAATACCGAAATGTGGCCAGAATCTGATATTGTGATCAGAGCATGTGGCGGAGCGGGGTGACGTCACAACATGGCTGACAGGTAGGCAGGAGCGGAGATAGGATCCGGTCATCCTGCCCATTTCCGGTCTTCACGCGGCCGTGACGCTTCCGGGCACGCGTCGCCGCCGTTGCTTTTGAGGATATAAATATACTGGAGGTGATATACAATTATAGTTTTAATTCTATGTCCCTGGCCTTAACCGCGTTCTCGAGCTGTAAAAGTTCCATGTTCATCTACAAAACTTCTGTAAATTTTAATTAAAATAGGTTCGTAGTTTATTGGAGTTAGGAAATGTTAGACGGAGTTTATAGATATTTTCAACCGTTTGATTTAGTCTGCAATATGATTTTCTAAGGATCTGCATGCGGTGTTATGCGGCTTGCCGCATAACACCGCATGCGATATGATGCGCATGCGATAGAAAAGCAGCCTCATCTTGATGAGGCTGCTTTTCTATCGAGATTTAGTCGTAAAAGACTTTTCTTTCAAGTACCAAACTGTAAAAAAGAAAGAATGTTAGGAATGTACCTGTCTTACTTCATGAACATGATACCTCGCATCGATATCAAACAGATTAATATCCCGTTAGTTCAATTCACACTACGTATAAAAACTGTCTCTTCCAATAAAAGCTAGCGATTTTCGTTTCTATGTCGTGTCACCCGCGCCGTCCACAAGATGAGTTTTGTGGAATGAATTCGTTCCTAGTGTCGGGTACAATTGAACGCGGCGGTTCGTTGTCACCGTTCAAGTAGTGGCTAACATGGACATGCTTTAAGTACGTACCTACATACTTTAGATATCTATATATAATATTTACTTATCTAGGTAATTGGTTGAAATTCTCCTGCGAACAGAGATGGCTGACGGAAGCATACCCCATGAGGATGCTCGATGAAAAAAGTTTACTTTATCGGGTCCAATGTCATAAGCACAGATTACAGAATAATTCAGATGGAGAGCGCGGAACACGAAAGTGAAGCCAAAAAAGCAAATACAAATTGAAAATCTGATACCTGGTATTCGTTTTACAGTTTGTATTTGCATTGTTTAACCACAGTTTATTAATAAAGAAGTGTTTTTTGTTACATAAAGTTTGTTAAACAAAGCAAAAACACTTTCAAAAGCGAATACCAGGTACGTGTTTTTCAATTTGTTTTTGCTTTTTTGGCCTCACTCCCGTGTTCTGCGCTCTCCATATGAATTATTCTGTAAACTGTGGTCATAAGTCTATAAAAAATGTTCTGATTTCAAATAAACAAACATTGTTCTGAATTCAAATTTACAAAAACTTTTCTGTTTTTAAAATGTATAAATAAGAAAAATGCTGACTCCAGAGAAAAAAAAAAAAAAATGAAATTGGAATACTTCTACCGGTCATAACTATCTTTTAATAGTGTGAGCGTGACAAGTGCCGTTGGAGGTCAGAACCTCCAAGTTGCTTTATATTGACAGGTGCCTTCGGGACCACCTGACAGCGGTCATGCCCATATGTCGGCCTCAGTCGCGCGACGACCTGGTAGGGGCTCACGCGAACTACGCCCCTCATTTCCAATACAATCCCCATCATTAGCGTATAACCCATCGAAGTATAATTCTTTTGACTTAAGAAATCATTTGATTATTATCAGCGAGCAATGTGTCTCGTAGGTACTTCCTAAGTTTTTGAATAGAGAATGACACGCGAATGTAAACCTAATAGCACTCGGAATCGAATGGTAAATTAAATAAAACTTTGAGTTAAACAGTAAGCGGTTGTTACGTGTAATTAAAGTCGTGTTTTGTTCCACGCCCTCTTAATTTGATCCCCCTTTGTGCAAGGGATCGCGTCATGTGCGAAGTGTCTGGAGAGTTATTACATTTACCTAGTTTAATCGATACCAAGGATATTACTTACTATAATTGCTTTTAATTATTTAATTACTGAATATCAGATGATTGGTCTCGCTACCAATTGCCGATAGCTGATACAGGATGCTCAGTCAGTGAAGAAAGATCAAAAAATAATGACGATGATAACAGTCTTATGTTATTTTGATCGAGGCCATATTGAAGAAAAATATGTGAGAGACTGATTTATTACGAAATTTTAAAATAAATAGCCCGTGTGGCGTAGACAGGCGTGTCGAAACGTCATATTTTGTTTTTACGTCACTTCTCTACGTGATATGAGTTACAAAAAGGGTGACGACGCGATTTCGCCGACTTAGACAAAAAGCCGAGAGCGCAACTAATTTCTGTATTTTTTGACGTATGGTAAAAATAATCATGTGATTTAATTTCATTTTTAAAACAGACTCTAGGTGAGAGAATCGCTCCGGGATGATAGTTCTCAAGACAACCGGAGAAATTAATCGTTTTTAACATACGAACGTAGTATGTAGACAGGATGAGAGAAATTAAACGGGACCTGGAGTATTCCTCCACTACCTACCTAAATTATCATAATTATTATGTTAATACGTGAAGCAAAATCTATCGCTCCATTTTTTTTGCCTATTGCGCGCACGTAGAAGTTTGAGATTTAGCATAATTTAAGTTTATATGGGGAAGAAGTGCACAAAGCTATTTTGATATAATAATGCATTTCAAATATATCATTTTTATAAAAAAAAAACTTACACACAAATATACTCTTTTGTTTATCTTCTTCTTAGTTTTGTAGTTTGACAACCAAATTCTTTTTCGGACTTATTTTTGCTAGTGTCAAGTTATATTATTAGTTTATTTGTGTTTTTGCCCACCTGATGGTAAGCGGTTACCGTAGCCATATGGACGCATGCAACACACGAGCATCGCTCACGCGTTGCCGACCTTTCCCCCCTCCCCAATGAGCTCTGGCGACCTTACTCACGCACAGGAACACAACTTTACACAACATAAAGTTATTAAAGTAAAGTTAGTGATAAAAAATAAGTCAAATTTCGACGCGTGGGTGACCTCTAGTAATATTAAATATCTAAACTATTTATGTGATATAGGTTATCTATTTAGTAACCTTAAACATTAATATTTAAGAATATATTAATATATTCGACATGTGTTCGGGTAGGTACGCGAGACCACTATTTCCGTCCCGAAAGCGTATTAATATGACGTGTCTAATAGAGGTTCCTTTGAGAATTAATGAGATCGATGCGGTTTTGATAAATCTTCATTTGAAGCGGATCGCGGCTAAGTAGGCACGATATTTATAGGTTGGTTGTGTGACGTCACATTAATTTATCAGGCTTTGCAATAAAAGTCAACAGATTGAGGAGGTATTTTATTGATATCGACCAATCTTTTCTATAGAAAGAGGTATAGAAAAAGTTTGAGAGATCAAGCAAACTAGGATTCTGAACATTTCAAGTTCTATCACAAAGAGAGGTAGAGCATAGCATTTTTTTCTTCAAAGAGCAGCACGACTGGAGAAAGTTCAAACTTACAGAATTCCGCAGCCAAATAACTTTAAGTTGTGCTTCTAGGTGTGATTATGTTCGCTCGAGCTCATCGGTGAGAGGAGAAAATTTTATAACGCGTGAGTGAAGCCCCGAGTGCTGCAATTTCCCATAGGCTATAGTAACCGCTTACCACCAGACGGGCCGCATGATTGTTTGCCGACTTATGAATAAAAAATATCTGACGATAATGCGAAGCACGCGGCTTTCACATATTTTATTCAAAACTCGAAACTCTTGCGTGAAATAATTTTCACCAAGCGGCGCTGTGTCGTCTTCACGTCGACTATTAGCCTCGGTAATGGCACATAATGACAATAATATAATCGGCACATTAAACGACTTGTTTGCGACGAACGTGTGACGCCTCCGGCAGCAACGCCTCAGCCACGCCACTCATGCCTACCAGCGTATATGAGGAATGGTTTACGAAAATTCATACTAAATTTTTAAGAGAGGTACAATAGTATAGTGTTAAATCCATAGAGTTATAATATTATAGACTGACTGATAGAGTTACCGTGACCGTACCTTTATGCCAGCGTGAATTGGCTTGTTCTGGCGTCCTTTATGGGCGGTCAATGGCGAAGTAAGTATTAGCATTGAATAAAATAACTCACACCTTCCTATTTCTCGGCAGCTCTAGAGGCTACATGCGCCTTCTCATTACCCCTTTTTTTTATACCACTAAGGTGTCAAACAAGCATATGGCCCGCCTGATGGTAAGCGGTTACCGTAGCCTATGGACGCTTGCAACACCAGGGGTATCACTCGCGCGTTGCCAACCCTGCAGAAACCTCTTCACACCCTTCTTGAAGAACACCATGCTGTACTCCATTGGGAAAACTACTACTACCATGCCGTAAAGAATTATTTTTAGAACAATAACTTATGGTAGCAGTTCCCGTACGTCGCCATCGAGTCGCGTGATCCGTCAACCCACGAGGCCCGTCGCGTCGCCTTAAGGTTACGTTTAAGATGACTTAACTGGTAAGTGCACCCGAACATCGTGATCGGAATACACTGGAGAAATATTTTAGTGTCATTTGCGTTGTCGTACCTTTTAAATTTACGTGCTTCATCAGGCCAGAGGGCAGACACGGTATACTGCGTGATTCTTGATCATGTCAGTTAACTCATATGACTATATGTATTTGGCGGTAGAGTTTTGGCTTGTTGATTAGCCGAGGTAGTCTTCTTATTGGGTTGTGTCATTAATGTTACATAAATTGATTTTAGTTTATGAAATCCTTTTTTTGAGAAATTCTGCAGAGTCAATCAAAACCATTCCTAATTATAAAACTGTATAAGGCGCCGATCCCACTGCAGAGAGTGTGCTAGAGTTCGTGTTCAGAGTGTGTTATTTGTGTGTGTTTATGCGTTTCGCGTTCACTGTAATCCAATGCGGCGCCTTTGAAAGAAAAAAAAAGTGTATGTCGTGTGATCGGTAGCGAATATTACAGAACTCTAGACTGCTTGCTGTGTGCACAATAGTGAATGAGGAACGCAGAACTCTAGAACTGTCTGTGTGGGATCGGCGCTTAATTGAAATCTACTTACTGAAGGCTTATTATAGATTTTTTCACCAAAAACATTAATGTTGTCCGTAAGTGTCTCAGGTCGCAGAAACTGGCTCATCAAGACTGTACATTTCAGTGCACAATCTATCTCTTAATTGGAAACACTCCAGATTCAAGATGGTTTATTGTTATCAATCCGTCAGTCAGTTGAGTGCTTAAAATTGTGTTTTTTTGGATACTTAGGTATATTCTGGAAACTACTTAAACGTACGAATTACGGAAAACAGCTTTCTTTTGGTAACCTTGACTCCCCTTATAAAATACAGACCTGTCATGTAGGTAATTAGCTTTTTATATAAATCTATATAGAAAGGTCAAAAGAGCTTGCACAGTGCGCACGAGGTGTTGGCTGGAATCCGTATGTTTAGATTAATTATTTGCTAGCATGTCAACGTAACTTGAAGTTGCTTCAATATTATCTAAAAACTGGCAGAGAGGATTCTCTCATCTCGCACAAAAAATACGACCAATTCTATTTATTCTCATGGTGCACTTAATTCTATGGCAATTATTGAAACAGATGAAGCAGAGATAAGAAATATTATTATGAACCTTCGTATAGACTGTGCGGTGGGATGGGACAACATTCCTGCAGCTATTCTTAAAGCAGCAAGTAGTACACTGGTGCCCCATTTAACATATCTTTTTAATTTATGTATTTCATCTGGAATATTTCCTACTGTCTTTAAAAAAGCTCTCGTGCACCCTATCTTCAAAAGTGGAAACAGAGACAGTGTTAATAACTATAGACCCATATCAGTGCTAACTACATTATCAAAAATTTTGGAAAAGCTTCTAAATTCCAGATTGGTAAAATACTTAGACAAGTATAAACTTCTAGCAAATAATCAATATGAATTTCGTCAAGGAGTATCTACTGAAGATTCTGTTGTTGATCTCATTACTAAAATTGTTAATCACATTGATGACAAATCTAAAGTTGTTGGTGTTTTCTTGGATCTATCAAAAGCATTTGACACTGTCTCTGTTCCCATGCTTATTTTGAAGCTAGAATCATTAGGAATCAGAGGTGTAGTACTCAAAATCTTTATTGACTACCTAACTAACCGAAGTCAGTTTGTCAAAATAGATAACTTCACGAGTTCAGAAAGAAATTTGAGTTATGGAGTGCCGCAAGGTAGCGTGCTAGGCCCAACCCTGTTTCTTATATACATAAATGAGCTCTGCCAACTCGACATTCCTCATTGTGATATTTACACATATGCAGATGACACTGCATTAGTTATTCATGGTTCTACATGGGATGAGGCTAGGCAGACTGCTGAGGGTGCTCTTGGTGTAGTTATGGAGTGGCTTTCTTCTAATCTGCTTACTCTGAATATTGAAAAAACCAAGTATATTACCTTCTCTCCTAGATTTTCTTCTCAACCTCATATTGATAATTTTTTTATTAAAGTGCACTCTCGTCGTTGCCCTAACAACATCCTTACCAACTGCAACTGCCAGCCACTGTTGAAAACTGATTCCATAAAATATCTGGGGGTACATTTAGATAGTACATTGACCTGGAAACCCCAAATAGAATCCTTAGTCTCACGCACCCATAAGCTCATTTATGTCTTTAGGAAGTTAGGGTCTGTGGCTGATATGCGGACTCTAAAAATGGTATATTTTTCTATAGCGCAGTCGATCTTGTCTTATTGTATCTGTGCCTGGGGAGGAGCCTGTAAAACAACTATGCTGCGACTTGAGAGAGCGCAAAGAGCTGTCCTAAAAGTAATGTGTAAAAAACCATTCAGGTTCCCTACTTCCTTATTATACAAGGACTGCAATGTTTTAACGGTGATACAGCTGTTTGTGCTCCAAGTCATATTACGTAAGCATCACTACCTCTCCTACGATCCTACTTTCAACAGAAGCAAACGCAGAAAGGACCGAGTGTGCTACATTCCACCCCGTCGAACAGCCCTAGCTAGCCGACACTATCCCAAAATAGGCCCGTGGTTGTACAATTGCATTAATAGAGTAATTCCGATTTTTCCCTATCCATTATACAAAGTTAAAGCGACAGTTAAAGAATGGCTTCAAGATTTGACCTATGATGACACAGAAAATCTTTTAAAATATAGTTAGTATTTTATTAATTTTATTTTTACATTTTATCTTTTTACAATATTATCTATTTAATATTATTTTATTGATTTCATTTTTACATTTTAACTTTGTAAAATTTTATTTATTTAAATATTACCATATTTATTTTTTATTTAACTATTATTACTATTATTATTATTATAATATTTATCTATTTAACCATTATCCATTATTGTATTAATTTACTTATTTAGAAAAACCATTAAAATTAAATTAAATTAATTTCTTTAAATCTAAGAATTAAATTCAACTCAAACATGTTCTGAAGCATTTATATATTTAATGTGTCATTTTTCATGGAAGGCGCCAGCATCTGTGATACAGTTTTCTAAACTAATACAGATGCTGACGTGTATGCAATTATGTATTTATAGATATAGCCATATAAGTGATTGTAAGTGTAACCCTATAAGGCAATAAAGAATTTTTTACTTTTTTTTACTTTTTTTTTTATCATACACATATTTGACACAGCATATTATCATATTGTGAATGAAAACTTAAAGATCAGCTCAGTATGACTTGAGATTGCACTTTCTGCGCAATTAAATACTTATTTCTTAGTTTATCAAGCAGGAAGATATAATTTTGTATTATCTCGTCTTGTTTTGCAAAGACGATTCCGGCCTGAACACACTGAGGACAGATTGTGGTTTGAAAGAATGTCATAGAAACAGTATTGTTTGTGTGTGCAAGGCTTTACGGAGGTTTGTCGCGGTTGATTCAAAGGGCGTGTTTAATGAGACTTCGGTGTGCCTCGTCACGTCTCGTAACAAGCAAGTCCCGCTGGACTGTCCTTACCTGTATAGGCACTATGCAGGATTTATATGTATAACTCGGGATGGGATAATCGTTGCCAGGTGGTGTATTGACAAGGAATTTAATTTGCGCATATACCAACAAGATCCAAAGATAAAATCATTAATAGAATATTTGATCGAATGCGCAAGAGTAAGTAAAATCTTTGAAAATTTCACATAATGATGCTATCAGATTATATCATCAAATAAACAAGTAGGTATACCTTAATAAAATACCGACCACAGAATACAGGTAATTGTGTCAATTCGGAAGCGAATCCCTCAAGTACATGTTCAAAAACATCAGATTACAGCAACAACAATGACAAACAACATTAATATCACCGAAGAAACAATAAAAAGTCGCCGTTTGAATAATAACAGTACACTCGATCCGTGTTGCGCGCGCGCATATCTGACGTACGCATCTCTCAACCTGCGCCCTACGTATCGCATTACACATAAAATATTTATTATTTATAGTACGTAATTAATAAAAACACAGGAGCCACAAAAACAAGTAGCCCAACAGGAAGATATAATAACTCAATCGCTGCAACATTGGTCACCTCGATTTGTTATAGTCCAGATTGGATCTGAGTGCGCTCGCGCACAATATAAATAAACACTGGTTTATTCGCTTACAGTAGCTTAATGTCTTAACATGATTCGTTATCCGTAGCCTACCGCGGTTACGTGTAATTTCTTATCTGTGCATAACAGTTTTTTTTTGTATCGCATATCTATCTTAAACAATCCGATTGGCTGTAACTTGTGGTTTTCTCGTAACGGAAAATTCATTCCATCCTTACCGTGAAACGTGAACTACTCACAACTCGTTAAAACAATACAATTCTGTGATGTAATAAAATTCCTCAAGCTTTTACGATAGTCTTTTCAGGATATCTCTGAAACGTTCTCAGAGTTGATAAATAAAATTAATTGTCAACGGATTTTAGCACTAACATTACTTCTTTGTCTATGACTTAACTTTAACAATTTTTGTCTTTTGGCAATTTTAACTGGAAAACATTGAAAGGCAAGCCGCCAAGCACGCCGGGTCTAAACACAACACGCATGTTTAACAAATGCAGTCGTCTAAGCAACATTTCACACTGACCATAAGAATCGCAGTTTATATCAGTTGACAGAATAGTGGCGGGACTGGCGAGACCAGCGCGGCCGCGCCGCAAGCCGCCGCTGCCGCCGGGTGGCGCGTGGGCTTGATATACGAGTATTGTATGTGTGGAAGGACTTTAATAAAGTTCTCATGAAAACGCAACAATGAAACTGTGGCCACAGTAACTTAATCTAAGAGAATGAATCTGCAAATGAAATCTAGGAACGAGTTTTAATCTCACTTGACTTTTGGTTGCTTGTTCATCTTGTTATTTTTTTAATTTACATCCACATGTTTGTTACGAATTGTTCCCGAGTTATATATTTTCGGAATAAAAATCTATGTTCCGAGTTTCATACAAATCCGTTTAGTGAATTTTGTTGAACCCCAAATATGATGAAAATTATTTCATAAGCTAGGGCCATGGATTCAGGTCTGGTAGAGTCGAAAGTATAATTATAAAGGACTAATAGTACCATATATACGTTGTTAATCCAGTATTATATATACAGAGTGTGGTTTTACATTGCTCCTAATATATTGGACATGACATGTACTTGCAAATTATTGCTAAAGGTAGCAGTACCTATAGTACCATATATACGTTGCTAATCCAGTATTATATATACAGAGTGTGGTTTTACATTGCTGCTAATATATTGGACATGTTCATGTGATCACAGCCACACTCTCAGACTTGGAGGTATAGGTTTGAAAGTCACAAATATTGGTAATAAGAGAAAATCTTGCTAAATATAGAATTCACAAATTCTCCCATTCTCTTTTCAAATAAAATAATATCAAAAAAGTTTAAAAGGAACGAAATGAGAAAAAAATACTTTTAGCAAATTCTTTTTCATTCGAACGTCATACGAACTAAAAACGTTTATGTTTCTTTAATGCCAGTGGTAAATAAATTAAATTAAATAGGGTCAAATCGCTTGTAATAAATTCCCATAATCAAATGTACAATTATATTGAAGATGCTACAAGTTTAGATTGCGTCTATCGATGCAAATTAGCCGGAATGATGATTCAATTTTTAAATAATATATCTACTTATTATCATAAAGAGCTTTCAAAAGGCGATTGTGAATAAGCGAACGCGTGAGTGTCGTTAGCGGTTGTATTTTTTTTGTAATTGTCAATTATTTGATGACTCACTATTGCGTTTTAGACCTACTTGCAATTTGGAAGTTTATGACAGGGATCTGAAGAATCTCTTAAACACTATTGTTTATGATATTTACTGGGGCAAAATAAAATAGTACCTACGGAACACTGATTGCGCAAGCATTTGATCAATTTCAGGACAAATCTATGAAAAGAAACCTACAAACTTGATTACTACAATAGTTTTATTTCGCAACACTCAAGCCACAATTGACAACAACAAGCTGTAATTATTTTTAAATGTAGAATAAATTCCACTTAACCAGAGCGGGGGATTCTTGTCTGTAAATACGGTAGCTGTTCAATAAATCGTGCACAATCGACGCCCTCGCAAACTGGTCGAGTGTGCATGCCTAAATCCTAGGTCATGCTCGTGCCTTGCGACTGATGCGACGGTCACCACCAGCCAGGGGACATACAGGTGAATTGTACGAAGAATAAGATTATATGCAATTTACATGTTTTAATATGGTTGTAAGTAATAGAGGGTCATTGACACACTGTTGATTTTAAAGTTACTCTAACTAAAATAATTGAATGTAAGCTGTGTAGGTTATGATAATTCGCATTGCTGTTGGAAGTGGCGCTGTTTGCTGTATTTTTTACCTCATTTGGCATATTATACTATTTTAATTTTGTCATGTGTTCTCACAGGCATATAAGAACAAGGTATAACGTATGTTTCGGCAGAAGCACTTGCCAGTTCCTTCTTGGCGTTGTGCGCCTTAGGTAGGGTTGCCATCCGTACGGGTTTCCCCGGATTTGTCCTTGTTTAGAGGGCGTCCGGAGAGCGTCCGGGCGGGGTTTCATTTTTGAAACTTGAAAACTTTAAAGTCACAATAATCAAAACATATTTTTTATTTTACTGAGTAATTTAGCAAAAGCTCTTCTTAGCAAAAGCAACCTTCCGAACCGTGCATTAGAGTATTAGAGTTTGACTATTCATAAGTGCCTGTGAAGGCCTATTTGAATGAATAAATTATTTCATTTCATTTCATTTAAAAAAAAGCACTGTTAACATGTCCGGGTTCCAAGTTCCAAAATCCAGGACATTCACGCTTCATTTCCTGGTTGCCAGATTTTAGAGATGGCAACCCTAGCCTTTGGTCACCAGTTCATAACTTACTATGGTGAGCTAATGGTAAAACAGAGGTTAAAATATACGAAAAAAATGCTATCTATATGTACCTATAGGCGTAATACTACTCACTGATTAATCACGAAATCGCTAAAACCTAGACCTACGGAACTGAAATTTAGCCGGTATAGGTTCGATAGAGTAAAGTGAAACATCCGCTATGAATGAATTTGCCTAAAGAGGTAAAATAGGAAAGCAATTTTACAAACAGTTGCAGCATTGCAGTGCAGTGAAAAACAGTACAAATTTGACTGGTGTAGAAATATCATAATCATCAGCCTATAATGTCCCACTGCTGAGCACAGGCCTTCTTTCACAAATGAGGATGAAAAGGTAGAAATATATTTCCCTAAAATTCCTTCCAAAATTGAAATACTTCTTCATAACCAAAAACCAAAATGCAGTTAGGTGAGTAATAACGATACGCGCTGCGACTTCCTTTGGCCAGTATAAATCTTACTGCGGGCAGTGGGACGGCGATAAATAACTGACCTTACTGTGGTAACTGCCCGTGTTAAGACCCTCTTATACAAACCTACATATATGTGTGTAGAATGTGTGAGCCGCTGTATGTAAGGCTTAGCGAAAATAAATATAACGCTTAGAATATCCAGAATCAATTGTGGGTAAGCTCATTCGAGTTTTGTGGTATTTTGTGTTGTGAAGGAATTGATTCATTTTAATGATTGAATAATTAAAAACGCTTATTGTATTTATGATATCATTACTGATGCAGTGAGTTTTTACGCCAAAAGCTGATTGACATAGGCTTTTCACCGATGTGTTGCCGACCTATACAAAGCCAAGAAGGCAACTGGTGAAAGACACCGCTATGTGCACGGCCACATATATTGTACTTGAGACTGGTAGCCAGCCAGACGAATACTACAAAGCACCCAGGATGGATTCCCACGATGTTTTCCTTCACCGAAAGCCTAAGCTCATTGTAGGATTCGAACCCACCTTCGTCGCTGCACTTGACGTCACTTCCACTGAGCTATCATTGCTTTGGTCATAAGGTTTTGAAGGGGTTCAAGGATGATACCTTGTTACTTGTTGTGGGTTCTTCTTTTCCGCTAATAGGCCGCTTAGGTGGGAAATAAACACCAGCTACATCTCTAGCCAGCCTAGCTCCGCCCAGAAGCGCAGGACCTTCTTGGGCTGTCCACAGGCTTCGCGGAGCGACCTCACGGGTGCGAAGATTTGTGCCCTTTGCTCAGCCACTCCCTCGCATTCCAGGATGATGTGGGCGGCCGTTTCCTCTGTCCCCATGCAGAGCGTGGACAGAGGACTATTGGTAACACTTGTTACTTTTTGTTGGCTCTTCTTTTCGGCAAATAGGCTGCTTAGGTGGGCCATTTTTGGATGACACCTTTAACCTAGATGTATTCAAGCACGAATAAGCATCCTCGTCATAACTTCTCCAGGGTTCTGTCGGCGGAGGCCATACGCAAGCCCATTACATAAAAATGTCTTGTCACTTCATCAATACTTACCCAATTATTAGGTCATGCCTAAAGCCTAAATCATCAAAAGAGATTCTTGCAGTAGGATTATTTATTCACATTAACAGGTGGCATTATGTCATACAATAAAGCTTATTCAGTTAAGCGGTATTCATTCAAAGTTAATGTGAAAGGTAATACGATACCGAATTCATTTTACAAACTCTGGTAGTATTCAATAAGTACATGAATATGGGACATAAGCAACGTGTAGTATTGTGGCGATCGAAACCGGATTGAAAGGTACGCACCACCGTTTGGTATAAATAAACATTTTACTTAGAATATATTAAACGCTAGAATTTCCTTCCTGTCCAATAAAAATGGCACCGGGCTGTATCATATCTCGGTGGAAGCCCGGCAGGTCGTAATAAGTCTAACAAATAAAATAATTCCCGGGTAAAATATACACACTAATGTGACTAATATTATAATATCTTGGTCCCAGGATATCTACTAGTAACGCCGGAAGATTTAGGTGCGGTTCGGGATTTTGTTATACAACTACGAGTCAAGAAATAAAAAGCTTTATAATTTTTATATAATATTATATAAAAAAAAGAGATAACGATCTCAGAGTATATAAATACTACGTACAACTATTATACTACTTAGAAAGTACCTACTCTTATATAAGTTAAATTTCTTTAGTGTTAAATTAAATATGTTAAATCGTGTTCGTATAGGTAAGTTCAAATTAAGCATTATTTTAGATTGCAAATAAATTATATTAAACGATGTAACAGATCATAATATTTTGAGGGGCATTTATAAAATTGATTAAGAATTTAGATTTATGACTTCTAGTTTCAAATACGTTTTCTGACAATCATGACAATTAATTTGATTTATATAATTATTATTTATCATTTCTTATTTATTATGTCGCACGTAATTTTAAATATGTGGTTTCTTCGAAATTATTAATTTACATTACATTAAAGGGCTTATATTTAATCTAAAATAATTACCTAAAGTAATGAAAATATTTCCCTGGATAAGGAACAATACTAAACTAGTCAAAATCGCTTCGCAAATAACCTTTTAAAAATATTTTTTTACTGATTTTTAATACATAAAAATGGTTACTGTGAGTCAAATTTAGGATATAGATATATGCCATTGCAAATTTTACTGTAGCCATTTTTAATACCTGCAATTACTTAGAATTTTATTATGCTATATCTCTTAAGCTTATTTATACGATATTACATAAGTACCTGAAAATCATTGATTACGAAACATCGACTTTTCTCCACTATTTATAAATATAAGTAGAATGTATTATACATACAAACCTTTCGGATGGAATTTCCTAAATTGTAATGTGGAATGAGCTCGACGTGGTTTTCCCAATAGAGTACAGCATGGGGTTCTTCAAAAAGGGCGAGAAGAGATTTCTTCAGGGCAACGCGCGATTAACACCCCTGGTGTTGCAAGCGTCCATAGGCTACGGTAACTGCTTACCATCAGGCGGGCCGTATGCTTTTTTGCCACATTAGTCGTATAAAAAAAAAAGCATCGTACTCCGCTATGTAGTTCAAAAGAACTAAGCGGACGAACATACCGACAAAAATAGCGACTTTATTTTATAAGATTTATTAGAGGTGTCTTCTCTAAGACATAATCTAAGAATCACTTATACGAGAAAAATAATGTGAAATAGAAATGTCAATGAGAGTACCTACTTACAAAGTTACAACATCCAAAAAATTGCAATCCAGCGGATTCGCTGCGACGCTGATGAGTTGATGACTATAACGTCTGATGAGAATGCATGTGGCCCAATAAGAATTGGGAGAAGGATTCTTCTTTTCAGCTGCGCATTCTTAGTAGAGTCAAATTTAGCGAGGATTACTGCTCTGCTGGTTTTCTCCGTCAGGATACCAGTCCTAGTAAGATCATAAGATTTGTCACCTACCTACATGAAGCAAAAATGAATGCAGGTGTACATATAAAATAACTCCTTATAACAGGATTGTGAGGTGTTGCATAGCATGATCAGTGCGCTCGCGCAGCAGCTCCGGCCGGCTCGTAAAGCGCGGACCACACGCGGGTGGAGGTGTGAAGGCAGCGCCCGCGCCTGCGCCCCGGGGGCCTGTCGCATAACTCACGACCAGCGGGGCGCCGGCCATTCATGCCTACCTGGACGTTTCGGCTGCCGACCGGCAGATCGATACATCGCCATACGTAGACTCAATGTCTGCTACACGGATTCTGTTACAATTTTTTTTGATAGTTGAGAAACGCCTTGGTGACCATTCAAATTCAGCAATAAATGTCAATCGCTGAAGCCATCCTGCTTTTGATTAAAAAACTACTGAATGAATTCGTACCTAATACAATGCACTGAGATCTCTTTAAGTCAAAGTCTTCTATTCAGTTTCGGCTTTACGTCAATTATTCAGTTAAGTCCTTTAGGCTAAGGACTCTTAAGCCATTTATGCAGTTAGAGAGCAGTCACGTAGGTAAAGCTACTGAAACTACCATCTTCAAAATCTGAAAGCATTGTAAATAATCATACTAAGAAACAAGGCAAGTAGACTGGGACCAACTCCAATAAAGTGGATGACGCATAGAAAATTAGAATGAGGAAGTAGATGTGCGATTTGCGATAGTAACTATTACTCTACTGGTGTAGAAGGTAGCGTCACTACTAACATCGCAGTCCGCCAGTCATTCATGATAATCGTGAAAAAAAGAAGATTACTGTTTTTCAATATTCATACGTAAGTAAATACAAATTACAGTTCACATTACGTAGTAACCGATTCAGAATTAATTTTACATCCTTTTTTGAACCATCGATCTAATTCATATAATCAGCATGGTATAAACTAAACCAAACATAATTCCGACGAGCCCTCGTCTAATGACATATATCTAATTCGACCATGCGCGGGGCATCCTACAATTTACCTGTTATAAATTAGACGTAACCCGTTATTTAAGTATCGGTAGCGGTATAGCGTGCATCGTTATAGTAATTTGATTTCTTTCACGAATCGCTTCTGCCGTATGCCATTTGGCGGCTAATAGGGCCCGTTGCGGCTCATCGCTCAAAACGCCAATAATTTGACTTTGAACTAAAAGAAAAATATCGAAGTTATAACCATACATGAGTAAAGTCGATTTGACGTGAGCTTCGTGCAATTGGTTATTGTTCATTATGATAATTCACCATCATTTAAGGCCCGTATTACGTGAGAGTTGCTCTTATTAACCGTAACGCTTTAAAGTTAAGGTGTTGCTTATGGTAAAATTACATGGCTTTCCTGGATCTTTATTTTCGCAATTATATTTAATATTGCCGTCATACAAAGTTACGAATATGAGTATTAACATTTATGTATATCCTCGCTGGTTCTGGTAATGATTAAGACCATATTTTCATAATAAATTCTGACTGACATACCTATTTGCTAAAGATAAAGATGAAGGCTTTTTAGGGTTCCGTACCCGAATGGTGCCAAACGGGACGCTATTACTAAGACTCCGCTGTCCGTCCGTCTGTCAGTGGGCGTATCTCATGAACGATAATAGGTAGACAGCTGAAATTGTCAGAGAATATGTATTTCTATTGCCGCTATAATAAAAATGAAACAAAATAAAAATTAAAGGGTACAAGAAACGTCTTTTTCTGGCGTTTTTTATTCTTAGCAAAGTTCAATTAGTTAATATTGTACGGATCCCTCCGTGTAAGAGTCCGACTCGACATGGTTTTTTTTTTAAATTTATGTTTGCAATTAATTACTGTATTGTAAGTGACCTGGTGTTGCAAGCGTCCATAGGCTACGGTAACCGCTTACCATCAGGCGGCCATATGTTTGCCAATTTAGTGGTACAAAAAAGTATATTTCGTTTACGATAGGTAACATATTGTTTGACAAGCATGAGTCACACCAACATAATATTATTGTTGGAAGGTCAATTGCAAATTGCATCGGAATGAGACACAAATAAGATTTGTTTTTGCATGCCACACGTTATTTTTTATTGTTTTAGACATGTGTCTGATAATGTATGTGATTTGTCATTCACATCCATACAATGCATGTAAATGAAAAACTGATGGCCACAGGTCGTGGGCACTCGGTGGGTTCGGCTTCTTAGGAGGACAAACATTTGAGTACATGAACATGTCTGTTTGTTTTGAGTCTGGGCCAGTCTGGGGTAAGTATTTATTAACAAGGAGTATATCAGTTATCTGGGTTTCCATAGTTCAAGCTCTGTTCATTTCGGGATCAGATGGACAACGATGTTGCTTGTAAACGGATAGTGTTCTTGTTTGAACTGATGCCCACGGCTACCTTCTATATACTATCGCAACTCTCGCTATCGATGGGAGTCCATCTTCGTACATTGGAACCAAAATCGTTTCGTACTGTGCGGTCTCAAAGGAAAGCTCCTTTGAGACCGTTGTTCGCAAAAGGAAGCCCTTTTGCGAACAATCAGACTGTGGATGGAGTTCTCGCCGTGGTATTTATTCCCAGGGGAGTACAGCGTGGGGTTTGTCAAAAAGGTTGTGAAGAGATATGTGCAGGGTCGGCAGCACGCGAGTTATACCCCTGGTATTGCAAGCGTCCATAGGCTACGGTAACCGCTTATCATCAAGCGGGCCCTATGCTTGTTTGCTAATTGCTATCTTAGTCCAAGGATATTTTTTTATATATATTTAGATGGAACGTAAGTAAGTAAGTAAGTATTTATTTGTAAAAATTTGGGTTACAAAAGGATGTAAAATTTTTTTAGGACCATTCCAAATTCTGCCCTTTTAAGTATTTTTGATGTAGCTCATAACTTCTCAGCTTCATTGCCACATCGAACCTTCATGCAATAGACCTTTACCATTATTGTACCTTAAGATCGTGTTGGGGTATTGGGTTTTTGGTATATTAAGAATAACATTGTTTAAAATCCTATTACTCCTTCAAAGATCCTAGCAGACTAGGTCCAGTGGGTCCAGTTAGAGGGTTTTAGCTATTGACCGTGCCATACATGCTATGATATAGATATAAGATATACCTACTTTCCAGACACAGACAATATAAATAAATACTACCTGTACAATTTGAGATGTATGTGGGCGTTGGTGTTATCCTAAAGGTGGATCCACACAGCAATGTATTATTGAATAATTAGGGTTATAATAAATATTAAACCGGCAATTAAACGATTAATTGCGCATCTACAGACTTATGTATAAATGTACCTAGTGAAATTACCTTGTTGCTAGACAGCTGAACTCATATCGTCAAAAACAAACAATGATTCAAAAAGTATATGACAACTTGCGCGAAATGACTAATCCCAAGCAGCACGCAAGCATATTCTACATCAATAAACCAGCCCATTTAGAACTTAGAGTTCTTTTAGAGACTTACAAGAGTGTAAAGAACAGTTTTAATACTTATAAGAGTGATTTATGAGATATTATACAGCTCCAGCTGTATAAAATTCTTAGTAAGGGATCCGCGTCAGCTTAGGGTTCTTAAACAGAATATCAAAACTTTACTATACAGCGTTAAGAATTTTATAACACTCCAAGCTGTTTTTATCGTTAAAGCTGTATATAGGCTGTATAAAGGGATCCGCGCCAGCTTAGGGTTCAGTTAAGTTAAGTTAAGTTAGGTTTAAGTGTTTTCTGACACTTCAAACTGGTTTTATCGTTCAAGCTGTATACAGGCTGTATTAAGCATGTGTTCACTTACTTAATACAGCAATAAACGTTCATAACTTACTTAGTACAGCTACTAAGACTTATAACACACTCCAAGTATCGTCTAGGCTGTATAGCAAATTGTCGACATTTTTACATTTACAATAACAACATTTAAATTACAATTAAAGGAATATTTGATAATAACTATAGCCGTATCATTGTTATCGGCTTGAATAATGATCTTGTATACTCATATCTATTATTTATAAATATATTTTTATTCTAACCTTAAAAACAAACACTTATTTACTGTATTTAGTATAATTTCTTTATTTTGGCTTGATTATTTTGTTGGCGCGTGAATATTTTGACGGAAAACATACACAGGTTCACAATAAATTAAAATTTGCACATTGAATTCATCAATAAACAGCATTAGATATCCATGTCCAAGATTTTATCCTTTCCATTTATTAAATATTATGTCGCCATTCAATATGGCATCGTAAATAGTTTTATTTATTTTATTCTCACATAATTCTCTTCGACAACCTATTTAGAACTCTTATTCTTACAAGATATTTATAAGAGGATATCCGTAGAGTATAGGCTGCTCTATACACCTAATAACAGCTCTAATACAGCTTTTATACTTGTCTTTTGTTTATACAGCCTCTATACAGCTCCAATAACGAAATAAGCTGTGTAATGTGGGCCCTTTTTACACTTATAAGGCCTGTATAAGCGCTTATACAGCCTTTTTACAGCCTGAATATTCAGCTTTTAGTATAAGAACGAACTTTAATACAGCCTTTAAACAGCTTGTTATGCTACTTGGGTATGTTCATATTTTAGAACGTCAATTAGACCTCAAGTCTAGTACCTATTGAGTCGATATTAAAACAATTGAATTTAGAATGCCATAAAGTTTCTATTAACATAATCTATTCTTGAGATTTGATTTAAACGTTCTGATTTTCATTCTAATATAATAATTTGAACGATTTGCGCTGTCTTAAATATCTGCATAGTGGGACGAGTGAACCTTTAATTTTTGTATCAAGTTAACATGACAGGTTATAATTAGATAAACAATAGCATCTGATTATGTGTTCAAATATGGAACAGAAAGTTTGTTATGTGTAGGTGTTGTGTCAGCTTATGACATTTGTTAACAAAATAAATAATACACTTATTATTTATTCTCAAATTAGGTGTGTGCTATTTATTTTATTAATAGAATTAATAATTTACACTGTTTGATTGTTATCGTTTGTAATATATTTCAAATGTGTATGTAAAAGGTAAAGAATTTCAACTCAACTCAAAGTTCATTTCAAATAAGGGTCAGTTCACACCGAAACGAGAACGCGAAAGGACAGGGCGCGTAACTATTCGAATTCGCGTCGCGTCGCGTCTCGTTTTGAGGTAACTCTGGCTCTGATAAGGCACTTAAACGTAGAAGATTAGATTTCCAAAGAGCTTCTTAATGGAACAATAATAGTTGATCTTATAGGATAATAGCTGACCGGCGCGACTTCGTTCGCGATGTGCCTACCCTTATCACTTAGGGGTATGAAAAATAGATAGTAGCCGATTCTCAGACATATAAAACTTGGTAAAAAACAATAAAGCCGTTTCGGCGGAGCAAGGTAACTAACATTGTGACACGAGAATTTTATATATAAGAAGATGATAATGTGCGGTCACTTCGCGATGTCAGTGGACATCCCAAGAAAGTCCTGCGCTTCTGGGCGGAGCTGACTGTCTAGAGATATAGCCGGCGTTTCTTCACGCAAAAGGTCTCACTTAAGCGGCCTAAAAAAATATATGATAATCTTGTGATATGCGTCCATACTCTAAAACATACCTAAAAGTGCATTCACAGTTAAACACTTCTCGTGACACCTATGTCACGAGAAGAAGTGCATGTCCAACAAATTAGATACAATTCTGTGTGGTCGCAAATAAAAATGAACGATGTTGACATTAATAAAGTATGGTAATTCAGTGATTAACCGTTAAGCTGTATTGAATCAAGGCTGGCCCGGAAGTGACATCACGTAATGTGCAGATCAAGTTGGCTGCGCGTGCGCTGCACGCTGGGACTGCGCCCCTCGCCCGCGCCCGCGTGGGAGCAGCTTCCGCTTCCGATCGGACACACTTGTTGGTCAACCTGACTCTACTGTCATTTTGTGGGACCCTCTACCATGACTAAATAATGTTATGATTTCAGCTTATGGCCTAGTTTTCTTAAACTGAGTAAAGTGACATATGTATTATTGAAGAATGAGTTTTCAGAATACATAATTAATAGATTCAGACTGTGCCAAAGGATTCTTTATTGAAGTCTATCTAGAAAAACAGTTGATGTCACACAAATGTCATTTTGTTATCCTCGCGCTTTTGTTTCCTATTTTTATTTGTCCCAAACCTGTCGCGGCGTTAATTTATTTATTTTTATTTTATTTTATTTATTTGGCTCACATAACAGGTACACATTAATGATAAATTTCAGACTGAGCAGCAAGATGTGAGGTCGCATCGATTCGTATCCTATGATGGGATATAAGGAAATCCTAATAAGGTAGTAGTTCTAAGGGTAGTAGTTCATATCACATACATTATCAATACTCTCATGAGAACCTGTCCCCCAAAGCACCTACTAGCAAATAAAAAAAGAAAATACCTATATGTTGTGTAAGTAAACCCAGCACAGACAGCACTGGCCACCTATTAAGACCTAGTAATTTAAAAAAAAGTATTATTTTGGTTGTCTTTTATTTTGAAGTTTCATTTGTTTTTTCGACTTTGTGTTAATTTATTTCAATCAATGAAATTACGCACATATTCTATACATTCAGTACGGAATGACATCGGATCGTGTTGGTGGCAATGTTTTGGCGTCACGGGCCGCTGCAGCGGGCAGGCGTCACGCGGTGCGTTGAACCCACGTAATTGTTCCGGATATGTGACAGGTACACCGACGCCTCGTATTGGTCACCTGTGGTCAACACACGGTGGCCATCGGGTGCGGCACTAGGCATTATACAGAAATGACCATTGATATATTTTTCAAATTGAAGTCGTTTGAGGTCATGTTATTCGAGGATCAAAAATATCTGCGATTTCTTCAAGTTATGAAAAAGTTTTTTTTTAATACCGCTAAGGTGGAAAATTAGCATACGGCCCGCCTGATGGTAAGCTTTTACAGTTACAGTTGCAGTAGCCTATGGACGCTTGCAACACCAGGGGTAGCTATCACTCGCGAGTTGCCGTCCCTAAAAGCTTCTAATTTTGATTTAGCGAGATCGGTTTCGCCTTTATGATCATTGTATCTGAGGACGTGGCACAGGTACGACCTCTAAACAACCTATAGGAATATGCTGCTGAAAACTGTATTGGTTCCTTTGTTGCGTTCAGACTCATGACTAAAACTGTGTTATTTTTGGATTTCAGGTTTTTACTTAAGGTTTTATAAATAACATTTTCAAATAAGTACATAATTTCGCCTTTTAGTTTCTCCGACGAGCATAACCAATACGACCACAAACGAATCTGTTAAGTCGGTTTTACACCGAACGCTCGTCATAAAAAGTCGTAAAACGTATTTTAACATCCATCCGATAATCAATCCAACACGTCATAACTTTGACATCCAGTCTGCCTGGATATAAGCTGAACATAAAAAATGTTTTACACAAAAAGATATCATCGGCCACCATTAATAGAATTTATTTTTTATTGACACGTTTGGGAATGCAAAAGAACAACTATGGGAGAAGACCACTGACCAAATGAGTGTCTATATAAACATGTTAATTCATAATAAAATTGTGGGTTTTGATGCAGAGATATAATATTTACTTACAAATTGGTGAGTTCGTCTAACCGTATTAACGGATCTATTTCGTATTGTTTGTAATATAGATAAACATAATTTGAGTTCGAGATAAGTAATTTTATATTTAAGAAATATAAACGACTAGCTGTGCGCCGCGGTTTCACCCGCTTTTCCGGGTCTCTTCCATACCATAGGTTATCTGCATGCCAAATTTCATGATGATCCGTTGAGTAGTTGAGGCGTGAAGGCGTAACAAACAAACAAACTCACTTTCACATTTATAATATTAGTTAGGATTAGGTTTAACGATAGTTTTTATGCCCCGCATATTATTTTCGTCCATCAATCATTATCATAGAGAGAGAACTACAAGCGTTATAAATTAAAAGAAATTATCACAGATTACAGAATAGTAGGCTACTATTCTGTAACTGTGGAAATTATACTAAAAGTCAACAACTAGAAATATTTTCTTGTATACAATTGTATTTCTTGCATATTTATCTCCACAGTCATTGTGACTAACTAGGGAAAAAATAGAGACAAACGTGTATTCTATTTATAGAATAACTACGATATTATAACGATCGATTAAAAATAAACATGAGTGCGGAATGTATCATAAAAATATTTATTGATGGAAAAGGGTCGGGTTTATAAATGAGACCGACATCACACAAATCGCTACATCATCGTGTTGTGTGGCGGCGGGCGGCGGGCGGCGCGCGCGCACCTCACCGCACTGACCACAATCTAATGTTACGAAATTGTGTTCAATGACTTAGACAATATAAAAATTATTATTGACACTAATCGAGTAAACTGCAGTTTTCTCTACTCACATTTACAGGCAGTGCACCTGTGTTGTTGCAATAAAGCATATATAACATGTTATTATAACACCTGCCATATACAATACATAACTGAGTTAATCTGAAGGTGTTTCTACCAGGGTCTGTTTGATTAATCACAAACACGAATGTTTTGATTTATGGACGCGGGTCGGTTGATGCCGCTCGGTCTGTCTTATTGCCATCGCCTGCTCTGAGTGCATGAGTTTTAGTATCGTCATGATTATTTATTGTATAACTTGCGACAGCAACTGATTGTGATTGTAAGTATTTTGTAGTTTACAAGTTTAGTAATGAATATCAGTTTATATCAGCTTTATTATCTGATTAATACTACATGCCATTGTTAATTTTGTACTAGAAAATAGGAAATATTTTCACATGGCAACACCCAGCCGCGCGTTTGCGCGATGCTTGGCATTTTGATGGGGCGCTGCGCAGTTTCAGGCGGTGCTGTCTTTGATATTAATATTTAGCATCCTTATGTATGTACTGAAAAGCCAATTACAATTTGGGAGTGATTTATATACTCGAGAACTCTCTTACATTCGAAAATAAATGAGAATGACATTTCAGTATTTGGTTATTAGACTTCGCCCTTTTTACTTTAGATTATGCTTCTCCGCATATTTTGGCGATGCGTATGCCTTTCCGCACGTTTCCGCCACCGCGTTTAAAAATTATTAATTTATTTGTAGGATTATAATTTAGAAATTCTTTTTGAATGAGCACTTATTCAAAATACATAAAATTGTAACAATTTAAGTTCATGTCTAAAAATCTTATGATTAAATATTGAACAACTGATTGCTTTGTATATGATAAGTCAATGATAATCCCGCGTTTTGATTATTGTTCTGCATCACTGTACATTACGCTATACTGGAGTGATTGGTGATTGCAAAATCATTTCTTTTTTCTTAAATACCTATATTTAATTGATTTAAATAAATAGGTACTTGGATCTCAGGTATATGATAAAAGGGACGTTTGATTGAAGTAAGTAATACGGATAGGTATCCGAAGGAGAAGTTGCGGTTGCGAGAATGTCTCAATAAATTTTTGGCTGTCTGCTTTCCACACTTGGTACGTACGTTACGTACCTTCATGTACAAAGTTATGTTCATTTCTATGAAATGTTAATTCGTAAACTAGTTACCAAGTAGTAGGTAGTAACTTTCAGAGTAAGCAATTTCCTGCTTCTACAATTTTCCAAGCCATATTACCAAGACAACTTATAACAAACGCAAAGCTTCATTCCTGCATTTGCGAAATACTTTCTTGCAACCAGTCCGACGCGTAATAAGGATCTGGATCTAATCCCGCCATAATTTCCCCGGCAAGGATTTAACGTCACGACTTCTCGGAACCTGTATACTCAGGGTGGTGAGCTGAGCATGCAAATAGTCTCACCTCAAGTGCAATAATGCCAGACGGTAGCTATCACGTCAGTTGTAAATCTTACAGGCGGTGGCGGCCGGTATCAAAGGAACCAATCAATGTTAAATCATAGCAAAGTGACATATATCGATGTACCGCTTGAGAGCTATTATGTGAGAAAAAAGTGCATCGTGAAAAATATTCTGACGCTAGATAGCAGCCGACTTTAACCCCTGACTCTGAACACGTAAGCTGGGTCATTTATCAATAATCAGGGTGGCCATGAGAATGTGATGATATGAGTGAGGCTTTTAAAGATATATTCTGTCTTATGTATTAAATTTTCATCGTTTTCACCGGAGTTGACTTTAATATTTGTTGCAATGTTATATCACTCTGATTTGACAATATCATGTCAACTCTACAACCATCGAGACAAATGTCGATGAAGGCAAAAGGGCGGTGAATAAAACTTAGTATCATATATTTTCAATTAATTCCGACAATAAGGTATTGCAGAAATTGCAAAATTTAATGAGGAATCAGATATAACAAATCGAGAACGTACATCACAGTCCAGGTCCAACCAAAAAAGTTGGCAACACTAACATTAATAAATATAAATCTCTTCATCTACACGTAACACCTCGTGATGCTGAGTGATGGCGGCGCGGCGCGTTTGTGGGGGGAGTCAGGTGCGTGCGCGCAACGACCGCAGCGCATTTGTCACTGTTCCCGGCGATTATTCATCTCATTGAAACATTAACGCTCTCAAGAACTAATCACGCTGACTAATGGAGCCCCCCGTCGACACTTCCTAAGTTTCACACTCGCCTGTAGTTGGCCCGTGTGAAACGCCGACGCACTAACGTTTGACGCCCCCGTGTCAGTTCTGATTTAGTTGACGAGGACGAATGATCTGTCCTATGATCAATGAGCATACCAATTAAAGTGATCGTACGAAGGAGTTCACGTTGCTTTGATAGGAACTTGCCTTTGAGCTATGTCCACGATGAGAGTTTCCATTGGAACTTCCGTTAACCGTCCGTATCCAGCCAATTTAGGCCCAACATGGGTTTAAATTCTATACTTATTTGATTGAAACCTTGGTAATAAAGAAATGATAGCTGAAGACGACGACGGGTGAAGATAGCATTAGTAAAAAATACATGTAATAAGTACCTAGTACCTAGCATCAAGTGGATCGAGGTGAAGTTAGTCAATCACAGTAATGATAAAAGCGAGGTTTATGTGCAGGCGCGTACCCTGCCCGGCCTCCACGGGCAAGCCAAGCCGTACAGCCAGCAAAAAAGTACACCATAAACAGAACGTTTATGACGGCAAATAAAGCGCGCCATCTTCCCCGTAGTCCCGTAGTGAATTATTGCTTTATTGCTTCAGAAATATTTCACAAACAGAAAATATTTTATGATTCCCCAGTTAAGAGCGGTCATATATCATTTTAAGCCATAGATAATAAAATTCGTAAGTCACCATGAGCGAGACAAAAGTGCAGAAACGAGGAGCCGCTGACCTGCTGTATACACTCTGGTTGAATACAAATAAGATGATATAATGGTAATGTAATGAAGAAACACTAGTTGTCATGAATAGTGATTGAGATCATTGGAACATATCAGATTTATGAACCGATTACCCAAAATAAAAAAAACCTCCTGGTAACAACAATTAAACATAAGTATCACCACGAACTTAAATTGGCATTATAACATCCCCAAAGTGATACCAGCCTTAGATATATATTAAACGGATAATTAAAACGTGAATATTCCCAAAAATATTACTGAAACACACTCCAGCACATTTAATTTTTCGCATGTCCGACATAAAATTGGAATAGTTAATGCTCAGCGAAATCGTTAACCAGTGAAGACTGTAATTGGAAGACATTAAAAATACCCAACGTTGTTATAGCTGACTGTTAAATATTTTACCGTGGGCATTAGTCCTTGGTATTTACACATGTGTTACAATGTATGTAGTACCTATTATTATTGTAGAATAGTGATATACCTACTTTACCAGTATCGCACTGTCTTTGACTTAAAACATACAACATGTGGTAGGGCTTGATTATGTAGCGATTGTAGAATCACACTGTATGTACTGATACAGAAATAGGAAAGATTAACAGTGAACAACGGGTCATCAAATCATAAGAAGAGAGCAATGAACAAGCAACAAATACTCGAACCAAATCCCAATCGCCACATAATAAGCATATTATTTATTATCATTGGCGATATCGATGACAGCAAAATATTTGCACACATATTTTTTTTAAACCCCGTTTCGCAAGATACTGTTGATATATAGCCTGCGGGAACAGTTTTGCCAGTTAAAAAGACATGTCAAAACATAAACTCGCTAGCAAAAACTAAATAGCGTCGTCGCCAAGTTGATTTGGCTCGCTGTGGGAGCCCTGTTTGGAACAAAAGAAAGTCGCTACATTCCCCGAACATGGAACGTTTACAACAAAGTTGTAATTGTCAATAGTTGTTTTTGTTTAAATGCGTCATAAGTTCTCGGAAGGTCGAAGGACATTCTGAAGGTGAGCAGTGCTTATGTAAAAAAATTGGTGCAGCCATATAAAAAGGAAAAGATTTGTGGTGCGCAAACTCATTAGGGTTTCTTTGGACGGAGAACGGTTGACGGCAAACATTAGCGCTCATTGAAATATTGCGATTGAGGTTTCTTGGGGTTATCATCATCCATAATTTGAAAAGTCCTGAGTCGTCCTGTCATATTTGATAACATTATTAATTATGGCAGGTACCTCAGCATTTTCCTATATACTAGCACAACATAACTTGTCGGTATTGTATGCATTTTTATTCGTTGATTGAATTCCTTGTAGCTTCAGTAGTCGACGATAAAATTAAAATATCAGACTGTAGTGCAGTGGCAGTGAGTTCGTAAAGGGTCGAAGTGTAATTTTTCAGCGCTGGCAGTGCAATCGGAAGCGCACCGGCGTCGAAACCTTTTTGTTTCTGCAGCGGTCGCGTCTCTGATGGTTTTCGGAAGTGAGGTCACCACTCATCGCCATTCGACTATCGACCAATATTTCACTCGGTGACTTATTAATGACGTCACGATTGTTTTTGGGGAAAGTCCGTAAATAACTTGGAATATTTTTTGTTCACATGCTGGATATACCTACCAGGAACTCTTGGATGAATCAGGGACATTAGTTAATAGGAAAACACGCTGGAATTTGTGAATTCTTACATTCTTCTTCCTGTTAGTGATTTGAAAAATAAAGACGGGAATACAGTATGTAGGACAAGAATTCAATTTAATGGCCTATTTACTTTTGTTTGACATAATTTTGTTTCTCCTAATTCATAACTCATCATTTCATACACTTGTTAATGTTCGTAATACATGACTTATATTTAATTCAAATCAATGAATATAATTATTTTTAGGGCTCACAGCTCGAGTTCTATCTAGATATAAACTGACTTCTTTTTTCTTTCTGACTTAATTCTAATTTCACTAATCCAATCTTAGGTCCTTACCTATCATGTGAAATTTTAAGAGAGGTAGAGCGTAGCGTTTATTCGCTCAAAGAGCAGCTCGACTGGGGAATTAACGTTACAGAATACCGCAGCCAAATAACTTTATGTTGTGTAAAGTTGTGTTCCTGCGCGTGAGTAAGGTCGCCAGAGCTCATAGGGAGGGGGGAAAGGCCGGTAAAGCGTGAGCGACGCATCGTGTGTTGCAAGCGTCCATATGGCTACGGTAACTGCTTACCATCAGGCGGGCCGCATACTTGTTTACAGACTTAGTAGTATAAAATAAAAATGCAGTTACGTTATTACTTAGAAAAATTCTGTACATACATCACTGAAATACTTTAACAAGTTATGGTTGTAGCTTTTTAAATTAGTAGCCCATGTCTATACCTCATGTCAAAACGGCCATAATTGCGTGCTAGTTTGGTTTATAGTTAGTAGTGTGACATTTAAGCATAAAATGTCTACGTGTCCATTGCAGAACGCAGTGCAGATAGTTATATCACGTTATCGAATTCACTTAGCAATATTTCTCGGAAACGTATCATGGCATCTCAGTATTCAATTACCTTGGGTATTGGCATCAATAAGATGTAATAAAATAAAAAGTATTTTCTTATTCTTTATTTAATCTAAAAGTTGATAGACGAGAGATATCACGAGGAAAATAAAATTAAATACTAATTTATAAAGCAGAGGTAACCGATCAATTCGAATAATGTAAAAATGTTATATCGTAGCGGCCAAATTCTTGATGTTCAGTCATTGATGTTCATTTTTTTTTATTTTACTTGCATAAAAAAATAATACACATTATTCCATATTTGAAATATGTTTTTTTAAGTAAGTCCTCTTGTTTCCCAACCGCGTTCCATTTAATAAAATTACAAGTTGTCAGTCATACAGTGTGGGAAGGACTCGCTTTCACGTGTACAATGAAATGTAATATCATTAAATTATTACACATATGACCAAAATTCACGTTCATTAACCCGTGAGAATGTATTGTTTGCCGTGTACGTATAATCTAAGACATGTAAAACGTTAAGCGAATTATGTTGTTTTGGTTAGTATGTAGTCTTGTCTTTTGTTTTATAGATTTGTACAAAATTAAGATTTTTAGGTTAAAATTGATTATTCCCTAAGCATTTAAAATTAGTTTTGAACCCTCGGAATAGTCATCTGAAATTTATATCTCTTTGAATATTATAAGACTTTTGTGAAGTTCATAAAAAAAAACAAGTAGTTATACCTATATTGCTAGTAAGTACCTAACCTACTGTACCTAATCTCAATGACCAACGCATTTAATACTCGCATACGCATCTATTGCCATTGCATGCCATAGGTACGCCTCATGCACTTATAACAAAACTAGCTTCTGCCCGCGGCTTCGCCCGCGTGGCGTACAGGAAACAAATGACATATTTTTCTTCAAAAACTAACGTAATAAGTGCTCTCACTCCCTCTCAATTGTTTCTTTTTTCTTGTCTAATTGACTCTGTTAGGCATCTCTCATTACGAAAAAAACTATGATACACGTGACCTTTCTTAGTGGATACTTACACTTCACAAAGAACACCCTCAAAATTTCATGTCTCTAGGACCAGCGGTTTAGGTGTATTCTCTTTTCCGTGGTTTAGGCTGTGCGTTGATATATCAGTCAGTCAGTCAGGACTTTGAATTTTATATTATATATATTTTATATATTATTTGATTTTTAATTGTAAGAGAGTAACCCTGCAAATAAATTTATTTCATTTAATTTCATTATATTTTGATGACTATATTGGCTATTTTTTTCCATTTTTTTTATTTACAAAATAAAGTATTATTAATAATACACAATCATAAAAAAGCATGAAAAAACCAAGAACTTAAATTACGTGTGTAATAATAATAATATGTCTTACAGAAAATTCAACCCCCGTTTCACCCTCTTAACCTCTAAGAGGGTGAAACGGGGGTTGGAATTTCGAAAAACTCTTTCATATTTGATACGTACACTTCTCAAAGAAAACACCCTCCAAATTTCATATCTCTAAGACCAGCGTTTTAAGCTGTGCAATACTGTGCATTGATATATCAGTGACTTCCCATGCAAAACTTCATCCTGCTTTTCATCCCTTCGAGGGTGGATTATCAAAAATGCTAAGACACGTATGAATTAATTTTCAGTCTTCAGCGTAAACACAAAATTTGAAGATCCTAACTTCAAAACTGACGGACTTTCATACAAACTTTCATCCCCTATTTTACCCCGTTAGGGGTGGAAGTTCTAAAAACCCTTTCTTAGTGGATACCGACTCTTCACAAAGAATACACTCTCCAAATTTCATGTATCTAGGACCAGCGGTTTAGGGTTTGCGTTGATATATCTGTCAGTCAGTCAGGACTTCGAATTTTATATAGTGATATTAATATTTTTTTTCAAAACATTTTTTTTATTTCAAAATACGCAATCATAAAAAAGCATGTAAAAACCAAGAACTTACGTGTAATAATATGTTTCACAGAAAATTCAACCCCCGTTTCACCCTCTAAGGGGTGGAATTTCGAAAAACCCATTCATATTTGATACGTGCACTTCCCAAAGAACACACCCTTCAAATTTCATGTCTCTAAGACCAGCAGTTTAAGCTGTGCGTTGATATATCAATCAGTGATTTCCCATACACAACTTCATCCTACTTTTCATCCCTTCGAGGGTGGTTATCAAAAAAAGCTAAGACACGTATGAATTAATTTTCAGTCATCAGCTTAAACACAAAATTTAAAGATCCTAACTTCAAAACCGACGGACTTTCATACAAACTTTCATCCCCTATTTTACCCCCTCAGGGTTGGAATTTCGAAAAACCCTTTCTTAGTGCTTACCTACACTTCGCAAAGCACACAACCTCCAAATTTCATGTCTGTAGGACCAGCGGTTTAGCCTGTTCGTTGATATATTAGTCAGTGAGATCCAATACACAACTTCATCCCGCTTTTCATCCCTTCAAGGGTGGAATTATCAAAAACGCTGAGACAGGTATAAATTAATTTTCAATCGTCAGCCTTAACACAAATTTTGAACATCCTAACTTCGAAACTGACGGACTTTCATACAATCTTTCATCCCCTTTTTTACTCCCTTAGGAGTGTAATATCAAAAAATCCTTCGTTAGTGGATGCCTACACTGTATTATAATATATTTAGTGGTGTTTAATGTGGAAATGAAGGACTTGCATAAGTAACTTCATCCCTCTTTTCCCCCTACGGGGGTGTAATTATAACAAACGCTCAGACACCTATACATTAATTTTCAATCTTCAGCCTAAACACAAAATTTGAAGATCCTAACTTCGAAACTGACGGACTTTCATACAAACTTTCATCCCCTATTTTACTCCCTCAGGGGTGTAATTTCGAAAAACCCTTTCTTAGTGGATACCTACTCTTCACCAAGAATACACCCTCCAAATTTCATGTCTCTAGGACCAGCGGTTTAGGCTGTGCGTTGATATATCAGTCAGTCAGTCAGTCAGTCAGGACTTTGAATTTTATATATACAGATTATGTCTCGTTGGCGCATGAAATTTACGCAATAAATTAAAACTCAAGATAGGTTAAAATTCAAAATGGAACTATTCTCCTTGATACCTATATTATTTTTTTCATAATATATTTTGTAACGTATCTTTTTCGTGTTAAAATCGTACAATTAATTTTACACCGTGAAACTCTACCAATTAGCTTGACCAAACAGCTAAATTGTAGAAAAAATATGGCCTACTTTAATAACCATAACAGTACCCATAACTCAATTAAAACAAGAGTCCATTTTAAATTACCATCTTAATAACACGCACGGACCGTGGCGCTACCTGATTTTGTGAACGCGACCATAGAGTTGCTAGAATTGGATTTGAGCGTGTTTAAATGTGTATGTATGTGTGTAATTATAAGTGAGGTTTGGGAAACCTCGAGTTCGAATTTCAAAATAAAGTTTTATTTGAGATCGCTAAATGCAACCTGGTTGTTGTAGAAATCTAAAAGGGACGCCTAGCTTTTTTAGATTTTGTCATCAGTAGGTGAAATAATAAACTGAAAGGGAAATTTCAGGGCGCTAAAGTTAGGAAAAATTAAGTAATGAAGTAAAAATAGCTTTATTCGAAGTATGTGAAATTCTAATTTCGATACTCTCATTTGATGAAGCAATAACTAATCTTATTCAAGCAACAGTAAACTACCAAATAAATCCGCAGTAACAATCTAAGTGACTAATGTAGCAGAACGGTCATTCACACGTGACACATCCAGTGAGATATTTGCTCATCAAAAATCTAATGGCCACGATTATGAGAACCGTAAGTTGCCAGAATAAATAATGAAAAATCGTATGTAATGTGTTTTGAGTCGACGCGACGAGTCCGGCAATTAGTCGAGCGATCCATCACGATGTCACGATTAGTTCCTGCCAAGTATTGTACAAGTGATGGGGTGGAACTGCTTTTGAATATCATACTTGGGAATTTTGTTAATATGGAAGGTGGGCCGACGTCTTCTTGGCAAGTTTTTGTATAAGTCAATGATAGCTGAGTGACAAAGGTCACGGGTTCGAATCCTACAATGAGTTTGAGCTTTCTGTAAAGCACCAAGCATACACGACGAAACCATAACCATTTTGGTAGGGTACTTTATAGTACCCTCCTGATTGGCTACCTACCACCCTCAAGTTGAATATATATCACCAAGCACCTACAGGTGTGTTTCGACCGCTACATTTGAGAGCCAGTTCTCAAATGTATAGCGTTCTCAAGATTCTTCTCATACATCATCAGTAAAAAAAGCAAACACAAATTCAAATCCTCATTCATCCATAAAATGATCAAATCGACCAATATTATATATATATTGAATCTAATGAAATTTTCTATAGTGGCCACCTCTACCAATCTCACGGTCATAAAAGACGGCACACTATACCAGGCAACCCCTTACGAGGCGTCTGGGACCATCTGCGGTAGGTCACGCCGCCAGAGTACTCGCCCCTGGTACTCATGAGAAAATGTGAGTCGCACCGTGATCACTCACTACCATTTGTCCAGAATGGTACCGGAGTTGTCAAAGTCGCTCACCACACGCACTCCAGCATGCCGGTACAAGCATGAGCACAAGCGTAAAACGCAAGCGCAAGCACAAGCACACCTTGTTGGTGCTAACGGATTCAATCCCCGCCAGGGACGCCACAGAGGCTGGCTCCCATTTCTCCAGAATGCTGTCAAAGCGACCATTAGTTTCATTAGCCATAACTGAAGTTATTAAAAGTAACAGTTAGATACTGTTACTAAATATCATTATGCCCTCAGCATGCGCCGGCGCCGAAGATGCCGAAATGTGAGACGGTGATGCAACTGCGAAAATAGTACCTACCTATAGTTAATTAAATCTACCTACCCACGTAGAATGGCGCAATGGGCACGCCTCCGCATGCGTTACATTATTTTAATTAGAGAAAGGATTCTAAATGTATTTTAAAAGTATGAGTATTTTACACCGCGTAAGTGTATAACTTTAAACAGTATAACTTTAAACTAATAACTTTAGTCCATAAAAATAATCTATGATTTTGTGGAAAACTTCAGAGTTTTCGCGAAACGTATAATGCAATCTGCAACGGCTTTTCTAAGCGCGATGATAGGAAATATCCTCGTTTGGTGCTTCGATTAAACAAAAAAAAGGTATGGGTACTCGAAAGTGGACATTTTGTTATATCGTTCGCACTACAGTCTGAGTAAGTCTTGCCATCTCTATTACATCTCATTTATACGAAAAAATAATAGTACTTAGGTATATGCTACGTTTGAAGAGATAGAGAGACTAGATGATCGATCAAAGTTTCATTTCGATCTATATACCCATTTCGCTGCGTGCGTGTGGGTAGCTTTACAAGTAGCGTTAAGTGTAATTAATTAACGAATGTTTTTTTCACTTATTTTACCATGACTGTTAAGTTTTTGTTGATTCGAGCAATAAGTATATCGTTAATTCGAACGAGACTGCTCCAATTTCAAATCACACTTTTTTGTAGAAGCAATCGTTGTTACGACTGTGAAATGGATCTTTGATAGGTACATATTTAATTAGAAAACATCTAATTTTTGCAGTACAGTGGTCAAAATGGATCTGAATTTTCAAGGTCCCATGATGGGGCATTATTTTCAAATTTAATAATGTGCACAAGTATGTGTTAATATAGCTATTACGTCAATGGTAATGTGAGTGCAGGGCCTCGTTGGTTGCCACGCGCGGTCGCGGGTGTATCGTGTACGCCACTCATTATACAACTTAATAGTTTAATCAACCGTTGTACTAATGAAGAAATTGCGATTTTTCATAAATATAGATCGCTATGACGCGTGTTGCTGCGTGCGCGTAACGAGCGCTCGTCAACACCTACCGATAGCATCGCTATGACTGGCTGGAAATTATTCCGAATCGTAATTACGGCGATTATTCACGGCCGGCCGGGGGCGGCAGCCATTTTTCAACAGTCACCGTTCTTAATTATGAGCCGCGCTGGACGGCTGTCGAAGCTTTGAGCCGCGCCGTCACCTCGGGCCGACTTCGCTTCGCTATCGTACACAGTGCTCCTTACACGGGCACCTATTTTCTAAGCCACTCGCATTTTCTTCTCTCTTATCAATAAATGAACAGAGAGTACTAATTGATTGATTCATGGATGAATCAGAAGATTCGAAATTAACCATCCTGAGAATTCGACCTCTGACTCTAAGGACGATGCAGTTCATCAAGTCAGACTTAGAGAGCATCAAATAAATAAATAAATAAATATCCTGGGACATTCTTCACACATCAAATTCTTCCCCACTTGGCGATTTGGTTCCTATATGTCCGCCACTTCGCAATCTTAGCAGTGTGGTCGATCATACTGATACTGACGTAGATGATGAGCTTTAAACAAATAAGATGACCTTCATAATAAAACGAAGCAATTTAAATCATTAGAATCGTACGATTCGATCGATATGATATCGAGCGGTTTGATAATAGTAACAAACGAACATTACTCCACACGAGAGCTCGACTAGTGTTTATTTATCGTTTTGGATGGCTTAGAGAAGACAGATGGAATGTTGTGTTTTTTACTCCAAGATGAGGTGTAAAGTAGAAATCACCTTTTTATTTTCAATGCAGTATGTAAACAATGTTCGTGGGATGGTAATTTCGTGACATATGCATACTTCATACCATGTAATACCTTTATTATGCGTTCGATACTCACTTAGGCTGTCTATACATTATGCCATAAAGGAAATATATAAAATTGAAAGCTTCTATCATAAAATTGAGGAAAATAAAAAGATTAATGCCTAAGCAAAGGCACGATATAGGTATAATACGTAAATATTATTGTTTAGTGTGCTAAAAGTCATATTAATGTACCCTTCTACATTTACACATAAGAACCGAAACGATGGAAGAGGCACTGAAAACTCATAGAATGTAAAATAGCAGACTATGACGAAATGCCTTTAAATGGTAAGTAGGTAGCAGTTAACAGTGCTAAGTTACCTGCTATATTTATAACACGAAAAACGGTATTCTTATTAAAGTAGGATAAGAGAATGATTAAAAGTGCTCCAGTGCGAGCTCGTGAAACGACTTCTAGATAATAATTGAAATCGCCGTCTGGTCACGACTACTCCGGGTACACTCGCCGAAGTAATGGCTACGTTGTTTTTCTTTAAGCTTTTTATGTAGCTATACATTTATATCTTATTTGCTAAGAGGTAAGGGTTGAAGAGTTATTTACGTTGGAATTTGTTAGTATGGTCAATTATTTGATAACTGTATGATATTTTTTTTGTTTTAGAGCCTGATTTAGACGAACATTTCTGGCTCATTTTATTGACAATAGGTTTTTTTTTCAATAGGATTTGGTATTCTGAAACGTAATTCACCCGCCAATTCAGTTACGAGGTGAGTTGCGAGATGACTTTCGAGATGAGTTACCTTTTACAGAATAGCATAGCAGTTTCTAATTAATTTTACACGGACACAAACCGCTTCTGTGCGCGATTGTACGCGGTTGGTGCCGGGCGTGCTGACGCCAGCGAGTCTAATCGCCGTTTATTGGAGAAAACCGATTACTGCGCCACGGCCGAAACAATTTCGACATGTCACCACTATGAGAGACTATCGAGCAACTGTAACGCCGCGCCGAACATAATTTGTAGGGTGCTGTTGTCACCCGTTACAATTATTTATCTACATTTAGATTACATTAGGTACTTGTCACGTATATTCGGTCTAAAACGGAAGTTTTGCCCGATTTCTATTATTATGCTATTTAAACTCGACTGCGTAGAAAGCGAACTTATCAAAAAATACGAGAATTAAGAATAAAAATTCTTTTTCCTCGAAGTAATAGGTCACTGTTATTATTAGCCTTGAGCCAATAGAAAATAATTTTGTAATAACTCTGTCAAAATAATCGTGTGTAGGTTTCGCCTTTAATCAAATTTAGTAGACATTAAAATCCTTCCCGCTTGCTGCATCCAGGCTGCTTCGGGGCATACAGAAAAACATATTCCCGTCCTGACTTTGCTGTCGAGTAATAAGGCTCCATTATGACTCGGAAAGCGCATTCTTTGCGTATTGATTTCAACAATAACATGGTGATTGACACTAAATACAGATATGTATTACTCATCGATATCAACAGTACTGTAATGAAACAGAATTAGACATCGATCGTTCTAAATGATTAGTACATTTTCCTTTCACTTTGCAACGAAATCAATTACAGAAATGGACTACAGGTCTACAGGTACAGATAATTTTAAGTTATTATTTGAGCTTTTAGCTTTTAGGACACGTTTAGTTGATTGCCAGTACACAGTTCGTACCTGGCGCAAGGCAGGGTACACAAGTTGCGAGTCACGGAGGGCGCTTTCGGGTAAAAACTACAAAAAGTAAATTATATTGATGGAATCGAGCCGGTTTGATTGATGATGAGTGAGCATTTTTTAATTTATTTCGAGGATTCGTCGACCGCTTCGCGTCTGCTAAGGTCGCGGCAAACGATATTTTTAATAGCTGGGCGTGATCTTTTCACTTGTCAATGTTGTGGTTCCGTAGGATTCTACCAAATATGTCTTGTTGTTGAGTAAACTTAGATCTATAACTCAACTTATTGGATAACTTACATACTATGGTTTCTTATATAGTGTAGTTACAAATAGTTTTGTGCAGAACTGTATAACAGCTAGCATTTTTTTTAATCAAAATATCAAATTAAACATTTGGCTAATCATTAAAAAAGTGAATTCAACCTACGTACGGAACCATAAATTAAAAAAGCATAAAAATAACACCGCGCGAGTTGTCGGAGCCACGGTTTTTTCTCTTCGGAGTTCCACCTTGGTGTCTATTAATATTAATTGACGTTTGTGAAATTTGGATTCCACCATACGTAGAACAATGACGTTGCAATGTCGGCCAATTTGATGAGTTTAAAATGTGTTTCGATTTCTCTCAAAAATAATTATGTTACCTATATCTATTTGGAATAAATTGTTGTTTCATCTGCCTTGGATTATTTCAATTTTGTTGGGAAATAAATAAAAGCCTGAAAAAAACATTTCTTCAAGTCTGCCGCAACATCTGATTTACGGGAAGGTTCCCAGTAGGCTGGCTGGGTTGTGGTTTCCTCTTTAGATAGCCAAGGTGAAGCGTTGGCGGAAAAGAGAGAGGCAGTGCAAAGCGTTTATTTGCTCAAAGAGCAGCTCGACTGGGGAAGTACCTCCACCTTACAGAATACCGCAGCCAAATAACTTTATGTTGTGTTCCTGCGCGTGAGTAAGGTCGTCATCATCATCATCATCATCATCAGCCTATAATGTCCCACTGCTGAGCACAGGCCTCCTTTCTTAAATGAGGGTGAAAGGGACTGGGCGATATTCCACCACGCGTGCCCACTGCGGATTGGTGGAAGTAGGCTAGTGGTCAACCTACTGTTGGAATTTTTCAAGCCGCCTAGGAGGCATCCAAATAGCTTAAAGACTATCACAATTAAGTGATAACCGGGACCAACGGCTTTACGTGCCTTCCGAAGCACGGAAACGCTTGATTTGAAATACCACTAGGCGGTCACCCATCCAGGTACCGACCACGACAGACGTAGCTTAACTTTGCCGATCGATTAAGAACGGCTAATCATGCTACACCACGAGCGCTTCCAAGGTGAGTGAGGTCGCCAGTGCTAATAGGGGAGGGGGGAAAGGTCGGTAACGCGTGAGCGATGCTTTTTGTGTTGCAAGCGTCCATATGGCTACGGTAACCGCTTACCATCAGGCGGGCCGTATGCTTGTTTACCGATATAGTTGTAAAAAAAAAAGGAAAAGAAAATTTAAAGCTTATGAAGTGCGATAAGTAAATTATATTAATTTTAGACGAAGATCAGTAACTATAATATGCAAGGACATGACGCAAATAAATTATTGTAAGCTGAAAAATAACAAGCGAGTGAAATCAACGATTTTAGAGTCGGTTTCAAGGTAATTTTCTAGGTCTAGATTTTTACTTTACACTCCCACCTTGCTTTATCTCATTGGAAACGTTGTATATCTAGGCTTACTATAATCCTCTACTGAGAAATATGTAGGTTTGTACAGCTAGCCACCTGTTGTGACACATTTCAGACGTTTCATTACCGTCATTGTGGACAAACATGTGTATGTGGAACGCACTTGAGTAAACCAACGTCATTTGGAGGACAGCAGTGAACGCGCTCAACGGATAGTTTTAATTATAATTTGCGTTGATAACAAAAAAATGAATATTTACCTATAATGCTGCATAAAAGCAATGTTTATAAATAGAAAGAAATAAAGAAAGAATAATGAAAAATATTCATTGACCCCCGATTATACATATGTACTTACTAGCTTTTCGCCCACTATTTCACCCGCGCCCCCTCTTTACCCCCTTAGGAATGGTATTTCTAAATTTAAGTTAATCGAGACACTGTAAAATCCTTCCCTTAAAATATTAGTACCGTAGTAGTAGTTGATTTTCGAGAAACCCATGTCTCTTTATCTTCTATTCGAAGTATTAATACCGAGTTTCAAGTTAATCGGACCACGCGGTGTGTTTCTTCGACCCTTTTAGGGGTAGTTTTCAAAAACTAATAATGAGTAACTTTAGTATTTATTTAGTCCTAAGTTTCAAATTATAAATTTGGAATAAGATTTTTCAAATGGCCTACGATATAAAAGGAACTTGTGTCCAAAATGTCATGTTTGAAGCCCCAGCGGTTTAGGCTCTGCGTTGATGAATCAGTCAATCAGTCACTAAGGGCAAGTAATTATATATGTATAGATTAGTCATTTTTTGTATATTATTCAAAGTAATAATGTTATGTATGTTATACCTAAGTAGTTTAATATTCCTCTAGTTCCCATTGAAAACCAGTATTAGGTATAGTAATAAGTAATCTTAGTGCTTCGACATTATGCTTAGTGAGTATGACGCCTGTATTATAGAACAAGATCAAATAGTCTCAAGAATATATCTTGTTAATCGAAAATAACCCTAATATCATTAGTGCAGGCTCCGATTTCAATTATTTTAAACTCGAGTCAAAACTTAGCTTGAGCATATCAATGTTTAGGTTTGTTTTTATGTATAACACTTTTTTGAAGAAACCGCTACTGTCTATCATCAAGGTTCCCAGCATATATAGCAGTATATCCTCTCCAATGGAGGAGCCATTCAAATTATGTAATCATTGCTGAAAAATGAAGGATTGGATTTGGGAGAAGAAGCGACTCCTTCGAGTGGGAGTCCTTGCTTTAGATTCTAATAAAATAGAATCGAGTTCGCATTTTGTCTGCGTAAACCCTTACGCGGACAAAATGCGAACTCGATTCTATTGATTGGGTGATATTTTTCCGGGTGTTTTTTTTTGCGGATTTTAAGGTTTCTTACACCCGTAAGAAACCTTAAAATCCGCAAAAACATATGGAGCAGTTAAATATGAGATAATATTTCGCAATTATAATATTACTAGCTGTCCCCCGCGGTTTCACCCGCGTTCCCGGGATTAAAAGTAGCCTATGTCCTTCTCCATACCATAGGCTATCTGCATGCCAAATTTTATGATGATCCGTTGAGTAGTTGCGGCGTGAAGGCGAAACAAACAAACTAACTTTCGCTTTTATAATAGGACTAGCTGTCCACCGCGGTTTCACCCGCGTTCCCGGGATAAAAAGTAGCCTATGTCCCTTTTCATACCATATGCTATCTGCATGCCAAATTTCATGATGATCCGTTGAGTAGTTGAGGCGTGAAGGCGTAACAAACAAACTCACTTTCGCATTTATAATATTAATAAGGATTAGGATATGATACCAGAAAGATATCTAGTTAAGTATGACAATAAACCCTTTCATTATGATAACGGTCATTCTTCAACATGTTGATCCCTTAACCGTCCATTAAAAGCAAATTCATGATAAATAATGTCCAGTAAATTGGATCCATTTTAATAATATCTAAGTTGACCCTTTGTGGGAAACTAGCGAAAGTTCGCAAATCTAACTCGCTGTCCTTTTAAGTCGATACATTGCTTGTACAAGACATTATATCGTGTAACAATGGCGATTAACAAGTGGTTTGTCATTTCTTTGGCAACTAGTTGTGATTCGAACGCGCTGCACCGGTTAAAGTGATCTATGAAGTGTCTAGGGTCGATAATTCCTGTTTTTGTTCACAGACATTATGACAAACTGTATCGACGGTATCTGTACGAGCTATCGTAACTGTTGTTTATTACAGTTTCAATAAACATTGAAAGGAAATTAATTATAATCGTAAGTGACCAAGTTATAAATCATATAACTTGGTTACTTAGGAAAACTACATTATTGATTGTTATAATCAATAGTTGTTTAAATATTCAGCATGGGGTTCTTAAAAAAGGGTGTGAAGAGATTTCTGTTGGGTCGGCAACGCGCGAGTGTTACCACTGTAGTTGCAAGCGTCCAAAGGCTACGGTAACCGCTTACCATAAGGCGGGCCGCATGCTTGTCTATTAAATGTGCCAATACATTGGCAGTAAAGCCAGAAAATAATTGAACAACTATTGTTGATCCGAAGCGCACGTAAAACAATACACTAGCCCTAAAAAATTGTATAGTATGAGAGCGAAAGTTGTAATTTGCATATAACAATGCAACACCTGTTAGGTCGCCTCGTGGCATGTGGGCGCTCAGTCCTCCCAACAATGGTTCTCTTCATTCAAAATAACAGTTGCACCTCAGTGTAAATGAACCTTTTTTATCATTATGTATAGTCAAGGTCACCTCCTTTGTGTGCTATCATATGTTCGACTATTGTGCCAAACACGTGGCTGAAACCTATATTCGGACTGTTAGCATTTTGAGAATAATGACAGCAGTTGAATAGGCTGTATGAAGCGAGCCTTTGCCTGTTTTGGGAATAGAGAAGAGATTGAGTTGGCGCGTCAGAAGAAAAATATAGAAAAGAGAGGCTGATTGAAAATAAGTGGAAAATAATCAGTATAATCACACGAATTATTAATTAATTTAAGGCGATGATAGCTCAGTGGTAGTGACGTCGGATACCGAGACGAAGGTCCCGGGTTCGAATCCTACAATGAGCTTGAGCTTTCGGTGAAGGAATACATCGTGAGGAAACCATAGCACGGTGGTAGGGTACTTTGTAGTACCCGTCTGGCTGGCTACCACCCTCAAGTTGAAAATCTGTCGCCAAGCACCTATCGGTGTGTTCCGTCAGCTGCACTTGAGAGCCAGTTCCTTCTAGGCTTTGTGTGCTTACCACCTTCGACCACATCACCACTTACCATAGTGAGATTGTGGTCAAACACAGGCCTATACACAGTAAAAAAAAAGGAACTCAGTAATGTAAATACTTTAAAAGGCAACTATGCAAGTGCATACAAAGTATGAGCTTTAGGCGAAGCCAGAAGAGGCTATATAAGTATCTGGATCATAGACTTCAACCAGTAGGAGCTGGTGAGTGTGGAATGGGACGGCTAGAAGGGGAGGTGGAGGCCGTAGGGGGGAAACCCCAAAATAACCAACATGGATACAAGCACTAGATGTTTACAGGACTATGGACGCAATATTGAATAACATTTTCATAGAATTGGGCCTTCATGTGTGTAGTACCAATTATTTCAAATACTGCATAGAACTGCGAAATTCATAAAGCTGAACGAAAACGAAAGAAGTTGATCAATATTCGTAGCTGTTGTAACGACTGAGGCGACTCTACGAATACTCTTGTAGTAAATCTGACTTCGTAGACAGGGATAGAAAGTTCCTTAATGCGTAATTTTAATTAGAAAGCATCTATGACGCTTTATGCTATATTTTTATTAATATAATACAGTAATTTATTAGTAAGTGTGCAAATAATGTAGGATTTCTAACATAAGGATACACGGACAATGTAAACAGTTAATAAAACACATGTCCATCCATATCGTAAGTAAATACCTTGAGGCCCCAAATTCAAAATCCCCAATTGAAAGCTTAACGTGTTATAACTTGTTACGAGAATTTATCAGCGAATCTACAACCTGAACAGCGATTAGCAAGTTAAACAAGCCGCTACACGCTATAACAGGCCGTTATCTTTACATCTGGCTCGTATAAATTAAAGTCCACGTGTTTGATATGAATCTACAGACACAAGTTTCGTGCGTCTATTCAGTATCGGAATTTACGAGCCAAAACATTTTCCACGGCTTCTAATAAAAGAATTTGCATAGGTTGACAATGAGGAGTAGTTGACAAGTGATCAATTGTGTTATTTTCGCGAATGAATGGCTCGTAATGGCCAAGGGGTTTCGGTGGACCGGGGTTATTAAATTACAATAATTCTAGTGAGGAAGCGGCTGTACGTGTCCTCGGGCAGGGGTCGGGCTGGACTGACCGTTGGTCGCTGATGAATCACTCATATTTACTTATACATACCTGAAATGATATTTGATAGTTGGATAAAGGTATATATGGCCCAGAATGGATACGGACAGTTTTATAGAAATCATTGTTCACTGTGATAAAGAATGACGCGCAATAAGTCAATATAAATAAGTCTTCTATAAATAAAAGTTGCAAAAATATAACATTTCCTGAGCAAAATAAATGTTTTTGTCGTAGCTTTCTTTAATTAAATTATTACGTTATAACCTTTATGCGTAGGCTTCAGTGGCCATCGAACAATACGAGTGGGAGCCACAAAATCCTTTTATTAGCAAGTTTCACTGCCGCTAACGGATTCGCTAACAGTTTCCTAACAAACCGCAAAATAACTTTTTTTTTCAATTGTAAAAAAGTAAGTGAACTCTTATTTTCAGCCAGACGACCAAAATAACCATAGGTAAAAAAGAAAACGTATTTTCTCTTACAACCGAACTACGTAACAGCATATTTGTGACTTCGCGGTTCGGAAGTTTGTTTTTTGTCCATAAGTTACGAGACTGGTCGTTCGATTCGTTATTACGTTCACATTTTGTAACGTCCGTAAATCGTTACTACGAACGACGGACACGCAATCTGGACTTTAATCTCGTTAGATTTTATTTCACACCTGAGTGGTTGCGCGAAATTGAGTTAGTACAATATTAATACAATATTGATTGTAGTCGAACCTATTTTTGCATGATGTAGACATGTCGTGAACAAATTGATTATTAAAATTATATTAATTTAATGCGTTCATAATTCAATTTTGTTCCCCTATATGCATTAAAATTAAGATACTTTGTATCTTGCTAAAGACTTACTAAAAAAAAACAAATGTTACTTTGTATAAATATTTTTATATGTTTTGATAGTTTGTGCATGGAATCGTTTGAAAGAGGTAGATAGGTAGGTATTATCATAAATTAATAATTTTTGGTAATTATCATTTCCAGCGTAAATATAAATTATAGAAAAAAATACTAAAATGAAATAAATGGTAAGTCGCATACAAGACTTCAGTAACTTTACAAATAACCCAGTAAACAGTTATTGATTTTCTGATAGTATATCGATCAGAAAATTTAACGGTATATAAACCGTGAGGATTTTGGTAATCACAATATATCACCTTTTTGTTACAAATGGCAAAAACATAATTTTAAGATATCTATCAGATACGCTAATGAAGTAATGGACAATCGCCCAGCGCTAGAATAGATAAGGATAGATCTTATAAAATCTACGTAGAACTTGACTTAATTTCATTCGAAATTTAGTTTTACGCTTATGAGTTTAGAGTGCAAAAAGCTGCCGGTAAACTATGCGATGAATAATAATCACGCATTGATAGTTTTAACAGCTCAGTGATCTGGAGCACTTGGTGCTGCAAATGTTGTAGGTTTGGATCTTACAATGAAATTAACCGATCAGTTAGGAAAAATTGTGAGGAAACCATAGCAGTATAGTGAGCAAAGAACCCTGCACGTTTGTAGCACCCACCAGGGATATTATGGGTATGAAATTTTGGATCTGGATACGGATATATAAATAATATATGCCTACCGGTTTTAGATACGGTTTCAGTTACAGTTATTAGTTTTTTAAGGAATTGTATGAGGTAAATACAGATAGGTAACGATGTGACTTTATTTCTAGTTTATTTCTTGGTACTACAACCACAGAAGTGCTACCCGGCCTAAAACTTGACATACCGTGGCTCATTTAGACTCCACCTCTATCTGAAATTATTCGGAACTTTTAATTCAGATTTGGTTACGGTTTCGAATAAATTTTTATTTCGGATATCCGATAGTTCCAGTTATGTTTAAAGAGCTCCATAACATCCCTGGTATAAAACCGGTAGTACCAAAATCGATCGATCGATCGATGGATCAAGACGATATTTGGTACATAGCCTATGGGAATGGAGAAGGACATAGGCTACTTTTATCCCGGGAACGCGGGCGAAACCGCGGGGCACAGCTTGTAAAAAATAAATAAAAAGAAAGGGTTTTTGTTGTCAAATATGGACAGGGCGTGCAATGAGTACTGCTTGCAAGCAAAAAGTTTTAAAACTGATCATGTTTGTAGAGTGTCGATGGTACTAACTTCTTCACGTTTTGATTTTATTAAAACCTTCATGTTGAAAAAGTATACAAAGGAAAAAAAAGCGAGTACAAAAATAATTAAACAGCGGTAACATTCCACCACATAAAACACTCATTTACAAGCCAGGTTGACGTCACGCGATGGGGTAGCATGACGCAAGGGGTGAGCACGGCGGAGCGGGGTGCAGTAGAGCGCGGGGGGCGGGGGCTGTTCCCACGGTAGGACAGGAAGACGCATGGACCTGTACCTGGGGTATTTGTAGCCATTGCGGTTTTTTAGGTCTAGGCTTAGCTTATGATAGGAATACTTTTTCTCACAAGACTAAAAAACGTTTTAAAAGTGATCTGAACATACATAATCGACATCTGGATCTGTTTTTACAATTTAGGAGCAAATTATATACGTGACGAAATATTTTAGTTTGAGTGTATATTTATTTATAACTAGAAATTCTGAAAAAAATACTAAAAACTGGCAAGTGCGACTCAGACTCGCGTCAGGGTTCCGTGCAAACTTTTTTGTATATTTTTTGTGATGTAATTACAAATTTACCTTTAGTTGTGCTACATGACATTGCTTCTTGCCAAATTACATGATTCTAGGCCAGCTGGAAGTACCCTATAGGTTTTGTTTGATTCCCTTGCGAGCATCCAAATATGCGGCATAAACGGCCGAATCTTTATATTGCGTTGACTTAGAAGTTTGATTTTTTCACTGCTCCAAGGGATTGCAGTTGTATATTTGATTTTAATTTCAGCTTGATACCTCCACGCGTTCCTAAGAAAAAGGGTCTTGACAGACGTACAGGCAGACGGCCAAAAAGTGATCCTATAAAAGACCAAAAATATAAGCCAAGAGAGAGTATAACGTGCTTAAATTGACATGTCGATATCTATTCAAATAGTTTTGAAACTATATTGCAGTTAAATAATCATATCGACGATTATCACATAGAGTATTCAAACAGTTCCGGTTCGGTATAATAATAATTGGTGCAAAACAGACAGGACGTCCTGTGTCGAATCATATGTACCTTTGCAAAAGTACATTTACCGTTACAGCTACATCTGACAAAGAACATTCACCTTTATATCCATGCAATAAGGATGAAGTCCAACAATTGCTGCAAGTAATGGTAGATCCAAGGCATGCCAATCTAGCGAGCGTCCCTTATCCGCGTGACGGGTCAAAATTGCGATTTTATTTATAACATGTCGTATTATAGCAGCTGGGGTTTGTCAAGACGAAAAAAAATATAAGAAAATGAATCCACAGGGCCCCTCGACTCCCTTCGAGGTCCTCAAAGGGGCGGACCACCCTTCGAACGGGTTTCACCGTCATAAATCCCACGTTCGTTGTGAAAAGATATTTTAAAATGCGTATAAAATTATTCAGGGCAGAAATAATTCGGTGTGCTCTGGAATTTATTTATTGTAACGATTGTCAGTTGCGAAATCCGTGCACGTGTTTTTTACATGCTGTACGTAGGTAATGGCTAAAGCGAAGGGCCCCGCATGTTTTTAAAATGATTTAAGTGGCTATTTATTCGGTAGGTTAAAAAAGAGCATTTAAAACATCATCGTATTGGATATTTTGTTTAAAATTATTAAGTATCCTAATCCTAAGTAATATTATAAATGTAAAAGTTCTTCAAAAAGGGTTTGAAGAGATTTCTGCAGGGTCGGCAACGCGCGAGTGATACCCCTGGTGTTGTGTGTGTCCATAGGCTACGGTAACCGCTTACCATCAGGCGGGCAGTATGCTTGTTTGCCACCTTAGAGGTATAAAAAAAAACACCTTCACGCCTCAACTACTCAACGGATCATCATGAAAGACATGCAGATAACCTATGGTAGGAACGCGGGTGGAACCGCGGGGGACAGCTAGTACTTAATAAATGCCTGTTTACAACTTTAAATTAACAGTTTTTAAGGTCAAACTCATAAGTAACAATATCAATAAGCCAGTGAATTGCAAAACCGTATCGCAAACAAGTTACATAAAAATCTCGAACTAATTACAATGAATGTAACACAAAAGAGTCAATTGTTAAACAACAAAAAGGGACACCCAAACAGTCACGCCCGCTCACACAGTGACCCAGAGAACCAATAAAATACTCCAAACGACGTCTTAATTAACCAACAATGACTTAATAAAAACCTTTCAGAATCAACATCTTATGATAATCAGAGAGCGGTAATAAAAGAGTGGCACAATAAGCCGCGCACTATGGCTAAACGTTGTGTTTATATTCAACAGTTTACAGCAATATATACAATACAATACTATGGCTTTTTACAATGCCGTATTTGAAAGGAACTCTGTTTTGTGTACAGGCGTGCACGCAAAGCGTTACTAAGTTTAATGACCTTTAGAATATGTCGTACTGTTACATCATTTTATGTAATTATGACTTTTTATGCCGTTTTTTCTAGTTTTATTGATTTTACAGTTTTTGTTTTGATCTGCCTCAGATGTTCTCATCTCGGCCATATACTTAATTAATATTCTATTGTTAATAGTAATTAAACGAGCTTAACATAAAAACAAGATTTGAAATAAGTACCTACTAATATTGTCGGTAGGTAGTATCTATTTTAAAATACCAAAAAAAGTTAACAATCTATTTATAAATCTAATTGCTCGTATAAAACTCCTCGCTTTCTGATCACAATGTTCGAAAACCTATCCAACATTGAATTACAATAACAATAAAAATCCAGATAGTCTGCTAGCGACTGTACAAAACTACAAAGTTCATCGACCGCTATTATAAAACGATGATACACTTGAATATAGTCAGGTGAAATATAATTTTGCATATCTATCGGATTTGGTACATTAATGTGTAAATTTTTACATTGTAGTACTACCGCGTGCTTCGATTTCCAACCTTGTGCCACGCGTACGGATTCCTTAAGAAATTTACATAAAATTAAGGTTTTATGATTTGTAGGTGACTGTATCAATAGAGATGACACGAGCTAAGAGTTTTATTCACGATTCTATTGATTTGTGTGAATGGTGCATAATATTATGTCATTTTACGATACAATAAGTTATGCGTTATCAATAAAAATAGACGAATCGTGACTATAAGAAAATTTTAATATAAGAAGTATAAGAAGTATTATTATAAGAAAAGTTTTTAATAAAAATAACTTTATTTGCTAAAAGACATTTAACTGTACGGTTACAAATCGATGTGTGATATTAGATTAGGAAGTGTGCGTGCAAAAGACATCAACGAGCACTTTCATTTTCTTTTTTCCTGATCAAAACTTAACATTATCTTTAAAGGAGATTTCTTTGATTCTAAAAAGTTCGTCTGAAGTTTGTTTAGAAAGTTTATTAATCTGTATATATAAAATATCTCTATCAGATTGTGCGCTATGTCCGGCTACTAGACGTAATATTATACCGATGCGTATATGCTGGGGACATTCTGGGTCATCTGTACATGTGTTTTTTGTTCATACGAAATATTCACAATTAATATTATTTATCGGGGATTTTATAAAAATTTGATATTGGAATTCATTTTATAGGAAATTGAGACTTCTGGGAAAATTCCATTTATACTCGACCTAATTGAAAACACGATTTTTTCCCGCTTATAAAATTATTACATTCCTGGAATATTACCATTTTACTAAACATTTTTATTTTTTGCGTACTATATCTATTGATAATATATTTTTGCCACTTTTAAATCCTTTTCTAACTAATATTATAAATGCTAATGTGAGTTTGTTACGCTGAACCGATCGTGATGAAATTTGGCAAAGAATATTTTGGAAAGACATGGGCTACTTTTTTCTGTAACGCCGCCGGTGGACTAGTTACGACATAATAGTAACATCATATAGTCCACGATACCCCGGGTTCCCCGGTCGCGCTCAACAGCGCGTGCAACCGCGCGCGCGCAGGAAGGCGCGTCTCATCTCGCAGGATGCGGCGCGCGCGCCACCCGACCTACCGACCACTCTCATGGATCCTCTTACTGCGCAGGCACGTGTAAGTGACCCCACTTACATCAGGTCATTAATACTAGATGTTTCTAGGCCTCTGTTGATGTCCTAGCAATAGGATTAGACATTTCCGAGATTAACCAAATATGAACAGTACGTGGATTACGTAACTTTATTGCAATGAAATTCAGATTGAAATAACCTCTGAATAGGTAGAAATATTACAAAATCGGAAATGTTTCCATTTCTAATGAACCACTGTTTGTATTTGCTGTTATCGGAACGTAAAAAAGTTAACAGAAAACCGCTATATTGAACCAATTTCAATTCGAAAATGATTGAAATTTAGTTACGTAATCGCCCCGCAGGAAATATACACGCAATCGAAATTGTAACGAAGGCTGAATTTCCAAACCAGTGTTAACTTTAGTATCTTCGACTTTCATTAATAGGCTTTGACTTTGCTAAAGTCAAAATCTTTACTGATTTCTGTGTATACTTCTTTGCATACCAAACTGGATTGTGAACGACTGTGAAGTGAGTCTTGATATTTGTAAACATGACGTTTCTGCCCAATATCTGGTTTTTATGTACCAAGCTAATAAATCAGTAAGTACCATAAATGCAAAAGAAAGATCCATAGAAAACAATGCTTTTTGCTGGAGGCTTCTCAAAATAAGTGTATTCCGTGCGGTAGTAGATTCAATTGTAACGTTCATAAGTTCGTTTTTATTTGATTGGCTAAATTCCATATGCAAACCAACTTTTTTTGGAACGACAGTAATAATATTAAGTACACCTAATATCAATTATTCCAGATGACACGGATAAAATTCATTACAAATGATTATAATTGTATCATAACATTGTTTAGTAGTAGTATCTCGGTTGCCGGATGCGTCATTTCCCCGGACGGGCTAATGAGCGCGCTTCCGACACATGACGGCGCGTCACGCTGACGCACTTGCAGTTTTGACGCAAATGCATCTTGGAACTGCACCCACTTGAAGATTGTTACGTATGCTACGTACGTTGTAATTGGTCTATCATGAAATTGCACTACAGTGATGCAATTTGCTAGTTTGTGGTTGTGTTGCAAAACGAAATAATACCATGGACTAACTACAGCATCGTGATTAAAATACCTTCACACTAAGGAGAAGTTTGAAGCATAGCTTTCACCAAGAAGGAGGAATAATTCACTTATTCAGGAACTCATCGGGAAATCCTTGCACTAGGATGTCCACACTCGGGTAAGTATCAGAATAAAAATGTTGAAATAGACAAATTCATACTTACAGTATGGTCAGTCGCGTCGGTCTGGTGCGCCGCGCGGATGCTGCGCAGGCGCGCCGCCGGAAACGGAAGTCACGGGCGCGTTCGCGCGCTCATCTGTGGAAATGTTGCCAGAATTACTAGGTTGGTCACAGTATTTGTTATACAAACAGGGCATACTTAATTAAACTGTTTTATACTTTATACTCGTAGGTATAGTATAGGCCAGGGGAGTAACAATTGTTTCAAGCGATTATAAGCTGCGCAGCCAATAAAACACGATGCATTCATGTTTGACGTCTTGTGACCAATAGCTTTTCAGTTGATTAGATGTCCTTAACTGACCGAAAGTTAGGGCTAATAATTCGCCCTAGAATGGGGAAATTCTTAACTGTTAGACATACAGAAAAATGCTTCATTTTTTGTGAGGCTGTTGCTGTCCCTAATAAAAAAAACATTTTGTATTGTAGTTGTTTCATTTTCAAAATTCGTTCAGTACGAAAAATAAAATATGTAGATATTTTGTTGCAGATTAATGCAAACATCAAAACGCTCATAGTACGAGGTATCTAAAAAGAGATTATTTATTTTAAACCATATTTGTGATGATTTGAAGTGTTGAGTGTTTGACTGATTTTAATGTTTCAATATTATAACCGAAACAAATAACTGATTGAGCATAAATCTAAGCACTAGTGATACACAACCTAAACTGTAGCACTGTCACCATTCGTGTCAGTTCGGTGAGAGACTTTCATTCCGTGAACTAATGGAAAGCGTCGGGCGTGACATTAGCGAGGCGTGACCCCGCGCCGTGACCCTAACGCCGCGCCGTGAAATCTGTCAAATCGCCGTGCGCCCGCGCACTGCCATGCCGATGCTGCGGCCGTGCTTTACGGTCATGTGAGAACTTTACTGTTTGCGATTTCTAAATGAAAGTCTTTCCATCGGGTTGTTTGTACAACATGTTTATACATTAAAAATATATAAAATTCATGGGAAATTTCCTCGAGGCTACTGCCGAACGGCAAGGTTCTTATCAAACTGGTAGTATTTCCTCTATGGATGGCCAAGCATTTTCCAAACCGTTCGCAGCTGCCCCTGTTGCTCTAATGTGAGATGTCGCAAGTGTATCAACAAATGATGCAATCTATACCAGTGATCTGGCGACACTCCACGGAATAAAAGACTTAGGTGCCATTGGGTCTTATTACATTATCTCTAAATGGGCCACTGATTGCCAATGTAACATATAAATCATTTGTGTAAGGCGAAGCTTCATAGAGATAGTTATGTAATTGTGTTGAACATTAGTTTCATGACGATATCTTCTCTTCACGTGTAGATGACAAAATAAATTTTAATAAAGCACGACGTAAAACACAAACTCATGTAAAATCGTAAGGTGTAAAAGCCTTTTGATCCCACAGCAGTGACAGCACGTGTGGTGTGACCGGACAGCGTGGTCACTCGCACGCTCCTAATCGCTCAGTGAATTAGAGACCACACTTTTGCAATAATTACAAAAAATAATGTGACCATAATGTGAAATTGTTTGGAGCGTTATGTCATAATGTGACATGGACAATTTAGCGATAATTGATATTGAACGAAAAAATTGATAACATAACTATAACGTTCAAGTTGACAATTTGGGAAACTGTAGGTGTGCAATGAGAGGAATATTATGTTTCTCCTGTATATTTTAACCGTACTGAGCCAGTAGATAATAATTTGATTAACAAACTGAGTAATCACATAAATAACTCTAAAACTATGTATCGTAGGGCACAGAAATCAGATGGTACAGTAAAATCTTGCGGAAAGGTCTGCACGCCCACACTATCAAACCAATTTTATACTCTCAGATTTATACCATAACAATAGCATTCCGCCCCCGTTTTAACCCCAGATCTGTTTTATTCCTTTAGGCACAGACCTTTAGGGTTAAATTCTTCATCGCGTACGTGCTGTACAGGCATCGAGCATCTGTCAATCAGTTAGTTTCTCCATTTAAGATACGAAAGATAGAAAATAGATAAATAAGAACCAAATGTAGTGATATTTTTTATTTTTAGAGTAAAATATAAACAGTTTTAATATTGTAACGATAAAGTCATCGTGTCACGACACCCTCCGAGAAATTTTACACCTATCTCGTTTGTGATTTTTTTGTTTTGAGTTCTATTGAAATTGTGTTTAGTGGGTTTTCTCTCGTCTGCAATGTAGAATATTTTTTTAATTTTCATATTTTATGTGCTCGAGTTATTGATTCATATAAACCCAACGCGTAGTTCGAGGAATCCATTAAGGTATAATTTCAAATGTCCTGGATATATTTGGGCACTTTTGGATCATCTTTGTGAAACCAAAGATGTGTTTAGCATGCAGAAAATAGAAAACTTTTACCATTTCGGAATAATATGAAATCACATAAAAATATGGATGGAATTATGGAATGGATTTTGAGTCATATCTAATAATCGCAGTCAGTTTGTAGCAGAGTATGGGTATATGACTCGACTCCATTTCTTGCTAAATCTGGAGTACAACAAGGTTCAAACATGGGACCACTACTATTCCAAATTTTTATAAATGACCTTTTAGAATCACTACACTGCGATTCTCTTGCCTAGGCTGATGATATTAAAATTTTCAATAAAATTAAATCTACTTATGATTGCTTAAAATTGCAGCTGGATCTGGATACTCTACAAAATTGATGTACAATTAATTATTTGATTGTTTGTATATGCTGTGCATTCCTGTCATCTGTGTACGTATATTGTAATTGTTTTGAAATAGTATATGCTGTTGGTTTGCCTATTAAATAAATATAGGTTTTACTTTGTTTGCTTAACACATTGATACATTATTACTTACCATGGTGAGATTGTAGGACGTAAACGTTAGAATCTTATTTTGCTTATGTAATAAATATTTTAATACCTCAATGTCTTGAATATATCTAGTTGACAATATATCAGCTTTTGTAAAAATTATAAAATTTTACTTTAGTTTTTATGTTTCATGTTGTAGGTACTTGTTAGTATTTTATGTATTTTTTTAAACGACGCGACGAACTCGCCAGTTTTTAATGACCAAATTAAGATATAAATATGAGGATTTAAAATAATTACCAAAATTATAGTAAACAATGAAAATTCTAAATTTTAGCTGGCCATGTTTAAAAATTGCTTTCGATGCAATTCTGCATATCGTTTGTTTCTTTCAAAATAGTTCTAGAATAGTGTTGACCGAAACCGTAAATAATAATCCACTAAAAATCAGATATAAAAACATGTTGGATAATTACTCGCGGGGAACGGGCCCCATGAGGGCCCCACCATGAAGTATGGGGTTCTACACCAAGTACGCCGACAGGAATAAATCCGATACTCGATGCACTGTTTATGTCATGGAAGCGGGTTTGTGCAAGCATTCACAGATTTTGATGGGGTAGTACAGTACAGTCGGCCACAAAAATCTGTTACAGGTTCACCAAAGAGCTAAGAAATATGTAATAATTTGAAGCATTAAAATTAAAACTAAATCCCCCTTATTACAAAACATGGTTTAAAGCAAAGCCAGGTTTTACTGTCACATGGTCACTTTCTAACTTCATATAATAAAAAGGGACGAGGCTATTTTAAAACCTGGTTTTCCTTTAAACCATGTTTTGTAATAAGGTGCAATATGTTTTACGGTACGGAGCATATCGAACTAAGAAATTTATGTGCAAATTTACAAAAAATAAGAAGAGCATGTAATGAAATACTTCAATGCATTTAAAAACTAAGCTGAGCTTGCAGTGGTATTGGGTGCGATTTTTGTATATTGTTAAATATGATAAAAGCAATATAGAAATTAGAAAATATCCGTCACACAATTTTCTAAATATTTTTTCCACTATACTTACGAAAATATTTCGATATCTATCCATTTACACGGACAGAAAACATTCTAAAATATATTTCAAAAAAATTATTAAGTCGCAGTGTATATTCTGGCAACTGTACAGCGGGGTGGGGCCCGGGGGGTACGCCGCGGCAGGGGAGCGCACACCTGGCCGCCGCAGCTGCGTGCGCGAGCAAATCTCACGCGCAGCTTCCATACCGCGCATGCGTGAACACGCACACATGCGCAGGCGCCTATGTGCCCAGCTATATACAGTTGTGTGCGTCTGTACTGAAAGTGGGTAAATACATGACTCCATGAGTGGATGGTCGACTTGATGCGTAGTTTATGGTTACGAATAATAATTGTAATGTTGTTACCTACGAAATTTTGTGTGAAATTTAGGTACAGATGCTTGATATACCTATTCGGCTATTCGCGATGTACGATATGAATCGAAAGCGATTATATTTTATGGGCTTGTGTTTAATTAATTCCGTTTATATTAGATTTTTGTGTTTTAAAAAAATATTGTAGTTGAAGCCGATTTCATGTAAAATAAATATGGGGAAGCTACATCTCTTCGTTGTCGTTTAGCTCTTGGCAGAGCGGTCGTGGTCACGTCCACATCGGTGGTAGAGGCGGACAAGGCTCTCCGCACGATCTCCCACCATCTCTTTCTGTTGCAGTCAGATACGCTATTTCCTACTGCGGATTTCACTTGGTCAGTCCGGCGCATAGGTGACCTGCGCGATCTGATTCTCGCCACTTTTTCCTAGGGTAGGTACATTATACCTACGGATTATTGCCAAATTGAAATTGAATGACGTAATGGCGCAAATAAATTGGCGTATATCGTACTCGTGCCATTGAAGTTTACATTCAAAAAGTAAGGGTTCGCCAAGTTAACAGAAAAATACATTCATAAAATTGAATAGAATGAATTCAATTGAGTCTCATTCGATTCAACTATACAGGAATGCAACAGGTTAACATTAACAGAGATTTTACCACAAAACCGTAGCATCTAACAATTTCATGAATGGAGGATTCCTAAAAAACATTTCTTACAAGTTGTATTGTCTGTATACAATGACAGGCGCCGTTTAACAATGCGAGTTTTACAAGTGTACAATTCACGCGATAGCTCTTTATAATTCAGCCGATTTACAAAGGTCCATGATACTTGGTTCAATTAGCCCCCCATCGCCTGTCTTTATTGGCTACGATACCGGCAGGGGAGGTCCACTTAATTTGGATAGGTTCCAAAAGCGTGATATTGTTGTAATATCAATAGTCGCTAGCTTTTTGTCGCTAGTGTGTACTTTTGTGAGTTGAACAGCGATTAATATAATTATGTGTGCTGTGAACAATCGGTCACTGTTGTTATTTTATAATAGGGCGATTAACGCAGTTACAATTAATTTGGTGTTCGCACAATGGGAGATACCTAAATCAGTTTATCTATATCTATACATATAATAAAACTGTAGAAAAGTCGTGTCTGTACATTGAATATATTTACCAAAAACTGATTGGGGGTGATGTAGAATGACTAACACAATACATAAATACCATTTTAAAAAAAATTGTCTGTCTGTCTGTCTTTCTGTCTGTCTGTTTGTCTGTTTGAACAGGATAATCTTCGAATCCACTGAACGGATTTGCATGGGGTTTCCACAGGGTGATTGAGCGTTGCTTGGCGCTTCAACTAGGCTTTGTTTCATCAAAATCGGCTCACGGGAAAAAAAGATATCTCAATTTATTTATTTACAGGCCGTCTCACGGCTATGAGACACAGAGGGAGAGAACTACTAGATGGCGTTGTCTTTTTCCTGAATCGCACTATGGTTTCGTTCTCACAATTTTATGACAGGATTTATGAGAGCCATCAGTGCTCTCCCGTTTGAACTTTTAGTTTTGTTCACTACAAAAAAAAGCTACAAATAAGTACAGCTGCATTGACGAACTTATGAAAAAGGCTTACCTAAGTAAGAATCGAACCTGCAAAACTTCACGATGTGTTCTCATTTAAAGTGCTTTGCCTACATATGGCATAGCTCTGGGTCGAGTAACTATTCCCACTGTTCCACCCTCGCGGGAACTCTCCCGTGAAAAAAGGTATACTATTTTTAACCGACTCAAAAAAGAAGTAGGATACTCTAAGTTGGACGCGTATGTTCTTTTTTCAAGTATGGTCATCGATTTCTCAAAAACGACCATGAACAATTCAGATATGATGAACATTGCTTGACAGACTGAGTGGGAAATAGAAAACAAACAGAACACAAATAAAAATAAAAAAGAGACCAGCAGTTCACAAAGAGAATATAGCTGATCTAATTTGCTGCCAGTTGGTAGTGTGCCCAAACTTTGCAGGCGGCGGGCGATGCCATTTTGTATGGTGATGCTAATCTTCTAGCTGGAGTATTCGTCAGCCCTTTGGCTATAGGAACCGTCAATCAGACGCCTCGATATGTCGCGAAAAATACAATGAGCTCCAGGACATTAATGTCAGATGGACCTCTTATCATCGTTAAGCTTCAAGCCACTCGATACACGAATAGCTGACACGAGAGCTCTGGTAAGAGCCCTATGAATGATGTCATTAAAGTCGGAGTGGAGCGGAATCCTGCCTGTGATTTTTACGCACGATAGTATGTGGTGGCCAGCCTGATCGAAAAAAGTACCATACTGGTAGCCATATAGGCATATATAGGGCATATAAATAGTTACACTTACGACGAAGACAGGACAAATAAAAAACTTGCTGTTTGTCTGATGGCAAGCAGTTAACGTTGCCTATTGACGCTTGCAACACCAGGGGTATCACTCACGCTTTACCGAATTTCTCTCTACACCCTTCTTGAAAAAGTGTTTGAAGGTAGGTATTATTTGGTGCCTACTACATACTGGTCCCCTACACCCAGCTCTGGCGACCTTACTCACCGCAGGAACACAACTGCGATGTAAGGGGGAGGAACCTCCCTGCTCGGGCTGCGCCAAATTGATAACGAGAGAACCTGCTTGCAGACAGATTCTCTTTCATCCAATTTCTCTTTCAAGTGGTTACGTTTCGGGAAATCCTTTCTTAACGTGTAGCCTATACCTACTCTATGAGGCATCTACTTTGCCACTAATTTTTAGTATAGTGCTTGGGATATCGTTATTAGTGACTGGTATTTCGTTGTTATTTGGGTTCCGAACTAAAAAGCTAATAAAGGAACCCTTATGGTGCCAGTTAGTCTGTCTGTTCGACTGTTACAGCGGTATATTTCAACAACCAGTAATGCTGTTGATTTAAAATTTGGAATAGTTTTAAATATTGCTTACCCAACCTTATTGCAAATACTTATATATTTTTTTACTTTTACGGTTGTAAAGGTGAACAGAGTGGGCCCTGCAATTTCAAAGCAGGGCTACAAATTTAAGTTAGGTATCATGTGGCATGAGGCTTTATTTGTACATTTTAAAACATGTTTCTATTATTTTTTAAGACTTTTTGACTGTTGATGAATAATTCCAATCTACGAGGTTCGCAATGCGAAAAATCTGGAAAAAGTATAGGAAAAATAGAACAATGTTTCTAACTAACACAGTTTTTTCAATATCATCCAAATTCCTTCACAAACAAAATAAATTATGCGGTCCGGTTTTAAACAACAGTGATGATGGCCCAATTCAATAAATATCAATAAACAATCTTATATTCTACGCGAGCGAAGCCGCGGGCAAAAAGCTATGTTAAATAAATTCTTAATCCACATGTGCTTTATGTAATAATAATAATAAAGTATTCATTTATATTTCACAAAGGTATGCGTTAAAAACTAATTATCCACAATATATAACGCAATCCTGATATTTGTACGACAAACGTGAAATATTTACTAGAAAAATTCCTGTGAAAAACATCATGGTGATTCCATAAGTGTTCCTTTTTTGAGTATGTGTGTATGTAACTCTTAACACAAGAGTTTAAATGGTTAGCATACCATAACTGCAAAATACTATGTATTTCCGAACTCAGTACATATTTGGTCACATAGTCCACACCCTCTTGGTGTTCAGTTACGGCATATTTTTTGCCGGTTTGGCCGTGAGACCGACAGCGGAGGACGAGGGCGGGGTCTGGTTACCGGCTGAAAATCTACACCGATACTTTGCACGTGCGTATTTCGACAAAATATAATGTAAAAAGTTGATATAACTGCGAACTTTTAGGTGACTTTTGGTGATATTTTAAATATTTTTTATTCTTTTAGCAGATCGATTTTGAACTTACTTTTGTTCTTCGGCGCAATACTTTGCGCATGGCCATAATCTAATAATGAATTATGAAGAGTGAAATTTTGAAATGACGTTTTTTTTGCAAATTGGTCACGCGCATTTGTTTGATATAATAACTCAGCTATCATACTTAATATTATAAATGCGAACGTTTGAGTATGGATATATGTTTGTTACTCTTTCACGCAAAAACTACTGAACGGATTTGGATGAAATTTGACACACAGATAGAATATATTCTGAATTAATACATAGGATACTTTTTATCCCGGGAAAACATACGATCCCTCGGGAATGTGGGTGACACCGCGCGGGACAGCTAGTACTTTATAATTTTGTGGCAAAAGGTTCTAATTTTGAAGAACGTACCTATTTTTTATTTCTTTATGGGCAATCACACGCTAGGATAAAAATATAATGAAGATTTTTTATTTAGGGCTTGGTTTAATATCTAACTAACATAGGTTATATCTGCCAAGAAAGCTTATGATATCATATTCAGAATACAAGTTATATTAAGTGAAGTCATGGAGCTGGCTGGTTTAAATTACACCACATTACGTTAAATGGTATATGAAGATAATATAAACGAGCGTATTTATGGTATACATTATATAAAGCCAATCCTTTGAGTTTCAATCCGTGATATGAAACACAAAAGGACGGAAGCCAGCTCTCAAGCTCAACCCGCTCCAAAATTTTGTTTTGGAGATTACAAATAATAAGAGGTTACGTTTTTTCGACCAATTGAAGATCCTTCGGTGTATGTTTCGTGTAACGGTAGGAAGTGCTCGATTATTTTGTGAGGATTTCCGAACGGATGCGATTTGGATCAGGTAGCTGGTAGACGAATAGGTTGGTAGTTTAAATTGATTGTATTAACGCGATCTTTGTCAGTTAATAAACAGTTTCGGGAATATTTGTATAGGATTAAGATAAACACTGTTGAAATAGTCTTTGATGCATATTGTAGATAGCCTTCATGAGTCAGCGATCAAATCATCGTTCAAACATCAAGCATTCTGAACTAAATTAATAAAATAAAATAAATATCCTGGGATATTCCTCACACACGGTCATCTGATCCCAAACTAAGCAGAGCTTGTACTATGGCAACCAGATAACTGATATAATACATATACTACTTTTTGTTTGTAAAATACATACTTAATATACATAATTACACCCAGACTCAGGACATATACAGACATGTTCATGCACACAAATGTATGTCCTGTGTGGGAATCAAACCCACGACCTGCGGCGCTATAGGTTAAGACTCCACGTCTTAACCAACTGCGCCAACGGGCCCGTCCAAAATAAAGTCTTTCGCTCGAATCCTACATTGACGTGGAGCTTTTGCTGATGGATAACATGATGAGGAACTCTTGTACTTGAGTGTTAACCACCTTCGGTTACATACTATGATGTGGCGGTAAAACACAAGTTTATACATACGTATACTACTATGTACAATTTGGTAATTTCATTCGACAGTTTATGTATATTTTTAAACATGGTTGCACAGAGTATAAGAACTTAGCATTACATGTATATATAACATGAGAGGTACAAGGAAAATTCTTACACCAGCATCACCGAAGGTACCGAGCGAGGGCAAAGCGCCGAGTCACCGGCGCAGGCGCATCGGTCCATGGGGGCCACTTCTTTGATGAGAGCCGACGTTCGACATCGGCCGATAGCCGACAAAACGACAACCACGGTTACTGTTTGGTGTTAGTTATGGGAGGTAGCGATAATGATACTTGTAATTGAAGAAACTTCATGTTGAAAATCGTTCGTCAAGCACCTACCGTATTTATATACTCTGTGCACCTGGCGGAGTGTTCCAATTGATGTACTTGAGAGCCCTTGGCTACATGTCATCACTGACCATCATGAGAATGAAGGTGCAAATCACAGTGTAATTTGGTACTACTGGTCCCCGCACACTGCCAGCACAGCGCCTCCTCATGGGGCTCTGGTGACCTCACTCACCACAGGTGACAATACTATTCTGTAAGGTGGAGGTATTTCCCCAGTCGAGCTATGCCAAATTTCGAGTGACATTACCCAGTAATGCCCTACCTCTAAGGCATAACCGGGTTCTATCATTCGTCATCGGGTGGTGTTATATATGAATAGATGGAATGGATGGATATGGATATAAAATATAACAGGGAGGGTAGCAAATTGAGCTACTTATTCATTCGTACCGTTATAAGCGACATCCCTGAATGCGGCGGTATGTTAATTGACTCAATAAATACTAGTTTCCTTTCTAACCTGTTGCTCTTTCACCCCCTTCTCGTTTATGACTTAGACCATCATCTAAAAAACGACGCCGACGTCTCCTCCCGACACTTGCGAGATGATGGTGTGAATTGAACGCTAAGATGAGTAAGCTTGCCTGATAAACAACTGGACGAGCACTGTAATTGGTTGGTATCTTGTCATTTGTTACCTTCGAATATTTTGTCATTTCATTACGACTGATACACGCCGAGGGATGACTGTATTAACCCGAACGAAATTAGGCATATTCAACATTTAATAGTCAATTGAACACTGTGTTTGACAGGTCAGAGCGCTTTTGGTATGGATGGCATTCAAATACAAATAGTTATACAATTCTTAGTTTTAGTAGTATTTATATACTCTGAGGTTATAGTTATACTATAACTGAAAGTAGTTTGTTTATCCATTAATATTTTTGCAGTTTAAAATGGGTAACTTTGTTGCAAGCAAAATTTGCGATGTTTACGGTTAAGTATCAACTTTGTATATTTTTATTGTTGTAGAAATAATATTCACAACTACATTTAGTATCACATTGTTTGACTGACATTTGGAGTTGAAGTCAAAGCCTACAGAAGAGAATCCTAAGAGAGATAAAGCAGAAGACAAAAGAAAATACATTTCTAATGGCCGTGCGCAATTAATATCTGAATATTTAACGAACATGTATTTGCAAAGTTATTTCTTACCACGACATTCCGTGAGGTCGTGTGTCACGTGTAGAATTGTATTCTTCGTAGTAACAGACGTGTTAGACTCGGTGCGAGTTTCCAGCACCACTGACGTATTACCATGACTAATGTCACAATCATGGCTGTATACATTACCAGTATAATGAAGGCTTTTGCTAATCATGATACCTATGTAGTGTTTTAGCAAAACACCCAAGGGTGTTTTGACACGTCACGACCGCAAGCGATAGTGACGTGCGTCATTCTGTCACTGATGATTACTGTGATTAGCATAAGGAGACAGGATATTTGAGAGATACCTATCAACAATATATAATCTCTTGTAACTTTGATGACAAAAAGAGTCACTAGCTTCCTATGCTCCTTTGCAGTTGTTCAAACCTTGAGGTTTCCAGCTCTATCCTCGAGAAATTCAATGGTTTTCTGATAAAAAAGGATTATACATATTAATAAAATTCTAAATATTAAAAAAAATCTTTCTGTGTTACCTTATTTAATCCAAATCCATTCCACTGTTTATGCAGGATTTAGTCACATCCATTCAGAATTATTATATTAGCAGCTGTCCACTCGCGGTCTACTCGCGTAAAAAGTATCATGTATGTAATTCCACAGTATGATTTATCTATGTGCCAAATTTCATCCAAATCCGTTCAGTAGTTTTTGCGTGAAATAGTAACAAACATCTTCACATCCAAAGATAGTTATTTATAATATGAATAGTAGTAAATAAATAAAATAAAAATAAAAAGCCTTTTATTTCCTGATAATTACAATATTCTAATTACTTATTATTACTTTTTAATATTACACTGTGTAGCAGGAACCCCTCTCAGGTGAAAACCTCTTCCAAAGATTGCCATTTCTCTCGGTCTTGTGCTATATGATGCCATTGTGGGCCAGCAATTTTTTTGATGTCATCTTCCCAGCGTGTATAAGGTCTTCCTTTGTAGCGTTTTCCCTTAATAGTAGTATGGTGAGTTTAAAGAATCAATAATGTCTGGTGACCGAATCTTCTCATTGCCACTTCAGAATAAATTATAAAACTCAAACAAAAATAATGTATTAATTGTATAGAATACGTATTTTTGACCTGGTGAAACATACCTCTAAAATAATTTACCAATAGGTATTGGTAGGTCTTCGTTCAGAATCCGTAGTAAGCAGTATTAAAAGTATTTATTTTTGCATTATTCGCGATCTACTTGTTGTAGACTAAAGAGGATGAATTTAGCCTTGTTATACTTTCTATAGTTTTATACATATTAATTTCAATCGATACTCAAGTACAGTAGAATGCCAATACGCTCGCACAGCACAGGTAAGTGGTAAGTACACTTGTGTCAATATTAGCGTACCGCTATCAGGCGGTGCCGGTGATATCAGCGGGCGAACTTCATGCGTTGTCTGTGACTACCAATTTTATTGTTTCTCCGGCAGTCTTGAATGGTGCTTTATTCAGAGAGCCGTTGAAAGACTTCAATTAATTGATTTAAACCTTTGTTAGTTTGTTAACATTACATAATTTGTTAATCCTTTATTGATTCTCTTTGATTGCAACGGTATCGTAAGTGATTGTTTATTTGGTAACAAGGCTGTTGTAATGTTATGGGTAAATTTCCTTTATATCGAACAATTACAATACCTCTGTAATATTGGTTTACTTAAGTAACTATCTAATCGATGGTATGCCTATATTAAATTGATTTTTAAGCGTAGGCTAAGTATGTATAATTTGATTCACACTAGGTTTTTTATTTTGAATCCTATACTATTAAACGAGTAATATCCTAACTAATATTATAAATGCAAACGTGAGTTTATTTGTTTGTTTCTCACACCTTAACTACTCAACCGATCACGATGATTATGTACGAAGATAGTCTATGGTATGGAGAACGACAAAGGCTACTTTTTATCCCGAGAACGCGGGTGAAACAGTGGGGGACAGCTAGTTTGTATATGAATAAAACATACGTTTTGAGATTTCAAAACTGGCTCTAACGATTGCGATGAATTTTGCTATACCTATGTGGGGGTTTGGGAGGTAACAATCAATCTAGCTAGTTCTCTTCTCTGGGAAATCGCATTTTCCCGAGTTTTCGAGCAAAGCTCGGTCGCCCAGGTATAACTTAAGTATAACAAACTTAATAATATTTATTTCTGCTTTAATGTTTAAAGGTAAACAGTAACGCATCGAAATTTTAGATAATCTGCAAAAAAGAAAATAATCCTTTCCGGCGCAGTGAGGCCAGTTTGAGCTTTCGGCAGACTTTGTGACGCCGCGCCTCGCTGATGAAATTGGTAATCGTTCGGCGGCACACCAAAGTATTTCACGTGTGTCTAGGGTTGTACATAATAAATTTAGTGTTGCAATGTATTTTAAAAATATTTTCATGCCAGTAGAATTATTTTATATTGAAACATTTAGATATAATTAAAGCTTTTGTTATTTTGACTTTTTGGTAACTTTTACCAAACACAAACATACATAAACAAAATATGTACATATAAGGTTTCCAATAAGCTGATTATAAACTACATTATTCACATCCGCATATTATCAACATATGTACAATAAAATTCTTCTCTGAACCATATGAGATTTTATCATTCGATTTTGATATTGATATAATCAATGTATCAAATTATCACGGTGACAGCCCTAATCCCAGTATGAAGTTATCTGTGCAGATCGCATATTCCGCAGTAGAGGATTACAGAGTTTGCTATTACTGCATTCTAGGAAAGGTACGTCACCAGGTAGCCGATTTTAAGCATTCTTTGTTCGCGAAATTGTTTTTGTTATAACAATTAAACGAATATCAACCCTATCCTCCTATGAAATATGTTGTAATTCCGATTGTTACTAATCATATTGGTCAATATACTTCCAATTCGTGGCAAAATTAGCGTGGAGGCTTAAAAATAAAATGATTATACCGTTATCTATGAATGAATATGAGTAATTATTAGTGTATGAATGGTATGCCGGTGAAGTTATTTGGGGTTAGTAGAAAGGGTGGTCGTTATCTGTGAATAGCATTATGGATGGACGATAAGCTGATTTATTTGTAATGATTCAACTTTACATGCGTAATAATTATTGGGAACGTTTGTTTTGATTTTGGATCATAATGCACTTACTAGCTCCCTTGTATTCACTCATTTATAAACAAATTTCCAACAATTTTCAATTGTGAAAGATCAAAGTGGAAAGTTTGTTTCACTGCGTCAGAAGTTGGCGCATAGTTGATGGGTATAATTTTATCGGAAATTATGTCTATTACCCCTTTGTCCATATTCAAAGATTCATTATTAAAATCCCGTTAAGACATATTATAATTATATTACCAGAATGTGAAGGCTCTCGCGGCATACTCGTAGGTAGGCTATGATGCCGCGTCAATCACAAACGTCCAAACCGCAGTCTGTTATTAAACATGTATTGGTAACTGCACGTCGATTTGTATTAAATATCAAATGAAAATTAATGGTATTGAATCGTTGAGTTTATGTAGTGTGAAATTATTTTTACATTTCTAACATTTAAAAACAATTCGCCGTCTCGTTGATTGGCGTATTGCGATATTTGCGATGTCTATAATTACCTCTATGACTGTGCAAAATACTAATGTTAGCGACCGCTTGTTTTTTCAAATTAGCGGATAATCATCATCCTGAGCAAAAAAATAACGATAAGGTTAGAAATAAATCGTGTGAACTGGGCTAAACATACTCGATAAATTATGAATCGAGTCATTTGTTCCAATAATTACTAAAACTATTAGACGTAACCATTTCGACGCATGTTGACGTATTACTGTTAAATGTAGACCGCCCACCGCAATATAGAGGGTAGTCGGGTAGTGCCGTGAACAAACACTATCGATATCTTTAAAAATTATAGTATCTAATAGAGTTGACATCGTATTTTATGGGGTATCCTTTGACAATATTTGATTAAGAACTCTTGACAATATTTTACCCTTCCTGCAAATAACCTCGGACATATTAAGCAAATCGGGAACTACTAGGGACATTTAAATCTAGTAGATCATCAAGAATCGATACTACTTCAATCTGGTATTAGGTCAACATCGATGAAGCTAAACAATACATTATTTTTATCGATAAGTCAGTAACAATTACACACAACACTACCGAGGGTAAAAATAGGAAATCGAATAACACAATAAGTTAGGCAAAAGCGAATGTTAGACATGCGAATCAAGCATTAGTTAGAGACTCTAATACACCTTTTGATTTTAAGTAATTTATATGAAATTATGAGTAGGAAACTTCTGTTTCGAGCCACGGGAAGGGCACTTTTTCCTCTAACATTTTCAGTACGATTACATAGATACATGCGAGAGATATCCAGAGCAATGATCGATTACGGAATAATCACCTCGGAAATTATATCGAGGAATTGTCATAAATATATAATTCTTAACAAGCGGTGGATAACAGTGGACAAATAAAAATAGTAAAATTGAGTAATTTGACATGAAACATGTGTTTCAAATTACATATTTATTTTGTTTTTGGTACCTATAGGGAATCCCTTGCCCATATCGCATTCCTATAAACTAATACGACTATGGAGGCCTCTAGTCTGAATATTTTTTTTAATCCTATAAATAAATCTGTAATTTGAATAATCCTCCAAAAATAGCTCAAGTATTATTTATTTACTTGTATTAATTTACAAAAATATCTTGATAACTGCTGTAAAAATAGAAACGGCTTAAGAAAATAAATATTACAGTAATAATAATAGTTCTTGAAGGCGTATCACTCAATTAACAACTCATTAATAAAACAAAAGAGGGGCGGCGGATAATAATTTCATTATTCGTAGGCAGCTATTCCGAGTCGTTATCGCGGCATCAGCAAGGCCCCAACTTGTAACTTACAGCACAGGAATTATAGCTTGACTTATAATTTCTTTATGCAAATTTTACGTCCTTATACAGGTATTATATAGATTGTATATTTGCATTGAAGCTGCAGTGGAATAGGGAGATAAAATATAATTATTGGATGCGTTTTTATTTTGGAATATTGACAATTATTTTTGAGAGCTTATTCAGAAAATAATAACTAATATCATTAACTATCAGGTTTTTTTATATTTTAATAATTCAAAGTATGTATTTATAGTTAGTCAATCAGTTTTATAAACGAATCAAAATAGTTATGGAAATTTTGCACTCATTTTTTGCTACATTATTTTTTGCAAATACATACCTACTATAAAAATATTCCTCGCAAAAACTGTACATATAAAAAAGTTATAAACAATCGTGAATAAATAGTTTACTGGTAACACTTCCCCTTATTTCTTTCTTTAATCATTAATAGTTGCGTGAGAAACGCGAACGGGCAGTAGCGGGTTACTTTTGAGTCCCTATACGTAAACCACAGTATATTTTCATCTAGATATTAAAAATGTATTCGTATTACAAAGACATTAAGAGCTAATGTTATTTTTTTCAGTTATTCGTTGGTACAAGCTAGAGTGGTAGAAATGTGCAAGAGGCATTAATCAAAACAGAATTAACTTTGGCGATCCGCTCCCGAGTGTCAGCTGAGAATTTATTTCGGGATTGCAATGATAAAGTATGTAAGTATAATTTTATTATATTTTCAAGTAATATTTAGTAAAACAAATGCTGACGATTCAATGAAATAAATAAAAAATTACAAACTACACATCAAAGATTTTCATAGGGCATCGTGCCTCTACCCAGATGGATAATCCGCCTTACTAAAGCATGACATTTAATTTCACTCCGCTTGAGGGGCTCCCTGAGCAAATCGCTCTCAGTTCGTACTGCGCACGGCTGTCAAATACTGTCAATTCTGGCTTGTTTATTTCATGTTGCCATAGAGGCGACTATCCTTCTGGACGTCTTAAATTCTTTGCTACACATATTAAAATGTTTTTTTAAATAAAATTAAACAGAAGAATATTTTTAGAATATGGTTTAAGAGTAATTAATTACCTTGATGCATGAACAAACTATTGTATAAAAAAATACCAGATTTTTACCTTACTTTAGTTTTTCATACAAGGATATGAGTTCCAATTTTGATTCGCAGCCAAACCGCCTCCGCGCTCGCCGCTGGGGACCGCATAAATACTACTTAGCGCTCACGACCACGACACTCTAAATTTAAAAATTAAAAGGAAAAAAAAATAAAGATGGCCAGAATCAGGACGTAACTTTTTAATAATTACCACGGGACGCGGCGAGTAGCGGCACTAATGTGTGAATGTGATACCCTTTTCCAAATAATTTTGTTTTGAAACACGTTTTATAGTTTTTGACGTAATTTATATGTGGCCAACCCTTTTTAGTGTGTCTCGTTGAGATTAAAATACGAAGGATCATATTTCAAATCTTGATCTTGTTGGTGCTATTGATTGAAAATAAATAAAGCGGTATCTAACTGAATGAATGATATTATTTTTAACATGTGTGTTAAAACTTTTCTTTTAATTTTTTTTTATTCGTATTTTCCCACTTTAAAGTTACTAAGAACATAGCTTTTTTATGAAAAAAATGCCATCAAATTAATCAATAATCTTGTCTTTTAAGAGCAGGAAAACTATCAGGTACTTAATTGGTCACCGTTGCCAATGAATAATAAGTGGTAAACATTTGACTTCTTCAGGAGCAGCGCGATGCCGCGAGGCATATTCAAATTCTCTCACTGAAATGTGTACCTTTTTGTGTAGTAAATAAAGTTGTACATAATATATTGTACCTATCGCCGTATCAGATGGCGTCGCGTTTCGGTGTGAGCGGACCCTAAGAACTTGAGTAATAGTAATAGCACCTAAGAATGTACATACCTACCTACTTAATCCAATCATCTGCTGCCAAACCATGTAGTGTACCAAACATCATACAGTTCAAGAAGTGTTAATGCCAGAACATATCAGATAGACATTTGATTTGGCAATCGAAAGGTGAGTTTACACCAGCTACTAAAGCCCGATTAAGTAGCGTACACACTGCGGCCTCGGGCTCCGGGCTCCGGGCTCCGGCTCCGGCTCCGGTTGGTATGTGATGTGACACCAAAACGTCACGGCAATTAAGGAATCGGCAAGCTCTAACCTCGCTGTCAGACGACCTGCATTGGGCACGCTGATTGGCGCACCGGACTCTAAAGTGTACTGGAATAGTCACTGGTCGTTATGATTTTGATTACCATAGTTTTTTTTTCGTGATTTCGATTCACTATGATGAACTCGACTGGAAAATTGTACCTGACAATATCCATCATTATATTAATTAATACTAATATTATAGATCCGATCCGCGAGAATCGCTTGCCATGAATTACGGTATCTAATAAACTGCAAACAGAAAGAAAAAACTGTATTTTATATGATTTTTTATGCGAAAATAGCTTCGAACAACAATTCCTAATCGAATCAGTAACCACTTGCCATTTTTTCGCCCATTTTCTTCACCATCACCATTAACTAGGAGAGATGTAAGTCAAATTGTTTAACTATAGTTTAACTGCCATAGAATAACTTTTGTTTTCAAACATAAATTAAACCTTGTAGAAGGCTACCTATAGATTTCAGAAGCAGATACAAAATGTGCATGGTTCATTCCAGCGTTAGTACGCTCCATGGTCAATGGGCATCGATATAGCGTTACATGTAACATTTATCATATATCATGCGCGTTCGACATCTCCTGACGTTTTCTCTTCCCTGGGTGACAGCGCGCGTTAACTTCACGAGAACTTTATTGTGCTTACTGCAATGACTTTACTAATAATCATCACATAAATACTTACTTCGGCTTTTTTGAAGCATTATATTTTGACTACATTCTCGAATTAGTAATTTGTACGTGAATATATGACTGAAATTAATGAATGAAAAGATTGATAGTTATATATATTTTATTGTGTATAGGTTAATAGTGTTTGCTGTTGATGCCAAAAAGATAGTTTCAAATCTAATTTATTTTGTACCTATGGGATTTGCTGAATTTGATTTGGATTAGGGTGACCGCCTAGTGGTATTTCCAATCGAGCTTCGGAAGGCACGTAAAGCCGTTGGTCCCGGTTATCAAATCGTTAAGCTAGTTGGTGGCATTCTAGGCGGCTTGAAAACTCCATCGATCCGCAGTGGGCACGCGTGGTGCCGTATCTGCCCATTCCCTTTCACCCTGATTTGTGAACGGAGGCCTGTGCCTGAGCACAGGCCTCCGTTACTCCGTGTGTTCCGGCACTGCTGACAGTGGGATATTATAAGCTGATGATGATGATGATGAGATTTGCAGAAAAAAATGAGTTTTTGATAAGGTTAAGTGCATCATATATTTTTGTTTTTATTTACGTTTTACTATTTAAAACTGGAAAACTCGAACTGTTATTTCAATTCTTATAATAGAATCGTGAGAAAACCTAAGCACGGTGATATGGTACGTCTTATTTAGTTATTAATAAATATCCAGCTGTTTTCTGCTGAAAATGATGGGAAAGCCAATGTTCTCATAATAATTCTATGGATTCAAAAATAAAATGATATTATATTTTTTTTCTTTTCAGTGGTCGTGACATCCGAGCGGTATCGAAACGCCTACGTGTACGAAATCTAGAACATAATGTGCGTTGCCAATGTCAACGTTCACAACTGTGTACTTTCTAAAGCACATAACTTACTCGTAGGCGACAGTCAGCAGTGATTGGCGGCCGACACACTTGCAATCCGTCCCGTTACCACTCCGCGTACTACTACGATGGGCCCTACCATCTGCTGTGTCACTATTACTCCTGTTCTTCAAATAGTTTCATTTGTTTTTTTAGAATATACATGTAAAAGAGTATCAAGAATGCAAAGTCCTATTATGTAATCTAGAACAATGGCAAATAAAAACAATGATGTTTTCATACGTTACGTAGATTTCACAGACAAATGGTAGTGGCTCCGAGCCGAGCTGGACCACTCGATGTCGTCGATGCATTGTCACTCGAGTGACACTCACAAATGTTTGCCACTTAACGAAATGGGAGCTGTACTGTCTACTTCACGTTTATTACTATACACATAAGGACTATTTTCATTTGCCCCAACTATAATAACATTGGAAACTATTGTTTCGTAATCGAAATCTTAATAACAGAAAATTATTGCGGTTTATGTTTGTAAAATAATTTTATAGCAAGACGTGTCTAATCGGCCAGTAAACCTTGTAAGCGATGCAGCTTTTTTAATTCAATAAAAAATATAATTGATCAGCGGAAGCGATTGTGTTTGTATTACTATTTATTTGGTTTTGTTTAAAACTGCGTCGACCGTGGAATGGAAGACTTGATGGTCGCTGAAAGACCATGATGTTTTTCTTGTAGAGAAAGATAATAAATAGCAATGAAGCAGTAACATAGTCACATAAAGGATGTTAAGTAAAAAAAAACATTAAAAATAAAATAAAACCACAACACAAGTATCAACCATGTCTTTAAATAGCATGAAATCGTTTAGTGAAGTACGTCATGAACATAAACATCGGTTGGTTTAACGACACCGTGTGGAGGATGTCCTTCGCCCTCGCGGCTCCTCTAAACGTGTCCAAACTTTCTTGCCGTCACAGCCGAGGAGCGCGTGCGCCGGCCACTTTTTGCCCGACCGCTGGGTGCCGGCGCGGGCGGCGCGCGGCGCGGGCCAGATATTGAAATAATTGCTTTTTCAACGGCACGCCGTGCAAATGACATTCGAGATGGAGGTCGTTTTTTTAACGCGAGTGTACGAGAAGGAAAATTGTCTGGTGATGAAATGTTTGGTTTGTGATAAAAATGATGTTTCCATGCAGATTCAGTTAGGCGATACAGTGGTTTAACAATGATGTAGCAACACACAAATGTTTGGTTTGTTGGTAAAAATGATGGTTCGATGCAGATTCAGTTAGGCGATACCGTGTTTTGATAAGGATGAAATAAAATTATGAGGGATTTAGCACTTACCAATTTTTACAATCATTAGTACCTAGTAGGTATTTGATTATTTGATGGATGGCTCTGTTTGCAATGAAGTATAACTGCATAAGTATGTAACAATTTAAGCAGAAACCAGAAACTTAAAACTCTAGAGTTTCAAAAATTCTCTGATAATTTGAGAGAACACTAAAATGATTAGCGACATGCCGGGACCTCACCACATTGGGGTACCTATCACAGCTTAATGAGAGCCAAGCCAGTGGCGGCTCAGTGTTAAAAACTAAATTGTTGTGTGAACTTTCACAGTTATTGGCCATCGCATCACCAGGAACGTTTTATAGCTAACGATGCGATGTAAAACGTCAGAAAGTTGTTTGTTTTTTATCTCCGATATTGGAAGTGAACCCACGACTCGATTCGAGATCGATCTTCGATATCACAAGCCATTATGTGCGACGGCACGTGCTATCAGTATCGAATCTCATATGACTTAAAACGTGCTTTTAATGCTGCTTAGTTTATTATTGTTTTTTAAAATGTAAAAACATTTTCAAACGTAAAGGTAATGTATCTCTTGAAGGAGTTCTCGTGTAGCCAAGTGACTCAGCTTGCCTTATCTCACATGTTTCTCTATTGCATGTCATCTCAGATAAAATTAATTTTTAATTATTAATATTATGCAACTCATGAAATCCTTTCTGTCTGCATCGGAATGGACGCGTAGAATAAGTAAGTAATAGGTAAGTAATAGGTAAGTAATAAATGGTGTGACTGAAATTAAGAAATATGTTTTAGTAGTTATTTTTAAGCATGTAATATAATAGAAACGATTTATTCAGCTCAGAACAACAGATAACCAACATCACAGTAAGTAAACACCTTGTGCGAATGAAACTGCCGAGCGAACAGTTTTTTGTCCTTGGATTTTTGCCTAGTATTTATGTAATGGCCCATAGTATACCTATGTACTTACAAACAATCTATCGTTATGTCAAATGATCGTCTCCGTAACATATCGCAGATGTCCGCTGGCTGCGACGCACTCCGGAGATTAACCGCGACGAATCGCCGAGACAATCCTGACGAGACAAAGACACGGACTGTTTGTCACGCGCTGTAAATATTTTGGACAAAGTTTTACGGGGCCCGTAGTTTTATGATGCTTTCACGCTGACACCATTGTCTCGGCCATCGTCCGTCTGATTAGACATGCTCGGACCCAGGGACGTCTTTTGAAAATTTGAACATATTCTATGTTTGGGGATTTTGGCGGTCCAAAATGTTTATTACCCTAATTTTTTTGTAGAAACGGCGTGGCTACTTGACGAATCAATTTGTTGAAATGTTTAGTTTTTTTAACGGTCCTCTCATTTAAGTGATGAATTATGTTGTTAAATGCACCAAGGTGACTTTAGTGATTAGTGAAATATGTACAGGTTTTGCGTTGGCAATGACATTAGGTTTGAGTGAAGTAACTATTCTTCGTACTTTAATCGGATATTTATTAATAAATTAAAATTCTTAGACGGTGGATTTATAATTTAAATACATTCAAAATAATTTCGACGGGCCCGTTGGCGCAGTTCTTAACCTATAGCGCCACAGGTCGTGGGTTCGATTCCCACACAGGACATGCATTTGAGTGCATGAGTCTGGATGTAATTATGTATATTAAGTATGTATTTACAAACAAAAAGTAGTATATGTATTATATCAGTTATCTGGTTTCTATAGTAGGTACAAGCTTTGCTTAGTTTGGGATCAGATGACCGTGTGTGAAATAATTAAAAAAAAAAAATCTTCAGTCTACTCTAGATGGCTTAGTGGTATTGACGGTCAATGCCGTGACGAAGGTAATGGTTTGAATCCTGGAATGGAGGTGAAGGAAAACATTGTGAGGAAACCACAGCAAGTTGGTAGAATATTCTGTGGTAGGTATTTGTCTGAGTGGTTACCTACATTCATGTTAAAAATCTGTCACCAACACCCAACAGTGTTCAGCGAGTTGCACTTGATGAGCCAAATGCTTTCTAGTTTTTGTAAAGGTCGACAGGCAACACATTGGCAATCTCCCACATCATGCCCTCATCGCACGTACACTAGGTAGACTTATTAGCTACTTACCAGCCTTATGGTATAATAACCGGATCCAATTTTTTTTTTTTTTTTTATTATGTATAGGCCTGTGATGATGTGGCCGAAGGTGGTAAGCACACAAAGCCTAGAAGGAACTGCCTCTCAAGTGCAGCTGTCGGAACACACCGATAGGTGCTTGGCGACAGATTTTCAACTTGAGGGTGGTAGCCAGCCAGACGGGTACTACGAAGTACCCTACCACCGTGCTATGGTTTCCGCACGATGTTTTCCTTCACCGAAAGCTCAAGCTCATTGTAGGATTCGAACCCGGGACCTTCGTCTCGGTATCCGACGTCACTACCACTGAGCTATCATCGCCTTAAAAATTGCATCAATTTTGCGGATAACTTGCAGTTTTAATACATCCTGTATGCATTGACCCTTAGAAAGATACTATGAAAGTTGTAGCATTACCTTATTAAACGCGACCTACTGTGTACAGCTGCATCCTGGAGCACTGCCTTAAGCAGTTTACATTGCAAACATCACAGGCAAGTGAGTTTGTGCTGTGTCAGGGCTGCTATAGTTTGTTGGGTGAGTGTTGATATAAACCTAGATTTCTCAGGTCCACAATCTGCAGATACAGTATTTCTGTAAAACGACATTATTTATAATGATGACTGATAGTTTGTTGAAGGAAAAGGTCGTCGTGGCTTTGAATTTTATAATGAGCTCGCTTTTAGAGGAGACTATCCAAGAAAAGAAGAAAAATCAGTTTCAAAATCATCGTCTGACTTTGAGTGAAAATAAATAGCTTTTTGAAAATTTTGTTTGGTGATGTTGTCAGCTGAAAAAAATGGGATTAAGTTTAACAACCAATAGTATTGGTATGTGATAAACACGTTCAGCCACCAGCTATGCAGATCACGCGACGAGCTCCTTCGAATCCCGGAAGGCTCGTCCAATGACCATTGGTTCCACACCACCTAACTGCCAAGATATAGTATTTACTTAAAAAACCGCTTCGGTTCTGTGCCGGTGCGCAATGTGGAGCGACGACGTCAAGGCTGCGCTAACCTCGCTGTTTGTGGAGCGTGACGGCGACGTGTCGGCACCCACGCCATGACGTCACCCCCCACCCCCCTTACCTATCACCCACTTAAGGTTGAGTGGTCAGAAGATACCAAATACGTGACATATTTCACTGGTTTTCCCCGCTGGAACAGCTGATGTTTGGTGTCAGATCATCGATAGTGGTTCTGATAGTTTTGCAAAAAAAAGTATAGAGCAGAGAAGAGTAAAGATTGTTTTGGTTTTGATCTGTATTCCTAAGAGGACAGGCTGCCTGCATTTTAAGAACCTTACCCATGATGGGGCAGTATCGGCAAACTCGATGAAATTAATTAATTTTTAATCTATATATAGTTATATATAGATTAAAAAACCTAGACCTAACCTTAGATATAACCTACCTAACCTAAACATAGATTTAAAAAGATGGTAAAACAGAATTTATGCAACATACTATAAAGTTTGTGATTTTGTAGGTGTCAAAAATGCATTTGAATGAATTGTTGGCTCGCAGGCTATTGTTATATATATTTTGAAAATTGTAATACCTACTTCAAAGTACACTTTAAAAAAAAAGACTTGCTGAGTTTCTTGCCGGAGTCTTCTCAGTTGTATTTGGAACCGGTGTAGAGTCATTTTGGTAACGTTCATAAGTGCCTTATCAGGACCTAAATTGAATAAATATTTTTTGAATTTGAATTTTGAATATTATGTATAGATTAATTTTTTGAATATTTTGTCGTACAAATTATTGATGATTTTATTATATTATAGGAGAATACAGTGCGTTTCATTAAAATATCGTGTCAAATCAAAATAAGTAGCAACATTTTATGAACGCTGTTTGCAGAAAATATGTTGGTAACTGTTTCGCAAACTCGAACCGTCCAAGATAATTTGACTGTTGTATTTTACTTAACACATAACTGTTGTTATACATGTTACTCGTTTTTCTTTAAGAATAGCTTGACAGTTATTAAACAGCTATTCCACAATGTAACTACAAATGTTTTTCTTACATAACAAAAGAAACCGCTCGCGAATCCGTGATTTCCGTAATGAATTTCTCCGTCCGGAATATTGTATGTAAAAATAAGCGACAGCGATCGCAGAAGCGCGTGCAAAAAGCCCATTGCTCCCGCATCATTATGGAATTAAAGGTAAACAGGTGTGAAATTAAGCTCACTTTTTGTTCGGCTAATAGATTGCGGCGCACTTTTCCGTCCCGAGGCGCGCCACTTACGTAATACCCGTCCATTACAGACGTACAAATCACCTAAACGCCCCATTTAAAATGCTATAATTTTGCACTAAACAGAATGATTTGGAAGTTTCGTCTCGTTATAAATTTCTACTTTTGTTTTTTCGCCCTTACCAGTTATGGCGGCTTTGTTCCGACAAAGAGTTTTTTGTATAGATTCGGACGATTGATTGATGGGCGATTATTTTTGGGTTTGATCTGGAGATGCTTCCGAGTTGTTTTGTTAAGCGATAGCAACAATCTGGCTTTACGGTTCGTTGTTCACATAATTTTTATATTGTTATTAGTGTACAACTTTTTTCCTTGTAAAATCTGTAACTCTTACATAATTCAATGACTGGCTTAAGTTCTGGCTTAATTTTCTCGCCACTTTACTTTTAAAAGTGATAAACACACTGTCTAACACTTACAGTTTTTTTAAACTAGCATTAAATTAGCTTCAAGTACGAAACATAAAAGTAAAGCTCTCAAAATAGGCCATAGCAAAGACTAGACTAGCTTTTCAACTAAAAATAAAAATCTAATATAAAATAAACTATTCACTGATCCTTCTAATGCATTCTAGGTGCTACCTTCCTTTACAGTCAAACAGAAAATACCTAAAGCGAAACTGCACTGCCACTTTCAGCGGAACGAAACACGCCCAACACAATACTGGTAGGACTGCGAGCTTTTGCAACCATTTCACGGTGTTGCCAGCAAATATAAACCAAGACGAATCTGTGGTTGTTTGCTAACCGTTTGACCCGACTTCACTCGCGCCCACTAACCCACTAAGAAGATCGATAAGAAACTACTACACTGTGAAACGATTGATTCTGACTTCTATTTGCAACGGCTTAAAGTGCAATGTCCTTTTACAATAGCTATTCATCTCTTTGATGTAATGATGTGTAGTCAGTATCAACTGTTTATTTACTGCCTGTTATATTTTAATGATGAGTCGTATGCTCGTCTATGAATAAGCTAAAGAGAGTTCTATTGTAAGGTAAATAAGTATTCTATTTGCATGACACTGAAGTGGTTGTTGTGTGTTTCGGTCATGGTTTTGCAAGTCGATTGTGTGACTGGCAGAAGAGTCTTCAGGCATACCGTTATTCGAGACCGTTCAATAAATTAATTTGGTAACAGGCGTGTTAGCTAGGGATACTCTTAGATGGCGTTGTTTATTTATAAACAGTTTCCGACGTGAAGCACCGTGGAGGTGGTTCTGGTTTGCGAATATGATAAAAATATATTTGAAAGTGTTTTAGCGGGGTTAAGTTAAATAATCCAATACATGCCTATTGTTTAATTAATTGTCGCTGAAACCTGCTTTTACTCAAAGTATCAAGGCCTAAAATGCTTAATTTTCCAAACAAAAAATCGCTATTCGTTGACTTCTCAGCTGTTTTTCTTTTATTATAATCTCTATAAATTTATCTACAAATACAGCATGTTCCACAGAATAATAGCAGACATACCATCAGTATGTTTTCGTGGAAGGCGCCAGAGCGTCTCATCCATCGGCTGAAGGGTCCTCCACATATAAATTGAACAAACACTCATCGCGTCGCGAGTGCGTGCGCACTACAACTATAGCGGTCCTGTTTTAGCGTTCGTCCCAATTTTCTTGAGTGTGGAGCCTTTTTGTAAAGGCTATTCTTAATTTAAAATGCTTTTATTGATAAAAGAAATAGGTACTATTATATATAGCAATAAAAGCATGCTGCAATACATGATCTCTCTTGTTACTTTAAAATCACAAGAGAATCCGTTTTTTTATAGCGTATAGAATTTCGAATTAGGAAAGATTAAGAGGTGGTAGGATTTTCAAAAATTATGTGTTGCAGTACCTTCTCTCAGTATAATTCCAGCTGGCGCCAAGTAATATTTGTAAATGTTTCATCCCACGCTGGGTTCAGGAGCGGACTAAGCAATTGAGGTAAAAATAATAAACCGTAATCAAGTTGCACGTACACGTGATGTTGATATAAGACGCGGCGAGATTAAATAAAGTATCACCTTTCTGGACATTAATGAAAAATAACCAACTTTTGTTTTATAGACGTGGGAAGATAATTATTGTGAAGGAAATTAATTTTGTGAGTAAATGTAAATAGTAAAAAAAACCTTTTTTTACAGAGTGGAATTTTCCATTTGTCTTTTCTCAAAAATCGTAAGATTTTATGTGGGGAAAACGTTGATTGCTGCTTATCTCGCAGTAATCAAAAGCCGGACAAATATAAAATATACATAATAAATGATGTATCTAATATTAACAAAATATGGACTAAGTTGGTCTGGAATACATGATTTTTATATTTTTCATTATTAAATAATTTTAACATGCTGAACATTAATTTTATTTACAGATAATAATTTATAGTTTTGCGTACCTTTGGTGACATTTTCTTATTTAAGAATGTCTATTATATCTAGAATATTACTACTTTTTTATGGATATCGCAGGAAGTACGGAAGTATTAGCTTCCATGGGAGTTCAATATGGACTGCATAGTCAAGGCTGTGTTGTCTTCTTAATTATTTATTGTATGTAGTGTAGGTACATTGTGATTGAGTATGTGAGACCATATAAACTTTTTGTCCATAATAGTAATTTCATTCGTGCATAAATTGATCTTGGACGACATGAAACATCTAATATTGAGTTCACAAAACGTCCGAAAACAATTCCATTAACCTATCCTACTAATCCGACTAATATCAAAAATGTTAAAGTGTGTTTCTTTGTTTGTTAGCTCATCATGACGTCTCAACGACACAACTTAAATGAAAATCTATAATAGCATATAGGATAATTTTCATCCTGGAAAATATACGATCCATCGGGAATGCGGGTGAAACTGGGGCAAAAACTAGTTTAACGTAAAATAAACAAAAAAACATTCGACAAACTTAAAAAGCACTTATAAAAAGCCACCAATATCTATAAAAGCCATCAATATGTTATAAACTTCTCGAACTATTAAATAAAAATAAATGAGCGTTGATCGTGGCCGATAACGTAATCCGTGTCGACTTTATTTGTTTTTAATTATTCAGTGGCGCGAGTCCGCCCCTGGCTAATGACTCTATCGCGGGCGATTTATGACTAGCCCCCGGCCCTTTGTTTTTTATTCCTACCCAGCTACTTGGTGGTTGATTGAGAACTTACCATAAACGGTAAGAGGATCTGAATTAAGTCGATTTACAAAAGAGTATTATAAAATTCATTCTGAATGATTAGTTTATTTAATCTTAACGCTAGATAAACCGTTGATATGCTGTGCTTTTCATACGTCTATAGAAAAACTGTTCTAATTGCAAATTAAAAGCTAGATACAGCTTATCTGTCCACTGAAAAAAGCCCCTAATCAAAACAATGAAGTCAATTACAACGATTTTATAACATCCCGTAGAAATAATGCAATTTATTCGATTAGTAAAGACATTGCGTCGCTGGTGGAAGTTACTGATAAGATAGTTATCATGAATACGATTTTTATCACCGGAACTTTATTGTTCTAAGTACTTATGATTTCGTTTTGTACTTAATTTTTATTTGACAATAAAGTTTATGTAAAATTTAATTAATATCTGAAATTAAAGTTCAATCGCAAAATGGCGATGCTAAGTAATGATGTGGCCGAAGGTAAGCACACAAAGCCTTGAAGGATCTGGCTCTCAAGTGCAGAAGTCGTAACACGCCGATAGGTGCTTGGCGACAGATATATGACATTAAATTTAAATATTTCGGCATAAAGAAACATATTTTTCTTACAATATTAGGTACTCCTGGGATATTCTCCGCACACGCACGGCCACATCCCAAACAAGCAGAGCTTGTAGTATGGAAACCAGATAACTGACTACACAGAAAAAAATATGTTAACAGTAACACAAAATTTTACTACTATTAACCGAAACAGAGTGACTTGCGAACTAAAAATTACCAGTAACAAAACTAGTTTTGGTTCATTACTAAATTATTTGATTAAATCTAAGAGATATCAGATTAAATGTAACTAAAGTTAGTTTCCCGATAACAAAACTTCAACATACATAACTAGTTTTGTAGAACCTTTTTTTCAGACGATATGCCTATATTATATTTTTGTAGTTATGTAATTACACCTATGTCACACAGCACAACTTATTTCTTAATCAAAATTATTTTTTTATCGCGGCTTCACCCACTTTCCGAGACAAAAAGTAGCCTTTAATAATCGGGGATAATTAAATAAATAAATATCCTGGGACATTTCTCACACACGGTCATCTGATCCCAAACTAAGCAGAGCTTGTACTATGGAAACCAGATAACTGATATAATACATGTATTACTTTTTGTTTGTAAATACATACTTAATATACATAATTACACCCAGACTCAGGACATACAGACATGTTCTGTTCATGCACACAAATGCATGTCCTGTGCGGGAATCGAACCCACGACCTGCGGCGCAATAGGTGGAATCTTTTTACCAGACTCTTAACCAACTGCGCCAACTGGCCTGTCTGTATATAATAATCGGGGATGATGATCCATTTGTGAAAGAAATATTAATTCGAATCCAACTAGTTCCAGAGATTAGACTTTCAAACAAAAAAACTCTTCCATAAAATATGTATAACGATCGAAATGATTCATAATATTTCATAGCTCGTTGACCCGACACTTAGGTTATCAACGTATCATACACTTCCTGTACTTTCCCATGAACAATGGCAAGGAGACCTACCGCTAGTTCAATTCCACAAAACGAAAGCTCAACGATTTAACCGAAGTTCCCAAGATATGCTAATCACCGGTGCCAGTTACCGATAACTAATAAGATATAACCTATTTTTGGATATTGTTATTCTAAGAATGTGCTAATACTTATGGTTTTTTTTTTTGCCAAATTTTCCCTTTAATATTTCGTTGACACTAAAACTTAAAAATTCCCGCGTCCCGCGGTTTGACCCGCGTACCCGGGGGAGATATTGCTTTCCCGGGATAAAAAGTACCCTATCCAGAACATATTCTATCAGCCTGCCACATTTCAGCTGAATCCGTTCAGTAGTTTTTGCGTGAAAGAGTAACAAACATCCATACATACAAACTTTCACGTTTATATTATTAGTGAGGAATTAAGGATTATTTTCGTATTGATTTGAAACTAGCATACCAAATTGAAAAGCATTGTCTTACACTTTATTATAATGTATTTGTTTTTATCATTCATTAAACAACGAAGAATATCCATTTTCAGGTTCTGAAGTTAGTATACCCAGCCACCTGAACTTTAATGAATTTGTGACCTTTAGTTATACCTAGTGTGTCTATCTAGAAATGTGTAAGTATAAATGAAGTTGCGCGTTCACGCCAGGCTATTTATATTAGTTTTAAAACAATAATACTTTTTAAAGGCCACATAACATTAATTAAAATAAATATACATAGCTGCTTTACATTAGAATTACTCTTATAATCTTCTCTTACAGTTTATTTAAATGATGACATTCATGTTTTTAGAAACGACTAGGTACTTACAAAAACAAAAAATATTTATCTGAAAATTTACAGCTATGTTCACAATATGTCATAATTATCACGGGGAAATAAAACTTTTACCGTTAGGTGTACGCTGATAACTCTTTGGCGGTGTTTACAACGCACCAAGGCCGTTTTAATTATTTTATGGCACCACCCTTTGGTTCCGCGTACCCCTTTGCAGCAATAAAACTTTCCTAAAACATATTTTATTGCCGTGTTCATTTTATTTTACAAAAGACAACCGCTTAGTTGGTATTTGTCAATATTTTAATAAAGAAAACCGCAAGTCTTCTAGTTTGCTAATAAAAGAGTGACTACTAGTTATCTATTATTTACTTTGAAGTACGCATTCAGAGTTAAATATGTTTATAAGTAATAACCATAGATATTTGTTTGTAGTAATTAAGTGATTTTTAATCTTCTTCTGTTGTTATGCATATCATAATAAAATTAAAATAATTATGTCGTATATTTTTCTGCCCTCTTAATCCTTAATAGTTAACTAACTTGTAAGCTGTGTAACTTGCTTGATTTTAGTTATAATATTAAAAAAGGAAGCGCTGACTGACTGCTGGGAACCTTGCCAGCTGCAGACTCGAGGGAATTTCTATATAGTTCGTATTTTGTAGGTACATATGTGTGTGTTGTATCTAAATATGTTAATAAAGTACAATATGTATTAGGATACATATACAATAACCATACTAAAACCTTTTTTTTAAGAAACGCAAAATGAAAATAAATAACTTCAAGAACCACCCCGCTGCATATACAACAAAGCCTTCGTGGAGTACCCAAGATTTATTTAGCGTCAAAATAGAATCCACATATTTCAATTACAAAATTAAAAATAACTATTTAAAAAAAAACAATAATTATCATCATAAAAGACAGTGCACGCTTGCTCAAAATAATAGTTGTATTTTACATCTATTCCAAAAACGGATTTACTAGAGAACTCAAAGCAAACACGTGAAATGTACAGAGTCTACCTGTGGGAGACGCGGCGTAAGTACCGTTACGGCAACTAACGATTCCGAGAAGGTCATGCGCACTAAACTAAGGCTAAAATTCCACTTAATTTTTTTGCTGCGTCCGACGCGGCACGTTGCTGCATCGGCACCGACATCTGACCAAGGCTACACGTATTTTTTCTCAGTAACACGGGGTAGTTAGAAAACTATAAACCATTTTAAAATACATAATTCATCCACGTAGACTATTTATATTCCAAAGGCAAAGTTCACGCATTAGAGTCGTCGGGGCTTATGTATGTTATCTATTCATATATCAGAAGACGAATATTTGAACAGAACCCACACGGTGCCACCCACTTTTGGCTGGCGTGTATCGTCGACGAATCGCCATTTAAAACCACTTAATGACAAATGAGACCAAATATTGACAGCGTGCAACATAAAAACAAAGGGACCGACACGCAGAGGGCGGGCCGGTGTCAATCTCAAGAACAAATAAACAAATGTTTGACGAACGAATTACGTGACAACTTCGGTTTGGTTGTTTGTTCCGATGTTTACATTGTTCTACAGCCTGGGAGTTTGAGAGAATTAAATTGCGACACGATAGAAAAAATGTTGGACCAAATGTTGGCGGATGTAGGTAAAGATTATAAAGCCGGGGTGGCAGATGTAATGCTAACAGCAGTCGGAACTGGGCGATACATACCTTTTTTTAAATTTTGGAATATGATCTCATTTTTCTCGATTACTAACAGGAAATGAAGTATCAGTAGTTTTAATATACTATCGGTAAATTGGTCTCAAATAGTCAAACAATCTGAGAAAGCAAAAAATCTGGGAAATAAAACAATTGCAACTTTAGACTTTTAAAACTTTTCTAATCAAATATTTTCATCAGTAATCAGATACACCTTGCAACCATGACTGTGTCCAAACATCCAAATGATTTCCTCCTTGATTGTATATTTGCAGATTTGTTTCACATTATTTTTACCCCGTATCAAAATAAATGCATTTTTTTTTTGGAAACCAAAGTAATGAATAGCCTAAATGAAAGAAGTCTATACCGACATAAAAATAAGTTTTGAAGCAAATATTATTTCAAACTACCTGTCCCACGCGGTTTCACCCACGTTCCCAGGATCATCTTCAGCCTATAGCACAGGCCTCCTTTCACAAATCAGGGTGAAAAGTAATGGGCGGACACTCCACCACGCGTGCCCACTGCGGATCGATGGAGGTAGGTCAACCTACTGTTGGAGTTTTCAGAAGACCTCCCAGGCGTTCGCAGGACAAAAAGCCTTTAATACTCTGGAATAATGTAGCTTTCTATTAGTGAGTGAATTTTCGAATCCGTCTGGTAGTTCCTGAGGTTAGCCTGTTTATACAAACAAAAACACTTCCGCTTTATTATATTAGTATAGAAAGTATAGATAAGGTTGCAACAAAACATACGCAAGAATAAGAACAGAGGTAAGTATTACATACAACAGTATACAAACAAAAAAGGCATCTCTAGAAGCCATAAGCCAAAATAAGTTATGTTGTGGTTGTGTAAACCAGGAAACCACACAATAATAGGTCCTTAATCAATAGTAAGAAGGTATAATAGGTGCTTCAACCCTCAAAGGGTGTCATAATTCATAACACTAAAATAACAAGTTATAATTGAAACTACAGGAACACTTCTAATATCTTTACTAGAGAAGTTCGAAATCTGTCATAGTACACCCGTGTTCTCGAAGAGACCTTTGTTATACCGGGATAAAAAATATCCTAAGTGTTTATCAGGAATATTTTCTACTAGCTGTCTCGCGCGGTTTCACCCGCGTTCCCGTGATAAAAAGCCTATAATACTCGGGGATAATGTAGCTTCATATTAGTGAAAGAATTTTTCGAATCCGACTGTTAGTTCCAGAGATTAGCCCGTTTAAACAAACAAAAAATCTCTTCCGCTTTATTATATTAGTATAGATGTGCCAAATTTCATACATCCTCACATACATCTATCATAAAATTAGCAGTAAGAGTAAGTACGTAGGGAGTAGGATGATTCTTAGTATAAGCTTTCTAACTAATATTATAAATGCGAAGTGAGTTTGTTTGTTTGTTACGCCTTCACGCCTCACTAAACTACACTACGGATCATCATGAAATTTGGCATACAGATAGCCTAAGTTATGGAGTAGGATATAGGCTACTTTTTATCCCGGGAATGCGGCTGAAACCGCGGGGGATAATTATTATAAATGTGACTGAAAAAAGTGTTTTTAAATGCAGTTGAGTTGTTTAGTAAATTTTTGTTTGGTTCTCGTGCCTTCGTTTAAAATACATTCCAGAACATTATTGCTATACACACCATTATATAAACGATATCAAACCGATCGAACAGTGAAAGTTCCATTAAAACTCGTACCAGTAGTTTATGTGCTACATAAAGATATGGTTTCTTTGCATTTCGACTTAAACCGCTTCCTGGTAATAGAATTATAAAAAAGTTTATAAATAATATCAGTTGTACAACCGTAAAAATTAAGTTTAAGGAAAACCAGCTTTTTCTATTTTTGTCTAAAAACAGGTCCTCTGCAACTTTATTTCACTAGATCTAAAAGTTTTAATCTCGTGGGTCTCGTAAAAACTTTGTAGTTCCAGTTTTGGAAGTTTTTGTTGATTGACAATTGAATGAAGACCTCGATACCAACCAATATAAAGTGGAAGTTGATTCTACTGACAGTAGTTTTCAATAATCTAGAGATAGAAAGTATTATACATTGCATAATACCACTAATTATATTGGTCAAGCCATTTCAACCGAGAAGTTAATTAAAATATAGTACACATTTATCTGGCGATCATCTCGTTGATAGCTAGCACGTGTTGGCGTTTTACGCAAGGTAGTGATGCAAATTCAAACATTTCATCCGCGTCTTGTTAAATATAACTAGCATTAGTGGCATCATAAGGGTTAATTTACCTTTTTGGTTCGGAAGTTCGGAACCCTAAAAAGTATCGATCTGTCTTATCTATCTTCTTTCTAATGTATAAAGTTCTCGTGTCACAGTGTTTGTATCAAAACTCCAAAGAAACTGCTTGACCGATTCATATGAAATTTTGTGTGTAAATTCTGTAGATCTGAGAATAGGGCGTAAACTATTTTTCATACCCCTGGTAGGGTACACCAAGCAGATGAAGTCGCGCCGGGCAGCTAGTACTTTATAAATTCATCACAATATTCCTTCATCATTGATGGAGTTTTAAATGGTAGGAAAATAGAAGTTTACCTGTAGATGATATTTTCATGGTAGTAGGTTATTTGACCGTTCTTTGTATTGGTAAGTTTTCTAAGCATATGATTAGAAAGTGTGTGTTCCAACAATCATCGCGAAGCAATGACATGTCGCGAACCGTGAGAGAAAACAATGGAACGGCCTCGTGGGAAAGCCGTGATTGCCCACCCTCGGGTCCCGGGTTCGACTCCCGGTGGACGGGTCGCGACCGCCGACTCACACGCCGTGACGTTGGGGTGCGAAATGCGAGTTCGTTCTTACATCCGGAATTCATAATTTTGTATGTTGTTAATTTTAGTGGACGGTATTTTAACACGACATTTGTTTGTTGGAATTTGAATTATAACTTTCAGTCATTATAATATAGTAATCTTAGTTATGAGTAATCATACTACTAATCATAAATTAGTTGAGACTTTGAGTTTAGTTATTTCTTGAAGAAAACTAGGAAGAAATTAAAATTCTGTGTAATTACCAATAGGTATGTGGTTCTTTGAGAAATCATACGTTTTTATTAATTTATACCGAGTGTAACGGAAAGGGTATATACATCCGAAGGGGGTAAAGACTACATCAGCTACAAACTCTCTATAAAAAGTTTCAGCTCAAAATAAATTACTCAAAAATTCAATCCAAATTTTTGCATTGAAGTGTATTGAATTAAAATTATAACCAACATGCCACCGGTCAATGAGGGTCAGTATCATTTTGCGTCCCTTGCTAATATTAATATAATATTTTATCTTCCGCGATCTGTGCCCCAATACCAAAAAAATGGATTACTGAAATATAGGTATACTGGATGGAGATTTCAAGATAGCATATTTTCGAAACATATGTTGGATTAGTCATGCTGAACAACTTTTACTATGAGAACAACCCTGAATTATAAAAACTAAATTTTTACTTTTCATACATTATGATCTAGCAAGGTTGACATTTTGCAAGAAAAGTAAAAAAAAAATTTGTGAATTCACTATTGGTCCCACAGTAAAAGTTGTTCAGAATGACTAACCCAACATAGGTTTCGAAAATATGCTATCTCGAAGTCTCCACCTGTTATACACTGTCCGTTACACCTAGTATAAGAGCCATTACATTTAAGTACATACTTCATGCACAGACTTATTTGTATGTGCCTTGACACGATTAAGTTTATTAATAAAGCTGATATTAAAGTTATAATGGAAGGCACTTAACTGATTTTATGCAGAGATCAGATTTTATATTCATACTATTTATTTCTATAATTTGAGTGACTATCTAATAAATCTACACGGTAAGTGCATCATATTAATTAACAGCATACATTCAATTTAGCTGCAATTTTAAAAGTTACCTGAGAACTAAGAACGTTGGCGTGGTTAGAAAGATACCATTCGAATATCGGGTTCGATTCCCTCCCAAGATGGAGATATATTTCTGTTTGTCACGACCCTAAGAGAAATTATCTTAATAAATATTTGAAAATTAGTCTATTTCGTAATATACTTATATGGTATCTGTAGTACCTAACTCTACTTAGTTTATGATCAGATGCCGTGATTATTAACAATTTAAGAAATTAATACATAGCCTATTTATAGACGGAAATTTTCGATGTGCTGTTTTTGCTGAAATGTTTAGTGTGTTTATCTGCGACAGACATAAAATTAACCAGAATAAAATTACCAACAAAAAAACTATTAATGCAAATACAATTTCACTATTTGGTAGTCTCACCAACTTATGTCAAAATAGCGTTTTAAACTTAATGTCGCTAAACACCAGGGTGTGTTCCCCGGGATTAAGTCAGCACAATCCCGGGGGAGTAAAAAGTACCCAAATTCTATCAACTACTCAGAGGGATTTGATTAAATCCCGGCTCACCCCTTGCGTGTTGACAGTAATTGATTGAAATGCGAGTTTCCTTCTGGCAAGTGACTTAATACCTAGGTGTTGGTAATGTAGTGTTCCCAGTAGAAGCGTTGCGTGACTTTTCGTAGGTAGGTACCTGAAATATGTGCCAATCAATTCTACATTATCTGTGCCAGTCAATTCTAAATGATACGACAGCTAATTCTGTTATGGTATCAGGAAAATAAACTATCGACATCTTAAAGACAAAGATTCATAATTTTATTTGAGTAAGATTTTGTTTTTATTATACTGTGACTGGCTCTTGAGATACATTCAATTACTAGTTCAGGAATCAGAGCTCACCACACCACTAGACTGTATCACAGTAACACTAATATTGTATTAAATTAATTAAAGCTGAATCAAATATATTGGTTTCAGTTCTAACTCTGGTATTTTTTTTAATAAAACATTTATTTAGCATTATAACTAAATTGAAAATTTTAACAAACTTGAATCAAAATAGTAGTAAATTTGTATTTTTAAGAATAGCTTTCATAAAAAAGCAATTTAGAAAAAAGTCATTATTTTAATGATTATAAAATAATGACTTTTTTTTAAATTACTTTACATAAATATCTATCCAGTTTCAAAAAGGTATAAATTAGTTTTAAAGAAGATTTTTAACGTTATGATGATTTTCTATTGATATTCTATGAAGCACAATAGACAGCAGAAGATCTAGATAACTCATAAATAGGTATTTTCTGTGGTAAATGGTCTATAAGTTGAAGATCTCAAGTTTTTATCACGAAATCTATTTATTTCGTTTAAATACTGTGTTTTGCTTCAGCATTTATTCTATTAACCACATTGTAAAAAATAAAAATAGTATTTTTTGTAAAAATATTTTATTTGATCTTCTAACGAGTAAATTTAAAAAATACTTAGTATGTCAACAGTTGTGAATGTATTATTATGACTAAATGTACACATTTTATCGTTAAATATGTTTTGAAATCCGTTATTTTAATAAAGTGTATGATACTTTGAAAACAACAAAAAGTATCTACATATTTCTGCCACATTCTTTATCACTAAATGTAACATAAATAATTGTATTATTGACAATCAATTCGAATAAAGAAATAGTATTCTTTTTAATTTTACAAACTAACAAAATGAAATTGTAAAAACGAGTAAATCTCTGAGAATGAAAGATGCGTTGATGTCTTTTGTAGGTGAGTGCACGACTAAGCGTTTAGTTTGTAAACTGTGTGTTGCTTTTTGCACTGCAGTTATATAGAAAATTATTTCTCAAAATATTATGTAAAATATTGTGTGTGGGTTGATTAATAACATAAAAATAATAGCTTAGTGCCTGTGTAGGTAGATTGAACCGTATGCAGTTTTAACAGAATGAACAATTCTTTCTAAAACTTGATCTACATTGCGTTTGAAAATGCAATGTTTCAGATTTTGACAATGTGATAGTTGTCCACATCGGGGTAACACTGGGGAATATGGAACAAAACAGCATATACAATTTTAACGCGTCGTTTATTGATAACTTCATCTCTTTCTTCAATATACTTTTGTGTCCACTGACTATATAACACTCACTGTACATTATCGTATTACAATATTTTAGTCTTTCGAGGCTTTATAACTTTCGATTCCATATAACAAATATTTTGTACAACGCACGACGGGCGTACGAGAGTGGCGTCGTGGCACGACTTATCGCTATCTACCTACGCTTTACCGACTAACTCCAACATTATATCTAGCTTTTAACACTATATTTACACATTGTTCAAATTTTTTTGGTATTCAAATTACCTCGATCACTACATCGTCTCTCACGCGAACATCACACGATACCCTAGCGTCCATCCGCACTACACAACTTAGAATATTTAACTTAAACCATGAAAAAATACAATAAAGATAATATAATACAAGATAAAAAGTCATCAACAACATTGAATCGAACCCGCGGCCGTCGGCCCGGAGCCGGCTATAGTCAACAGTTCGCAACACTAACGTTCGTTACATTACAAAACAAATAAATGGACATACCTAGAAGTATGTTACGGCCGGGAGATAACGTTCACAGTCCTAATGCGAATACCGATTCGCAATAAAGTCACTGGAGGCGAGGAAGGAGGCGGCCGCGGCGACCCGACGAGCTCATAGCGGCGGGATGTCGATGTCGCACGCGAACGGCGACTCTCAGATGAGCGGCATCGCGCGCTCGTTGGCCGCCGCGTACCGCTGCTCGTCCGGCACGTGGTACATGTTGATGATGTGGCTCAGGTCCTGCTGCCCGTACTCGCGCTTCATCGCCATCTGCTCGTGCGCGTGCGACACGAACTCGCGCTTCAGCTGCATCGGCGGCTCGTGGGAGGCGAACTCTCGCTTCATCCCCGGGGGCCCCGGCGACACCGGCTCCGACTTGGCCGACGAGCCGCTCGGGGAGTGCGACGCGCACGACGGGGGCAGCGCGTAGCCGCCGGGGGAGCCCGGACCTATGCCGTACGCTGAGGGTGAAGGTGGCTGGGGAAGGTAAGGCGAGCCTTGGCCGCCATAGTATCCACCGCCGTAACCTCCTTGTTGCATTTGTGAAACGTCGTAGCGCGGGTATCCGTACGCTTGCTGCTGGTATGCGCTGGGGTCGTGCATCATGTATCCGTTGGGCATGTATCCGTTAGGAGTCATCTGGTATACGTCACGAGGTTGCTGGGCCGACGGCGCCGATGATCGCTGCGCCTCACCCGAACCGAGCAACGCTCCGCCACCCAACGGATACTTCTCTTGCTTTTTAGCGAGCGTCTTCGTCTTCCTCCTGGGTCTGTACTTATAATCCGGATGTTCCTTCATATGAACGGCGCGAAGTCTCTTCGCTTCGTCGATGAACGGTCGCTTCTCGGATTCCGAGAGGTCTTTCCACTGTGCTCCGAGTCGTTTTGATATTTCCGAGTTATGCATTTTAGGATTGTCGGAAGCCATCTTCCTGCGCTGCCCTCGCGACCACACCATAAACGCATTCATGGGGCGTTTCACTCTGTCCGCGTTGGAGTTTTTGGTGTTATTGTTATTATTATTGGGTGGCTGATGGTGTTGTTGCTGGGGCTGTGCGTGGTGCTGCGGCAGCGGCTGGTGGTGCTGGTGCTGCAGCTGCTGGTGCTGCGACAGCGGCTGCTGCTGCGGCAGCGACATCATGCCGCCGAGCGCGCCTAGCGACCCGTAACCGTGCTGGAGCGCGTGGTGCGGTGGTACCGTGGCATGAAGGCTGCCGCCTTTGAGATCCGTCTCCATCGTCAACATATCGTCTTCCTGCGGCGCGTACAGCTTGCCGATCCTTCGTTCACCGTACACAACAAGAGAACTGTCGGTCGCTCACATGGACTCGCGGCGTTGCGCGTCGAGATACGTCTCGCGGGACCGTGCGGCGCGGAGGCTACGTGCGTTGTGAGGAGGCTCGCTAGCCGCCGGCCGGGCGGCGGCGGCGGCGACTCGGCCGCCCCCCGCGCGCCCCGCCGCGGGCCCGCCCGCCCCGGCGCTGCGCCAATCAGCGCGCGGAGCGCCGCCCCGCCCCGCCCGCGCGGTTCCCACCCGCCGCAGCCTGCATTTTTAATCGCGTGGCGAGCGAGGCGAGCGTACGCCTCGTAGCCGCCTCATGCAAATCTCAATTTTGTTTGCCGACGGTGGCTGCACCATCTCAGCCTTAGTTTATGCTGTAAACAATATGACTTACCCTATATTTTTCACAACATTAGCTAAATAAGCATAATTTAACCAATACAATGAAAATACAAGCACAATATTATTTAGTCATCTCACATTTATTAAATAAAAATATGTTTTTAGTTTTCGACTTTACCATTGATATTGACTCGATATAAAATATGTAGGTTGAAAAAGGTTTACATGTACTATTTACTTACTTAGTTAAACGTTTCTACATTTAGAATTTGTTCAGCTGTTGTGGATGTAAGTTCAAGGCCCTGTGACAATGTTAGCATAAGCATCTACCTATTCAATATAAAAGAAATACCGCTCACATAATAGTCGTTTTGCTTTCATACAAAGATTTCAAACAACCATTGACTACTTATTCATTTTCGTAGCACTTCGTAGCACATTGTTTGAGATCTGATTATTGCATACATTTATATATCGCAAATTGGTTTGTACTAGGTTAATAAGTTGATAACTTTAAAAAATTGAAAATGCCATTTTAGATACAATGTGTATATATGTTTGTGTTTAATATATGTATATATATATCTTTAGGGCAATGAATAATATTGCTCAAAATATCTCTTTGAAATAATTATGCAACATATTTATGAGAAGGTTAAAATAAGTTAAAAATGTCTTTGAACCACAGATAGGTATAGTTTATTAACTGTGCTTTGAACTACGTAGTTATATCAAGAAAATCATGCTATTAGTTTTACTTGTTTTTTCATCTAATTCAAATCAATCCTTTCTAATATTAATCCACTAAAATTTACATCTCATATTAACAATTCTCTGACAACGTTTTTGTTATTAAAAAATAACTGTAATTTATGGGCAATGGATTTTAATGTTAATTGAAATATAGATTGAATAAAGTTCACTTCTTAAATCACTCTTTACTTAAATAAAATAATTACCTACTGTGGAATATCTACGTAGGTATGATATTTTAATGATTGCTTGTAAAATGATTTCTTAGCATTTATTTAAATATTAGTAGGTACAGTCGAGGACATAGACATGCATACACTTTTTGAAATTCAATTTCAATTTTCTAGAACTGTTTAGATTCAAATAAAAATATTACTCAAATTATAATAGGTATAGTACATGTTAAAAGATTCTGCCTGCATAATATCTCATAATATCAATCAACAGTAACGTTGTAGAATTTCACTAAGTGTATACATATTTATGACCTCGACTGGACCTATTAAGATTTATTTCGATGCTCAAAACCATCTTACTGAATTTCTATAGCAGGGTTACTCAAAGTGTTAAACAGTATATGTTTGCAGTGCAGTATGAATTTGCAACCTAATTTGATTCTTGAGATTTTTATATATTATATTCTTGATATGAAACTATTCACTCTTAAAAATGTATTAATATTATTGAGATTTGTTCTCTATTCTTTAGAATAAAATTATATTATTTTGTGAAAGCTTTTGCAGCATCATTTAAATTGTTATAAGTTTGCATTTTACTTACTTTTCCAGTGTAAGTAATGCGAAGTGTCTAATAAGTACCAACTTCAATTGAAATCCTGATCTTTGGTCTCTTGCGACGTTAATTGTATGTACAGTCGAGAACATAAATATGTATATACTTTGTGAAAATGAAAAGCAATTTTCTCACACTGTTTAGATTTAGTTGTTGAAATATTACAAAAATCATAATCACTATAGAATATAGTAAATCATAATAGTAAAGTATGTTAAAAGATTCTGCCTGCATTATATCTTATAATTTCAATCAATATTTTAAGAGAAAATCGTTGTTGATTTTCACTAGAAGTGTATATTTATGTCCTCAACTGTACATAGCTTAAACTGATAGACTTGTTATTGGTAAATAAATGTAAATATAACCAGAAATGAGCCGATTATTACTTTGCTAAGTACAGCAATCATCGTATACCTACACAAAAAATATAAAATTTTGGAAAGGTTAAGAAATTTCCAACATCCCAACCTGTATTCGATAAACTGTTTTTAGGGAAGGAAACAATGTTTTGTTTATTTTCGTGCTTTATTTATTTGAATCTGGTTTCATTTTCCGGTATAAACTTTTCATAAATATTATATTGACATTTCCTGGGGCTTCTTAAAATATAAACCATTATTTAGGTAATTATAACGGTACTTACTACAAAATATCTTTGAAGGATTTTAAAGCTTATAAAAAGTCATGTCCAGGTACATTTCTCAAAAATATAGTTTAACTTTCATTATCTAAAGTCTACCTGTTATAATTGTTCACTGAAAATTCACCTTTATACCAACGGGAATAGTGATTAATATAGCGTATATAAATATAAGGTTAATTATAATCTCTTGTAAGTACTTATATTTCTGAAGAATTTATTGTTTCGAAGAATTTGTGGAATTGGAGATTTGAGTTCAAAGTCGCCACAAACATAATTGCTTCTTGAAATATTTTGGTTTTATAACATTAGATACAGGCAGATGACAAATAAATAAAACACATTGATCAATACAAAAATATATTTATTTTTATAACACCTAACTACAAATGTTATTTTATTTAATAGTTGTGAATAAACAAAAATTCTTACTATAGGCTAACAACACTTCGAAATTGGAGAACTTAAGTATATTTTTATTGAAAAAAAAATTGAATATCAACTATATAAATGTTATTCTGTAATTTATTATCATGCTTAATTTACATTACATCCTGGTTTGTATGGTGTAGATAGGATAATTTGTACATTTACATAAATACATAAAAGTATTTAATAATTTTTAATTTAATATTGTTCTTCTATAACTGGTGGAGATTTCGAGATGGCATATTCTCGAAACCTATGTTGGTATAGTCATGCTGAACAACTTTTACTATGGAACCGATAGCAAATTCGCATATTTTTTTTTACTTTCAATATTAAATGTCAACCTTGCTCGATCATAATGTATGAAAAGTATTATTTTTTTCTGATAATTCTGTGTTGGTCCCATAGTAGGTAAATTTTGTTCAACATGACTAACCCAACATAGGTTTCGAAAATATGCCATCTCGAAATCTCGACACAGTATTATATCTAACAGTAGTACTATCTATAGGTACATACATTTTATATAGGAATATATGGCAGATCGCAGATAGGTTAGGTCTATTCTGCATTCAGACTACAAAACTGTCAGAGCGTGAAACCGTTTCGCGCTGACTGGCGCGTCGCCGCCATTTTGCTCCAGTTTCAATTTAATGAATCCCGGTTTAGACTCGGTAGCGTTAAATGTGGGAATCCCTTGACGTATCCCCGGGATAATCTTACCCACCCATTGCAGGGTTAGCTGGGATCTATCCACCAACCCGTTCACAGAATTTACCATCAGGCTTTTGTGGCAAATTTATTTTCTTACATTTCAAATTATTTGAATGTTGCTAGAATAAAATTTAATGTGCTTAAATGGACATAGTATCACAATGTCTGTACATAGTATTGATATTTCTTCAGAATCACTAAAAAGTAGGTTTAATATCTTTAAATAAAAAAGGATATATTTTTAAATATATATTTCATGGTATATGCTTAATGGGACGTTATCGTTAATAGAATACGCAATACTTACTAAATCAATGATATGAAGTTACGTCAGCAGGCTGTGGTATTTAGTATGCTGAAGGTTCATATCTATGAAAAAATGTATGAAGGTTACTGTACACTAACCCCCTTATTCATAATGAAGTTATCAAACGTTTATTAGCTAAAATTCTGACGTCTTTATCTGACACGTGACATTTGGTGATCGAAAGAGTGAGACGGAGGACACTATTACACTGATTTAGTTAAAAAGCCATTATGAATAAGGCGGTAACCCTATATCTGTTATTTTTTTTAATTTCATACAGTGTAATTAGTGATGAAATTAATACCAAAACCTCGCATTCAGGTCATACATCAGAAAATGCTATAGATATATTGTAATACAACATTGATTTATCCGTATCAAAGTTGCACTTTAAATATACAAAACTCAGTGTCACTTTGCTTACAAGTGATAACCACTAGAGGGATGACGCGTCGCGAGTCATTCAATAATTGCCGGAGTAACGCTTGTACTAAATAAAAAAGTGCTTATCAAACTCCCTGAGCGTCCTAATTGGTGCGAGGTGTCACTAATGACAACCGCGAGAGGCGCGAGTGCAGCCAGCAGAGAGCACGTTGCAAATTAATAATTATCGCGCATGGCAACACTGAGGTGACGCTACGCCGCAATATGGCCGTCGTAATTGTTGGCGCGAACTCGTCATTTTAATTTTCGATTATCAATTTGTGTTTCAGAGGAATATTGTTACTAGTTAGCTATCCGAATTTCACAGAACTGTCATTTTATTGGCATTCATTTGGATGGGTCGTCGTTTTGACTACCTATTTATGACATTATTTCGGTTATCCAGTATGTATTCTCAAGCCAACATCTGAACAATGTTTAAAGTCTATTAAATGTAATTTTGTTTACCGAAATACGGAATAAATAAAAATATGTAATATTTTCTCAACTACCCCATATTGAAGAGATATGTGAGTTGAGAAAATAAATTTAGCTAATGAAAAAGGTTATTTGGATGTTTTCATTTTTGTTTTTTATTTGGATGTGTTTTTTATCTTAATGGATATGTATATCTAACTGATAACATATTTCAGCCACTCACATATTTAATAGGTAACTTAAGTAAGTTAATATCAACTATAGAAACAGTAGTTACCTACATATACAACGTAAAATATATAATAAATATATAAGCTTCGAGCTTATATTTTTTTAACTAAATAGACATATACCTAACATACATTTATTGGGTTAGCAAACACTCTTCAAAGTTGTTTATTCATTAATACATAAAAAAACAATGGGCAAAAACACGGACAAAAATATTTTTTCCAAATTGGACTAATAGTTCCATAGATTAGCGCTTACAAACATACAAATTCTTCAGGTTCAAATAATAATCTCTAGATCTATCAGATAAAGAACATTTTCATTGTTATATATGGTACCATAAAAGCTCTAAACTAGGTATACCCTAATATTGACCTGTGAAACCTAAGATTTACCAATGCTTGATGGAAGAAGTCCGAACTGTTCTGTGATCATAGTTAATTTCGGTCTTTTACTAGAACTTACTCAGCAAATCTTAGGTTTTACCTCAGACACATGGTAAACGTTGAAAATTGTTTCTAAAAAAACATGTTTGGCGTTTTATAGAACTCATGCGGTTACCGTAGCATAATGCAACAATAGGAATATCACATTTATTTTACCGTATTTTACATTTCAAGAAGAATTTTACAAATGTTCTAAGTCTATACCTATAGGTAACTAAAACATATATACAAAATAATATTAGAAAGAAAGAAAAAAAAAATATTATTACCATGTTTTATTCCCAAAACCAACTTTACTAAGCATCATTGGTAATACCTTGCTTGTTCCAAATTCTAAAAGTAAAACCCCGAAAAATGAACACCTTTCATATCAAACCATACAATTACCAAATCGTGTTGGTAAATCCTAAGTTGTACTCGTAAAACCATAACATTAATATATGTCATTTTTTTATGATAATTTTAAGTATAATTTTATGAGAAATCCCATATTAACAATACTCAGATTATTAAAATATTCATTACAGCAATTTCTATTAAAAGTAGATCGACAGAGATAAATAATTCAGGCCAGCACAGTTTTACATAAATATATTAAATTACAAGTACCTATAATTTACCAAAAAAAGAAAAATAATTGAAATGAGAACTTTTACGAGAAAATACAACCTAAGACCTACTTTGGATTTCTTTATTTTTTCTACAATATTTTTTTGTATGCTAGTAACATTGACATTACCTACATTACCCTAATACCCTTCCATTACTTACAATCTGCAGTAATACATTGAATAACATTCACTTACGTATGACGTCACTATGCATCACGACTCGGAAATCACAGAGGCCGTGTGTCATAATGAAAGCCCAATATTAGGCAAGACACGACTCCACTGGACACAAACAAGACCGCACACGTAAGAGCAAGCTATCATCATCTCTCCTTACGAGGGTGGTGCCTCCCTCCATCGAGTCTTACACAATCGTAGACATCGCAAATGTTAGAGCTGTCAAAAAATATTAATTAAATTATATCAGTGAAATTGTTTTGTGCAAGATTTTCTCAAGCCTTCTAGGCTTTGCTTAGGTCGGCAAGACATTGGAAATCAGCTGGTTAGCCGGCCTGTCATTCTTGTGACAAAGAAAAGTTCTAAAAGTTAGCGCTTTTGTTGAAAATAAACTAAATTGACAAAACCTTGTCTAAACATAACAATTTGCCGAGGATCATTTAATTATGAAATAGATTTATTATGATAATAGCTGTCTCCCGCAGTTTCACCCGCTTTCCCGGGTTAAAAGTAGCCTTCTCCATACCATAGGATACCTGTATCTACCTGTTTGCCTTTCATCGCGATCGGTTCAGCGGTTTAGGCGTAACAAACAAACAAACTCACATTCACGTTTATGATATAAGTAAGAATTATGAAACAATAAATAATGTACATTTATTTCCCTGAGCCATAAGCAATGAAATCTGAAAATGCTACTCGGAAAACAAATTCAAGTTACAAAAACAATAAAGTAAAATTCCCACTTCCATTTCTAGTCCATCATCCCGTCCACATTTTAATACCTCGTCGTCGTCACAGTTGAATAGGCCTAGCACATATCTGCGTCCAGGGGGTGACTACCGACCCAGCCCAGTAAGGGGGAGGGTACACTTCCGGCCGCTGTCTCCGTCTCATCAAGCCTATCTTGGAAGCGAGCTGCCCGCAAATTAAATAGTAACGTGCGACCGGCCGTCGGTCTGACGTGTGTACATAGCTTTATGTACAAAGTATATTGTTGTTAGATGAAATTAAAATTAAATAAAAAATATAATCTAATATAATGGCTTCCATTGAATTAGAACCTTATCCAAAGTATGTACGTACGTACTATGCCTTCCTAATATAGGAACAAATACATGATGTATATTAAGTATGTATTTACAAACAAAAAGTATATGTATTATATCAGTTGTCTGGTTTCCATAGTACAAGCTCTGCTTAGTTTGTGATCAGATGACCGTATGTGAGGAATGTCCCAGGATATTTATTTTATATATTGTGGAGAAAGATAGGTATTGTTTATCTCTGTTCGCAATGGTTAAGCACATCCTAAAATGAATATTTGCTTTACTGGAAATTAAAATTAAACATTATACAATTACAAAATTTAATTACAGTCACATCAGTATATTATAATAAGTCAAATCATTATATTTCTACACACTAAAAGCTAACCTAATAAAATACAACCATCAATCAAAAATACATACATTGCCTCTTACACAACCGAATTGCATAGAACCTCTTTATTTTATAAAATAATCCAAGAGAAATGAAAGTTAATTTCAGTGAGCTGCGTGGGACCTCTGACATTAGGCAATTACACACATTGTTGGAACATATTGGTTGGAATTACAAACGTCTACAATGATATCTTGACCATAAACATCTTTATTAGATGGCATTTAATGACCACATAGCTGAGTCATTCCGAACAAAAACTTATTCATACATTTTGTAAAATAGAATGATACAATAGTTTCGATATTATGATTTTTGTTGTAAAACAAAAGCAGATTTTGTTCATTTTGACGGTTATGGTCTTATTAGAATCAGAAAATCGTATTAGATTAAAATTTTCCGACGGTCGGTAGTGATTATTAATTCTAGATAGATACCGCTAATAAACACAATATACAGGCCATCTTAATCTACATCAGATAAACAAACCAAATAAATACATACATTAAGGTTGTAAAATGCCCTACTTTGTGTACTCATATCGATACTATCACAATTTCACTCTTACCGTCACTAATACAATACATAGCTGTACCTATGTGCTATACATACACATAGCTATATAGCAGCATCAGCGTCAGCTGATCGGTGGTACAAACTCCGCAGGATCACTCGCTATACGCCCGTCAGTCACTCGATATTGCGCGCGCATAGTATAGGCAAGCACATCGAAAAACACAAAACCAACAAAATTTCCGCGAGGAAAACACTCGTTTTCCGCGACAGAACGTGCGAGCGTCTCGCTCCCAATGCCCAGACTAAACGCGAGCCGTGAAAAAGCACCGCCACAACGCCGACCGACAATGGAAAGCGGTAAAGAATCATAATAATAACAATGACAACAATGTGAGATGCTATAATAAAGAGCTGCGGCATTGTGCTACGCTCGGCGTTCGTTCGAAGGGTCGCGGGAGATCGATACTCGGCGGATTGTCTACGGATGGCGTGCGTGAGCCTTTGTCGGCCCGGCCGAGGCCGCGACGCGGACGCCCTCCGCTCGGCCATTCATCGGCCGCGGAGGCCGTGGAGCCACTCGCCAATAGTCGCGAACGCTTATCAATCAACTAACACTCTACATAACCAATACTTGCACACTCCAAATAGAATTCATTTCACGCCACGTGCACTAACTGAAATTCCAGTAAAGTGACTTGAATGGTCATAAGGTTTTGAAAATAAACTAGTGATGAAACACTAAAGACTCCATTATTCCAAATCCCTTAAATACGAAAATACAAGTGTTTTCAGAATAGACTGCTTCTATTTCAAGCATGTGTTTTAAACAAATGATCTTGCGTTCTAGCGCTAAGTAAATATTCGTCGTTTTCCTCCAAAATGCGCAAGTGATCCCTTGGTGTTGCAAACGTCCATCCATAGGCTACGATTAACCGGTTACCATCAGGCATAAGGCGGGCCGTATGCTTGTTTGCTACCTTAGTAGTCTAGAAAAAGTCAGGAGTTAATAAAACTAAAAAAAAGCCAATTAATAATACTTGATATCAAAAAAGCAAGTACTCCTCGGCGTCTAGTACTCGTGACGTAGCGAACCGAATTTTGCCAGACAGAGGTGTGAAGTGGCGATGGTCGGTTCCGAGACGATAAAACATCGAGTTTAATGTAATAATCCGTCGATCGGCCGTTATCATTAGTTCAATCGCGCACACCTCCCGCCGGCCCGCAGATTGCCTCGTAACATTATCTTATTGTGGACATTCCTTGCTTAAAAAAAGTCTTAAACATGATATTGCTTTATAATTATATGTATAAATTTTCCTTTTTTTAACCAACCTCATAAAAAGGAGGAGGTTTCAATTTGGTAGTATTTTAACCGACTTCAAAAAAGGAGGAGGGTCTCAATTAGTTGTATTCTTTTTTTAATTTTTGTTACCTCATAACTCCGTCATTTATTAACCGATTTGGAAGATATTTTTTTTGTTTAGAAGGGTACACTTTCCGTTTTGTCCCATTGTCATCAGATCAGGATTTGATTACTTCTTAGTGTACTTTGAAGTCAGTTTAAGTTTTTTGTAAAACAGTTCAGTTATTTTACTTTTAGTTCTGGTTTCTGGTGGATTTATTTTTAGTATTGAATTTGCGTCCCAATCTACAATTAAATATAACATTAGCCTTACATTCTGGTCTCTCTAATGGACCAAAACGAGACGGCTTTAGAAAATAGCGAGAACTTTATAACCGTTATTAACATGGTTTGTGTTATTTAATATCCTGGCGCACAATGTAACCTATGTAACTTCAAAAGGGGCGTAAAAAGAGCTCTTCAAGGTCGGCAAAACATCGGCATTACCCCTGGTATTGCAAATGTCCATAGGCGGCGGTGACCACTTACCATCAGGTGGACTGTCTGGCTGTTTGTCAGCCTTTTGACATAAAAAAAAAGTTATAAATAGTCAGAATGAAGTCATATCCAGTTTATGAGCAGCTCGATATAATTGGTAGTAGAGCGGCGCGGGCGCAGCAGAGAGTGCACCCCGCGGCGCGCGTCGATCACCCGACGCGGACTCCATATTCGATGCTCGCGCACCACAATTAAACTCCGTATCGCAACATCGACTAATCCAATTATGTAACTGCACCTAGCGCTCGCGCTGTTGTCTTTGATCGATAATTGACTGATAGAAAACTTAATGACATACCACTGTTTGTGATTGTAATTTTATTAGATTGTCAATCTTCAATTCAAGTAACTTTCTTGGGTTATCGAATCTCTAATTAATTAGTTACCTATGTTATTGTTTTAGATCTGACTTGAGAAAAAGAAATCGCTATCATCGTGAAGTTTGTAAATTACGTTTGAATGTAAGCAATTAAACATGAATTTTTCATTTTCGAATTGCTAAATATTTGATTAAATCAAGGAGCTGAGCAATAAAATAAATTGTGTTATATTCACTCGGTGGCTAAAGGTTAGAGCAATTATAAATTTGATAGTAATCGCATACAGCGAGAGGTAATGCCAATGATTTTAATTGACTTTATGCAAGTAGATTTGTCAAACTTGTCGTTTCGACATCAAACGTCAATATAACCGAGCAATAAGCTCCGTACGCACATAATACTCATGTTAACATTAAAATCGATGTGATTGATGATTAAAAATAACGCAACCTGCCTTTACATTTTTATTAGAAACCTCTTGAATGTTAAGCAAAGTACCACCCTAAATGGCAACAACAAAGATTGTTATAAGAACAAGTACAAGGTACTAGTGTTAATGACATGTGAGACTCAAATTTGAAATGTTACCGTTAATTTTGAGCCGGCATTTTTAATTAAACGCGATGACTAAGTTCGGGTATCCATCACAGTCGGCACTCGATGCCGATCCTATTATTAATTAATATTTTGATCGATCACGCTCCGTCTTATTTCATTAAGGATACCGATGTTAAGTTTTTCTCAGTTAGATCAAAGTTATTAATTATATTACATTTTGTTGGTGTCTAATGATTTGTCTGCCGGCTGTGGTATTTGACAAAGAATGTTTACTCTACGAGGCTCTTTGTAATATGAATGTTTTTCCTTACTTTTTACCCGACTGACCCGGAAGGAGTGTGATGTTTTTCGAGTGTATGTATGTATGTATGTATGTCTATTTCTTTGGCACGCTCTGCAGCCTAAACGGCTTGATGGATTTAAGCATATGAGGTGTCGTTTGATTCGTCTTAACTGTGGGAGTGTCATAGGGTATATAATTTTTATATGTCGTCTACGAATCAAAAAAGAGGGGGGGGGGCGGGTATTAAAAACAAAAATTTCCTTATTATAACAATATGGGTATCAAATGAAAGCTTGTGAACAGCCCATTCCATATATGTATATATTGTAATACTTTTATGCTACCGTTTTGACGTAAACTGCAAAAAAACACGTTTAATGCAAGGATAGTAGGTACTGAGCGGTCACCGTACGTAACTAATACAGTTGCGATGTTTGTTAGCCTTAATTTACCGTACTATTCTATAATGAAACTAAAAAGCCTGAAATAAATTAAATTATTAAAAGAAACAAGAAACCCGACTCAGTAAAACAAAAATAACTGAAAAGAGAAAAACAAGCTCCTAAATCTATAGAATATTGAATATAACTTGAATTTTATAAGGTATTTCAGTCGGGGACAAACCAATAACCTAAGTATGTATTTTTTTGTAATATTTGTTTTTTTCTCTTTTCAGTTATTTTTGTTTTACGCAGTCGGGTTTCTTGTTTCTTTTAATTACGTGGACTTACATACTTTTTTAATAATTATGGGTTCCTGGCGAGAAAAATAGCAAAGTTTATCGAACTTAGTTTAAATCACCAAATAATTTTTTCTAAAATATAAAAAATCATACTGCAAAGTAAGTAGATATGTACTCAGGTAATTTTTTCTCGGATTAACGAACACGAGATTGTGATATTTTCTTCTGAAATTAAAGGTGAGTTTATCCCTCAGCGAGTAATTCGTTCCCGGTCCGTAAGGGAACATTATCCTTCGGCCCAGCGAGCTTCGCAGAAATCAATAATCCCAAGCTTTTTTATAGGTATTTCTTGTGAAACAAATACACATCCATCCACGTTCAATAGTGGAGTCAAAGACGCCGCGGATTAGCTAACTATTTTTTTGCGTGTGTAAATCTCGTACGACTTTCGATTAAACGAGAGATTTGGCGCGTCCTCATATTTTCGGGGTCCCGGTGAACAAAGGGCTTCCGGGGACTGTTGCTCTTGAAGTATTGCGTTCGGGGATAAGTACGGATTTAGTTTTCGTGGCAAATTATCGTGTTTCACTCCTTATCTTAGTTTTGGTTTTGGGATCACAACAAACCAGAAACATTAATATGAACGAGTGAAGTGTTTTCAGTTAAAAGTAGAGTTTGTTTCTCAAAACTTCCTAACTTTTATTTGATTGAATAAAATTTTGTATGAAAGGTCATTTTATAACTAACTTGTCCCCCGCGGTTTCACCCACGTTCCCGCGATAAAAAGTAGCCTATGTCCTTTTCATACCACAGGCTATCTACAAGCCAAATTTCATGATGATCCGTTCAGTAGTTGAGGCGTGAAGGCGTAACAAACAAACTCACTTTCGTATATTATTAAAATACTTATAGTTAGGATAAGGATACCGCTTATTTGAGGCTCATCTCATTTCGATAAGTTCAATCGGTAATTAAATATCCAAAAGATATATTTCAAATTAGATAATTTTTAATAACAGTTCATAATGCAAGTATCCTCTACAATAGGTACCTATGTGTATATTTGTAAGTACAAATTACACATCGCGCGTAGTTATTGAACACAATCAAAATGCCGTAGCGGAAGGAGTATTCCGAACATTGTTCGATAACTAACACCTACGTGAGGTCAGCACATTTCGCGGCGCGATCGCGGTGTGATACCGACGACGTATCGATCCTATCGCGATGACGAAGCGATATCGTTAATTCGAACAGTCCATGAACTGTCCGGTTCACGAAGAAAGGGAATGCTGTTTTATATCGTACGGGTCATTATTTGGTTTATTTTTTTAGATGTGAAATAGTTTTGAGGTGATATCAGCGGCGAGTGTTCTTTTGAAATAGAAAGTCCAAGAGGCAGTCGCCGGCTTGTCTGGTGTAGACGTGCGGGTAAATAATAGGTACTTTTACAAGTATTTTGATAAACATTATTGTGATGTAAATTCAATAGATTTATACGCGAATAAATGGTTCGGTAATGAAAATGTAATATGGTTTTTTCAACCTTTGGTAACATCGCACCAGGCGCTATTTATTGGTGAGATTGTGTTCAAACTCAAAGCTCTCGCACCGCACTAGTATTAAACCGACTTCAAAAAAAGGAGGAGGGTCTCAATTCGTTTGTATTTTTTTTATAATTCCGTCATTTATTAAACGATTAGGAAAATTCTTTTTTAAAAATTGTTTGCGAGGTTACACTTCCCGTTTGGTCCCATTGTCATCAAATCAGGATTTGATTACTTCTTGGTGTACTTTGAAGTCAGTTTCAGTTTTATGTAAAACAGTTTTTTTTGTTCATTTAATTTACCTTTATCTATATTTATATCTACGTGGGTTAAACCGCGGGTGTCAGCTAGTTTTTATGGAAAGTGAAGGATTTCGTATAACGGATTAATTTAAGTATATTTTGAAACTTATAACACTTTTCCGATTCTGTAATAAAGTAAACATTTCAGAATTTTTGCGTATAACTGTAAATTAATTTAAATTTGCACCTCACTAAACACCTACTCGACCATATACAAAGATTATAATTACAAACACACCGACAATCATTCAAACGAGAGTATTTAGAACTATTTTCTAACGATGCTATCTTATTTTTTATAACATGTGCTACCTGCAAAGTATTTCGGGAATTCTTGGTTCGGTCATCAATTTTGACGTAATTTATTGTGGTGCGTGAGAAAAGAAGTCGTGTTACTTTAAGAATATCCACCCAATTCTTAATGGCCATTCAAAGTTCATACATATCTGAATATTATAATAATTGTTTACATCAATTATTTTAAAATTATGTAATAATCGTTGTATTATGATAAGTCTTAGTATAGTTTACTTGCTATAGCGATATATTATAGGTACAATTACAGTTGGAAGATATAAATAATTAATATATTTATATAAAATATAAAGTATATTAAAATATAAATATTCAGGTATCTAAGCTAAAGTGTGGCTCTTAAAATATCTAGCGGTTACTTACTTTTTAATACTAAAATCCATTACTGAGTACATAGGTACCCATCTAAATCAAAGTGACAGGTAAGCAAATAGAACAAAACTCGTCCTTCTTCTAGGAATCCCGAAAGTCCTTGCCCATAAATCACCAGGCTCCTGACAAATGGATTCTACGGCTTTTTTTTTCCGCCACTCATTTATTAATAGGGCAGGGAATGTTTCGGAAAACCAATAAAATGTGCCCCGTCATATACCTGTCCGCCGGCAGACAGCGTGGCATTGTTCCTTTGCTCAGATTTTTTTATTTAAAATTTCAAACGCTCCAGACCTATACGAAAATCTACCGTCATGATATACAGCATCATTATCCGCACTTATATTGAGAAAGGTTATTAAAACAAATTTTCACGTTCTTTATTATCGGGGATCGGTTGTGTCCGCTTTAATAATAGATATTATTAGTGTAACAATGATTATTATCCCAATTAATCTCCTTGATAGTTAATAGTGAATCATTTTATACGACTCTCATATCTATAATTATTATAACACGCGTCAAAAGATTCATGAGGTATAAATTACAGTTCAGAGTACTTCTCAATGGCTGTTATTTACCTGTGGATTCTTGATGAACCGACGATACAAAATTTATGTCACCGCGTGCGTTTCATTGTGAAATCACACTAGAATACTGAAAATGTTGTTTAACTGTAAGCGAATAAAGTCGAAAGTTAAATAAATCAATGAGATGCACGTATGAATTTTTCGACTAACCTATTTTTGTGAATGGACATTTTTTTAACCTCACCATGTCATTTCCATGCACAAAGGGCTCCTTCAAGGTATTTTGCGCGTGTGAAAGAGGAGCCATTCTCTCCGCCCTTAAGTATTGGACCAAAAATAATTGTCATTTCCTGCGGCAACAGCGACATAAAAGCTGTATAATATTGTTTTCGGTTTGCACATGATACTTGTCGCGTAAGGGAATTTCATGACTTTTTTGACATTTCTCGTCACTTTCTCGATGATTGCGCGAGGCTTTAATAGATGCAAATGAGTGCGCTCGAGGTGCTATGTGTCATTTGTGTTTCTCATCATGACAATGACGGCACGACAGCGTGGAATATCGGAACATATTTACGTACGATGAGAATGCGAAGCTGTTTAATATAATAACTATATTATATTTATAGACATCTAAGCCGGGGAGAAAACATATTGGTACAAAATACCGACATATCGAAAATACCGTTGTAACCGACACTCACTAATAACAACGATGTCGTGTGTCAAACTGTACGAAATGGAGTGCTCGAACGAGGCGAGTAATCACGGGGCAAATGAGAAATTTTAGGTCAATGCATGCTTACTTTATTATTACCGATATAAAATTGCGTATCAAACGAAATTGCACTTTATCACTTTGTCAACAGGAAGGCGGAATTAAGTTTTTCAGGTGCAAAGTTAAGTTGGCAAGCATCCAAGACAGGGTGGGTAAGTTTCAGAGGGTAAGTTAGAAACGTGGGAGGTCATGGCACTAATAGCTGGCTGTGACAGGTAACGCGACACGTGAGACAAAGTGCATCACAGACGACGCTCGAGGAGGAGCATCCTCCACGCAGACATACGGGGGTTCATATACTAGTCTTGGAGATACTGAACTCAAAACTATTACTGTTACCCTGCTATACAATACCAAAACTATTCAGAACACGCCATTACGAAGTTTCTAATGATGTTGTCGATATTATAAAATGGATGTTGTTAGGCTAAAAATGTACACAATACGTTATCCCGAATGAAATATCTTCACTCTACAATTATATATATGTTATTACGAATTAAACTTTTTGTTTTTTTTATTTTTATTTTATTTAAGTAATACTTTATATGAATATGTTTTCTGATGGTAAATTCTAAGTATCGCCATATAAAATAGTTATGACATTCAATCAATCGAAAACAAATTCGATAAAAATTTCACAAACTATTCGAACATATTGAATGGTGTTTGTTATAAATAAATTTTAGTCTCGATACTCTGTGAAGGTTCTCAGCTATACGCTGGTTTTTTCCTCTTGTAACCCGAGTCGCCACCAGGACACCTGTGTAATCCTTTCATCGTTCATAATATGCCCTTAATTCTGTTGATAAGGCATGACATCTAACGCCTTTGTGCCTCTTCTGGCCTTTTTCCCGTCAATTAAGGGTTACCTTTTGTCTTCTGATGGGAGATGACACACTTCTTTACTAAGTTTTTTTACTAAGTTGAGGGAGTCAGTGTTTTGAATAGTAACATGATTTAGTGTGATACGTTTTGTTGTTTTGGCGATTTATTGTAACGAGGGTGTCAAGTTTTTAATGTTACACAATGAGAGACGGTGTTGTGGTTTGATAAAAACTTTATACGAGATAGTAAGAATAAATTAATTTATTAAAAAAAACGTGTCAAACTTATTTCGTGCCAGTAACTTTTTTATTTTGAATTGCGAAAGGTATTTAATTTATATTTCATGTCACGTATTCCAACTTTGAATTAAGAAAGCTGACGTAGTTTTATTTGTAGCTTATATTATGAACTCCGAAATTATTTTAATCTTAAATTAATAATGAAATCACAATTTGTGTAAAGGGAGCAAATAAAATCGGCATGATTTTATTTTCTCCCTTTACACAAAATGTGACAACACCATTTTCCTTATTAATTCGATATGCTTCCCTACTTCGATGTTTATCTTCGTTTAGAGAACAAGTCATATTAGCACTGATTTTGTGTATTGTTACGTCAATCGGCAGGGGCTTTAACTATATTTCGAATAGTCTTTTAAACCAGACCAAGTCATTTAAATGACTTTCATATTTATTACTAGCTTTCACCCGGGGTTTGACCCGCGTTCCCGGGATAAAAAGCCTATGTCCTTCTCCATACCATCTATATCTATATCATACCGGCCATCTGCATGCCAAATTTCATGATGATCCGTTGAAAAGTTGAGGCATGAAGGCGTAACAAAAAACAAACAAACTCACTTTCGCATTTATAATAGTATAGTCAGGATAAGTTAGGATTCTTGGAATATTTAATGACAATGGCTTTCACTTCTTTCAGATTGTTTTTTGAAGTCAAAGTCCTTGTGAAAGCCATTTTATTCCGATTTTTCACTGTAGGCCATGTGTCAAAGCTAATTAAATTACCACCGCTGCAAAGGTTCGGAATTCAGCCTTCAATTGAAAATAATAGCCAAAGTTCTGGCCCGACGCCATCTAGTGACTCAACCTTGAACTATTTATGCAACGACCGGATCATCGAGAAATCAAATAATGCTGATAATTATGAAGGGATTCCGCATGTGCCATTAGGCTTACACACAAGTTACCAACAATATTTACCAGGTTATGTTGCATATGAAAAGCAATTACATTTGCTCGCAATCTGACGCAGCCTTCATAGGGGGCTGAACTGACTTTATTTTTGTGAGGATCAAAGCGATCGCTGCGGCACGTCAGTGACGTCACTTCCGGCAAGATGGCGGCGGCGGCACGATTGTTTGATGTGCGAGTAATGAAGTGTGCCACCTCTCCCCGCTTCCGACTGTCGGGGTGTCAAGATACGGGCACTGACAACTTCTGTTTGCACATTAAACGCTACTTTTGCATGATACAAGAATTTGACGTGTTCTTTACATCGTTTGTTACAAGTTCATCCATGCTGACACATGCTGTTTTAAAATATTTAAACGTGGAATTGATATTTACTGTAAGCTGTAAGAAAAAAAAGAGTAAATTTATATTTCTTTTTATATGAGCTACATCTACGACAGATTAACTTTTTTATCGGATACCTCCTATACGACAGATTCCTATTAGAATTCATTCGACTAAGACCAAAACTACTTACTCCACGTAGTTAAAAGTACTCATTACAATTGTGAAAAGCTGGGTCAAATGATTGCATCAAATAATTACAACCACAGACATTCAATGAATCAAGCACACAAATTTAGTGTAAGTGTCATTCACAAGTTTCTATTGAGCACAAGATTCAGCTGAAAATATTTAATTTTATTCATAAGAGTGTTAATTGAAAATAACATTAATTTCACAGGTTCAAGATTCAAATTCAATTACGACTGACTTTTGTTAACCCTTTGAAGTTAGAAAAGAACTCATAAAAAGTACATAAGTGGAAGTAAAAAATATAACTTTTTTAATCTTTTCTATCACCTTCTCCATCAGCAATTACCCAAACTTTTCCAAAATATAAGTAGAAAATGATATCGGAACTTTACATTAGGTACCCCGTTTAGTACAGTAGTGGACCCTTAATTTAAACCAAAAAATCAAATCTTAGTAGCATTTAAACCAATCAATTACCTATATATTGTATGATGACAGATGCGCCTCACCTACTTAATAAGTTGGCCGAGTGTCATCAACGCAACTGGATTTAAATTCAATTTCATATCGGACCAGGCATATTGAGTTGTTATATAGAGAATAATCGCGTTACCCAGTCCACTAGTGGGGATTACGTGCTTTTTAATAAAGTTGCGCCGGTAGGGGGCGACACTGGGGACATTTTTACACAAAGAGGATTACTTCGGCCACGTTTATCTGCACCTTACAGCTCGGCTTAGCCTCCTAAATACCCTCTCGCTGAATGCACACCCGTTTTACGGTGTACGTACTACACGTATCTCCTTGGTATTTCGTCTACTCTAAAATTTGATGTTCAGACTTTGAAGCATGGCGAGGGACAGCTTAATCGAAGTCAGTTCTCATTTCTTGTGAGGTGAAATTTAACTGTGCATAGTTTGAAATATCACAAGGAATTTGTTATAAGATTTCTTAAAACAAAAAAGTTAAATATGCAGATTGAACTGAACATCTTTAGTGTCACTTTGTACAATCAGCGTAAACAGCTTCAAGTAATTTCTAAGAAATAATCTTAAGATTAGCCTCAATACGTCTGATCGAAACAAGGAGCGTCGTCTGAGCAATTGTTGAATTGAATAACGAGGGTGTAACGACACCAACAATGCTCGCTGCGAGCCCGCGGCCGACACTCCAATTATCTCGTTGTGCCAGTACACGCGCGCTGGGAACCGCTCTAAACGATCTAGGGTGCGCGAATACTGACCTTAAAACGCATTGCCAACGTGATGAGCTCTTCCTGGCAATATTACAAAGAAACAGACAAGATGAACATTCTTTATTGCTCAGGATTCAAAGGCAGACGTAGTGTAAAGATTTTTAAAATTGGTTAATCTTCGGCATCGGCATTCATTACATTTTCATAGGCCGTGGATTCCAATCCTGTATTAAGCGTGAGTTTATGGTGGAATCTGTAGCAAGCCCCTACCGATATTCCAGCAGCTGCATTTGTATCAGTTCCCTTTCAAGCTTTTGTGTGCTTTCCACCATCACTTAAACCGTCGCATATCATGGAGAGATTTTGGTGAAATATAGAATAAGAATAGAAAAAAAACAAGATTATGAACAGGCTAAAGCTAAACCGATCTTCAAATCAAAGGGAATCTGACGATACTCTAACAAGTTTTCTCAATTTTTCGTTCTCTAAGGAGTTGGCTCACGATAATGTCCTCTTAAGTGTTTACACAAGTAATGAAGCAACAAAATCGTTGCAAAGCAAAATTATGAATAACAACAAACCTACGGTGGTCCCATATGAATATCAATTTGTTTGCCTCCGCGACATCATTAAATTAGCGTCCAAATTGAATCACAACTGCGACAACCTTGCCCGTGCGACGTCCCGCGAAACTTTTCCTCCTATTAATTTACAAAACATCTCCTCCTGCTCTCCTCAAGCGAAAATAACCCTTCTCTGAACAAGTCAAGACTTAACTTCCCTCGTTGAGAACGCAAGTTTGTTCATTATTTTTACATGTCATTGTGCAAGTGACGTAATGGTACAAGATTCGAAATGAGACTCTATATCTTGGGATTAAGCTCGGTATTATATTTGATACATCACAAGGGTGTATCTGGTGAAATTATGATGCAGTCTTTATTCGTGAGCCGTCGGGAGCGGTTGCAGTAATCACCGCGTATCTCCATCCAGGGGTGGGCTATGAATAGAGCCCTAATGAACTGGATTTAGGAGTTTTTGTGCCGGCGACTCGTCAGCTCGGAGGTGCAGCCGAGCAATTATCACGGGCTAAACAAATGTGGCTTCCACTCATACACAGTCATTCAATTACAAACTTTACTATCAGTTAGATACAGTTTCTTAGAAAATTACACTTACACAGTTTGTTCTGAAGATATTTAAGGCTGTTTAGGGTTAGGCAGAATTCCCAACGTCTGATAGATCTAAGGCTGATACTTAGATTGATGGTCATTCTACAAGTCGTACGTAGGTACCTCGCTATTATGTTGGAAATCGCACCGAGTAGCGACCTTCTCAGAACATCCAATCGTTCTTAATCTTCTTAGAGCGAAGCGAGCGGAATTATTTGGAATCTAAGCACCTAATATGCTTAGATAATAAAAGGATTCACAAAAGCAGGGGGCTTAGTTGACGTCGTGTTCTTATCTTTTTATATAGATATACTTGTGTCTAGCTACTACCTAGGATTATAAGACCTGATTGTTGGAAGGAGAATGTAGAAATTAGTTCCCTAATATGTCATTCCATGGCCAATATTTATTATAAGAGAGGTAGAGCATAGCGTTTATTCGCTCAAAGAGCAGCTCGACTGGGGAAGTACCTCCACCTTACAGAATACCGCAGCCAAATAACTTTATGTTGTGTAAAGTTGTGTTCCTGCGCGTGAGTAAGGTCACCAGAGCTCATTGGGGAGGGGGGAAAGGTCGGTAACGCGTGAGCGATGCTTCGTGTGTTGCAAGCGTCCATATGGCTACGGTAACCGCTTACCATCAGGCGGGCCGTATGCTTGTTTACCGACTTAGTCGTATAAAAAAAAAAAAAAAAAAAAAAAAAAAATTTATTGTTCAAAAATACTAGCATGCTTAGAAGAATCATGTTGGGAACTTCATCAAGCACGTGACTCGGATTCCAAATTGAGGAATACGAATACATACGCATTCATTATGCCTACCTAGCATGGAGAGCCTATTATCTACACACATCTAAAACATATGCATAGTTACCTACAAGCATTCACTCACTGAATCACTTTATTCATAAAAGAAGCAAGTGGTATATCGATCGCGCGTGATAACAACCTCTCATACTGGCGGGTTAAAGGAGATATTCCCGTGTTGCGATCAAAAGCGGCTGTAAAAGATGAGTCTGTTCTTATTTATTTACGGCGGTGCGGCGAGCGAAGTGGAGCGAAGATGATATGAATGATAAATGACCCTCTGAACGCTCCCCTTGCCCCCCTCAGACCCCTCCCCCGTATTCACACGTGAACACACGCGGTGAGGTGTTCTGTTCTCCTTATTCTGGATGCCTACTTAAGTCTAAACCGTGAATGCCGAAAAGTGATAACCGTTTCAATGGCTAAAGAATTGCTGACGGATATTGATATCATGAAGTGTGTAAAGCTAAAGCCATAATATGGCTTCCGGGTAAAAACTACTAATATAAAATACCTACTTCTTTAGGTACCTACCAAAAAGCCTTCTTTATGAACAGATTTTACAGATCTGCCTGATGATAATGTATCGCACCAAACCGGTTCCTATCTCGTATTTGAAGTATTTTTGAGTTTTACTCGAATTTTTTACAAGACGCCAGGCATTATGGCAGCCCGTAGTGCTTCTTCTTACATTAAGTAGGTCTTAGTAAGTTCTTGAATTTAAAGTGTATATAAAAATGTTTAAGAAACGAGAAACACGTTCTCATCAACGCAATCTAGCTTACAAACAGTTTTCTTATGTAAATAAACCAGGTAAATACTGTGCTCGGCCGTCGCATCAATCTAAACGTCTAGCCGGAGTCATCGGAGCTAAACGGATTTTTTCAAGCCAATAGCTGCGCATCAACACGCGTGACGCGCCGCGCGATTGGCCAACACTTTTTGTTCCATTTTCGAATCCTTTGTTTTTATTGGTTGACACTTAGCTAAGACAAAGGGGCGATGCTTTCTATGTGTGTGATTTAGTTGTGTGTACGTTTGTTTGTGTGTGTTAAGGAGTCGGGGTTTCCTGTCTGCATGTAACGGAGGTAGAGGGACGGGACAGTCCGGGTCATGTGGGTAGTAGGTACGTGCTCGGGGTCTTGATTTTGATATAGGTGCGGCCCTTTGCGTTCTATATGAGATGGAGTGGACTGTTTATTTTTATTGAGTGCTATGTATCCTACGCTCTCATGAATACATTTCACAGACTAAAGTGAAGGTAATCCTGTTTATTTTTTCTTATGATCGTTCCTTGTTTGGTATGTTCAGTGAAGTACTTTTTTTATCAAGTAATTGTAATTTTTCATTGACCATACCATATTTTTTTAAACTAAAACTTTTTTTCGGGCTAGGCAGTTAGCCGCATGTAGAAATATCTTAAGATATTTTTTTATCTTGCGGGATTTATAACTTAGGTAAGTATACCTTAACGCAACCATCTTATAGAAAACGCACTAGCTCCTCAATAACAATGCCCAGGAACATTTTGGTAGAAGAAACTCAAGATTCTTCAATCATTACAACTAACAATTAGGTGCGCCCAGGCCCGATTGTTTCACCAGCCTCAGATATATCGATCCTCAATCAAGTCACAAGAACTGACTGAAAATAATTCAAGTTCACCTCCAGACGGGGTGCTATGATTAATGACAGGGATTATTCAATTAAAGACTAGGCAGGTGACGGCCGTCTGAGGGGGCCGGGGTGGCAAGGGGGCGATAGGGGGTGTAGGGGGCCTTTATCTTCTACTGGCTACTTCAGATCGCAACCCCGATGAATTAGCTTAGACGCTACACGTTTCCTGTTGATAGGCCAGACGGTCGCCGTTCATTTGTTTGTCTTTTTCAAGTCGGATGCTTGTTGCTGTTACAGGCATGACGTTTTTGTTATGTTGTCCAGTTTGTGATTATCGTAAAGATTTCCGCTTATTTCTATTACGAATTTGTTCTTTAAATGTTGGTTCATCGCTCATCTAATTGTTTATGTGGATATAGTTTTTAGGTCTTTCTTTAAGGCGATGATAGCTCAGTGGTTGTGACATCGGATGCCGAGACGGGTTCGAATCCTTGAGCTTTCGTTGAAGGAAAGCATCGTGAGTAAACCATACCGCGGTGGTAGGGTAGGCACTTGGTAGTACCTTCCTTCCTGGCTGGCTACCACCCTCAAGTTGAAAATCGGACACCTAGCATCTATCGGTGTATTCTGACAGCTGCACTTGAGAGCCAGTTCCTTCTAGGATTTGTTTGGTTATCACTTTCAGCCACATCCTCACTTACCTTGGTGAGTTTGCGCTCAAACAAAGGCCTAAACTCAGATAAAAACAATGTTAAACCAAATAATGATACCTTCCAGTTGAATGGACCTTTCTTTCAATACATGAAGAAATTATGCAGTCTGAATTTTTGAGATAGAACTGAATTGCCAATCGGTTTGGTATCCCGATGAAATACAGCAAATCTCACGAGTAGATTAAAAAAATGGTTTTTTGTTCATTTATAAATCGAGCTCTTCCCACAACACTTTTTTCTCATAGTTACGGATTTTGCCATACAAACAATCCCATCCCAAAAATACTGTAATATACCTATTGACATATTTAAAGCCTACCAACATAAAAATGTATGCCAAAAACTAACCAGCTACATGTCTATAGGCAGGAATGTGCAGTGGCTCTCGATGGGTTCAAGTGGCGACGTCCACGAGCACCATCCACCGCGTGGAGTGCTGCAGACGTGTCAATGTCGCCACTGGAGCCTGTGAAGGTTGGCTATTGGCTAGTTGGCTATAGATGTCTAATTAGCTGTTGTGGAACTGTAAATGTTGGTTCAAATGTTTGTGATTTGTGACTGATTGAATAATAACATAGGCACGTTTTAAGATTCCAAATCGCTATAATATAACTATATACTTCTAATAGTTAACACAATTATTAAAAAAGAATCATTTTATACGTACCTAAAATTGTTTTAATTTTTATCGGCGAAGTAAATTTTATGCAAAAATTACCATATTAACATTCAAATGCTACAATTCAAAATAATACAGCGTACACTTGATAGCACGGCAATGAAAACCCCCCAGGGCCTGCTAGACCAGCGGGGAACAGGGGATGGAAGGGTTACGTGGATAATTAATGATTTTTGTACAAAGTACGGCCCGCTGTAAAGTGGGACACACCACCATTAAATGTGTAGGTCGATAAGGCAACCTTAACGTGGTTTCTGTTCGTATCTATAATGAAACATTATATTTTATTCATTCTGGTTATAAATTTACGAGTTTTATTGTATGTTAGTAGGTAGATTGCCTATTTATAAATCCATTGGATGAAATATGGAATCATTTTGATGTAACTATTTCTGAAATCCGATAGAATAGGTATGACAATCGCCTTATCATTTAAGTTAACTTGTTGAATCTTTACTGCATAACAAAACAAAATGGTAAACACAACAATGCATAATATACCCATAGATGCAACCTACTTGCTATATAGGACATGTCGAATAACGCATAAAATACACTGAAAAATCATTCCCTTCCGAAAGGTTTAACCTAAAATCGTTAGACTGGTTTAAAAATTGTTTTTTACCCAAACAAAACGTCCATTAAAACGTACTCTCAACCCCATCCCTTCCGTCGTATTATAATAAATGGCGCAATAATGGCACAATATAATATTAACACAAAGTTAAACGCGTTTTTATTTTCCCGCCAAAACTTCAGTGCTGCTCTGGTGAGCATGCCGAGCGACGCCATTCCGCCTCTTTACGGACGCGTTCTCAAAAAAATTGCCTTAGGAATAAAATAAATCGCAAATATATATCAAAACGCAAACGCGCTTCGGATACGGGCAAAGGGATGTGATGTCAAAGTGACTGTAATTTAAAGTAATAACTTGAGAATTGAGGAGCACTTTCAAGGGAGAGATTGCAGAGACTTAAGTTATTGGGAAAAGGCAAGATATCATTGACTTGGAAGTAGATGATCGAAACGATGTGAGTTATATAGGCTCATGGGTTAACGAAGTATTTGATATAACAAGAAGACTATAACGATTTTTATAGATTATTAAGACAACAAGAGGATTGAATCTCCAAACTAAAACCTCAGAGTATATAAATACTACGTACAAATACTAAAACATTATTTCCAAAATCGCAAATCACATATCACACTGTCAATTAACAAAAATCACTAATACCAATGATTTTTATTTCCAGGTGTCGATAACAATATGCATATTATAACATCGACGACACGTGTCCCATCACTATAGTTGAAGTCGACAGGTTGTTCGCCGGCGGACATTTTGTTTTACAGCGCGAGTTCGCGGCCGTCCCGAAAATATGAAAATATTCCCTACATACCTCTCGGGAAATGTGCTTTGACATTTGAAAAACATGGTATAATAAAGTGTTTAATCCTACAAGTTGAAGATTACATTAAATAAAGTTAATTGAAAATAATAATTATTCGTTTGAATAAAAAATATACTCGTCAATCAAATTGTCATTGACGCAATATTGTATCTTCAGTTTTGTTCCGCTGCAAAACTTGGTTTCCAAAGAAGACCATGTTTTAAGCAGGACATTCATTTGCCTAGTTTTGTTCAGCAGGTATCTATGTCTATATAATATATGATAGTTTGCCTCATTTGATATAATCCAAGTCTACGAAATTTCGTAGGCACAATTCAGCTAGCGAAAATATGAAGGTATTCAATTTGAAGATTACCCCCCCCCCCTCGCTCATAAAACGAAATTTAAATAACGTCATATTGTTTGACAATGATATTAAAGTGATGTTATTCATGTCACATTTAAATAGTAAAATTGTGTTTTATGCCTTTTGTTTATAAGCTTACTGTGAAATAAAGTTCTCTAGAGCTATAAAACAAATGATAGTCGATCCCAAATTAAATTCGCAGAGATTCGAGATAGTTTTAGTATGAGACTATTTTATAACAATACAGGGCTAATGAATTGATCGCGTGTAGGGGCGAGACCTCCGGGTGCATTCGGATGCATTAGCAATGCTTCCGGGCCGCCCTAGCCACCCTCAATCTTTACTTTTTTGTTCGAATATACTTCCCAAACATGGACGTATTCAAATCAGAACGATGGATAAAAATAAAGAAAATTTGTAAATATACAGTAGTACATTTTTCATTACATCTAGGTATGTATTTTAATTCTTATAAAATGAAAATATGAGGAATTAGGTAATTATTTAACTACATATTACTCTTCAAAGTTACTGTAGATAGAATAAAATCTTTACATGGATTTATGATGGAGAAACTGGTAAATATATCATCCAATACTTAAAAAATTAAGTCCCTTGTTATTAGACTACATTAATACATGCGTATTATAACCGTGTCGTAACGTAACCTTTTATTAATACACATTTTAATTGGATTATTAATAAAACATTTATATTTCCGCAAAAGTACCTGGAAAGTTTGTAGCGAAATCGGGTCTTCCGAATTTGTTATTGTGTACTTCAAGGCCGTAGGCTAAAAATAATTTTAAATTCCTGCATAACTCGCCATGACGCGGGTAGACCTTAACGATAGAAGGGTAGTATTTCCCGTTCCTGTTGCAGGGCGAGGGGGTGAGGGAAGCCTGCGGAGGGGGGCCAGTCCTCTTTGTGTTGCGATAACCGGAAGCGGAGGGCTGTGAGGACCGAGGGTAATGTCAACTGTAAGGTATTTTTTAAGTTTCTTCCAAGTGTTGATTACTCGCGAGAATTTTAATGTGATGTTTGAGAAGTTCATGATAAGGCATGGTGAATTGATGGTGGAATTTTTTGGTGCTTTTGATATTTGGCCCCAATAAAGGCACATGTTTATAAATCTATACTTGATTTTTAATGAGTAAGTAGACATTTTTTTTTTATCTTAATGCAAGTCTTTTTTTCTTTCGTTCAAATCATGAACACTGAGAGTACTGAATTACATGATCTAAGTTATACGATACCTATATTTCTGCAAATGCGTATACATTTTCCATTACACGTCCATACCTTAAGTCCAAGTCAATTTTAGTTCAAGAATAAGTACCGGCCACTCTAGTAGCAATCACCAGTTAAATGGCTACTTTTAGTGCGAACAATAATAATTTTAGTTGGAGCGAGTGCGCCGATAATGGCGACAATTTCCGACGATTAGCCGAACGATGGCCGAACGTTTTTGCAGGACACTTGTAAAAATGGCCGTAATGATGAGCTGTCGAGTGCACTACTTGCGGTAATCGCACAGGATATTACTTGCTACCTAGAGCATTTGAGAATTTCTACTAGGTTTCTTATATGCCTAATAATTATGGAAATGCGTAAATGAGTTTGTTTATTCTCCTTCTTTTCCGTAGGAACGGAACGACTTGATTTTTCGGACGGGGCAGAAATGACGTAGGAATTTTTATCCAAAAATGTCAAAAATGTTTACTGTAACTGTCACAGTAGGTGGTTAGATGGTAATTAATTTGGCCCATGATAGTTACCTACACTGACTAGCAATATAAAAAAGCCACTAACATCATAATTTTACTTTTGGCGCACGTAACGTTTGGCGTCCTCCGTCTTAGTGGTGTAGTGTACTTAGCCTACCAATAATATATACGCGAATGATTCTATTGGGATGTGATAAAGACATTAACTTGTATATAATATATAACGTAATAATTTGACTGTTTTACAAAAAACTTAAACCGACTTCAAAGTACACGAAGAAGTAATCAAATCCTGATCTGATGACAATGGGACCAAACGGGAAGTGTACCCTTCCGGACAAAAAAAGAATTTTCCAAATCGGTTCATAAATGACGGAGTTATGAAGTAACAAACATAAAAAAAAAAAAAAAAAAAAAAAAAAAACAAAAAAAAAACATACAACCGAATTGAGAACCTCCTCCTTTTTTTGAAGTCAGTTAAAAATATAGCTTTTCACTATCACTACAGTACCAGTCAATCAATAGGTAAGCTTCAAAACTTTTCTGCTAACCATTTCAATATTTTAGGAGAATAAAACTAAGTTTAAAACGGAGTTACTTGATACCGAAAAACCTTTTAAAGTTTCATTAAACTTCCAACTTAGTATATACCTTTTCTTTTGCTTTTCTTCAAACTGTAACTTAACACAAAACGTGAGATGGAGTTCAGACAAAAGCTGCCAAGGTACCTTGTTGTGAACTTTTAGCATTGTGGATTTCTTGAGGTAAATACTTATTGAAGCAAGCTTCTTAACGCACGTTCGGGATTAGGGCAAACGTGACAAAACGTGTAGCGAACGCGGCGATATTGGATTCTACTGCTAATTGTTGATTGTCGATTTTATCGATAATTTAAGTTAATTCATTTATATGACCGTATATTATTTAACCAATTTCATCGCAAAAAGGCTACAGAATATCTACAAAATACTACAAGCTATCTCGAAATCATTTAAACTAATTTGTTTGAAAACTACAACATTATTTTGGGTACAGTAACCTCTACTTTGGTATAGTCTTTGGACCCAAACCAAACGATGGTAAAACTAAAATGAGGTATTTAGTTAGTGAACAAGCGATAGTCGTCCAACTGTCGCGCAACTGAACGTGGAGACTGGAACCACTGAGCCCGCCGGAAGCCGGCTCTCATGCGACACGACTTATCCATTTATCCCGCAACCTCACTTCCGACGCAACATAAAGGGGTTAGAAAGTGCCCACTATAAAAAGGCCTGTGATCTATTTACATTTTTCTCCTCTTAAAATTTGTTGCCTAAAGTTTTTATTGGTACATTGATTGACAATATGGTTACCCTATTTGCCGTTGTCCTGGTTGATTTTGGATTACTTTGTCAGGAAAAGATTTCCATGGTCCTGAAAGATGACGTACTTTCAAATAGTTTCTCTCATAATAATATGGAAATATTTCAGGAAGTAACAGGTGTTCTTTTTGTTTGTGCGGTAACTAATTACTTTTTATTCCTTTAATGTCTTTTCGACGTTTAGTGATTGATATATCACCCACGTTCACGAAGTAGGCGTGGGATTATTGTTACATACCGAGTTTTGTTGGAGCCTTTTGATTCAGTCCATAGCCTTGGGAACATAAGTAATTAAACAAAACTAAATTGATTGCCCATTAACTTATTTGATACGCCATACAATTTTGTTGAGAGACAATTCCGGGTAGACCATTTTGGAAACTAAGCTAATAAATTATTGTCACAGTTGTACATCGTACTAACAAACTTAGTAAGGTCAATAGAGACTGGTTTTCGAGCCCTATCGAACAACCGTTACGATTATTTTTATAAGAAATAAAGGCGTCATGTTTTTTTTTGTGTCGAAAGGAAATTGATGAAATATTGTGCCTATGATTTTATGATGCTAAAGTTTGAGAATAAGTTGTTGTTTTGTTTTTCATAGAAATGTATTATTTTGACATAATGCGAGTTTAAGGGAGCCAAACATGGTAGTTTGCTCTTATTGAGTCGGACGTCAAAGAAAGACGTAACAGAAGCATAATTAATACTAGTCTAAGTAACAGAAGTAAGGTTATTTGAGGTTAGTGTAAATGGGTATGAAAAGTAGCTCATTTTCTACCTCTTTTTGTGATTGGCATTTCTTTATTTATTTAGAAAACTCCATTCGATATTTAAAACTACCTTTAGCATCACTGTTAATTTTATTTGTGTCACCATAACGAACGGCGTTCATCTATCATCTGGCTTTTAAAAGGGTAGACCGGGGTTGACGGCGATTGAAGCCTTTCTTATTTATTTCACTATGCCCTCTTGGCGCCAAAAATACGGGAAGGCATGACCTTTCCTGGCGAGGGGAGAGTGGGGACGGCACGGGTTACGATGACCGATAGGCTAGGTAGGGAATTGGCTTTAGGTCATGTAAGTTTAATGTTGGTTATTTGATATTTTCCTGCCCACAATATAAAATATCTTACGTATACGGTGTGGATACGAAAATACTATACAATAAATTAAAACACGTAAAGTAATCATAAATACAAACAACTTTTACTACAGGACAAACATCGAAATCGCAAAAAAATATTACAGCTTTTCATACATTTTTTCACTGAGGAACCTTTTGTATGAAAAGTTGTATTTTTTTTGCGGTTTCTATGTTGGTCCCATAGTAAAAGTTGTTCGTGTAAGTTGTAAGAGCGGTGAGTTAGGTGGTTTCATTTGTCGTATTTTCGTATAAGTTGACAAATGTTTGAAGATTTTATGTATTTATAAAATGTTTGATAATATCCCGGGATATTCTTCTCATGTACTTGTAACGACTGTGCACAAAAATTAATTTAAAGCAGTAGCTATAAATATTTACTTTACTTTATATAGGTAGGTAATGTAACTAGTATGACCAGTAAGTTCTCGGCGAGAGATGGCGGTCCAGCGCGCACTATAACCGTATATCTTGTCTTTGTACGCCGCTATTTATGGCCATCCTTATTTTTATTTTAATGCTGATGCCTGTGGTGCCGCCGTGTCTCGCCCCCTGACTAATCTTTTGGACACCCTGGTCCGTACTGTAAACATTGCACCTAGGGTAATTCTATTCAGACTTAGATGAACAGAAATGATTATTTTCATAACATTTTATTTTATTAATGTTATCAAAACACCTTATTTTATGTTTGTTATCATTACTTTTATTAAGAAAATAAATTAGTTTTACAACAACAGAAGACGTAAAAATCATGTCATAAAACAATTTTACAGCGTCTTCAAGTAGTTTTGATTGTTTATAAGAAGCGTAGGGTTGCGCCCTCCGGCACCGCACAAATTCATAGCCATAAGTTTCCGATACATGAATTTTATTAACTTTCACTCCCTACCAGCCCACTGACGGATGGAGTGTTATAGTATTTGTTTTACGCATCATCAATATGCCACCGACAGAAATTGTTGGGGTTACAACATCAATAAAGCGGTGTTGGTGTGATTCAATTACGAATATGTTTTGTGCGTGATAAACTGTGTTCTACCTCTATACTGTAATTTGATATTGATTTTATGGGGATGTGGTTTCAAATAGCGAACTATTTATTATTAACCAGAAAGATCTGCTTTAGACATTATGAAATTTAATGCCTGTTATCTTAGTAGGTAAACTTTTTTTTGGAGCCAAGTAAGTTTATGTTGTGTTCCTGCGCGTGAGTGAGGTCGGCAGAGCTCAGGGGTTGGTATCGCAGAGCAGTGAGTGATGCACCGTGTGTTGCAAGCGTCCATATGACTACGGTAACCGCTTACCATCAGGCAAGCCGTACGCTTGTTAACGGTCTTCATAGTATAAAAAAACAGTATACAGGGTGGATGAGTAAATAAACTGAATGACTGAGTGAGAGAAGTAAATAAACAAATTAAAGTTCAGTAAATACATGAAATGTACCGTCAGATAATGAATTTTTATGTAAAATATTTATAAATTCCATCAAGCGTTATTTGCTGAAGGATGACTGGAAGATTCCTAACTTCTCTCAAGAGAAATTGGCTAAAAAATTCCTTGGCAAAATAAAATCGTAGACCGGCTTCCGAAAGTTATTGAAGTTTCCAACAATCCATTACACCGAGTTTCGCAAAAAATTGACTCCGGGAATCTTGGAACTTATTATTTTTAGTGAAAACATCGCGGAGTTTCGTCGCCTCCGAGCAAGTTTATCGACGTCGGTCTTCAATCGGATGGCACCCTCTTCGCATACCAGTCACGATAAACATACATTCCTACTACATTTGTTATTGTCTTATTAGTAACTAGCAGACCCCCGCGGTTTCACCCGCGTACGGTTTGAATTTTCCAACGCCACTGATTTTTAGACACAACAAACAAAACAAAAACAATTATTTTTGCAATTAAAACTAAAAAACTATATTTAAACATCGAACTCAAAGAATCTTATTTAAATATTATATGAGAAAAAAAAATTAACTACACTCAAAATATTCTAATGAAATAGAGATTTTTTTCATGGGCGTCACACGGGTATGTATTTTGCAATAGTCACAATAAATCACTTTCACATAGTCCTCATGCAGCCAGTCACCGTCCATAAAATTCATGTTATACTACAGTGGTGGTCATGTACTAAAACTCTTCACGGACTTTTGAAAAGACGCGATACACATAATTCATTTCATTTCACTTCACTCACGAATTTATGAAAATAAAAATGAAAACGCAACGTCACTCTGCCAGTTCCCGCCAAAAAGTCCGAGAAAATGAACTACCAAACAAATTTCGAATTCTAATCCGATTTAAATATTCTATTATATTTGACATTCCAATTTTAAAGAGCATTTCAGTTTCCAGAAGAAAAGGCAGATAGAGCGCGCGAAACACGGGAGTGAGGCCAAAAAAAGCAATTAGGTACAAATTGAAAAACACATACCTGGTATTCGCTTTTGAATTTGTATTTGATATGTTTAAAAGCTGCTGTGTGCTAATTTAGTAAAAAGAAAGTGTTTTTCGTTAAATAAAGTTGTTCAAACAAAGTAAATACCTACTGAAAGAGGCGCCGCTGACGCGCGCTCTTCGCACCCTCAATCTCATTGCTGTGGAAACCGACATATTCCACTGTACTCTGAGTGAATTCACAAGGATAGCAATCCAAATTTTGTGCTACACGGAAATGTAATTCAATAAATTGTGAAGTTAGTTCTTAGTTCTACACTACTGTATTAGGGTATCCCTGTAAAAGTAGATGTAAGTAAGTAAATAAATAAATAAATAAAGAAATAAAGAAATAAAGAAATAAAGAAATAAAGAAATAAAGAAATAAAGAAATAAAGAAATAAAGAAATAAAGAAATAAAGAAATAAAGAAATAAAGAAATAAAGAAATAAAGAAATAAAGAAATAAAGAAATAAAGAAATAAAGAAATAAAGAAATAAAGAAATAAAGAAATAAAGAAATAAAGAAATAAAGAAATAAAGAAATAAAGAAATAAAGAAATAAAGAAATAAAGAAATAAAGAAATAAAGAAATAAAGAAATAAAGAAATAAAGAAATAAAGAAATAAAGAAATAAAGAAATAAAGAAATAAAGAAATAAAGAAATAAAGAAATAAAGAAATAAAGAAATAAAGAAATAAAGAAATAAAGAAATAAAGAAATAAAGAAATAAAGAAATAAAGAAATAAAGAAATAAAGAAATAAAGAAATAAAGAAATAAAGAAATAAAGAAATAAAGAAATAAAGAAATAAAGAAATAAAGAAATAAAGAAATAAAGAAATAAAGAAATAAAGAAATAAAGAAATAAAGAAATAAAGAAATAAAGAAATAAAGAAATAAAGAAATAAAGAAATAAAGAAATAAAGAAATAAAGAAATAAATAAATAAATGTGTTTTTCAATTTGTATTTGATTTTTTTGGCCTCACTCCCGTATTCCTTTCGCTTTTGATTTTTTTGGCCTCACTCCCATATTCCTTTCGCTCTATCTGCCTTATTCTGTAATCTGTGAAAATCGGATTTAGATTTCAAACATGTGTCAAAATAAAAAAATTAATTTAAATCAAAAGCACTAAGGAGTATTGATATACCACCCCTAAAATAACTTTCTACCCCTTTTTAAACCCGTTTGGCGATGAGTTTCAATAAAATATGAAACACCACTTCCATCAATTATGTTAAAGAATGTTTATGCAAAATTTTAAGTAGATCGGACCAAGGAATCACGTTGTCCCATACAAACTTTTCCCCCATTTTTCACCCCCTTAGGGGTAGAATTTCGGAAAATCCCTTCTTATCTGATGCCTACGTCATACAAAGAACACACCCTCCAAGTTTCAGGTCTCTACGATCAGCGGTTTAGGCTGTGCGTTGATTGTCAGTCAGTCATTCAGGACAAAGCATTTTATATGTATAGATAGATAATATAATAGAAATAATAACATAAGGAACCTATATTTTTGGTATATCATATTTCTAGTTGAGTTCGGTTTGAGACATTTTGAAGCAAGATAAAATAAGCAGAGAAGACAGATACTGAAATATTAGAAAAGGTTTATAAACTATCTGGACGATATTATGATACTGAGTAGGATAGTTGAGGTCTTCGGAGGATCATCAAACAGCGAAGATATCGATAATACCCGACCATAATCGTAACGAAGCGTCCTTAAACCACTCCTCGATACCGCGATATCACTGCCATTAGCGCTACACTCAGCTTGAACTAACAAACTTACGGACACTAAAATCGCCACTTTTAGAGCGGAGCGGGCACTAAACAGCAAACAAAGCTAGTGGCGAGCGGCGAGCGGCGTCCGGTCTCGCCACGAAGGCTTTGTACCAGCCACACTGACACGCTTTTTGCGTCGCCGCGGCCGCTATCGCCCGATGACGTCCCAGTAGATCGATAAGAGCCTCCCACTCGACGGGAATGCTCCATTGTATCACTGACACTACACAGTCTGAGATGTGGAAAACTGTAGTCCTAAAATGCGGTGTGGCTCGTGATATCGCCACGTTACGTGTCTATTGCGTACCTATATACCTACTGAGTTTGGACCATACACATACAAGAAGAGCCCGTGGGAATATGCACCTAGTGTCGCGTTAGATAGAACGTGCCATCCTAATAAATAAATAAATAAATAAATAAATAAATAATGTAATAATTTCTTTTAATGCTTCATAAAGTGCTCCATTCGGTTCTGGACTCACCTGACTTACTTTCCCTTCTCAACATAAACACAAGACATAAGAGTCGCCGCCCCAAGACATTTGCACTACAAGTGTATAATAATAACACCTCATACTACAACCCAATAATAATAATGTGCCGATTATATAATGAATTGTCTGCCGCAAATGGTCAGACAGTTCTTGACATCTTTGATGATAACTTCTTCAAAAATAAAGTTCGAAATATACTCGCTTGAAATTGTTTTGAAATAATGTCCAGTTACTATTGTAATAATCATGCTTATTTATCTATTTACTATTTTTATTATTTTTCAGTTTATTTATGCGTTAAGATTAAGAATATTGTGTAAAGTCATTACTTTGGTGCACTAAGCTTATCATGCTGTGCGTATACGCCCTTGGGTCTCAATCTAGAACAGATATAATATGTACTTCATACTAGCTTTAAATTATTTCATTGTGACCTGTTGTATATGCCTATGTAAATAAATAATACTAACCTATATTTAAGAGTTGATTCGTAGATTCTGAAAATAAAAAAATCATTCTAACTTCCTACCTACCTACATCTCGCTAATACATTGTTCAAACTGGAATACCCAAATGTTAATTTTAACACGAGTTTGACAACTCTACTGTAATGATCTAGGTACACGAATATATTAGGCAAAGCTGTTTATAAATTAGGTATTTAAGACCAATAAGGAAGCGTCAGGTTATTTAGAACATAACATTTACGGTGATCCAACCACGGCGAGAGCAAACTTAACTAAGGACGTGCCGTACATAATTATGCTTCGGCTGAGGTAAAATTAACATAAATTAGTTGTTAGTGGCGCGTGAAGAACGTGAGTCAGATGTCATCTGTATGCGCGTGACGTTGCCCGGATCGCGGACATCATACGAATAATGTACCAGGACATCATACGAGTGCAGGGGGAACTGTACATGTAATAAGCCGTGTGTCTGTAACTTGCTGGCCACGACATTGCGATGAGAAATTATTAGTTTTCATAATTGTATTCCAGTTCTCTTTTATGTATGGTTTTATCTTAGATATGAAACAGTTACATAATAAAGTTAAACATTTACCCCTTACTTATAAAACGTTATTTAACTAATATACTGTTTAAAGGGTCACGTATATAACGTCACTGTATTGTCATTGTCAAATAATGTGACATTATTTACGTAACCATTTAAACAGTATATTAGTTAAATAACACTTTATGATTTAAATAAAAATATTAATTTGATATGGTTAGTGCAGCAGTAGCTCAATCTTCTCAGTAGGTATAAGTTAGTCATAAGAGTGAGCTATATTGATTTTGCTGTGTAATAGCTCAGAGTATATAAATACTACGTACAAGTAATAGGTTAGTTTAGGGTACGATTAGGCTGACATAACCTTGTAGGGCAAAGGACTCTAAAAAAAATAGATTAAAAAAAAAAAGATTAAGGTCGTTAGCCGTTAATTGATTTACAATTGGTATTTTTAGTCTTCGTAACTGGCAATTAACACTGCCCTGAAAAGACGAAAAGCAATAGGAAAAATATTAAAGCTACTATATTGCTTAGTGGCCTGGTTCTATACACTCTGCCCTACAGCTCATAAGCGTCCATAATATAGGGCTTTCGTAACGGGCATGATGACGCATAAGTCAGCAATTAGGCACCTTTAGGACAGCAAATGAAGCATAAGCTGTAATACGTATTGCAATTCTGTAAGCATTTGTTTTGCATAGCAAATGTTTTCTTGTTATCTGTAGATATATCTATAAAATAGCTTCGTAGCACTGGACGGCAATAAGCTGTTAAATCTGAATGTCTTAAAACAAAGGAGAAACAACAGTTAGAGATACTTTTAAGATTTGGTCAGATTAATATTTGGAATGCTATATTCAATGTCACGGTGAAAAACAGTGTTCTCAATCTCATAGCCCGAATGCTACGTGATGTTTTTGCTAATTACTTCTCTTTGTATTGTGATTTTAGTGATGTGAATGACTTCCCTTCAAATTCTTTTTGAAGCGTTCTCCTCGAAAAAACAGTTTATAGAGCCAGTCTCTCATATAATCTGTACATCTGTACAAATAAAAAAACTTGATCAAAGTTAATCAATTTTTTAGCTTTCTTTTTTATAAAGGCTGTCTCCTCTTTTTTTATTTTTTTTTTGTTTTCTCTTTTTCTTTTTTCCTATGTAAATATTCTTTATATTTCATCTGTAATTCTTTTCATCTTATTTAGATTTAAGGTTTTATTTATTGTTATGGTTGTTATTAATAAACTCATATGATCAAAATAGCAGTCATCTTCTTACTATTTTTTTTTTAAAAGTGCCTGAAAAACTTAAACGAAGATGCTAACGTTTTGTCATGGAAAACGGAGTGGTGGCTTGACTCATTTTAATTATAGTAGATTCACATTTGCTGTTAGCCCACTTTCCTGATTTACTGTATATTTTCTAAGTTTTTGTTACTTCAGTATTTCCATATAATGAAATCTGATCAGCTCTTACAAACTTCCAAACACTTTGAATATTCGAAACACCTTCAGCATGATATTTCAGTATCTTATAAGCACTGCACATCTGTATACACATTTATAATCCCGTAGATATCAAATAGGAAGGTGTCCGGTCCGTAACGTCCGTGCGTACACGTAATCGCATCAAGATCCATGGGCCTGGCCAGTTATCACCTCCACATACCAATGGAAGCTTCTTACACACAGCTCTAGGTGTTCTACTCTCTGATCTAACACACAATGGAGAACAAGAATACTCTGCTAAGAGGTTTACGTTTCAAATTGGAGATGGTATTTTCTTAACTGGATGGGTATACGGGGCCGTAATTATAATTAAATATAAGACGTTGTCAGTCGTCGAGCGAATGCCTGGACAAAGGTTGCGGGTCGTAATACGTTTGTGGTTGCTGTTCGGTTTATCTTTTTGTTATGTCAGAACTTCAGAAGACTGACAAATATAAATACGACCTCCCTCATGGTAAGTGGGTACGGTACCTTAGCTTATCACATAGATATTAGCATTTTTAGAGAAATTTCCAATGTATTTCCGACCTTTAAAACACCCCGAAGACGACTGACTCTCATGTGTAACTACCGGAAAACACCGGCAGGTGAAAGAAAGAAAGGAAAACATTTATTTATACATACACACAAAATTACAGAATTATTCATACTGTATATATTTTATTTTTCACACCATGATTTTCCACAAACTCATCGTGATAAATGATTTTGTGGTCAGAGGTGTTATGCACACAGTTTTATTTTGTTCAGCATACTTCATTTGCGATTCATAAGAAATAAATATTCACTTGAATGCAATAACTATGTTGTAAGTAGATAGGTAATTGACACATTTATGTATATCGTAGCAATTTCTGATGCCTCAAAGGCATCGGAAATTGAGTTTTGAAGCAATTTAAGTCCGAAAGCTGTATAGGAAAATTGCAACCCTAGATTAGCTTTGATAATATTTTAAAGAAGAGTAAATTGTTGTTCTCGGAGCATATTATACGTGAAAAGTGAAAATGAGCTGAAATACAAGTTGAGGTCACGTGACAGCTAGTTGTCAAAATAAATACGAGTTGTTAAGCGTGTAGAAACAGGACATGTGGACAATGGAGACACGAATCAGGGTCACGTAGCTAATCTCTTCAAATGGACTAGTTGTTAGGTGTACCATTACGGCATGCCCTGGTAGACAAAAGTGGATAAATGTAGATAGATTAGAGAAGATATGGCATATTTTATGTTCAGGCTAATAAAAATAATCTATGGACAAGAAATTATTGGACCATTATCACTGATTAAATTTTCAGACAGTTCGTTTTAGACGAAATTGTAGAGACATTTTAGGAAGATTAAATTATTTCAAAAAATTGTATTTAACTAGCTGTCCCGCGCGGTTTCACCCGCAATTATCCATGACATATTCTATCTGTGTGCCAATTTCATCTGAATCCGTTCAGTAGTTTTTGCGTGAAAGAGTAACAAACATACATACATACAAACTTTCGCGTTTATTAGCAAGAATATTACAAATAGTTCAGATATTAGATTTTAATTCTCTACTTATCTCTGTAACTTCCTAAATCCAAATGACATCGTATCCATTCTAATTTTCAGTCTACACTGATAGGAGGAAAATCCATCCAAGCCACTCGAGAGATGAGTGACACTATTGCTCAAAGCCTCTTCAGAAGGGGAAGGTGAAAGGAGGGGAAGGGGAGGGAGAGTCTACGTTGCCGAATTCCTTTACGCACGGCCAGAGGTCGCGCTCGGCGGAGCACCAATACGCCGTAATGTGATGGAGAAATAATTTCCTAAAATGCACTGGATTGAGAGGCAGGTACAGGACTAAGGTAAACAGTAGAGTAACTATCCACTTTAATAAATTTACACGTTTTTTTTTTGTAATCATATAAAAGGAATATTAAAGACTTATTGCCGGTTCGATATAAACATTCTACAAATTAATTCAACTAGTCAATTAATTGACTTTTATGATGCTTGTTTATAGTTATGGCGTTGTTTACTACAGATTTTTTCTACCATTTAATTAAGATATTTATGGATTTATTTTCCATCAATTTTTTTAACCACTGGACTAATGTACAGTTACTGTATCGCTTACCCTACCTACCCAGTATATTTGAGTAGTTCATTCCGATGTCAATTTGGTATATTACGGTGACGCAGGGGATGTAAAAACGTTTGGCAAATAGTATTGCTTTAGATCTCGCGGAAGCTTTCACATTTGGGCGGATAAATTAATTTTCCGACCTCACCGGACAGCGACGTTTTCACAGCACTTAGGCCCGTATTAAAGGCCTTGTATTCTTTTCATACCACTAAGGTGACAAACAAGTCGGTAAGTCCTGATACTATTGGCATAATATGACTGAGAATTTCAAATCTAAGTTGGTTTTGTTATTATCCTTTTACTATGAGACCAACATTTAAATGAAGGTTAAACTTTTGTATGAAAAGTTTTTTTTGTGGTCGCAGCAAAAAGTTGTTGAGTAAGAGGAATCGAATATTGATGAATTTATATTTTGTACTGTAACATATGGGGCTGCGTTTGGCTTCCGACTAACCCTAGGAGCAGTTAAGATTTAGAAAATATAACAGCTTATTCATCGCGGTTTCACTTGCGTTTAAGCTTCGTAGCTTCTTCAGACGAATTCCTATTTCGGACAAATATGGGGAAACAAAACACTATCTGTCTTATTACATAATTGAGATGGTTTAAGCCAAGTCAGGTTAAATCCAGGTTTTAAAAGTATCCGTCATATAATAAAAAAAAGCAGGGGCTATCTTAAAACCTAGGTTCTTTGAGACTTACTTTAAACCATCTCATGTGTTGGGAGTATTTATTTTCTCACCTATATTAAGTATTAGGTATTTAGGTATGTTTGTATACATTTCTTTCGATATAAATAAATATGACCTGATAAGTCAAGTAAATAATAATTAGTTCGATCTAGAATCACATAATTGTTTTTGTCTCGGTCAACGACCTACAAGTAAAGGCAAAACTACGGCTACGAGTCAAATTCAGGCGAAATATATTAATATTCCATTTGAATATTTTAGATAGTGTCGGACTCAAGCGAGCCTGGCTTTTTGTGGTATAAATTAGATAGAGTTGTCAAGTAAACCGATTAGCGTTACTAATAACGTGATGGTAGGTAAGTTATGTATCCATGGTAATTGATATGTTACTAATATTCATCTCTTCTCAATAATATAATGTTATAAATGTGACAGCATTGGGAGTTGACTTAAATGTTTCAATGTTTGCATGTTTGTGAGTTTGTGACTCCCACATGGTCACATCACGAAATAACATATAGGTACATAATTTTAAGAGAAGTAGAGCGTTCGTTTATTCGCTCAAAAAGCTGCTTGACTTGGGAGTATCTCCACCTTACCGAAAACCGCAGCAGAATAACTTTATGTGGTGTTCTTGCGCGTGAGTATGGTCGCCAGAGCTCATAGGATAGGGTTGGCGACGCGTGAGTGATGCCCCGTGTATTGCAAGCGTGTTTAGCGACTTCGTCCTATAAAAAAATACAAAACGTTTTACGGATTTAGCACACAGATAGTTTATGCTAGGCTTGATGATTTATCGTCTTGCTATGCTTGCTATGAATGCTATGCTTGCTATGATTTATCGTGTAATGCTTGCTTTAAATGCTATGCTTGTGAATTTATTATTATTATTCTCTTTATTTATCTGAATTCTTAGAATTATTTTTTTATAACATTAATGTATAAAATCAAAAATATTATAAAAAAACCTAATCCTATATATAAATATGTTTTTTTTTTTTTATTATTATCTCTTTATTTAGCTTTTATCTTAAAAATATATTTTTTACAACATTACAATTAAAAATATTATAAAAAAACCTAATTCTATAAATAAATACGTATTTTTTTTTTACAATACTTCTATAAAACTAATAATGTTATAAAAAACCTAATTCTAGTGTGCCGCCGGTAGCGGGGAAGGACCCAAGCTACCGGTGGTTAGGGCTGCAGAGAGAGGAATCTCCTGACGATGCGCGCCGTGTCCAGGAGTACCGCCTTCTGTATCTGACCCTTGATCCAGCCATCCAGCGAGAGCCTCTCAAGATGTTGGTCGAGACTCTTCGCTATGAGACCGTTCGCCGAAACAACTATCGGGACAATGATCGTCGAATCAACATCCCACATGGCGGTCACCTCGTGAGCCAAGTCAAGGTACTTGCTGAGCTTGTCCTTCTCGGCCTTCACGAGGTTCTCGTCATGGGGGATGGTGATATTCGTTGATATCACCATCCCCCACTGCACTTCCCGGCGCTTCAATCGATCTGTCAGCACGATATCAGGCTTATTGGCTACAATAGTCCTGTCCGTGATGAGTTTTCAAGAACTTTCAATTTTCGAGAACTGGCGCAGGTACGTACGTATTATTATTATATATTATTATATGAAATTTGTGGCGCGTTGTGCGCAAAATAAAAGAGTAAGAATCACCATTCAATCGCTAATAATGAAAAAACTTATACATTAATAGTTAATCGTAAATTGGTCTACACGATACAGGCATGTTGCCTAGTGTGAAGGCCATACATATCATCGAAATTTTAAAGTTCTCAAATGAACAACATAATTTTGTACTAAGTTTAATTTTAATGTAAAAATGTGAACCGCTGAAAATAAAGGTTTTTGAATATTTTTTTGTACCCTTCCCTAAAAACAACGTAAATATTAAATCCATCCCAATTAAAAAAATACTACCATACTATTTGATTTTAGCCACACATTTCTGACAATCTTTATATACATAGAGATAAAGGGATACTTACAGTGCGGCCGCCGAGTAAGTTTCTGACACTTGTTAATATTTGCCAAATTACGTTATCTGATTATGACGGGAGAACACTAAGCTATGCCTAAGAAAACATTGAACCTTCTTGTGAAAGTCCCATCGAAATACGATTAGTCATTTTCAAGAATAGCCCTATAGCAAATTTTTCATCAGAGGTTATAGGTACAACACTTATTTAGTTACACAGCGTACATAAACACGCAAAGAATCTATAACAATGTTTCCGATTACACGCAGATATTACTTAGGCTTAAAACGAAGATTGCCAGTTCAGTGTATATCTAGATCTTCTACCAGGTAGTCTACGTAACGTATAGTACTACTTGTTCAGTTCCATTGTACTAACGTCTAGCGGATACCTCGGCAATATTGCGACTTGAATACTGAGATTGTCTGTGAAATCTCTTCTAGATACTTATGTAGCCAATAATAATGTATCTTAAATTATCGGGAATACTCGATTCAATTATAAGCCCATCTTCAGATGATTGTTTCATGAGAATATTTGTAAATTAATATTCAATGTGTTCGACGGGCTACCTATTGCGCCGCAGGTCTGGTTCTGGTATCTGGTTTCCATAGTACAAGCTCTGCTTAGTTTGGGATCAGATGACCGTGTATGAATGTCCCAGGATATTTATTTATTTATGTTAGTACCTATAGGCCAGAGGTTCCTATGATTTGGCAAGGGAATTGATTTATCCCCCAATGTGAACAATGAATCCAGTACATATAAATGCAAATTGACTCTATTAACCATACAAAATTGCGTAACATATTGAGTAACTTCTGACAATCACATAAACTATCTATATAATCTTCATAGAAACCTTGTAATTTGATTACACAGGACAAGAAATGCATGGGTGAGCTAGATTCGGTCTTATTAGACTAATCTTTGTTATATATTATCAGCTTATTTAACCCCATAGAATACCAATTATACCCCAGCGGGGGTAATTACCCTCAAGTTAGGAACCGTGGTAATTGACAGACGGGTAGTTTGGAACCTTTATAGATACTAGCTATTTTCAATCCTTAAAATCCTGTCTTCCCTAAGGTGTTGAAAGATAATTAATAAATCATCGATTTAATGTTATTTTATTCAGATTACATAATAAACTGCATCGCTTAATTTATGGGATATAACATTAGACCTCAGTAACCATTACAGTTCTAATAAGTATCAAATACATTCTAAAACACTGTCAAAAATAGTATCTAAGCCGCAAGAGGTAATATCGGCAGTTAATCGCTCTGCTAGTAGGCACTCAGCTTAGCTCAGCTCACTCAGCGTCGAACAGCGGCCAATAGACGTAGCACAATGACTGTTTAGATTGTCTCCCACCCTCTGTCTGTCTCCCACTTTCATACACTTGGATTTGTAGATATTGATAATATTGAACCCTCAGTCCGTTTGTCAGTAATTACCTTACAAGAAGGCATGGATGGTCAATGAAAAAATAGTTATTTAAGAAATATCAAGCTTTAAATGTGACTATCATCCTCAACATTATCAGCTAAACCCTAGTTTAAAATTTTATTTTTGAAGGGTTTTTTTTCCAAAAGCCATCGTACGATTTGAGCGTTATAGAAAATCAAAAATTCATAGTACTAGGTGTGGTCAATTTAATATGAAAATATTATCTCTATGTAGGCATTCATTTCATATGTTATGATGTATTTGGATTTATCCAAAACAGATGAACTTAAGTGAGTAGGTACAATTATGTAATTGTATCTACTCCTCACGATCGTTATTTATATATTGCTTACAAAATAACACATGCAAATACGGACAAAGACATTTTCCATTGATTACTCTCGAGGGCTGAAAGGGTTCATTCATATTATCAAAGTGGAGCCACTTGAAAACTGCAATGACACATGTTAACATTTTGGTGGTGGCTTAGTTGGACAACGACTGGGGCGTTTGTGTGATCTACAAATTTTAATTACGATGGCAGCTATTTTTTTTTATAAATTACACTAATTTTCTTTTGAGATAATTTAGTAGGCTTTTTCTGGTAATACCGAATCTGTCACAAATTGGGCCTATGATCCAATAAATTACAATCATAACTTTACGTATTATATTAACAACAAAACAAAAGCTATACGAAATGAAATGTAACAAGAGAGAAATTTCTGAAACAAATATCCATAACTCATTTTCAATCGGCGGCGTCGACGTCACTCGACACGCAAACTCTAGGACGCACGCAAAACGAACATTTTTCCGAACGGAACGCCCTCTCGACGCAAAACTCTATAAAAACGTCGAAAAAAAATAACAGTAACATGGCGTATAATGACAGCTGGTCCACTTGAGAACAAAAGGGGAGAGCCGAGCCTCGTCGAGAAAAAAATACATGAAGAGTAAAAACAACTGCGCGTACGTGAGCCCGCGGACCGAGTCGGCGGCGCCGTCCGCCCGCTAATAAATTTGCAATCGCGTTCGATTCGAATAGTCGACAATCGCGACGCTTACCCTACTCGGCGACGAGTGGACTCGAGTAATGTAGGTACTATGTGGTACTATACTGCACTCTACGGCCAACCTACATTCATCACGTCGTCACTACTATACTCGAGCTGAAATTAGGTAGCTGCGTTGAGAAAACTCGTTACGAATATTGCTATACGTCTCGGGAAGAATAGCGCCGCATTCGAGTTTAAAATGCGAATAATAATCGTGGCATTCATAAAATTCCCGTGCGCGGAATGCAAGGAGAGGCCGTGTTTTACACGTTATAATTTGCGCCGAAAGCAGGCCTGCGACTAGAGGCGGGCGGGCGGTTGTTTTGTACCGAGTGTAGGCTCGGTTCAAATGCCGCGCACGGACCATTAGTTGATGAGCGCACGTGTACACCCGCCCTACGCCAGACGCCCGCGTTTGCCCGCGCCTGCCCGCGCCCGCCCGCCGTGCTTACGCCACGAAAGAGTTACAATTTTCAGCTGAAATATGAAAATGTTTTGTAGCTTTCTGTTAAAAATATGTTTTGGTAAAACTACCGTTTTCACGCACAATGATTTTTCAGTGGAAATCATCTGTTTAAAGGGAAATATCAGAGGAAAATTGATTTAAAAGATGCAACATTTCTTTATTATACACAAAATAACAGCTAAATTTAAATATTACTACATGTATACATAGACCCTGTTTGGGTGTCAACATCGAACAGTCAAGCTACGCGACCACTCTGTGCTGTTTTGAAACTAAATACAGCATAAGATATTTTTAAACTATTAAATAAAGTCGTGTGAAATGTATGTAAACTTGTACGTTATACAATTTTATGCATAAGTTATCAACCAATCTGAATTGCCGAAGCTCACTTTGATCTACGGGGTTTCATCTGAAATGAATATAAGGGGGACTATTCTTAAAACTTTTAAGCTGCTTGATATGATGAGACATGAATGTTATATTATTTCTTATTAGAAACTGGTATATGTGTAGAATATTTCGATATTAATTTGACTCTTTCAGAATAACTATAGTTAGGATTCAGACAAATAACTAGGCATTACAATACCTACACTTCAAATCATATCGATATATACGTCTAATATAAACCCTAGGCATCTAATAAAAACTCTATAAAATTAAACGAAAAGCATTAACGAATTCCAAATTAGTCGCATTATATCGAGTAGTATACATAGCCCATCAGAACGAGTCCCCGCACTAAAAGATATGTGTGTTTTATATGAATTAATTCCTCGGCTGACGGATTCCGAAAGCGCTTTACTCACGGGCCAGATGGCGCGCGGACAGATCAATTTGATGATTGCAAAAAAACCTAGTACCTACGGACTTTTTGATGTCGTTCGCCTTCACGATACGGACGGGCGTTCGTCAGGCGTATTCCTTTTCAACTCGCCCGGGAGGGAGCTGAGAATAGGCACGAATTATTTTATTGTTTTATTAAAAGTATTTTTGAGTTAGGGTGTGAGTTTAAGTAATCATTTAGGAATTTGGACACTCAATATATTAAACCAGTGGGTTCTCGCGAGGGACGCGCGTCCTATTATAGCAATTGATGTAATTGTTATTATTTAAACCGGGAGCCAAAGTATTAAGGTACTGAAAACATTTCTCAAGACTTCACAGTCTTCAAATCAGTTTAGTTTAACATCACTGTTTAAACCACATTAATTTAATCCAGATAAAATGATTTATTTTCCTTTCCAAAATCATTAATTTAGCTCCATTAAATTATTACTATTTAACCATTACAAGGTGTTGCAAACATCAACACAAAAATAAAACGAAATTTTACAATATTAGCAGATTTTTATTGACTTGTGCAGGCTTGGTTTCAATCATCATGGTAATTAAAGATGAAGTCAAAGGTGATAAACACATACCCCTTATTAATAATCAAGGTGTAAGTCAAGTATAGTAATACCTAGGTTTTAAATATATCCGTCACTTTCTAATGTCATATAAACAAAAAGGGATGAGGCTATCTTAATACCTGGGTGTTACAAGACTGACTCACACCTTATTTATTAATAAGGGGGATAAAGTCTAGAATATTCAGCGAAGAATCGTTCGTAAGCAATTACCTATGCAGTGAAAGAAATCAGGATAAATCAGTCCAACGTTACACATAATGTCCCAATCATCATTGTAAACTCTATATAACTTTCAAAATTTACTTTAGGTACGTATTTGACGAGTATTTTTTCCATTTCACCCCGCACACAGTGGGTAGATTGGGGGTAGATAGTGTCAGCGCACTGAGCGACGTGTTTAATAAGCGTTATCTTGTTACTTGTTCCAGAACGTGTAGCTAAATGATTTTGACTTTATCATAACAATATATGCTTTAGACATGTTTGTGTTGAGGTTACCAATGAGCTTTAAATGTTATAAATTGTTTCAGATTTTAATATGCCTTCATATTCGCAAAGATACGCTAAAAAAGCAACAGTATAGGACCAAATACACCTAAGTAAGGCGATGACATCTCAGTATCAAGTTCGAATGCAACAATAAGATTGAGCTTTCGGTGGAAAAAAATCTCACACTAACACATTTATTTATTCGGTACAATTACTAGACTATACCTACTTGCAGCTCAATACTACTTCTTATAGAAATCTTTGGAGGGGATTTAATTGTACCAAGAGTGGATGTTTCTAGATTGAATAATGATGACACGAAACTTGCCAATACACGAACATTTTAGGAGAAAATTAGGAGATTTTTCGTAATTCTTTTAATGAATACGTACAGTACATATACATTATAAGAAGTATGTCGCTACTACATGATAGCTGCAAACATTATATCACGGTATCAAGTCCGAGCCCCTCAGAGCTCAGATCAGATATCAGCCGACGACGTGCCCTGAATTAATCCCTCTATATGACATCACAACAATACTGACTTACACGTAACATAGATAGATAGATAGATAACTCTGTATTGTACAAAAAGTATTTAACAAAGTATTAAAATAAAAGCTTAAACTTAAAAATTACTGTAAGTACAATAGGCGGTCTTATCGCTAAGAAGCGATCTCTTCCAGACCTTGGGATGGAGAGGAATTTAGACACGTTATTAGACCGTGGTGTATACTTTTATAACAAAAATAGGTCAATAATAATGCTAATAATAATGCTAATAAAAAGTTATTCTATTCTATTCTATTCTTCTATTCTAATAAATATACATACATACATTATATACATAAATACGTAACATACCTTCCACTATAGTAAAATTTGTTCAGCATGACTAACTCAACATACTTTTCGAAAATATGCCATTTTAAAATCTCCTCCCGCGGTGTAATTCATTTCATTGCTTGTGTACCTATCTATTTTTCAGCACTTGATGCGAAAAATATCTTTAAGTTTTAGTGAAATCTTGACATGACAGTCCATACGTATACTAAAACTATGTCATGATTACATCTTGTCCTCAGTTTAATTCCAATGCTAGCTGCATTATATTATATAGAATAAAGTATATGTAATAGTTTTCCACACGTAATGTCATGGTAATAGAAACTGAACAATAGTTTAAGAAGCGACAATAGTTACTATCGTCAGAATGCTAAGTTACTCCAGATCGAAATAGTACTTAGAATTGACTTTGAACTTCATAAGTCAACCAAACTAAACCAAGCGGCGTTTGAAGACATACAAATTAGGTAAGCACTCGATCCCCTCTCATGTGAAAGTATGAAATACCTATGTTAACTTTTACTCAAACCTTTCAACGTAATTTATCAATGCTAAAGCTACAATCATTAAGTCACGAATTTGTCTGACAAACAGTTCAAACGAAAGAGCGTTGCGTAATAAATTTCCCCGAAAATAAATCATAACGACGGCCAACGTCATTGAAATCATGTTTCACAAGAGGGGGGAGGCCGGGGACAATCGAAAGCCCCGATGAAAGTTGCTAAGAGACACGATAACATCGCACTAGACTCGATAGCATGCGACCACTGCCCCTATCGCCCCCATCGAGCCACCAATAATGAGCGTACAAATCGTGACGGAAATTGAAAGAAAAAACTTCCCAAATGGCAGATCTTATCGACCGTCCTAAACGTTCTCGTAAAAATATTAATAAAACATAACTTTTTTCACCCAAACCCACATTAAACTTCGATCCCGTAGGAATTTATTGACAATTACGCGTCAATAAGTGGCAATAAAAACACAAAGCGTCAATGCTCACAGATTTGAATGTCAATTGTATATAATTGTGTAATTCTGTTTTCGTGGAGGATCATTTCGATTGTGACACTATAATATAATTATAAGTTGACTTCTGCTCGGGCGGTTTCTTTGTAATTTTATTATTATGATAAACAGACCTTCGGCTATTGTACATCAATTTAATCCATAAACTGTTTCCGTTATCGATGTTGTTTTTATTTCGCTAGTTTTGGGTGTGAGCGGACTTCTCGAAGGTATTAAAATAATGGAATCTAATATAAGAGCATGATAATTTCAAATCAACGGTGGAGACGTAATAAATTAGAATGAGGCTGCGAATGTCGCGTACAAACCACTAATAAGAAGAGCTCGCTTAACCTTATCTCCGATCGAGGAAGTCTAAAAAAGCGGCGCAGAGGTCGAGGGATGAGGGGGAGGGAGAGGCCCAAGAACAAGAGCCGTCAGTGAAATAGAGATAGATGAACAGTGGGAAATGAAATTCTTTGTGGCATCGCGGTCCCGCAAAAAATGCACAGATTAGATTTTCCCCTCGCCGAAGGCCGAGGGTAGATGGAGGCAATGATTTTTTACAACATTCGCTGGGATATATACGAGTTTTAGTGCCGGGATTTGTTGTAAATGCCCTCTGTTCGAGAATTTTAATTTCCTTGATTTGAGACGCCCTCATTACTTTATGCGTAAATCAGAAGATTTTATGCTCGGAGTAATGAAATAGGTATTCTTATTCGATGGCAAAAATAAATTATTTCGTAAATAATTTTTTTATGGATAAATAAAAAAACTGTTTTTTTTAATCTTAACATAAAATACTTTTAAAGAGTTTTTCTATAAGTTAGTTCTGCAATAGACTATAAGATTAATAGACGATCCCCCTTCAAGTCCGTAAGAGCCTGCAAACAGAGACGGGGCTACAAAATTACTTGGCATTAGAGGCGTACTTAGCACCGCGGATTAGAACCTACCCTCCGTAAAAAACAAGAGGGACAGTGTGGTTTCAATCGAGTAACATGTCGTTCCAACTGATTTATGTCATTTGCAATAAATTTTATAGCTTCAGAGATATTTATATGCAGAGATCAAGGTGAACGCAATAAAGGAACACCAATAGTTCTTTTTTAACGACTAAAAATAGTTTTTGAAAACTGGTTTATTGTGGAATTTAAAAGTATTTGAGTTAAGTAATATATTATTACATTTCTATATAAATGTTTTTCTGATAGTGAAAAGAAATAACAATTTATTTATCTATACTATACTATATAATATTATAGAGCTGGAAAGTATGTTTGTTTGAACGCGCCAATCTCAAGTGTCGATTTGAGACATTATTTTTGCGTTATTCAGTTTTGAAATTTTAGATTTTCCATCCTGTATAGCCCATTTATTAAAGAAAGTTTAGGCTATATACCTAACAGCACCAACAAAAATAACAACCCCTTTTTTGTATAAAAAATAAAGATTTGTTTTACTTAGTTATGTAGGTACCTAGATAAATGGTATTCCAATTACGAGACCCACACCTTTGAAGTCCCCGACTCGCCATAAACGATTCTCAATCCGTACAAGTGAATTCTATACAGAACAACATAATTCGTTGGCAAATACCAATCACACTAATCCAGTCGGTCATTTTTTTACCTAAATACGTAGTGGGTATCAATCGATATAATCCAGTGCAGAGAGAGCGAGTTGTGTCGCCGACCGACGTGTGTCATTTGGGGAAAATAAAGCTTCGCTCGAATCCCGTCAAGTGCCTTAGCAATTTGTTTAGCCACTTCAAAAGCTGGTTTGTGCCCGCACTACACTACAGACCGAATTTGGTTTCGCCAAAAATGGGAAATGTTTCTCAATCCTAATAGAAATGTAGAGGTGTATTTAAGATGTCTGACACACGCTTTGTTGTAGCTGCCAAGTGGATATGGCTTTAATTGTTTAATTTCACTGAATTATGCAAGTGTGCAAATCAACCAACACAATTTATGAGAGTTATTATTGTTATGGAGGTAGAAAAAATATTTTCTTATAAATATTCCTGCTTTTCCTCTAAATGCTTAGACTATAAATTACCTCATTACCCGAAGACAAGTTGTTCTCGCAGGAGGAAACGGAAGAAAGAGATCGTTTCCCGAAACTAATTACCAAACACGATAATTAAAAAAACAGATTCCTTCGCCGACTTAGGATTGGGGGAAATAAAGAAAATGCAAAGTGTCCACCCGAAATTTCCATAACAAAACCTTCGTTTTTTCGTATCACCCAAAATAGCCATTGTCTCGTGCGTTTTGTCCGTTATTTTTTTTCTTTTGACGTGTCTCATTTTCATTTTTATCTCTGACGTCGAGGTTTTTAATAAGATATGCAAATTTTTGTGACACGGAGCGACTGCTTCGTCGAACTTTCTGTCGATAAGCAACAGACTATTGTCGGAGTCACGTCTCATTTGACATTGGAATTTTAAATATTATTTTATTTGTATAGATCTTAGATACGTCGCATAAGGTTAAATTGTCAAGACTTGAATTACAGTTGGAAAATGATTACCCATTCGAAGTTATGTATGTTTAACTGAAAGTACCTATAGGTACAATTTAACAAAAATATCCATGCAATACTTTTTCCGTTAACGTTATTCACCACTCAACGTAATGAAATATATTTTTAGCCATCCATTAAAGTACGGAAATAAAATTAATTAAAAGCTCACAACTATACATTAGGTGGACAACGTCTGTCACTTTCAGCTCGACCCACTTACATCGAGTGCCGGTGGGGGACTCAAGACCGGACCACGTGAGTAGTGGAGTCTATTGATAGATCGCTTTTATACCAACTCAAATTGTAAAGATATTACAGAATATAGCGCTACTTTGAATACATAAAACGACCTCCGCTACGTTATGCAACGCGGAAAATTCTTAAAATAATTTGTTCTACAGTAGCTTTAACCTATTGAAATCATATCTATATTACAATATTTACATTTATCATAATAATTAATAAAAATATACCTATTCTTCAGAATATAAAAACATGTGCATATATAGGAAACTTAATGAGTAATATTTTAAGCTAGCAATCGGCCTTTTCAAATTTGTGTTCCAAATTAAGCCACTGAGAATTTTAAATGTAACCGACTACTAAATGCGTCGTATTAAAAGTCAAATCACCCCTATAAGGGGTCGTTAAATAAATAAATAAGTAGCCAGAATATGGCGGGAGCATAATAACAGAAGGCAAACAGCATCAGAAGCCGTGAGATAAAATCGTATTGCGTTGTCAAAAATAAATGAATCCGGGGATTAGTCGGGGACACGGCGGCCGCGCAATATTGTCGCTTGGCGCCCAACGTGGGGCCATAATAAGCTGCTCTCGGCTCCACGCAGGACACAACTTGTGCCATATTTTTGACAGAGATTATTAGAAACCGTAATAACTATATCCACACATATTTATAGATCCTTTTTTTGGCTGGGTCAATGAGATATCATTTTTGAGATCAAATGTTTGGAAAGAATAAGTTATTATTTACCAAAAACTATTTTATAATAATTCTGTGGTAATATTCTAATAGCAGGAAACATTTGAATAAGGTTAGGTTATTATATTTAATTTTATTAAAATTCCTTAGGTAACTCGTAAGGTACTTTTGGAAAGTTAGAAAACTTTTCGTATTATATTGCAACCCAATTTATTTTTTTAATATATTGGCAGGGTTGCTTATCAAACAGATCCACAGATTATCATACAAGATTCCTTTGTCGACGGGTAGCGGTGGTGTGCCGGCTAAAGGGGTGAGATAAACTACTCCGCGCGATTTCGCCGCAAAGAGATGGCTCAACGGTCGAGCTCCCACTATGGCGAGAGTTTTATTCCAATCGAATTTACCTCACTATGAAAATACGAGTACCAATCTAGCGCTTTGAGGGCCTCGTTATGGACGTGGTTTCAGTTAAAAAGAGGAAAACGAGAACAAGCGATACAGTGGAAAATTTACAATTTCATTGCAAATAAATTATTATTTGTTAGTACCGAGGTTTTGCCTCTATTTCATATTTTTTACTTCTATGTAACGAAATGATGGAACAGTCTAAGAAGAAAACATCTCAAATTCAGTTTTAAGACGTCCGTTTCATAAATCGTCGTTATATTTTTTGTTATGGTATCATTACTCAAATAAAATACAACTCGGGGAGACATTAAGTGATACTTAAAAGAAACGTCCCACAAAATATGAAAACCGAATAAAAAACGTCAAAAAAGATAAGGAATTTGAAAAGGTCGCAATTTATCAATGGCGCGTCAAACAGTCGATCGACTGGGCATCGTTTTTATCGTATTTGCGTATAAATAGTGTCGTCGCGCGACGCTTCGAGCCGCCGCTAATGATACGGAAAATGACATCTTATTTCGACGCGTAAATCGAAGAAAAAATCGCTCATCTCTCGCCCGTCTGCATGAATATTTTATAGGCGCGTCAACAGCGAAATGACAGGTTTTATCGTTTGAAAATTCGTCGAAAATTGCGCGAAATGACGCGTCGATATTTTTATTTAGTGAGAACATCCTTCCGCCAATCAGGCGAGCTCATTGTGGTTCCACAATGAGATCTCTCCCTCGGGACGTTTCTCGCGTAATTTTTATTTAACTGACGAGCGCAACAGTTTATTTTCGTGTGTTTAGGCAACATAAAGTTTTTATTTGTTGTACAGGCAATTGTTTCAATTTAAATATTGGTTTCGCTTGGTTTTGACGATTTGTTGTATAATGTTCAATTTGTGAATACGTGACTTTTGTCAGGTTCTAATGGTGCGTCCATGCTTCGCGAACCGAGCACGAGCCGAGCCACGAACGAGCACACTGCGAACACGATTCGCGTAGCGTGGACGGGCTTGCGAGCCTCGAACGAGCATTCGTAGCGTGCTCGATTGACAGTTTTTTCACGAACACAGGGATTCGCATCGCGCTCGTTGTAGGCTCGTTGAAGGCTCGTTAAGTACGTCCACGCTACAAATCGCGAGCAACGAACGATGTTCGATCGAGGCTCGGCTCGTGCTCGCTTCGCGTAGTATGGACGCACCATAACAATAAATCCAAAGAAGCGCAAAGACGTTCATTTGTTAGAAAAATGCGCTCTTATTGGCTAAGTCAAGGATATATCATGCGCTCTGATTTGCTAAGTCAAGGACACACTAACCATTTAGATGCAGTGATTGGTCTGTACTGTTATTAATCTGTGCAAAAACACTTACTAGTTGCGGGATTGGATTGCTCGGTATTACTAATCTAAAGGTTTTCCCTCGATGGGTTTACACAATATGTCATGATAAAAATCAAGCAGACAGTTAGACTGCATTTTATTTTACTGTTTTTGACCACAATTTTACCGTGGTAAGTGATGATCTGGCCGAAGGTGGTGCACACACAAAGCCTAGAAGGAACTGGCTCTCAAGTGCAGCTGTCGGAACACATAGGTGCTTGGCGACAGGTTTTTACCCGGAGGATGTCCACCGCTGCACATTTGCCTCCCCGTATTTCCACAACGAACGGTTTTTAGTCATTGTATCCCCGTGTCCAAGTGACTTTAACAGTTCGGTCTGCCCAGTTCCTTCTTCGTCCTATCTCGGCTAAAATACGAGTAGGTTTGCTAGTAACATTTATTGTAAAAAGTATAGGTACTTACATAGGAATATGTAGTTTAGGTACGTAAGTTATGATAGGTAAGCCGATTATTATACCAGCAAATTATTGAATAGAGTGAAACATTCGCAACACAATTGCTCAGTCGGGGACTCGGTGTCTCAGAACTGTCAAACAATGATTACAAATCGATTTTGTGAGGAGCTTCACAAGATCAAAGGTTTATTGAAGTGTACCAATGTACCATGTGAATGGCAAATTGGCAGAGTGACGTAAATATCTTTATTAATCTATTTAATTGCTTATTAGCGGTTTGACGGCGTTTACATGTGTATCGGTGTGAATTAATGAGAATTGTGAAACGCCTCGAGGCTTTGATTGGGGAGGGTGTGGCACGGCGCGTTAACGTGAACCACTTAATTCCAACAAAATCATACATTTACATGAATATGATTATTAAATTAAAAGGCTTTTAAATATTGTTTAACGTGTGCCTTGTTTTGCTATTGAATTCTTTGAGTTATCATCCTTGTATTAAATTTTACGAAGCCTTAATGGTGAACTAATCAAATAACTTTAGAAACAACTTTGTTTTGTCGGGTAATTTCTTGTCCTATAATGAAATGAGTAACTTTTTCAATTAAACATTAAAAAATACTTGTTAGGTTTCTTTAACTTTTCACTTGGTGACTCTTCGATCTACTTCACAGTTGTTTATGAACTCACATTTATACGGTTTTTTTTCTTGTAATTATTGATAGGCTTTTGTATGTCGACAATCTCATTATGTATGGTTAGAGAGTTTTTGTTTTACTGCTTTTTTTTCTTTTTTCTTTTACTTGTAACCAAGTTTTATGGAAAGGTCCAATAATCTTGTTGTTTCAACCCCATATTGAGTTAGCCACGTTTTTATTTATTATTTATTTATTTTATACAGAAAAGATTTTTTTTTTATAATTGACTACTGTGAACATTGAAAGAGTTTTATAGCTGTTTTCCTACTCTGAGTTTTAATACTATTCAACAAAAAGTCCCCAATCCACAAAAAATCCCCGAACTCCAAATTGTGTCAAACTAAGTAACCAACAATTTTATCGAATGCTTTCTCATACTCTACAATTAGATAAACAATGTCTATTTTTAAGTAACCAATTCGTCATCACTGGATGACGAAGACGAATTCTATGTTGCGAAGACTCGGTAGTCTTTGCTACATAGAAGGCAAATAAGTTACTGTTGATCTTTGAGGTACATATCCATATTGTTGATTCATTTTAATCTTTTCCTTAGACAATCATTCTGTTTGGCAAATATGTCTTCCATTGTTTTGCAAGACAGTTTTAGGGCTTTCTTCCATTCATCAGGAACTATCCCAATTTTTTAAGGATAAGCTCATAATGGTGGTCAGTTAATTACATAGACTGCGTTTTGTTAAATTTTTTCACCAGCATCACATCAGATCCTATCGCAATGTCATCGTTAAAAGTGTTCAGTGCCTTTGCTACAACTTTAAGGGTAAACTTAATGTGCTTAAGTGAATTTTCTATGGCTGCAATTTTAATATTCTTTAACATTTTATCATGTACATGTATTATTGTTGTATGTTTTTCAGAATCTATATATTCTATATTCTATTTATTTCGTTTTTTCTATTTCCTCTGCAACGTGAGATAACCGACTTCTCAGTCATCACCTTAATAATTTTCAGGAAACATCCAAGATGTACAGTGCAGTAAGCCACGCAGATTGTCACCGGTCGTTACATTACAGCGTGATCCGCATAAGTCCCGACATATTTCGTAAATTTGTCCCCGCGGGAGGGACGGAACACCTGCCGTAAAGATAAGCCTCTGATGTCGCGTAATATTCCCCTAAAATAACTTCTTACTGCCTCCGGTTGCATGGCGACGATGGGCTACCCTCGTCTTGCTTTCGATCGTTCGCTATGTACAGTTTTATATACTTGGTGGAGATTCTGTTAGATTGGTAGTAAATACATAACTAGATCTTACTCACATATGTAGACGTAAGCATATGCTGAGTCGGGACCCATTCCTGGCATCACGCAACTTTACATAACTGTAAAATGTTTCATTGTTTGTTATGTCTATTTCATATTGTATGTCATTAATGTATTGTTGTGTGTTGTCATGAATTAAACATTGTTTCTTTCTTACATCTTACTACTCAATTTTTCTTACCTTCAAGCAACTTTATTATCTTTTATCATAAAAACTAGTCACAGAATAAATAATGATTGAGGTATTTTTCAATCGAATTAAAGGTTACTATTATTCCTATGAATTAACAACATAGTTATAATCATATTAAGTTATACAGCCTTTTAACAATTTCTTCAAATTACAATATCGCAAACTTGTGTAAAGCATCTGCAAAATACTGATATAAATACACTTCGCTCATATCTTATCGAGCATACGAGCATGGGACATAGTTTTCCTTGTGTCGGAGATGAGTGCGAGGCGTCGGTGGCGCCGCGGTGGCAATATTGCGAATTAATTAAGGAAGTCATTACGCGCCGATAGCGCATTAGCCCCACGCACGTTGGTAAATTGCCGACACAAAGGATATTTCCTGCGTTTTCCCCGATTTAAAGCAATTCACGGATTTTGATTAAGCTCCCGCTGCTACACCGAGATTACTTCCCCTTTGAATGCAAAGAATGGTTTATTTCAGATACCGTGAAAGTGAATTGTGTTTCCTTTTCCTATTGATTTTATGGATACGCGTACTTTGCATGAGTTTAGTGAAAGTGAAACAGGTAATCGTGAGCTACGGCTCTATTACTATGGAAATAAGTTGCATGTTAGAACGGTAACGAAATAAATAGCATTTTGTCGAAAGATCATACTTAGGTTAATTATGATGCTTATAGCTTACAGAATGGCTTAACATAACAGCATAAATTGCAAGGCATTTTTATATTTACGATTGCGTTCGGCACATCCCTGCAGAATGTCACGAGAGCAATAACCAATAGAAACTATATTCATTAGGTATCTCATCGAAGGAAGCATGGCCGCCTTACCGCAAGCCAACGGCAACTTGAGATTGCCGCAATAATTATTTATTCCGCTCACTTGCTATCCGACTCGGTGGAAACTATTCAGCGAAGAAACGCTATTTCCCGTTGGTCAGATAAGACGTTTGATTTCCCCCATTTTCGCCCGGACTTTAATTATGGCCTCTGGTTTTGTGTAAAATAGTTGGCGGAGTAATTTAATCCAGATATCAGTATGCAGGGTGGCGCGCAGCTACGAGAGACGCGAACCAATGAGCGTGAACGCTCCGAGGAAAACTGCACCGTCTCAAGAAATTGTTATGTCCCGAACGTTGTTTGTTTGAAGTCGGTTCTCTCTATACCTATACCCACCTATATGTTCAAGATTTTTTATATAAATTCAACAGCGCGTGACGTCAGTTATTTTCTTATTGCTTGGTTATGAGACTGTAAGAATGTTGTACAGTGTGGCCTGAGGATGTCTATATCCAATTTGTTTATGTATATTTCCTTATGATCTATCAAGTTTGCATTGATATACAGTTTGCTTAATTCATCATACAAATAAGTTCTTCAAAGTCATTGGGTTGTCTGTACTAGAAACGCGTTTTGTTTATCCGTAAACCACCCTCTCATTTCTTCAGTCGTTGAACTGCATAACTATATGAGAGCACACGAAACACAATATAGCGCCGTAAAAAATAAGCGCACATCAGACTCGAGCATGTAATTCTAGCGCACTCTTCCGGCCCGAACAAAGGAGAGAGGGTAAGAACACGAGTTACTCGACACCATGTACCTTACGCAGATTTGTTTCTCAGCATCTCAACACACTCCAAACAAAAACAAACTCTTTAAACAAAAACATAGGCTTCATTTTAGCCCATAACACATCTTTGACATCAAACGTTCCACACGTGCACACACACAGGAAATTCGCGATAGTCAAATTGTAGTCTTACAGGGCGTGTTACCATTAAATTATTACATTTGCAACTGTGTTACGTAAGAATAGGGTACGATTTAGATTACTACACATGGAGGAAGGGTCCTTGGGATATAGCAGGTAGGCATGAGGACTGCAAAAGAAAAATGTTCCTTTAACGACGACGACGTGAGGATTCTGAGAGTCGAGAGAAGAAATAAGCCGTAACAGGATGTCGTTCAGGATAATACCTTATTCATTTTATTTTCTTTCCAGAAGATCTAAAGAACGTAACATAATCACTGTGTTTATTTTGTGAAATGTGTTTGTTTTTGTAATCATTAAGCTACTGCTTCGAAACGCTGATGTCATTAAAGCATGCGCCGCAGTTTGTCTAACTCGACGTCGACTTTCTTCATTCATGCTTGTTAACTTAACCACAAAGGCTGAAAGCGCGACGCGAAAGCCGGGTCTCAAAGCCGATATATTCCAGCCATTACTCCTGCGACTTGCGCAAACTTCGCCAAGTGATCACCCGGCTAGACACTGCCACACAAACAGACGTTACGCCCACAAAAACTCGTCCGCAGGTAAAAAAAAAGACTTCCTTGTGTGTGTCGAGTGCATGTGTGTGAAAGCTGAAACACAATTCTACTTATAGTCGACCCTCGGCTGTAGCTACTCGTAGGTAAGTAGCTATCGCGACTCCTTTGTTCTAGCAGCTGATTGGAGCCGGGCCCGGAAATGCGTGTCACCCCACCCCCTCATTGGTCCGTTTCATTTTCTTAGCGCGAGAGAGACGCAGCTACGCTGAAGTGTGTAGTTAAGGATACGGATCTCTGTGTGTAAAACGGTAGGTAGGTGTCACGAGTTGCTTGTTTTGCTTGTTCACTATGTTTGTGTGGCGCTCCTCGTCTAAGATAAACTATTTTGGTGAGTTGGCCGGAGAGTTTGCAAATTGTTTCGCATGGAGTTGGCCGTACGGAGTTTTGGTTTTATCAAATTAGATTTGTTCGACGATTTTGGGCCAACTTAGATACAAACTCCACAGGGCATGATTTATGATCACACAAAATGATTATGATCATTATGTTATGGATAGAATTTAAATCAGCTTAAAATCTTTGATATCTCAACGTGATTCCCTATAATGTTTTCCTTCTTATTATATAGTCAATTACTATCTTGAAGTGTTTTGAGATAATTATGTTTATGTTTATTATATAACTCCACAAAGCTTGTACAAGTCGAGTTGAGGCAGCGACAGGCTAATCGCCACTTTATCGCGCTCCTGTCACCCGCAGTATTCAATTCACAACTACGTTGTTTATACCTTGACCGGTGAACTTTATTTCAAAGATATAAGAACTATATTTAAAAGCTACGAATATTTCAATAAATATGTTTATAATATAAATTATAGGTATATTAACATGCAATCTTAAAGCTGAGTCCTAAGATTCATTTTAGCCCATAACACATCGTTAAAGGAACATTTTTGTTTAGGAATTTGTTGTTTTCAATATTTTTAACATGACGCAAAATATTATGGGTTTACTGAAACCCAAATGTCGATACCATTTTTATGAATAACTAGCTGTTTAAATTTGCAGTAACCAGACTAAACATATTAGAAACTTATTGCAACAATGTTACATAATCGCCATAATGAATGGTAGTTATAAGAACGCTTGGGTCATTACAAAAAAACGTGGGATCAAAACTAGTAGGCACGGTAAAAGTTAGGTATAGGTAATATACTCGTAACACGATTACATTCTCAAGTTTTTCTGTTTGTTGTAAATGTGATATAGGTATCAAAATATTATATAACTGGTGTGTAGCAGGAACACCATTAGGTATGTATCTGGGAGGAGCAGTGAGGAGACAGGCAGCGGGCGGCTAATCGGCACTCTGTCATGTAGCCGTCACGGGCAGGCGCGGCGGGCACGTGCCAGCGTTGCGTGCTAACTACCTCACCGCCGCCGCACGCTGCGGTTGTTCATTGCCTTAGTTAATTAAAAAGGAATCATTTATACAGCGTGTACTATAATTTTGTAGCTTCTTACCCTGACAACCACTACTTGAGCTGAGAAAAACAATTCTAGTTTGTAGGACAGTTTATGAAGAAGTTAAATAATACGTTACCTACCTAATAGAAAATAAACAACGTCATCTGGTTTACGTAATAAAATATATCCTAATATAATCCTGGACAACAGGCAATGTCAAAAGATAACGTAACAAATGAGCAAAGAGTCTGTGAGGAAAGATTAAAATATACCAAAATAAACGTTGCAAAACGAGACTTTACCTAATCAAAATGTTCGTTACGTAACAGCTGTGATTCACGTGAACGATTCCAAAAACATATTTAACTTTTAATTGAGTTTCTACATTTAGAATAAGCTGATTGAAGTTTTAAAAGTATTTTTGACGAGTTACGACATGATGCTAAAGGAGTGGCCTTCTCAACTTTTACTTGAATAGCTAAGGCGAAAACGTGTGGCAATTTTGTCGAAAATATAAATATCAAATCTTGAAAAGAATATTTTATTTATAGGAAATTTTCGTACCTATACAAATTACGTATAACTTTGTTAATTGAGAAATAATCCGTCTACCACGTTGTTTTCTAATCTAAAAAACTGTTTTAGTTTGTCCGTCTTTGTGCCAGTAAACCTCAACTCGTCCGCCATTGTGACACACAACTCGCGGGAGGTCTTTGTTAATATCGATAAAGATATGCACTCAATCGATATTGAATGTTGATTATCGATATTTGTGTTCGATTGTGTTTGCACAATAGAACCGGTGACTCTCATTGTGCGATTAAAAAAACAGGTGTCGTATGGCTGAAAAGTTGAACGAAGAAAAAAAATGTTTTTGATATGTTTATCAACCCTTTGCAGTACGGGGGCGGGTTTTAGAAAATCGAACAATTGGTGGTTTGTGAATGGGTTACGATGATTATCGTTAAAAAGGCTGAGGTTACTGACAGGTGAGATGTCAACCGCATGAATGGAACAACGTCTACTTCAATGGTAAGGAACTTGACCCGATAAGATAGCTGGTAAACTCTTTTAAAAGAAAAAGGTACAACAGGTAGACTCATAATGCGCTTTTGTGCGACAGTTTGGACAAATAAGGAATAAACAAGGACTTTAGTTACACATTTAAATTTCACACAAACACGTCATCGTTTCATCCTTCCTTTACAATACAATAAATAAATCAAATCAAATGAAAATGCTTTATTTGTGAGCTGTTATACCCGCTATTATTCCTCCTTAGGGGTTGAATTATTAGAAACCCTCCCTTAGTGGATACAAATTATCTCCTTTTAAATACAGATTTTAAGCGTATGTAAAATAACGAGAGTGGTCAGCCATCTTGTGAGTGTCAGTCAGATGAGGCGCGTCGTTGACCGCGGAGCGTGGAAAACCGCCACATTTGTCGCGTTCGAACTGTGCATGCGCACGTGCATCTTTAACGTGTCTTCATCTACAAGTTAAAGAAAGAAAGAAAGAAAAGAAAGAAAAAATATTTATTCAGGACAACACACAACATTACATTAATGACTGTAGTAATGACAAAAAATAGGAATAAATAGAACAACCAATTAAAAACTATGCCAGGAATAGGTCTAGACTCAGCAATATGCTTAGGTTAGTAAGAAAAACTCCATGACATCACGAACATACAGTGACACAGTACCTACCGGTTGCATTCCATTTCAAATGTCGATGTCGAGGTAGATTTGTTGCAACATATGGATGTGTAGCTTTTGCTGAATGGATAACTCTCAAGAATATTTGGCGTAGACAAAAATGACCAGTGCACGAATGCACTTTTTTGTATAGAATGTACCTAACTTAAGGGTGTGTCACCGTGTGTCAAAGACAAATCTGCCGCGCGACTAATTCGAAAATGTTTGAAATGTTCGCGACGAATGTTCGCGGGTAGTCCATACATAGCGGCTATGAGCGTTGTACATTGGGCGACACGACACGTCGCGACACATTGGATGCATAATTCCGAACGACATGTCGTTGCCGTGCAGGCCCAGTGAGACAGCGTGCAGTACAATCTGATAGAATTATGCATCCACTGATGTCGTGGACGGCTGCCGTTGCCGTGTCGTGTCGCCCAATGAAGAAATGCTCATTCGCAGTGTCTGGACACACCCTAACGTTTTTATAGGTAGGTTAAGATTTGTGACAAATGTGTATCCGGTTGAGAGCTTGCTCGCGGATTGGTCTTTGTTACGGTGATCTTTTGGTCTACCACCTAGAAGATTTTTTTGTTTTACATAATTGATGAGATTGTGGTAATACATTAGTTTTACATCATCAAATTATACGTGACATTTTAAACTCAAAACTTGACTACGTATATTCAGTTTAGGGCACTTATGGACGTTACAATTGACTCTACCGTATCCGTACAATTGTCACATAGCCTTAGGGCAAGTGCAAAGAGAAGTTACTACAAGTAGATAACTAAAATCATATATTCTTGTTAATGAGCACAATAATAATTCTTAATGAGCCACCCTAATAATTAGGCTTTGTTTATTAACCTGTTTTATAATGATCTCTCTATATAGTTGAACCAGCGTTATATACCAATAAAAAATAACATATTTTCACATGAAAAGTTCTTTACTATTATAAACTCCTTTTAGACATTGCCCACACTCTGTGTAGGTAGTGAAACACTTTTAGTTAACTACATAGTACATTATTGCAGAAATCTCCCGTAACTCTAGTATTAAAACAAGCGGGGCCTACAAAAGCGATACTCTAAAAAATGCACTGGAAAATACATCGCGAAGTTTCTGTTGGAAGTGAGGTAACGCACGGAGCGTTGCAACTAACCAACCGTGGAGCTAAGGAAATGACGTAAGGTATAACATATGGGCGGGGTACACCGAGGGACTTGTAAGTAATATACATTTCCGATGCTCTATTTTATAAGAATTTCTGTACAATGGATTAATGTCAATGTGAAATCTAGGAGAGCACACCATGGTTAGCTACTGAAGTTACTATCGGTTAGGAAGCCTTGAACTGGGGCTCTACCTCGTAACTTTGGTGGTAATCGTAACGAACACCATTAATTATTTCATCCAATGACGCGCACGCGGTATGACGCGACGATGACCATTCGTGCGCTCTGATTGGATGAAATTCATTAATGGTGTTCGTTACGATTACCACCAAAGTTACGCGGTAGACCCCTGATCATATCAATCAATGGTTGCATGACGTACCTAATTTCTATAATTTAATAGACCGGGCGCATTACTTATCACAACAGGTCCCTTAAAAATGTTGAAAGTCCATCGATATAACCTTTGTGGATTTCGAACTATCTATTGCTAGAAGCAGTAATAATGTGTAAGTTTTTCCAAATGGAATCGAATCCAACCTATTGGTTTTTTCCAGGATATATTATATCTAATATGAAGATCCTATATTTAAAACCAGTTTTCCTATCTTATGCTACTTGCTTACTTTAAAGTTTTAATTTAAGTACAATGAGAGGTTTTCGTATTTACCTACCTACTATTCTTACACTTGTAGTTTTGTACCTATTTAGAGTTGAAGTATACTGTCAGGCTCAATAATATCTTAAATACAGATTCATAACCGCTTAAAGTGTATATCTTACACCAAGCCCTCATAGCGAGTTGAATAGCTGGTGTCGGCAAGGCGAGCGCCTACCGCTGCATATTTATGAAGCGCCTCAAACACTATAAATAGTTGATACGAGCCCGGCCTCTACGGGTAATGGAGTAAATACAACGACATACACCCACTGTAATTTGTGCTGAATGCCAATTTTACTCCTTACAGCCGTGTTCTCGGGGTCGGTACATTTAAGGATTGACAAAATTGTATGACAGAAGCTAGAAAAATAAAAGCCCTACTTAATCAACACAAGGCATATTGAACAAAAGATTTATTTATTTATGTTATTCTTATAGTTATTGCATCCAATCAAATATCATCTCTGAAAATAATTGCAACTGTCACGTGTCAGCCCGCCAACGCTTCTCTATTTATAATGAAAATTGAGCGTGTAAGTATAATAATTGTACGCTGATATAATTCTGTTGAAACCCGATCCGCTGTTTCAGACATTTATTAAACCCCCTGTAAACTGTCGACCTGCCGAGCCCACGTCGCCGACACGACGCGACGCCTGTACCGACCAATATAGCTTAGATAAACGCGCACATAACTATGCAAACTACTTCTCCGAATATAACTTCATGCCAAAACAACTTAACTGCTGTAAATTCACAATCGATTTTAAACTGTATTGCGTCTTAACCAAAGCAGAAAATTCAGTTATTGTAAGCATAACGCGATAACACTTTCTAGTCGGCTATTCCGGCCCACCATTAGCTAGGTACATATCTGTAAGTATGGTGGGAACGCGACGTGAATACAGTATATGGGCGTTGTAGTGAGCCTTAAAAAATTAAAGCCGCCGACGACGGTACTTAGAATGCTAAGTAAAGATTTGAATGGCTCAGAACGCTCTCCGCAACTTGATGGCGACTTACCCGTGTCACGTCTGTGGCTTAATTATTTTTTTGGTTCGAAAGTCGTACGTGCTCAGTGACTTCCTTTCAATCTGAAGTGGAATCGATTAATGAGTCCCTGTTCAGAATCACAGTTGGGTCACACGGTCAATACATGATATTTGTCATAATCGAAGAGTTAAATCTATTTTATAAATAATGTAGTAGAGAATAAAATTGCAAAGTGCATAACTAACGCAATGAACTACCTACAGTGAAGCAAACGAATGTCATTTTATGTAGACTGAAGGACAGAGCGGCGTATATGGTTTCAATAACCGCACGTAGCGCGGCGTCAATTTTCACACTATTGTCAATGACGTTGTACAATTCTGCGAGCGCGGCAGTCGGGTACGCAGTGTCCCGGATTCAGGGTTCAATGGAGGACGGATAAGTGTGAATTTTCGTGGTAGGTGAGCGGTCGTATAGTGCGGCATAAACTGGGCATTGGTCGAGCGTGCTAATCTGCGTGGAGTGTCGCGTGTGATTGGGCAGACGGCGTTGTCCAATTTTCCGGTAGCGACGGTCGGCATTAGTTGGACAGACAACGAGCGTCGCTTAGTAACTGATGGTACATATTGGAGTAGATACATGACTGTAATGTATAGGGTCACTATGTAAGATGTTCATATATGATCAATAATTTTATCTAGGTAACTGTACATTTAAGAAATATTTTCCAATTTACGTTTTACATACTCTTATCTGTAGTCCTGATGAACTTTATTTTTAAGCAATTGGAATTTGCTTTAGTGGTTTAAGCGATTCTAATTGTGCGTCCATGCTACGCGAAGTGAGCACGAGCCGAGCCACGAACGAACAGGATTCGTTCGTTGCTCGCGATTTCAAGCATGGACGTACTTAACGAGCCTACAACGAGCACGATGCGAATCCCTGTGTTCGTGAAAAAACTGTCAATCGAGAGGACGCGCTGTCAAGCACGCTACGAATGCTCGTTCGAGGCTCGCAAGCCCGTCCACGCTACGTGAATCGTGCTCGAAGTGTGCTCGTTCGTGCCTCGGCTCGTGCTCGGCTCGCAAAGCATGGACGCACCATTAAGTTATACTTAAGTATAAATTTAAAGGGAAGAACTTGAAAAATATCAGCAATAACGTCTTCAATAGGTTCATGGATAGAACTAGTTCAATCTTCAAAACTATAAAACATATTTTGAAATTGAAAATAAGTGTTCAATGAATTCTTGTTTTTTTTTTTTTCATTTACATCCACATTATCTTCCTGACACTTTTTTAGAGCTCGCTCGCTTTTCCAAATTTTGGATAGCCAATTTTATTGGATTTCTTAGAACTTAGGCAAAAACCTTCTATAGGTACATAAATCGCTTTTCTCTACAAACTAAAAACACAAAAGGATCTAACTAAACGTCAATTTGTATTCGCAAACAAATCTGGAATAGCAAACAGCGGTAGAACGCAGCGCTGCAGCGTTGGCCTGCTCTAATGATTGTTTACAATGGGGGGGCGGCTAGTTACCCGTTAATGCAATATTAATGCAATTCATTAAACGTGCAATTGAAGTGTGCGCGCCCCCTCGGTTAGAGGATGGCTATGACTATTGCAGTATTTGAGATACAATAAAAATAAAAATTGAGGCTGTATCCAGAACACTGAGTAACTAACTAATGTTTTTGAGATGTAATAAAAATTAAAATTGAGGCTGTATCCAGAACACTGAGTAACTAACTAATGTTTTTGAGATGAAATAAAAATTAAAATTGAGGCTGTATCCAGAACACTGAGTAACTAACTAATGTTTTTGAGATGAAATAAAAATTAAAATTGAGGCTGTATCCAGAACACTGAGTAACTAACTAATGTTTTTGAGATGAAATAAAAATTAAAATTGAGGCTGTATCCAGAACACTGAGTAACTAACTAATGTTTTTGAGATGTAATAAAAATTAAAATTGAGGCTGTATCCAGAACACTGAGTAACTAACTAATGTTTTTGAGATGAAATAAAAATTAAAATTGAGGCTGTATCCAGAACACTGAGTAACTAACTAATGTTTTTGAGATGAAATAAAAATTAAAATTGAGGCTGTATCCAGAACACTGAGTAACTAACTAATGTTTTTGAAATAAAATAAAAATTGAGGCTGTATCCGGAACACTAAGTAACTAACTAATGTTATCAATTATATTTAATGACTTGTTAATGCAATTTATAATGAGTATACATCGATATATGAGCTGTAAGAAAAAAATCTCCTTTGTGAGAACTATTTCCCCTGTTTTTTTCCACGTGATTTTACATGGATGCCACTTTAGGCTACTTAGCTATACTTGATTTATGATGCAAGCCCAAGATATGTTTTTTATAAAAAGCTGGCTTTGTAATCTGTAATAGAATATAACCAGGATCCAAATTATAATTATCAGAACCAGGTTTTTGTGTTTTGAGTTCCTACTTAATTCCTAACGCAAGGACACTCTACAAATCTACAATGCTAGGGCAATAGATAATTTAATTGCATACATTCAATTTAGTTGACAACACAATAGAATTTGAAAGAAGAAAATTGATTTAAATTCAAGAAAACTTATCAATACCTACACGGTTGTTATATTTTTTCCTGTCATTTTCTTGTATTGTCTCTTTGGCTTGTGTTTGAACGCAAATTGTAAGTCATAACCAAATAGCCGAGAACAGAACCGGCTCTTGCAGCTGGTGGAACACAGTTAGACACTTTCATGGAGAGAGATTTTCAACTTGAGGGTGTAAGCCAGCCAGGCGGGTACTAAGAAGTACTTTACCACGGTGGAGAACGTAATACTGAAAATAGAAAAATATATAGACAAGTATTTTGGTAAAAAATATCATGACAACTGAATGTTTCAAACTACAATGTGTAAAGACTTTGTTGTTTGAACAGTTATGTGTAAATAGGTATACATTATAATTGTTTCCGGTCACAAAACTTGAAAGTCATGCAAAAAACAACTTTAATATAAGTAAAAGAAATATTTCGTTTCGTTTTCTAAACAGTTTATTTAGAGCTTGATTGTTACAGCATTGGGGCGAGCGGAATTAATATCGGACAAATCGAGACCGCCTCGGGGCACCATTACGCGATCAAAGTAAAAATATATGAGGCGGAGGAAAAGAAACCAAACATATGCCGGGGTAAATATTTGGACTGCGAACTGTTCCCGTCTTACCCTCTGGACCGCACCCCCTCTGTATTACGTCACATTGTTCTCGCAATCGATTAGCCGGCCAGTGACGTCACTACTTGTTTTATAACCATCCCCTAACCTGTTCCTAATATTTTTAGACTCTATTTTATGACGAACGTAACCTTTTACTTCACACTCGTTAATAAACTTTCCTTAACTTGTTTCTACGGATTCGCATTGCGTTCAATATCGTAAAAATAGTATGTCACAATTACATAACAGAGTTATGAAGATACACGTCGTGGGTAGAGCCGTGCGAAATTATTAGTGAGGCTTAAGTTACCGTGTGAACCACTTCTCGATATGACTCCCTGAATGAAAAAAAAAATATTTTGTAGAAAAAATTTACTCCGATTGCTGGCCTCGGGGTGTATAATAGTGATTGAACTAACCTGTCAGCCCCATGTTAAGTAGTTTTGAGGGAACTATGGCCATTGTCCGGACAAGCAGTAGCGTGTTTTCTTGGTAAATGTTTGATTTGGGAATATTTACTAATCTACCAACATAATAGCCGTGTGTGTTTGTACTAGAAATTTTTGCAGCTTGACGAAATATTTTTATAGGTTCAGTTTTTGTGTTATCCTCGTGAATATAATCCTTTCTACGGTTGTTGAAATACATAAAATATGTATCTAAATGAAATTATTTATTACGTCGATTTCATTCTACAACATCTTTGATGAAATTATTACTAGTTTCTCAGCATTCAATTATTATGCTATTATAGTCAAAAATTGTTTAATTAATGATGCTGCCAATAACTTGCTGCTATATAGCTTGAAGAAAAATCCGGAAAAGTATTTTAAAATAAACCACGATCAATTTGTTTCATCAAAGTACGTTATGGTGCGTCCATGCTACGCGAATCGAGCACGAGCCGAGCCACGAACGAACCTACAACGAGCACGATACGAATCTCTTTGTTCGTGAAAAACCTGACAATCGCGCTCGTTCGAGTCTCGCAAGCCCGTCCACGCTACGCGAATCGTGCTCGCAGTGTGCTCGTTCGAGGTTCGGCTCGTACTCGGTTCGCCAAGCATGGACGCACCATTAGGTTATGGTGGAGTTGCGCGGCTTCATGGACTTATGCGCGTCAGTTTGTCTGTTTTTTTTTTCAGCATAGAACCAAAACTGTAGGTCAGTAATTGTCGTCTTTTGTTTTGAGACCCACGTCTAGTTAGCGCTATGAAAATTCGCTCGTGGGCATCCGCGTACTAGACATCATGGGAATACATATATTTAGTTGTGTTTTTCGATAGGTCCATGACGTAATAAGCAAGCAGTATTTTTATTAGCATGTAACTTTTTTAATCATGAAACTTTCGGCTTTTGGACACGAACAGGTATGACGGACGATAAAAACAAAGTGAATAAAAGCTATTTAAGTAACTATTTCGGCTTTTTTCAGCGCTTTAACGATTACATTCACTGGAACATCATTTGTCACCATAAAATGTAAGACAAAGAGTCCAAAATCAAATGTATCACTACAATCGAACCATACCCGAAAATTATCAATTTTATTAGCGACCAATTTTTTTATAACCAACGCATAAATAAATAGACAAAATCGCACTCTCAATTTCAATCGAGACGCAACTCGCATCCAACGATTCAATCGCGCATATGTTCCATTGTCCGGGACTACAATGGCGCGCCCGCTGCTGCATGCTATTCAACCGACTACCACAAAAGTCTGTTTCGCTAAACTCCTTGTGTGCTGTAACATTGACCTATTGAACCAACAGGTGAATCTCACAAAGCGTTTGTTTGGGTGTCTCCGGTGAATTAGCGCCTTTTGACGTTCGCGTCTTTAACCTAATGCTGAATCAGATGGCGTTAGCGTTTTGTTGTAAGACTGCCTGCAACTGATTTGTAATCTAAAATGATTGACTTATGCCCAGTTTCTATAAACAAAAACGTATCGTTTTGCTTACCAATGGTAGGTTTTTTTATTGCCGAACTGGGGCTCTACCACGTAACTTTGGTGGTAATTGTAACGAACACCATTAATGAATTTCATCCAATCAGGGCCCATGAATGGTCATCGTCGCGTCGTAACGCGTGCGCGTCATTGGTAGTGTTCGTTACGATTACCTACCACCAAAGTTACGCGGTAGAGCCCCTGGGCATATAGATCATTTCGTAAGCTAATTTTACCTGTGATAGCTACTTCCATATGGGAGGGTCTGCTATGTAAAGCTTTGAGGCCTCTGCTTCATTATTAGTAAAGATATAAGAGTCTTAATGTTAACCGATAACGGTCCTTAAATTATAGGAATCGGCCATTAGATGTTTATATCTATATCATTCATAAGAACAACACCTCATTCTATACCCTATCACAAGTATGTGTCGCTTCTATCTATATAAATAAAAATCTAATGCCACATGTTATGTTAGAGCATCAGAGGAGAATGGCTCGACCGTTTTGGATGATTCTTTTTTTGTTGAGCTCGCAATTGTTAGGACAAGGTTAGTATGAAAGATTTTTTTTTAAATTCCCCCGGGAATATCTAAAATTTCACCCGGTCGAACAGCAAATTACTAATAAATCATTGATAATATTTGACTCGTGACCTAGCTACAACATTCAATAAAAATATAACTAACTCTGTATTTCATTAGGTTGATTCTTTAATTGATTAACAATGTTTTTTTTCTTAAGTTTATTTTTCATTTTATTCAATGTTTATATTTGTGTACTCAATGTTTGCTTCTCTGTAACTTTTCATGAAACGCACGTGTTAACATCTTGTGCTCTTCGATGAAAATCAGTTCTATTTTATATTGTTTTAGGTTTTACTGTGTATGGCCATACACTGTAAAACAATTGTGATTGACCACAATCTCACCATGGTCAGCGATGATGTGACTGTAAATACACAAAGCCTACTTCAGGATGTGGTTCGACTGGAGGGTGATTGCGGGTACTACACCTACCCGCAACGTAAAGTGGTGGTATTTATTGTGGTTTCCTCACCGAAAGCTCAAGTTCATTATGAACCAAGTAGGATTTTAGGATTCGATTCATGTGTACCTTTAAAAATAATTAAAATATAGATTATCCATCATACCAAATGTGTGTATGTATTTCCATTTCAGATCAGTAATAACTCCTATTCTGTAACCTCAATATATTAGCAATTTCCAAGCCTACACAAATCTGTAGCACAGTACAGGCTGTACTATGGCATGAATTTGCCACAGACGTGCATTACCTATTAATTAATCGCTCTACGCTAATTATACAACACAAGTGCCTACAACGGTCACGAGCACAAAGGGCCCTACACATCAATACGTCACCTACCTGTTTGGTACAACGAATATCCTATGTGCATGGTAACATTGACGGTTTTGAACGAACGCCTGTGTATGTGTACACATAGGCGTTCTTGAGAGCGCACATGGTATTCAAGACATTGATCTTGGTTCACAATGCTTTGTCCTGCTCAGTGCCTGGTGAATGGCCGATCTCAAAGGGGACCTGCATACAACAAACTGTATTTCTGTGACAAAATTACCTACAGTTCACTGAGTTCCTACGTTCGAAATTGAAATGTATCGCATTCTGCCTTTGAGACAATACACGATATTACACGATATTTAATGGTTATTACACGATAATTGCTTAAAGACTTTTTTTGGATACTTTAAACATAACTTACTCATAAAACGTTATTTAACCCATATACTGTTTAAAGGGTCACGTAAATAATGTCACTCTATTGTCATTGTCAAATAATGTGACATTATTTACGTGATTTAATCAGTATATTAGTTAAATAGCGCTTTATGAGTAAGACCCATTATGAGTTATCTGTAGTTTCTCAAGCAGCAATAAGGATCTTAATAAAACTAACACAGGCATTTAAGAGTAAATGCTGGTGGCGTTTGTTCCATACAAACGTAATCCTCAGTTTCCTCTCTGGATAATAACACTAGAGCAATGATTATTCTACCATTAAATCTGTAGATACCACTGTATGTCCCTCGGTTGTGTTTTTCTCCATAAATTAATTATTATAAGAATAAGGAGCCTTCTAAAATCACAAAACTTACCATTTTTAACGCCCTTATCAGACGTCCAGCGAACAATTTGATGAATATAAAACAACAAAGGAAAACCGACAGACATAGCCAAAGCCCTTCTTATTTTCATTCTTGTTTTTTTTTAATCGATCCAGTTTTGGAGGAGGAAACCGGGGATTACGAAATAGCGATTTCGTCTAATTTAAATAGGTATAATCGGTCCAAGCTGTAGTTGTCTCTATCGCTCTCGGGTGGTATAGCTCGAGCACAGCGCAACAGCAATAGATATGTTAAAAACCTATTTTTCAAATTTCTTGCAGCCACACTTTCCTCTTAATAGGCTATTTAAGAACATGTATGGATTTGAGCACCTTATTATACTCATGTATCTCTCGAAGCTAAATCCCTAAGAAAATTATTAGGTAGATAACACAAGATTAGTACCTAAATTGCTTAGTTTAAAAATAACTACAGCGTCAAACAATTAACCAATTAGAACTCCTTTTCGGGCTTCTGTAACGGAATTCGGCACATTATTACGAGTGAATAAGAAAGTCAGTCACTTCAATTTTTATTGTTTGCTGCGGAGCTATTTTCATATTCGCAAGGTTTTCCGGGACGGCTGATTTTCCGAGATGGCGAGGATTCACCTCGTCTGTTTCGACGTTTGTACCTGTCTATTGTAGGAGCTTTCGTGACTGCTAAACAGTTTTGATACTAGCTATTTGCGGTAATGTATAGTTTCGGTAATATAGGAATTATTACGACCTCGTTGAATAATACCCATACTAGTATCATTCATAATACACAATCTCCTATCTATCACAAAGAAATTACAAATAAGAACCATGAGAATAATTTTGGAGTCAATACTTAAGGTTCAACTATTATTATAAATAACTCGAACGTTCCATAATTTTATATTTCATGCACATTCAATGAACTTTTCTATATATATTTTTTTCCATTCATACTCATTTATAGTATAGTATATTTATATTAAAGTTTGTCTTTATACCATATAAATTCTGAAATCAAGCCAAAATACAACAAAGAAAATTAAAACATTTCGGTCGCGGTAGCCGCCCCCGGTCCGCCCCCGATTCGGTTGCAGCGAAAAATAAACGCATCCGTCGCTGGCTAAACGGGTAATGCCGCTCGTTATTATCATAATAATGTGCACAAAACAGATACTAACGAAAAAAATATAAAATTCTCCGTGGAACCTGCAATTTTTCGCATACGACCCCGTTCACATTTCACCCGAGTAAATTGACATAGCATTTTGAAGGAAAGTTTTTAATTATACTAAAGGCAATTTATATTGTTTTGTAGGGTTAGTATTTGGTATAAATAAAAAACAGAAACTTGTATGAACAGATTACGAAACATATAAATTTCTGTAATCTTTATAATGAGGAAGGTCATTTCATTAGATTTTGAAACGGTATTTTTTGCGAAGCTCATTCAATAGTAATGAACCTAAGCAGGTAATGAACGCGTATCACAATCGGAATAAGCGACGATGTGTCGTCGTGACGGGCCATCACTCCGAGGACCACGATCAAAGCATTCAAGCGGATTAAGAATAATTAGCCAATTTGTCATTTTAACGTCACATGCCATCACGTAGCGACGTGGCTACGAAAAGGAATAAAAATGTTCGAATATTTAATCCAACTTGAGAGTATCGTAAAAACTACAAGTCGGAATAACTCATGCGCCTTTGCCTTTTGTGCGGTTTAAAAATAAAAAGGTTTTAAAAAAGAACATTAGTTTGTGCGACGTTCAGTCATCCGCGCGTCTCGGCCGGCAACACGTCTCTCTCGGCTTTCAATGCGTACTTTACCAGTTATTTAACTTCTGACACGTGAACTAATGACCATTTGATTTTGACCTTTGATTTACGAGGGAAGACTTTATGAAATGGTTCAAGAGTAACCTTGAACGGAAATTATACATTAATCGATGGATAATTGTCTATGCTGTCAATACATTCAAGACTCTCTCATAGAGTAATTACTCCCAATTAAATGGAAAAGATGAAATACCAAGTAGAGAAGGATTTACCTCTACTATATTTGAATTTCATCGATCACCTAGACTTCTTCACTTAGGCTTCTGTATCTTAAAATACTGATCTTTAAATACTCTTTAAATACTCATCTCATTAACCCATTTTCACTAACTAAAATGCCTAACTAGAAGACTCCTAACTCATATCAAATTCATTTGTTTCTAGATGCGTTAGGTAGGAGCATCTTCACCGTTGTTATGGCTAATGCTTCAATTTTATTTCATATACGAGCCTAGATCTTACTTATTTGGTTAGTGAAAACGGTTTTTAAAAGCACATAGGCCAATTACTGTATATCATTTACCGCCACTCATCGACTATTGATACTAAGATCGATTTCACCCAAAGAGCTGAACTTTAAAACCGACAATAGTAACCACCCACGAGCGTCCGTCAGTATGTGTCCGGTTCGTCATCCAATGATTAATACTGACTCTCGACTCATTAGCTGAAGGGCTTAGGAAAGCCGTGCCGGGGTACTTAATCACTCGAACAAAGCACTACCTACTCGCGCGAGCAGCCGAAAGCATCATTCTTCGTCAGGAATGTGTTCGTGTAGTGTATGTTGGGGACTTCGAGCGATCTTACCTGGTGAGCCTTCGATATTTTGGGTTATTCTTGGACTACTTTGGTTAAACATAAACCCCCTTACTCATAAAGCGCTATTTAACTAATATACTGACTAAATGGTCACGTAAATAATGACACATTATTTGACAATGACAATAGAGTGACTTTATTTACGAGACCCTTTAAACAGTATATTAGTTAAATAAAGTTTTATGAGGAAGGGGGAAAGTTTATATGCGATAGGTCAACATTTTCCTTAGTAGTGGGTACATTATTTTGAGTTGTACAGTACATACTTCTTATAGTACACAATGACACACCTGCACTTGAGAGGCAGTTCCCTTCTTGGCTTTGGGTACTTACCTTCCTTAACCAATCATCACTTACCGTGATTTTAGATTATAGACGGCTGAATTTGACCAATTATTTACAGTAAGAAAAATATAGTAGAAGAAAGAAGTTCAAAAAGTAAGTACAAATTGACAGTTATATTTCTTTCAATTCGCCATGAGCTTATGGATTGGGACAAACAATTTAAACGTAGGTACAGGAAGGAGCGCACCATGTAAGTATGTATGTACTTTGAGTTCTTATAGGTAGGTTCTTACAGCATGCTCTATGTATTTAAAATATGTAAATAAAAGTGCAATAAGTGTTCCGTACTGTTTTTATCATTTATTTTATCCAAGTATACCTAAATTACCTTCAATCAAAACCTCATTTATATAGATAAAATATATATATAATAGATAATTTTGAAAATAGGGCGCGGTAAGTACCTACAGCAATTACATTTGTAAAATAGAATAACACATTATTTATATTTGAAAGAGGAATAAGGCATAAATTCAACCCTTGAACCACACGTACGTGTCAGTATATTCCGATTTACAATCATCGACGTGGAATAAATTATCTCTAAGAAAAATGAATGGTACTTTAATCAAAGAAACGTAATTAAAAACGCCATTCCAGTGAAAGCGTGTAACACATACAAGTTCTAACACATCGCAATCCCAGCACGCATGACATCCCGCCATCAAACAGAGTTCCTGTAATCAACCTAATCTATCACTAGTTCAGCAAACCGAACCTAACCACCATAAATCCGTGTGGGCCTCAACCCAACCCGTTCGCTGCGACCGACCCGACTCCGCGCCCGTCCCAGCTATCGGGCTGTTTAATTACCATAATTAATTAGATCCCGCGGCGCAGACGCGAGCAGAATAGAGGACTGATGCCGGTAACATATCGTCGTCATTAACCCGCCTGGTGACGAGTATCGTAACGTACATTTTTAAAAGCCCGTCATTAGTAGGAAGTGTGTTTTTTTGTGTCCATCGGCTTCGTTCGCTGCTATCATCCAACGCGCGATCAATCATCCAAACGTACATACATACCATTTTTTTTTATTTATCTTTTTTTGAACCGTTACGAATTGTTAGGTATTTGGAGTTTGAAGTCCATTTGTAAATGTAACAGGTATGGTATGATCCTGATATGTATGTTTTTGGCTCATCAGAAGTTATTCAAAATGGTTATTAAAAATATAGCAATTTATACCCAATCTGAAGAACTATGAGACTCTGAATTCTAATTTCAACTAACGATTGTGATTAACCTGCAATGAATCATCAAATTGCCTATACCAGTTCAGGTAATATCAATAATTTTGCCAATCAAGTGCAGCGAACAATCAATAAGGCAATTAGTACCCATTAGCGGCCAGCGCTACGAGAGTTCTTGACTGTACGCGTGCCGCGGACTGCCACCGCCACCGCCCGCCCTACGCACCCGATGGAAGTAGAGCCGTTTATTTAGCTTTATTAATGCAATGTTATTTATTCAAAGATAATGCGAATTTAATATATTGATAACAAAACCTCTTTTGCAATTTACTTCTTACATTAGATACTTATTTAATTGAAAAATGTTTGGCTTCAAAATGATTAACTCTACAAACTTAAAGCCTTTATTATCAGCATAGATTTCCACAAACAATCCATCATAATGATTTCGCCGAAACGTGGCCTAAAACCTTTTAGTGAAGACAGACAGCGGCTAATGAAAATGAAAACTTAAAGAGAAGTAATAGAAAAGAAAGCTTTGGCCGAAGCAATGATTAATCGGTGAACGGAAATTGCGGGCATCAGGTGTCGCGGGCGAAGTCACGCTCTAGGCACGGCGTGACACCGAATAAATAAACTAAACCAATTCAAGTGAAAAACCAATTGGAAATATGATTTTATTCGATGATGGATTAAATGTAAGAGAAGTTCATCGAACGAATTAGTTTCAATGAGATTAGTAATTGTTGTTAAAACCTTTTTGAAGCGCAAAATTACGAAATCTTTTAAATTAAATATTAATTTAATATTATAAATTATTGTCTGGATTTAGCCATAGAAAATATATATATTAGACGACTAGCACTTTAAATATAATCTATACATATAAAATGCTTTGTCCTGAATGACTGAGAATCAACGCACAGCCTAAACCGCTGATCGTAGAGACCTGAAACTTGGAGGGTGTGTTCTTTGTATGACGTAGACATCCGATAAGAAAGGATTTTTCGAAATTCCACCCCTAAGGGGGTGAAAAACGGGAGCAAAGTTTGTATGGGACAACGTGATTCCTTGGTCCGATCTACTTCAAATTTTGCATAAACATTCTATAACAGGATTTATGGAAGACGTGTTTCATATTTTATTGAAACTCATCGCCTAACTGGTTAAAAAGGGTTAGAAAGTTATTTTAGGGATGATTAGCATCGAAATTTATATCAATACTCCTTAGTGCTTTTCATTTAAATATTCTTTGATAGGTACTTGACATTCCAATTTTAAAGAGTATTGCCACAAGTTTTGCATTGCACCGTTGACGGAGAATTATAGTTAGACAAGCCAAGATACTCATATGTCAAAACGTGTATGTTTGAGCAGGACTAAGCGTATTTTTGTATCCCTATCTCGCGTAGGTATAGTTTTTTATTGTTTGACCTCAGTGTCGATATTTGTTGATGAGAGCAGTGAAACTGTGAAACCCTAATTTTATAATAATTTAGATGATTTTGTTAGATAATTTCGTCGAACTATCGCTATACGCTGACAGCCTATCTACCTACAATTCTCTATCTACGCATTGCACCACGCTTTCAACTCACATAGAGTTCAAATGTTTTATAAAATCGGATTGAGTTTTTAAACATATTTGTCTGTCTGTTCCGGTTCATAGCTGATGTTATAAGGAGTAACTTAGCTACTTTTATTTTTGAAAATAATTAGTGTTCCGCGCAAAAAAAAACTAACCGTTCGCGGGTGAAACCGCGGGGGTCTGCTAGTCTAATATAATATTAGATTTGATTATTTATTGAACTGTACCGATGAATAGTAAGGGGTTGCTAGGTATAGTGTGCCGTCTTTTGTTACCGAAAGGTTGGTAGAGGTGGACACTATAAAATCTCAGTAGTTATCAAGGGGGTATGTACCGATGAGTAAATAACTTTACTGTAACTTAAAAAACTAGACACTCAAATGTTACGTTTTGGTATACTATACATCCAATTTAGATTTCTATGTCAATGCAATGTTAGTTTTTCTTAAAGAGCGAACGAATGAGAAACATGGTGTTTCCCCCATTCCTATTCGAATTCACCGTCGATTAACCGTGGAATGTATTTATTTAGGGTGCCTAAGTAATGTTTGACTTCTGAACTGTACTAATATTCCCATTAGAGTAATAGTTCAGAGTTTTATGATTTACAAAAGTTGCATTCACTTAAATCAAAAGTTAATATACAATTTTGTTTATTTAGTTTAGGGTTAATGAAATATTGGCTAAGCCTAAACTAAACTAAACTAACTAAACTAAACTAAACTGCGAAAAGAAATATAGCTCTTACTCTACATTTCAGTGTTTCACAGTGTCATAAATATTCAAAACAATAGTATCCTACGTAAACACACTCGTAGCTCAACGAACTTATTCGGCATGCGTATCTCCTGATAGTGTGATACGTAACGCACAACCACGATGTGCGTTACGTATCGAGGGCGTACCACAGGGCGTTCCGGAAGCGTATTACTCGCCAACGGTGGCCGGAAATCGGCAATATATTGCGATCGCCGCCGGTCGCCGTCGAACCCGTAAATAATGCCGTGATAAGGAACCCGTATTTATTCCTTCACGGCCAGATAGTGAACGTGATTTGTGTATTCAAATTTGAGTCGCTAGAAACAGACAACAGTAACTATTTCTTATTATATATTTCTAGTTTATTCGCTCAATGAGCCGACCAACCAATAACTTTATTGGATTCCTGCGCGTAAGTAAGGTCACCTGTGCTAATTGGGGAGGTGGGAAGGGTCGGTAACGCGCGAGTGATGCCCTGTATGTTGCAAGGTCCATATGGCTACGGAAACCGCTCACCATCATGCGGGCTGTACGCTTGTGTACGACTTCGTGGTATGAAAAAAAAATATTATCGTTTTCAGGCACACGTATGGCCTTTACTGTAACACAATGTGTACATAATGCGTAATATTAAGTAAAGGTACCGTAAGTTAAGTCTTAAAGATTCAGCAATATCCGTTCAGTACCCAAGTGTAAAGAATTGACGTTAATAAACGCTTACTAATTCGTTTGCGTTAACTATAAATTTGTATGGGAGAAATTAGTACCATGAGTATTCCGCTTGAGGCGCTCTGTGCCAATTCCTATAGAGAAGTGTCGTAAACGCAAACTAATTAGTAAGCGTTTACAAACGTCAATTCTTTACACTTGGGGTACTGGCGTGAAAGAGTTACAGACATCCATACAAACTTTGTCAATATTAGTAGGATGATAAAAAATATACTGCAAATAGTTCAAACTGCCAATTTCTGAAAGCAAAATCAAATAAATCTATAAAATCAAATCTATTGTATCAAACTGACAGTAACATGCAACAATTATCTCCAAAATGTTCACACACAAATTACAAGTTTACGTAGGTTTTTACCCTAGAAATCTCCCTCTAGATCTAAAATACAATGTTTACTATACGTAGGATGTCATTAGCCGGGGCCAGCGATGGACCACGACATTTATTTTACGGCATCCGGCTATAAAAGTGATCCAGTGCCTGCATTCTGCAGCGTTGCCCATTGGACACTGCGGCTCCACAAAACTCTACTAGATAAGGCATAAGTGGGTCATTGTAAAAGCAACGAGCGTACTTTAAAAATATAGCGGCGGAGGCTCACGCCCAATCGTAGCAGTGTAATATGAGCTGATAATAAAGGGTTGCAAATATAAGCAAGAAAGTGACACAAATTTGGAATGTAGATATATTTATGAGAGCTCAGTGGTGACGTTGAATTTCGAGACGAAGGTCAGGGGTTCGAATCCTACAATGAGCTTGAGCTTTCGGTGAAGGAAACATCGTGAGGAAACCAAAGAAATCTGGCTAATCTTCGAAACTGCTGGACCGATTTTAACGGACTTTCACTGACAGATAGCAGTAAATGAGAAAAATAATTAGGGTTTTGAGCATAAAATCTATACCGTACGCGGGTGCAACCGCGTGAGTCAGCTAGCTATATAATAAATTAGAAGCACTATTAATAAATCTAACTTTTATTCACTCATGCTGCTGTTACAAAAAAATAACACATCTAGTAATACATATATCAATGTAAGCTGCCCATAGCCCATGCCCCCACGGAAGTGATAAAGCTTTTTGGCTAAAAAAGCATTTGGGTGGCGATGGCGCGGAAGCAAAGTGGAAATTTCTCACTAGCCGAGATAATCTTGAGTTGGTTTTAGTACAGGCCACTGTGGGTTTTGTTCTGCCAAGTGGAACGATAACATTTTTTATAGCATCGATATATTATAAGTAGCAGTCAGTGACGCTTGTAGTTACTTATGGTCTGTGAATTATTGCGTCATTTTTAAAATCGCTAGTTTTAAAGCTGTAAAAGCATGCTTGATATTTTCAAAAATATAATAATATAGTAAAAAATATTACAAAAAAAGTTGGATTCCATAATACCTTAGAAACAATTGGACTGTTTTACAAAAAAAATAAACCGACTTCAAAGTACACTAAGAAGTAATCAAAGCCTGAACTGATGACAATGGGACCAAACGGGAAGTGTACCCTTACAGACAAAGAAAAAAATCCAAATCGGTTAATAAATGACGGAGTAAAGAGGTAACAAACATAAAAAAACAACCGAATTGAAAACCTCCTTTTTTGAAGTCGGTAAAAGAAGCAAAGGTATGTAATACAATTTGTAAACCCTTGTCGTTTTATCTGTAATTATTATTTTATGAAATGCTGTAAACTATGACAATGTAACTTTATACTTCAGCCGACAGACAATTATTACAGTAATGTGCCGCAATATCTTCATGAAATGATCCATAAACTACAAGTATTTCAAATATTAAACTATATCAGTTGATGTTACAAAACTTATCAATCATTAGAATGTTTGAAATCTATCTGAATTACATATTTCAATTGTATAATTATTATCTTTCACAGAAAGAACATAGAGTTCAAATCAATATACAAATCCGGCAAAATATAAAGCAACAAAGTCAAGCAAATGTAGTATTCGACCAGTAGCTATTAGAACAACGGTATCAATAAAACGTTCGGTCCAGATTGAGTACACTCACCAATATTAAAATCAATCAACAACATTTTATTAGCCAGTACCGCTAGACCGAAAAGTGTATTGACAAATGAACATCGACGGGTAAAAAGGAAATGAATCTGATTCACAGGAAATAGGACATTGATTCAATTGGCTACCGGCCATTGTTGGCAGTGAACCGTCACGGTCAGTTTTAACTTTAACTACTTACGTCGAGTGTGTTTATGTTATTCTTTAATTTAATCTATATATATAAAAATGAATTGCTGTTCGTTAGTCTCGCTAAAACTCGAGAATGGCTGGACCGATTTGGCTAATTTTGGGTTTGAACTATTTGTGGAAGTCTGGGGAAGGTTTAAATGAAGGGTAGGGTAGGGTATTACGCGAACGAAGTCGCGCCGGGCAGCTAGTAGGTATATAAATATTGTATGGTTCTATCTTCGAATGAATTTTGTTCTAGATACTACATAAGTATTCTATTTACTAGATGACGGGCCAGTTGGTGTGGTCCTATCACGCCGCAGGTCATGGGTTTGATTCCCAGCTTATGTATTTGTGTGCATGAACATGTATATGCATGTCCTTAGTCTGGTGTGAGTATAGTCTTAGTGTAATTATGTGTATATTAAGTACAAAAAGTAGTATTTAAGTTTATCAGTTATCTGGTTTCCATAGTACAAGCTCTGGGCCAGTAGACAAGATGGTTATCGACAATCGTCATCGACAGTAAACGATCAACCTTTGTATTGGATTGACATTTCAAATCGAAATATCACGTGATTTTTAACAATCTCTTATGTCAATCCCATACAAAGGTTGATCGTTTACTAACGATGACGATTGTCGACAGCCAACTTGTCTAGGGGCCCCCCTAGACAAGTTGGCTGTCGACAATCGTCATTAGTTTGGATCAGATAGCCGTGTGTGAAGAGAGTCCCAGGACATTTATTTATTTTTATTTATAACACCTAAACTAATGGACCCAGGGATATGAAATTTTGAGGAATTATTCGTAGAGTACCGTTAATGCTAATGTAAGGAGAAAGAAATAAATTTTATTATTATTATTTTATTAATGCTACTCGTCTCAAAGCGTCATATGTCCCAGGAAGACTGTAGTGATATTTACTTACGAGTATAAGTTGGTCGTTGGTGAAATCCAATCCTGTAACAATACAATACAATTAATGGTTCGGTTGATATTGAAAGAATCAATGTATTTAAGTTATAAATGATTGATATAACTGAACAAAGTTTTGATAAAGATACGATAAGTAAAATTCTTCATGAAATTAAAACAAAATCCGTTTCGATGTTTTCTTTATCAATTAAACAAAATATTATAGTTCAAGTAGCATGCAACCAGCCCCCCTATTAGAAACTGATTTAGTCCGCGAGTCCATCGAACCCCACTTTCCCTGCAATTAGTTGCGCTCAGAACAATGTGCAGTGATTTTTAAATGATCGCCCCCAGCGCCATCTGGCGTGCTCGGTCAATGCACCACTACTGAGTAATATTTGTAATTGCTTCTAGTCACATTTGCTAAAGGTAAATCCAGAAGGTCGTAATACCGGAAGGCCTAGATACATTTAAAAAACAAAAAAGTCGCTATTTATTTAAGTATATTAGAGAAATATTAAATTAATATTAAAATAAAACTAAAATATGTTCTAGTTACATAATTAATTTGATTCTCATACACTCTCATCCGGAAACTACATTTTCTGATCAATTTTCTCTAGTACGAATATCAAAGCTAATTAAGTAGCTAATTATAATTATTTTGTTGAATATTCCAAGCTAGAACTAAACAAAGGCCGTGAAATTATTTTCGTTGTCGCCGTGCCAATACGGGGTAAATCATCATCATCATCAGCCTATAATGTCCCACTGCTGAGCACAGGCCTCCTTTCACAAATCAGGGTGAAAGGGAATGGGCAGATACTCCACCACGCGTGCCCACTGCGGATCGGTGGAGGTAGGCTAGTGGTCAACCTACTGTTGGAATTTTTCAAGCCGCCTAGGAGGCATCCAACTAGCTTAACGACTATCACAATTTAGTGATAACCGGGACCAACGGCTTTACGTGCCTTCCGAAGCACGGAAACGCTCGATTTGAAATACCACTAGGCGGTCACCCATCCAGGTACCGACCAAGACAGACGTAGCTTAACTTTGCCGATCGATTAAGAACGGCTAATCATGCTACACCACGAGCGCGGGGTAAATCGTTCCATAATTAAAATCTCCAACAAAATAATATTAAAGGCACTCAGCTTAATTTGCCAGCATTACGTACGCTCCGCTATTTATTGGCGCCGAGAAATTAATATTTCGCGCCGATATCAAAAGTTCACGCTCAACTAGCCACCCCCTGGGGTCGACAATAACTACACTTCGGACGAATTGTCGCAGGTGAGCGCCAAATGCGCTTATATTATTTATTTTTTACCTTCTATTACTGAGATCAAACGTTGTCGTAGTGACGGTGCGTGGGTGAACGCGGAGACGAAGTGGGGGGAGGGGTGCGAGGGATTATCGCGAATTATTCACGTGCCATAAAGCCCAAATTACATCGGCAGCACGTGCCGTGACGTATGCAATATTGCGAGGATCCTCCCGCGGGTTTGGGCACTGAAAACAATCGCCACTGGGTGCCAGTCTCGCGTAAACTCATCATATTGGAAACGAACTCTAACTACCTACTGCTGCCTACATAAATAGCTATTTTGAAATAGGTGAATAGCATGAAGTTTTACAATTGATCCAAGTAGGTATACAAAATTTCCGAAACAAATGTGATGTGTACAACTGACATGTTATATAGTAAAGCATATGAAATTCCCACCGCCCATTACAATATTCATCGGAGGAATGTTTTCCGGGAAACAATTAATTCGGCGTCACTAAACAAATAGCGTCATTGCGGTTCGACTGGCATGCCAGTCGTATAAGCGTTCCATTCGAGCACCTATTAAATTCTGAATGCGAGGTTAATCCGCAATTACCGCCTAGTTATCGCCGGAAGACGGTGGAGATAGTTAGGGCCCGGAAAATATTCCGTTCACTAATTATTCCGCGTAATTAAACGCGAGCATTATCGTGCGACGCCGCCGCCACCTGCCGGCATTGTGCGAAAGTGATTTACTGCGATCCCGCCGCGATTCCGTTGCGATTCCATAACGGATCCCCGGCTCTTTTTGCACCAATTAATTATCGAATTGCTGGTGTTTAATAATTGCCGTGAAATTAATGTTAAGTGCAACGGTCTATACTGTCCTGAAAAACACAATCAATCCTCATATGAAATAGTCAATTGTGTTAGTATCCGAGTGAATACTGCAACAAGTAAACAACAGAGACCGCAAAAAAATGAACGTGAAATACTTATTTTTTCTCGAGAAGATGAAAAAATAATGCCGGCAACAATATGGGCCCCTGTTATCAGGGCGCAGTCCCAGGGTCCACTCTTATTACAGAGGCAGGCGGTCTCTAATTTGCTCCCGGAGAAGTTCCTCTTATTTTCCCGTCGTCCCCCGGCGGAGACGGCAGCCTACTTCTTAGAATGAAACGTTATTCCGTAATGAAAATTTTGCACTAGTTCATATAAAGTTTTCTTATTTTTTTTACATGGAAACCTTATTTTCTTGCCCTGCTATTGTTGAAATTGATACTAAAATATAACGTTTTTATTTACAACAAATATGTACAAAATACAATCTATATATAGAAAATTTCCTCAAGCCTGCCGAGGTTCCCAGAAGGCTGGCAGCGTTTCCTCTTTGGATATCCAAGCTTACTTAATAATTATTTAATTATAATTTTGGGAACTCGTACACCTATTTTTCATACAATTTTGTTATAATCACCACTACGGCTTTTAATTTTAATTTATAATTAACAATTTTACTGTGAAAAGCAACCGCTAACATTCCCAATGTTTGCTTTTCTCAGTTATTTTTTTTCTTTTTTTTTTCTTTTTTTATACGACTAAGTCGGTAAACAAGCATACGGCCCACCTGATGGTAAGCGGTTACCGTAGCCATATGGACGCTTGCAACACACGAAGCATCGCTCACGCGTTACCGACCTTTCCCCCCTCCCCAATGAGCTCTGGCGACCTTACTCACGCGCAGGAACACAACTTTACACAACATAAAGTTATTTGGCTGCGGTACTCTGTAAGGTGGAGGTACTTCCCCAGTCGAGCTGCTCTTTGAGCGACTAAACACTATGCTCTACCTCTCTTAAAAATAACTAATCAAATCTCAAACCTATTTAAAACTGTAAATCTAATCAAGAAAATCATGGATATATTTTCGTTCCTCGTACACAGCATATTTCTTATACATGTACTTGAGTATAAGCTCATTAGTAATTACGCAGGGCTGGCGTGGACGCGTGGCTAAATATTTTCTCGAGTCGCCCGCCCAGGCCAGCCCGCAGTAATCAAAAGAACGGAGCTCGAGGCTGGAGGGCCACCCGCCCCGAGCTCCCGGGCTAAATCAAAAATTATTATTGTTCACGCACTTTTTCTTTTTGGTAAATTATTTTTGTGACACGACTTTGCACGTTATTCATAGAAAGTAATGTTGAAAAATAAAACCATCGATTCTAGTTCTAATCTAACTTAGAACTACTACTAATTGACTAACATAACTACAAATTAAAGGCCACGTACATAATGTCACCTTACTATGACTGTCAAACAATGTGACATTATTTACGTGACCATTTGATATATTAAATTAAATATCGTTTTATTAGTAAGGGGGTAAATATTTAAATAGATCTTTTATGAATATTATCTTAGCTTTTGGAATTCAGTGTCATAAACAATCTTCTCCGTAATTGCTACATAAACATGACGTCAGAAAAAAACCAACATTTTGTTAATGAGGTTAAAGAACAACGCGAGGTGGAGTGGCGCGTCATTAGCGCACGGAGCGTCGAGCGGAGCGGGAGCGGGAGCGGGCGTCTCGCGCCACAAAGCCGCCTGAATTAATGACACCTCGTGAAAAGCCGAGATGAGTTATTTTCGAGAGGAAAAGGCGAACGTGAAGTGGCGCGGTTGTTTTACACGCGCGTTGGTGACGTTTTGTTTGAACTAACGAGGTCAATAGTTGAGCGGCGTTCATGGCTCGCGGCGCGCTGCGGTGCGTCAGTAACAAGTTCTCGAGTTATATTTGTTACTTCTAAGATATTCTTTTTGTTTCTTTGAATCTACAGTTGAGGGTTCGCTTTGTGAGGAACGCTCGAGGAATCGAACTGTGCTGAGTATTGAGATGAGATTTGTAGTTGTGAGATGCTGGGTCCGACAAAATACAGTTTCTCTAGAAACGGTATAAAATTGACTGTAACTTAATAAGAAAGAAAGAAAGATAATAACTTTATTCATGGCATAACAAAAAGAAATAGGTACAAACATTAGAGACAAAGGAGAAAAAATAATAAATCGATGAATGTTATCTCAATATTGTACTAGCTTAGTTTGTAATTCAGAATTCTAACATAGGTATCATTCATATCTGATTTGCGTTGCGTTTGATGAAAAACCTACAAAACCTATAAATACCCGACTAGGCTTACCTCTTACATTTATGTGATACAACGATTTTAATTTAGATAAGTACCATAAAATGAACTTTGCTATTAATATGATAAGGAAACGTAAGTTAGTTACTGGTACAAATGCAAATACTTGCATTTATCATTCCTTTTGTCCTCCCACAAAATACTCCCACGTATAAAAACCAAGACGTTTTCATAACAGGAACACGTCACTCGAGATTCGAAATCAGAACGCGAAAAATTATCAAAAAATCCCGCGCTCCGTATCGCATGTCGCGCCTGCAAGAACATTATCTGGGTTTTCTTAAAAAAAAAAAAAAACATAGAAAGTTTAAGGTTGATCAGAAGCACCGATACGCTTGCGCTACCGTTTACGCGCCCTTTGTTCGTAACGATAATAAAAACTCAAACAATGAAGGCTGAACAAGCAGCAGTCGTTGCCTCAAACACGCCCCACTTGACAGATAAAAAAATAATATGTACTCTCGCTGGACTCGGATCTCTTATTATGTTCCCAAGACCATCACACTCAAACCAGTTGTGGGAAAGATTTGAACGAAATATAAATCATAGAAAACATAATTATGCCTACCTACCTTTTGGTATGTACTTACGTAAATAAAATTATATTTTTTTAAATTGATTTGTGTCCCGGAAATTGTTCCAACCGAAAATCCATTCGACGGGCTTGAGTAAATATAGAATAAGATGGTAAATTCAAGAAATAATGTAGTAACACGTGTTATGTCACCCTTTTACTGGATTGTTATATGTGAAAATCACATGGATCCGGAGTTCTAATGTCTGTAATGAAGGTACAGTCACTTACAAAACCATCTCATGTGTAAAATATTTTGCAAAAAACATCTTGGATAATTAATATCATAAGAAGGATAGAGCCAATAAATAAGCGATATCAAAGATTTATTTCAATACATACATATTTATTTCGTGCAAACTTTGATTAACTTCATAATTAGCAAACAATCGGCACAACCTTTATATTATTATACCTATTCATATTATTATGCAAATATTAAACAACGACCGATTAAAGTTGGTTATCCAAATTAATTTTAAAGTAACTCACGTCCAGCTAACAAAAATTGAAAAACTTTTGGAGTTGACTGTACTGGTGCGCACCTGGGTCGCCGGGGGCTCCTATTCAAATGCAAATCAAACGTTCCATTTTTAAAATCTACCATCTCGGCACTCCTTGCTTCCGGAATGACTTATGTCCAATCGCTACCAAGAGGGCTCATTACTTCCAATTCAATAACACTCGTATGGTAAACGCCTCTAAATTCAATTTCCCGTACAGTTATTGTGATATACGTCGATTTGGTGCTAGTAAATATTGTCGTTTGGGACCTTTTGGGGCAATTTTTGAGTACCCAGGTGTGCTCCCGATCCGGTTAAGGGAATCGTCCTTGTTAGGGATTCTCGTATAAAATCGTTTAATGGTTTGTTTTTAATTTCATTTTTACATTCAGCGGCGCGATGTAGTAAATTATTGATAATAAAATGTTCGAGGTTTATTGGGAGTGTTTGTAATTCGATCAGTTCGGGCGCACAATGGGCCTTAGTAGTGAATGAATTTGAGAGTTCGTGGGCGGGTGATTTAAATACGTATTTATTGTTATTATTAGACTGAGACCAATATTAATTTGTCAACAATGATTAAACATATTTAACTACTTCAAAGTGCTTATAATCATTTCAGCAGCTATATATTTTTTATTGAAGGTTAGACATAAGAATTTATTCGATCTTATAACTTTATTATTGATGGTGATTTTATAGCCGATCACAAATTTCTATAGAATACCTCGCATTCCTATACAAAAAATACCCTTTATCATAATCGATTAGAGACCTCACACGGCCCTTGCAGACAGCATGGCACCGTCTATCTCTACATCTTATGGTTTGATGTCTAACTAAATGATTTACTATTCTTACAAAAATCCAATCATTCCAATTGGGACCAATGTTGGTAAAAAGTGCCAACGTGCTGATCCCAAATTTAATTAATGTTGGTCGTAAATAATACTTACCCAACAAAAAAAGCTATTGCTTTTTGCGTTCTCAAGACAATTGAGATGTGGTGATAGATACAACGATTTAATGGTTTTACACTGTTTTTTTTTTGTATCTATGTTACAGCCTCAGAGTATATAAATACTACGTAAAATTACAGCTTTCGCTGCAAAATCATAAATAATTAGGTAACTATGCAGGTTACTTGGATTCAACACCATATATTTTACCATATTTTTATTTATTGAACCTTTGATTCTTTCAAAGGCTCGCAAAAAAATAAAATGTTTCAGAAGAATAATCCCCTTTCATATAATAAAATCCAATGGTATTTATTAACAAATTCAGACGCAACTTTATTAAGTGTGAATCATTTTTATAACCCAAATAGAAGCCACACAAATAAATATCTGTTTGTAAAAAAACTTTAGTCCAATATCAAAAGAGACATCAAGCCGCACAAAACATTATTTTTCCCATATATTACACATGAAAAACAGATTATAATTCATATTTTGCTACGCAAATCACAGAATCGAATAATTCACCGATAAAAAAGTATCGTCTATCCATCGGAGACGGGTCGAGGCCACACAAAGGGCTCTTATAGTTCGCCAATAATAATAGCTAATAGTTTTCTCAAGTTCTATACAAAAATGATTTAGTGCGCTCAAAAGTCAGGCAGTAAATCAAAGAGCTATCTCGAACCGAATCCTGCAATACTCGATCCCATAATGATCTCAAAGGACACGTGCTCTCTCATTATTTGAACTCGTAGCACTTTCGTTCCTGATTTAAAATAAATAAATTTTATTGCGCCATCTGTCATAAGGGAGATAAAACTTGTAATGGCGTCCACGCAGGAGTCGTCTCTTGCGCAGGCTGTCATTCTCCCACTGACATTTATGCCGATGTGACTTAAGTTAGTGTTAATGCTACGATCAATGGTGTTTCCCTCATTACGGACCCTCGCGATTTATTGGTCGTTAGAGTCTAAGATATTGTCGAACAAACATTATTAATGATGAAGACGATTCAAAACCCAATATCAAGTAAATCATTGTGAAGTTCGAAACAATTGTGTAATGTGGAGGCGTATTAAAAAGTAACCTGGGGCTCTACCGCGTAACTTTGGTGGTAATCGTAACGAACACCATTATTTTTTTACTCCAATGACGCGCACGCTGTAAGACGCGACGAAGACCATTCTTGGGCCCTGATTGGATGAAATTCATTAATGGTGTTCGCTACGATTACCACCAAAGTTACGCGGTAGAGCCCCAGTTCATGAAAATATTAATTACATTATACTTGTATTAAAAAACTCAATGGATTGAACCCACATGTAAAAATTATACGTGTTAAAATATCTTAGCAGAGGTTTTGATGATTCTAAACATCTCTTGATCGTATTAAAGAGAACCCACTTGAAAAAAGTTCAATAATGTACACAAAAAAATAACATAACGTGGGCTCACCACTCGAAACTCCATCCAGGCAAATTAAATTTATACACGAAATGTAATAACAGAGGGCATCAAAAGGCCTCGACTGTCCGTGCGGAGCTTTCCTTTTAATTAGACCCTAAGTACTCGTTAAAAAACAGGATCTTCCCGAACAGACAAAGCGCGCTGTGCTAACAAACAGTGCGAATGTAAAAACGTTGGATAAATAAGTGGAAAAATACAGGTAAGTCCAAGAGGGGTTTTTGTACGGTCCGGCCGGCCACTTAGGTCATCCTGCGAAATAAAGCCCCAAGTTTTTTATATCGCTTTTAAATGCGAGGCCCGTACGTCCAGTCAGACCCGCCTCATCCCCTTCTACGATAATGTGAAAGGAAACAAACGAAAGAAAATGTTTCCGAGCGCCTCGTTCGCTTTTATTGAACAGTCTTATTCGTAGTTTCGATTGCAAATAGTTCGTGTAATTCAATTAACTCGCTTAAAAAAAACGAAAGAAAATTGAGCTATAAAAAATATAATTGGAGCTAAATTTTACCTGAGGAGAAAAAACAACGTGTTTAAGAAATCAGCGAGACGCATAACTACGTTCGCACCGTTTCGTAGAAAACGGTTTTGCACCGACGACCTATTGTTTGCGTAATATGTTGCGTGAAGCTTTTTGCGTCTCCCGTGGCACAACGATGCAGTTGTGGTTCAACAATAATTAATTTTAAATACAATTTTTGAATAAAAATTGTTGGATGGACAGCAATAGTCGACATTATTGTAGCTGTGTTTGACGGATGGTGGGCGAGTTCTAAATTTAAATAAATCTTGGCATGTTTATGAGTAGGTACCCTTTGATAGGAGTCTTCATGTGTGAAGCTATACGTTTTCAATTTGGCTAGTGAGGGAGGACTGTGCTCGACGGGAACCGAGGGGCCGAGTGTTTGAAGCGGTGATTAGTAATGCGGCGGGGGTTTATGGCAAAATAATCTTAGTGGAGACGTTAATGAGAAAACATTATGCCTGGCCGCTTGGGACAGCCGCCAATTAATTAATTTCTTTTTGTTTGTGTATACATGTAGTTTTTTCTATGTTGATTAAAAAGAAGTAACTTGCTGGTATTCGTTAACACTGATTTCCACTGCAGCGGAGGGAAATTCACTCAAGCTCAAATATCAACTACGCTTTGTGAAAAAGTAGGTTCGATAGAAGACTCTTCGTTGGGCCAGTTGGCGCAGTTGGTTAAGATTCACCTTACGCGCCGCAGGTCGTGGGTTCGATTCCCACACAGGACATGCATTGCATGAACATGTCTGTATGTCCTGAGTCTCGGTGTAAATGTGTGTTTGTATATTTACAAACAAAAAGTAGTATATGTATTATAACAGTTATCTGGTTTCCATACTACAAGCTCTGCTTAGTTTGGGATCAGATGACCGTGTGTGAGGAATGTCCCGGGATATTTATTTATAGTTATTATTTAGATTGTGCTTAAATACAAATCGTAAAGTATAGAATAATAAGTCTAAAAATATGCTCTACCTCTCTTAAAACTGAAATAAAGTTATTTTTTTGTAATAATAAATTATAATTAAATTTTGTCACAAAAAGGAAAGAAAATTAATAAGCCGCCTTAATACCCTTCCGTCCAATGGGAGTAAAAATAAATCGATTTTGTCTTACTCCGCTGAACACAGGAAGGGTTGTCTTTCAGCGCCTCGTTCTAATAATGACTTATGATGGTGAATTTAGCCATATATATTTGGGTATGCCTATGTATTCATAACAGCTCAGTGACGTCTAATGCCATGATGAAAGGTCGGGAGTTCGAATCCGATGAGCTTGAACTTTCGGTGAAGGAAAACATGAAGGAAACTATAGTACGGTGGTAGGATACTTTGTAGTCCTCTGGCTGAAAACCCTCGGGTTGAAAATTCGTTAAGATTATGGTGTGTTCCGGCAATTAGACATGAGAGCCTTATAGGATTAAAAAAAAGGCAATACATTAGCAATCACATGGAATTGCTATCAGTGGTGTAATGGTGTCAAACATAGGCCTAGTAAAAAAGAACTACCCATGGATGATAGCTCGATTTGCCATGAATCCGCTGAACCATTACGATTTGATTGGGAAACAAACATACAAAAAGAATTTCGCTTGTAAAGATTGAGCTGATCACAATTTAATCAAAATAGATAAGAGTATTTCTTAGTCGGAAACGCGCGAGTGATACCCGTGGTATTGCACACACCTATACAGGGTGTAACGGAAATTTTATATGCATAATAGTTTTTGGTACTGGGCGCACATATCGCGGAAGAGAAAATTTTATATTAATATACTACTTAATTACTAGCAAGGGACACATTATGATAATGACCTTCATTTTCCGGTGACATGGTTTTAAATGACATGGTATTAATTTGGTTATGATTTTAAATCAATAAAATTGGAAACAAAAATTTGGTACTAATTTTTGAGTAATTTATTTTGAGGTGTAACTTTTTTTTAGAGAGTCTGTACCTGATTTAGTTTTCACCCCTTTCGGATGTATACTGGGTGGAGATTCCGAAATGGCAGATTTTCGAAACCTATGTTGGGTTAGTCATGCTGAACAACTTTTACTATGGGACCAAAACTTTGAATTCTCAAAAAAAAAATTACTTTTCATACATTATCAAGTTTGACATTTAATAAGGAAAGTAAATAAAAAATGAGAATTTACTATCGGTTCCATAGTAAAAGTTGTTCAGCATGACTAACCCAACATAGGTTTCGAAAATAATTATGCCATCTCAAAATCTCCACCAGTTATACTCTTTTTGTTACACCCAGTATAGGCTACGGTACCCGCTTAACATCACATTAGTAGTAGAAGAACCAACACTAACTTTAGCTTGTATAATATCAGGATTAGGTAGGAGTTCATATACACAACCTACACATATCATGATCAATGAAGTTCACATAATACATGTTCAACAACATACATTCATAACTATGGTTGTTTATCTAGTATCAAATAAACAATAAATTGTTGACGAAACAACTGAAGTCACGAATACGAAGTAAAACTCGTCAGTTGAAACTTTGTAACAATATCGAAACCAAGTAAATGAGAGTATTGTAATTAACCTTTCTAAGAACACCAATAAAGGTGAACAATTGTTTATGAAATGCCTAGGGCATACAACTGTCCCTACTAATGGTTCCTTTCGAGATTCATTCGATTATTTCTCATCAATCAATTATTTTTCATTTATGGATATACTTTTTTTTCTCACCACTAAGGCATCAGACATACTTCGGCCCGCCTGATGGTAAGCGGTTTCCGTAGCCTATGGACATTTGCAACAGCAGGAGTATCACTTGTGCGTTGCCAACCCTGCAAAAATCTCTTCACACACCCTTTTTGCAACATGCAGAACCCCACGCTGTAACCCCACAGCCTGAGCGTCCGCGGTGGTAAGCTCCTTGGAAACCGCACAGTACGAAACTAGTTCCAATGTGCTTTCAGTGAGTGGTTCCCTTCTAGGCTTTGCGTACTTACTAAGATTTTGGTCAAAATAAATTGAAAGGGATATACTTACCGTTTGGTCCCATTTTCATCAGATCAAGATTTGATTACTTCTTAGTGTACTTTGAAGGGTTTAAGTTTTTTGTAAAACAGTTTTTCATGGCTATAACTTGATAGAAAACTCATAGTAACAATTACTTATAACAAACACTTGAAGTTGGGTTATTGTACGGACAATGTCACTTATCAAGTAGAGGGCACGATCTATGTAAAGTTGCGTTGTTTTCGACAACTTCAACAAGAAAGTTCTTGAAAAGAATTAAACGAAAACTCCTGCTTCTTCGTATTTTATATTGCTTTTTTTAATACACAATTTTTATTCTCTACAAAACTAGTTATAGAAAGAAATGTAATGCCAAGTTTTTGGCATGACAAAATTGCTTTTTAGATTCGATTTCAATATTCTTCAATAGAAGATACATATAGGTAGGTATATCAAAGGTAAAATCAGCAGTATTGGTTTAACTATAACGTATAATATAGGTAACACTATACAAATAATACATAGCATTTGCTTCTCTGCAGTTTTAATAAAACATGAAGAATAATAAACTCTATCTTATGAGCAACTAAGTGGTAATTAGGTTAAACAGGGTGCGGGCAGTCGATGCGAACGGCAAATTCCTATTGTGGCGTTATCGCCGTCCCCCAGTCGACAACCCGGCCATGGCGGAATGTCGCCAGCTAACTTTAATTCCTTTTTATTAAGCATTTTTTTTAATTTCTACTAGTTTTTTTCCATTTAATAAATTAGCTAGACACCTGGCGAATAATGCACTTGGAGTATGTTAGTCTCTGCATAATGGAACGCTGTTTAATCTGACAGCTTTTAGATATTGATTGATTATCTTTTAAATTGAGGGGATGACTAAGTATGATTGATCAATCCAAAAAAAAACTAACTTAATAATATTTTTTTTTTAATTTTACATTTTCACTAAAATATAAGTTTATATCCTGTACGTGAAAAATGCCGTGTCGTATTAGGTACCAATGCAGGAGAACGAAACTATCGACGAACGACAAAATAATCTTTTATGTTCTTTTGTGATAAGAATATAAATTAAAACCCAAAATTCAATCAATCCGTTTCAATTTCCAAGACATAATCGAGAATGGGGTGTCAACGTTTACCGACCATCGAGAAGTGAGATAATGCTGGGTAGACACGTGCGCGGGCACACTCCATCGAATCGCAATACGTACCCAATCAGGATTATACAAATCCCTCGCGGCTACACGACGACGGGAAAATAATTACGATGGAGCAGAGTTAATCAAGTGCCGTCGAGAAATCGAGGAAAAACTCCCTTATGAGTATGTATCTTTACATTTTATATTATTACATATTTTTAGGCTAAAGAATTCATCGCGTAGTCATTAGAAGAGCATTGGATACTAATTTATCTTCATGTATACTATTTACGCTGATATGACTGCTTGTAGTAAATGGTAAAATGATTTTATATCCATACTTTTTCTATAAAGGAGAAATTAGGCGACCCATAACCGTACCAAATTTTAACCCATAGTCGCCAAATGATAGAATTATCAACTCAAAGTTATGTTTTGTCAAATAAGTATTTCTATTGCCACTATAACAGCAAATATCCATATGGCTACGTAACCGCTTACCATAAGGCGGCCAGTGCTTGTTTACTGACTTCTTCGTATAAAAAATAATTTAAAGTGCAATACAAGAAACGTCTTCCTTGGCGTTTTTTACTCGATTTTAATAGGTAAATTTGGAATGTTCAGAGATTGTGTATAGTCGCTATTAAAACAAATAATAATTTATTGTACTGTGGTACGGAACCCTTCATGTGCGAGCATGACTCGCACTTGACCGGTTTTTGAAATATATGTAGGTAGGTAGGTAAGCAAATAAAATCTACAACTTTAATAGAATGACATGATTAAATAAACATAAATTACAGATGATTGTACAACTGCAACAACAAACGGCGTGGATACCTATTTAATTGAAGCCCAGAGGCCAATGTTCATCGGGACGTGATGAAGCGTCACACATCACATCAGTGAGCCCTATGACCGAGCCATTGCACCATTGCACACCCTACAATGTCGCAAGTCGCAATACCTTTTTGTACTATATCATCAACAAAAATGAAGTAAGAATGTTGAATGAAAGGTAAGGAAAATTTACATAATATTCCATTCTAGAATACATTTACGGAGCTTTCAAAATAGATGAAATCAGCTTAATCGATGATTCATCTATTAATCCGGTTTCAATAATTTACGGACCGTTATCGGTTAAGATTTATTAAAATTAAGACTCTTACTAATAATGAAGCAAATACCTCAAAGCTTTGCATAGCAGACCCATATGGAAGTAGCTATCACAGGTAAAATTAGCTTACGAAATGATCTATATGCCCAGTTTGGCAATTAAAAAACCTACCATTGGTAAGCAAAACGATACGTTTTTGTTTATTGAAACCGGGCAGCTGATTTTTATCTCCACGGAAATCTGTAGTGATACTCTTTTGTCCATAGTTTAAAATGTGCCGATCTGTTGCTTTCGATCCTTCAAAATTATATAGAGACAGTGCCTTGGTACCAAGGTATTAATTTTTTCATATCACCTATTCAATTCAAATACATAATTCTTACAATACATACAAAATCTTGACCTGTATTGAATCACAAAGTACACGTGTGCCTTTAAAATTTACCCTTTCAAGTTGCGAATCGTTGAGTTAGCAGCAAGCGATCTTCGTCAGCCGATTCAGAAGTTCACTTAGCCAATGAATACTGGACCGGGGCTGTCCTCGCGCATCCATTCACGGAACACCCTATATTTTTAATGTTAGGTATTTCTATTCAAATCGACGAGCTATTGGAAAGAGAGGTCCCTAACGTTGGATTAGTGTTGGAGAGGTATCGATGGCTATCGATGGCTTTCGATTTTTATGTGATATCGACCCGCGCATTGGTTGTTTTAATGGTACAACACTAATCTTTCAATAGCTTTTCTCACACATTTCTTCTGCTACCTTTATTTTCCTTGTATATCAGTCTCAATATTTGAAAGTTCAATACGTAGTTTCTTACTCAGACAGTCTTAGAAACGATATTGTTGTGGCAACTTCCTACATATTTTCGTCTATTATAAGCTTCTGACTCCTAAACCAAGTACGATAGAGTCTTTAAAACACATAATAATTTGTATTTCCTTGGTCCAAAGACATACAAATATATTATTGAAAGAACCTCTACCTGTCTTTCTCTAAATTTTCATATATTGGGAGTATCAATATGATCCTTAGTTAAATGTAAAGTAAAGAGTAGCTCAACTAGGGAAGCAGCTGCACCTTACAGAAAACCACAGCCAAATAACTTTACGTTGTGTTCCTGCGCGTGAGTAAGGTTACCAGAGCTCATTGGGGAGGGGGGAACATGTTTGTGATGCCTAGTACTTATGTTGCAAGCGTCCATATGGCTATGGTATCCACTTTCTATCAGGCGTGCCGTATGGTTGTTTAGAGACTTTGATGTATATTTTTTTAATATAAATAACAACCTCAGATTACAGAACAAGGCAGATAGAGCGCGCGGAGCACGGAAGTGAGGCCAAAAAACAAATACAAATTCAAAAGCGAATACCAGGTATGTGTTTTTCAATTTATTCCTCGCGCTCTAAGTATCTGCCTTTTGTTCTGTAATCTGTGATAACAACACATTTTTTTTAGTAAAACGGATTATCCTGCATCGATGATAGATAACGCGTAATTGTAGATAAGATGTCGGCAACATCACTAATCGCTAGAAAGCTCCGTCGACCAATTACTCTGAAAGACTCGTATAACATGGAGGTATTTCAATTTAACTTATTGGCTCATGTGCGGATTTTGACATCTTTTTCCCTGTCCGTAAATCATTTATTTCCATTTCATCAAACGGCCATTACTGGAGTGCAGATTTCTTCTGGACTTTGCGAACATCTTTTGTATTATATTCTTATTTTTCAGCCACTTTCGATATATCTGATTCCCTTTCTCTTTCATTATCAACTCTAGATGTTTGCGTTTTTCGTAAAAATGAACTAATATGGGACCATGGGACGCATCGCGATATAAGGCTACGTGCACACGGTCACACTATCTACGTTCTAGTTCATTAGGCGGGCGGCGAGCGACGCGCGGCGTGCGGACGCGCGCTCTCGTATCGGAGAACCGCTCATTTTTCAAACCGCGTCAAACGTGCGGCTTTAATGCGTGAATATTACAAATAGCTTTTCTTTTTGCAAGATAAATGGTTTCACAATTCATGCAATAAATAATACAGATACCAAAAGTAATTTAACTCGAATAATGTTTAAGTAAATTAATCCTAGCTCACCTTCGCAGTTTTACCTACCAAAGCATACATGCTTTTTGTTTTTTTTTTATGTCTAAGTATGTATGTGTGTAAGGAAAAATATTCATATTTTATTGTTTCATCTTAGGCTTCGTCATCGCCCCTTATGGGCGGATCAGTGGCCAAACGCAAGCCCATTTAATAAAAAGAAACTCGACTGCTATTAAAATAATTGTCACCCATACCCCACCCATATGAAGCCCGTACCTGCACAGTAGGTACCTAGCAATTTAATTTGCACTACCCCCCGCCAATCGGGGACAATATTCAAATAAGGCTTCATCTATTAACGGACCCCATCGCGACATGTTCCATTATCTATCACTTCCATCAGCAGAAACCCTCCCGAGCTCTGTTGTCCTACAGGGCGCTTTATTTTTGTAAGATTTTTTGGCTAATTAAAAGCGAAAATATTTGGTAAAAGCGGGTTTATTTGTAAAAGTAATTTTGGATACCAATTCAAGAATAGTTTGACTAGTAACTGATATAGAATAATAGTAATAGTAGTAGAGTAAGCAATATGCTAATTTAACGTAGTAAACCCGTTTTTTTCTTAAATAATATTTTATACCTAAGAAAATATTTTATGATTACATTATGAACCCCTTACCAATCTGTGGTGAAACAAGGCGGGTCGATGGAACAATTTTTAATAACCCCTTGAGGTCTCCCGCTGGGCACCTCAGTACATGACCGAGTCAATCACAGTGATGAAAATACACCCTAGTATATTTTGCTTATGACAGACCATTTTTTATGAATAATATAATATTTTTGCGGAGCACAATACGTAAATACTGTAAGTAGAACATGTGTCTAAAATAATCGCTACGAAGTTTTTAGTTTCGAAGTAGTTTTCGTAGCACAAATTTCTTTCTCAACCAAATAATGAACAAATTTTTGGAGCAAATTATTTTCAAATAGTTCGGTAAGAATGTTACTAATATTATCATGCCAAAAAAAGTAATTACGTTTGAGTGTACGTACGTATGTACGTTAGTGAAGGTGTTTTGAATTGCACCGTATAATACGATATAGATAGATAAAATATAGGATACTACTTACCCCGAAAAACATTGAATTTCACGGAGACTTTGAAACCGTAAGGTTTAAGCTTGTAAAGTAAATAAATAATAACCAGATTAGATTTACTCTAGATTCAATAGTTAGTTTATCTGGACGTCCTCTAAAAATCAATTTATAAAACTAAATCATTAAAATAGTAATACGTCGTCAGTATTACTTTTAGTTGTAATTTTTCAGGGGCGCAGTCGACGATACTCGACATGATTTGATGGGCCGCGGGCCGCTCTTTGTGCCACAGAAAATAATATCGCGCCAAGCACGGATCATTGGAGGCCGCTGCACTTTAGAGTATTTTCATCTGTTTTGTCTGTTACGAATGCTACAATGGGGTGCGATTTAAAAAAATTGCATCGTTTTTTATATCTTTACGTAATATATTGTCGATATGTTTTTTGATCAAAATTAAATATTAATATTCTTTATTCAGATAACAGCCCACTTTGAACATATATATTATGAAAAACTGTAAAATGAAAATTAAGTAAGAAAAAAGCAATATAATTAATATTTATATCCAATATTGGCATTCCGTTGCATTTATAATAAACCCTGCCAGGTCGTTACTTATGGTAAACAAGTTGCTGTTTTCTGAGCATTGAACATAAATATATTCCATCTAAGAACAGAATTTTCATAGTGACAAAAATATGAGTATGCGGATGCTTATAATTTAAACGTAAAAGTAAAAATAAGTCAACAACATTTTTAAATATATCTAAATGACATCTTTATAAAATCTACAGTTAATTCAAACAAACTAACACAGTGAATCAACCTGACAAAACAAGGGTGAAAATGAAACAATGGCGCATCAACGCAACTTCACCCCTCAGTTACAAACCACAAGAGAATATCATAAACGTCGGCTTAAACACTCGTCTCGACGGATATTAAGTAAATAAAAACATAATAAAATAATAAATTCCGTGCAACATATGGCACAGAAGCGATATTTGAATCTGTGCAATTGGGGAGCAAGTAGTTTATGAACTTGTCGGGCTTTTGATATTAATCGATGCCTTCATAAGAATGGTGTAGTAGAATATGGTAAGTTCAAAGAATTTTAGCTTAAAAAATAAGTTCATAATTAAGTCTTAAAAAAATCTTTCCACAAATATAAGTCCTAGATTTTCAACTTGAAGTTTGTAGCGAGATGAATACTAAAAAGCACCCTTTTTTTATGCGACTAAGTCGTTAAACGAGCATACGGCCCGCCTGATGGTAAGCGGTTACCGTAGCCATATGGACGCTTGCAACTCACGAAGCATCGCTCACGCGTTACCGACCTTTCCCCCCTCCCCAATGAGCTCTGGCGACCTTACTCACGCGCAGGAACACAATTTTACACAACATAAAGTTATTTGGCTGCTGGTATTCTGTAAGGTGGAGGTACTTCCCCAGTCGAGCTGCTCTTTGAGCGAATAAACACTATGCTCTACCTCTCTACCCTACCACTATGCTATGGTATCCTCTCGATGTTTTTCATTCTGCTCAAACTCATTCACAAACTTCGCCACAGCATTCAACACTGACAAATCATCACTTTAACAGTAGTTCAGGTTGGTCCGTAAATTGTATTTGTTCCTTGTATAATTTCTATTCTAACCATGAGGATAACATGAAATTGAGGTTTGTGCACTGATAGATTTTTATTACGATCGATCCGTCAACAAATCGAATCGAAAGCCAAGCCACGGAACGCAACACTACTTGTACTCGGTGTAATGCAGCTCCCCCGCGATGCATCGAGTGGTGTATCGAGATCGAGACTCGAGTAATAATCGAACCCTCCCGCCGCGGTGTCCCGCACTCAATCTCGGGGATTTGTAAGCACCCGAGGATACTTTTACCATCCTTCAAACATTTGCCATTGAAAAATAAACTTTATCGTAAACTAATAAGGATTAAAGTTACGCTTTTTGTAGGTACACTTAAGTTTGTCTAGGAATTCCAAAGAATCGCGGACGGTTATTGAATTTCTTTGCATTTTTGATTTGTCTCTTCATTTGATTTGTTGATCAATCACAATCTAAATAAATAAAATAATTTATGCATATATACCATAATGAATATTTTGAATTGCAAAAAGGATATTTTTTTATAATCATTACAATGGATTCACTTAGGTTATGATTAAGAATGGTGGAGACAATAGGGAAGAGAAAAGAAACAATATTTGGGCATCTTTTTGAAAATCGAAAAAGCAGAAGGCTACGGATAAGGATCAAATAAAGGTGAAAATAAACACCATATCGGATGTCATATATGACAGAATGGAGGAGATTGGCCCTTAAATATAAAAGAAAGACAGACAATTTCGTGTGTAAATCAACTCTTAATACAAGAATAGTTGAGTAGATCACCAAAAAGAAGCTACTCGTATTCTGAGTATGGGGAGACAACTCAATCGCACATCCTCTTGGTGAATAGGGGACGTCGGTATTCAGTGGAGCACAACTACATTTCGCCTGTTCAACATCTTTTCTTTTGAGACCCATTTCCTACTATACCGATCTTCATAATGATTGCAATATGGTTTAAATTCAGTTTTGGAACGGGTGTGCATCATTCCAAGACACGTTGGCGCGGACTAGTTCGGCGTGATGATAGTTTTTCTTTGTCCGTAGGAACACACCTTTAGTTTCCGTTAATAAGATTATTTGTAAAAACTTTATATAACCATACTTTGAGCAAATAAAGAAATCTTTATCTTTATCTTTTAAAACAATTGAGGTTTATTTTACTTTGCTGATCATCTTGTAAATCACGTGTAAATCATACAATATTTTAGGTAAAATAAATATAAAATCTATATAAGTAACCGACTTTTCATCTCCCCAATGCAAGTTTCCTTTCATCATAAATATACATCTCAAAAAAGCAGATTATTTCCATCTGGGGCTTACATCTGTCACGCTAAGTCTTCGTTTTCAATTACAACGGCAAGCGACCGAAATTAATTCCGTCATATCTCGATTTTGCGATACAAGTAGCGGATTACGCGGCGATTTGCTCGTGCCATTCTGCTGCATGCAATCGCATCAATACTGCCCGATGCCTGCCATAGACTAAAATAGGTGCCATAGACGCGACAAAATATCATTGATTATGTGAAGGTGTTATTTTCGCCAGAAACTGCCTGTTTATTAAATCAGTATAACAATATTTCTTCAATGGTTCAAACAACACATATTAAAAACAGGCCCCCTAAAAAGGAAGCTAAGCAATATTGCTAACGCAATTCATTTTTTCGGATTTAAAGCAGATCTTATGCAATTCATTAATTCCAAATCTTTTTATGAATTAAATTGTATATCATCATCATCATCATCAGCCTATAATGTCCCACTGCTGAGCACAGGCCTCCTTTCACAAATCAGGGTGAAAGGGAATGGGCAGATACTCCACCACGCGTGCCCACTGCGGATCGGTGGAGGTAGGCTAGTGGTCAACCTACTGTTGGAATTTTTCAAGCCGCCTAGGAGGCATCCAACTAGCTTAACGACTATCACAATTAAGTGATAACCGGGACCAACGGCTTTACGTGCCTTCCGAAGCACGGAAACGCTCGATTTGAAATACCACTAGGCGGTCACCCATCCAGGTACCGACCAAGACAGACGTAGCTTAACTTTGCCGATCGATTAAGAACGGCTAATCATGCTACACCACGAGCGCTTCATTGTAAATAATGAGTAACTATTTTACCAAAAAATATTGGAATTACTTAAGATCTGCCGAGAATTCGAAAAAATTAATTGCGTGGCAATATTGCTTTAGCTTCCCAGGTCCTGTGAAACCATATCGAATCTTTCATTATGGTTGCGTGCATATTCAAAGATGTGACAAAATATTTTACTCAGTGCAATGTGAATGCGTGTAGGCAAAAATTGCCTGTGCCAGTTTACCCAGTCTATGGAATAATATAATCTTTGTCAGGGTTTTAGCAAGTCGACATCATCGGCGTGGTCTCGCGGTAATGGAGTGCCAGTGGCGACGCGTGCCGGCCGCCAGCCAGCGCGTGCCGCGTGCACTGCACGCCACCACCGCGTGCGACCACTCCCACCGATTATATTCTATCACAGCTATGAGAATTAAATATTTTCTAATTCTTTGGTTTTTATAGCTTGGAAATTACATTATTTAAATTGTTCTTCTGTTCAATTCCTCTAAGACTGAAACTTTGGGTTTAGCTTTGCATTGGCGAGATAGAGCCATAATAAGATACCTCTATACAATTTTGTGTAATTCAGCGGACAAGAAAATGTAATTATATTTTTTACTTTATGAGTCCAAAATTTTGGATGAAGGAACATAACAAGGAGCTGCAATTTTTAAACCATAATAACAAACTCGACGAAAAATTCACAACGAAATATGAGGCACCAATAAACTTGAAGAGCTCTAGCCGGCTTCGGCACGTAGCCGCAAAATGCCTGTATAGCGAACAGAAGGCTATACAAGAGCTGCTGAGCGAAAAGTAATATTTAGGTGTCAACTGCAGGCGATAATCGCGGGGTAAAAAATTGCTGCGAGAGCTCTACGCCAGCGAACTATTTCCACCCTTGCTTCTGGTATCTCGTCGTTTATCGGCCGATAGTATCTGAGTGAGACATCGCCGGTGACGTTTGAAATATGATCGGCGCGGTCCCGGGGGCGCGGGACGCCACGTGCGGCGCATATTCAAATCAGAATCGCACGCGGCGGGACCCCCGTGTTGGCTAAATACACCCGCCGCTGCTACCGCCAGCCGTACCGCGCGCACGGAGCCACCGCCCGCGCGCCCGCCGCCCGGCCCACCCACTTACCGAGGGTCGGCCCTATGTAATCGAATTTGAAAATTATTCTAAAACACTGAATAATGTATTTTGAAGGGACGGCACGCCGGAGGCGGCGCGCGGCTCGCGCTGATTTTTAAAATAAATTAAACTTAATCAAGTGGGTTCGCACACCTAAACGGATTAACTTGGCGCTGATTTGACTTCGGTACTGTTTGCTCAGTAGATACATGAAGGGTGACGGCTTAAAGATTATTTGAAACAGTATCGGGATAACATCATTTACCTACAATGGGACGCATATGTGAGATGCCCGAATCCTGATTAATGCAAGAATTATACAAATACTACTAAATAAAATAAATAAATAAATAAAATGTATTTATTTCTCCCACAATAAGTTACAACAATAATACATAGCTACATTAAGACATAAATATACTAATAATAATACTAGTACTATAATTATGATCAACTGTGCTGAAAGTACTTTTTGTCTTAGTAAAGTTGCTGAACATTAATAACAATTAATTAATAACATTACCATTTACTTACTTCTTCTTACCAAATATGCAACCTCCCGACAACTATCTCAGATCATCTGATTGTATTAGTGTGTCCACGCTACGCGAATCGAGCACGAGCCGAGCACACGTGGAGCACGGATTCGCGTAGCGTGGTAGGACTAGCGAGCCTCGAACGAGCGTTCGGCTCGCGCTCTACTACGCTCCGTAAATTGTTAGTATTTTGACGAACACAGGGATTCGCATCACGCTCACGTTGTAGGCTCGTTGTACGTCCACACATGACATCGCAAGCAACGAACGAGGAGCGGCTCGGCTCGTACTCGGTTTGCGTAGCATAGACGCACTTTTATGAAAACACATTTCAATTTGACCCAAAAACTGACTGTTTATAAAAGGCCCGAATGTATCACACGTAACTCACCCTCAAAAATATATTTCTCCTTTCCTCGCCAAACAGCGCAATTTCATAAAATTTATGATTCGCAAAAATTGCCCAAATTTATATTTCAAAATTAAATATTGAATAAAACAATATTAGTTCACTCGCTACATTAAGTTTTATTACATCATGAATACATTTGGCTCGGTGCGATTCGGCACGCAGGGCTGCGGCCCCGCCATTAGCGCCTGATATGAAATTAAAATTAAAATATATAAAAAACTACGAGAAGCACTCTCGACAGACCGCTAAGGGCCAACCCTAAAGATCTAGTCCTAACGAAATATATGGAGTAGTAAAGATAATTCGTAAAATGTTATATATATTTTAAATAGGCATCACCAACACTACTTTTTCTTCGGCTTTCAACAAAGTTACTGAAAACTCGACTTTGTAATTTTTTTAAATATATGTATACTTTCTATTATTTCAATACACCTAATCCTCATATCCAATGTAAATAAAACTATCTACGTGGAGCAATTTTATAATTTCATGTTGTTAAAGTAAAAAAAAAAAAACATAATCAACGACTCCACACCACCTTTAGTAAACTATCATGTAGCGGTGTACAGTAGGGGTGCTACTCGATGATTTGGTTTTTCGATTCGTTACGCCGTCAAACTACCCTCGAAAGCGTACCCTCGAATATGTTCCCTCGCCTTGAATATTATTTATACGTTTGTTAAGTGGAGTTGTACGTGGCCGAGAGGATTATAGCCTGGAGCTTAGTACTTCAACAAACATCGGTTATGATTTCTAATATCGATCGCGGAATTTTAACGAGACTTGTACTTCACTATTATTAAAACTATACTTCCTCAAATGGATCATTGTACATAAATAAAGTTCCAGGTAAAGTAATTCTATTAGGTAACTCAGTTTATAGCCCAGTATAGAATAAAATTTGGGCTGTTCTGTCAAGTTTTTATAGTTGGATATTTTTTAAGCCACAGAGGAAACATGTCAAGGAAAACAGGCGCGCCCTGCCTCTCGTAAGCTATAGTTAGGTATGCAAAGCAAACATATTTTCTCTTGAGACTAGAACGGTGAGCAAACAGCGGCCAACATGAGCGAAGGTTGGGCTGTGTTCTGTGTTTACCAACGCTGCGTCGCCTGCCCTCATATATTAAACATAGCCAGGTCTACCTTAGCCCGCCTCTGACGTTCACCTTACCTATTATTTCACGTAGGTACCTAGCCTTGCTGCTAGGACGACTCTCCTTTGCAAATTTAATGTCACCAAATGTCACCGTTGCCCCGCAATCGCAGTAATGAATACGTTTTTCAGCAAATTTACATTGGCATAAAAATAAGGTCGCGGCAGTTAACACGTTTATCGGGCGCTCATTAAAGCGGAGGGCGATCTTGCTTCGGAGTCGTTAAGCGCGCAATAGTTCGCGAGATCCTCGTAAAAAATATCTCGCAACCGACTTTACGAGCGCCCTTTGTGAATGCATCATTAAATCTCCATCTAAATTTAAATTACGAACGGTGTGATTCGACGCGCTTTCTGCCACGTGTTTCTGTTTTCCTAGTCGGTGGAAATGTTATAATTGCTGCACACAGAACGTAGCCGAGTCGAGAATTTGAAAAAAAGATGACGTCAGTCGGAATTATCTTCAGCGCAGCGCAATTGAAACGGCTTTGCGACGGGCTTAGTGAAAAAGTTGGCGTTCGTTTTAATAATTCCCAGCTCCGGCGCCTCGTCAGAATGCCGTTGTCACTTCGTGGATTAAGCTCCGACACGGTTGAGTTGGTATTTGAGTTATTTTAATTTGCATTTTTCTTATAATTCTTCGGATTGTGCAACGATCTCAGTTTTTTTCAAATAAAATCCCAATGTGTTTACACGTCAAAAGTTTACGAGTTTTAGATGGTCCAAGACGAGGGTTGATGTCGTTTGTATGCGGCGCAGGCTTCCCGGGGAAGGCATAAAGTCAGCAGGTGAGGAGCGGGTATCGCGCGGTCACGCTATTTAGATAAGGCCATTTTTGTGACCCTACTTTCTCCCCTACGATAGAGCCTTAAATATTTTGCGAGACACTTTGCTGTAATACCTACTAGACACGTGCCCAAAACTACACTCATAATGTTAATAAAAAAAACAATAAAGTGAGCAAACCACTAAATTAGATGGAAAACAAGGTAAGGCACAAACAAATAATGTCATTCGATTAAGCGGAATGATTTGCGAATCACTTAAAAATCCAAATGCCACCATTTTTCGTCTTCCCTTCCGACTTTTGGCGTTGGAATGGCGAATAAACCGAGTTTGGAATAAATTGTGCGACTGGATAAAGCAATATTTGTTCATCTACCCCCGCATTACGGCGGCAGCGGCCATTAGCGGAATGCAAATAACGTCTTGTCATTTTTACTTCTTTATTTTCTCTCATTGCCAAGAGATTCGTGGCTCTTGGCTCTCACCCACGGATGCTGTGAACCGATTTAGAAATAAACATTGTGCCGGAATATTTTACACGGAACTTTTTAAAAGTATTGGCAATTAGGATAATTAAATATATTATCATGACCATATATAACTTAAAAAAAAAACATATAATAGAAATAAATCCTTTGATTTATGTCATAATATAAAGGTGTTCAATCTGTTATGTTATTCAGCATGACTAACCCAACATAGGTTTCGAAAATATGCCATCTCAAAATCTCCACCCGGTATCATTGAGCTATTAGGAGGTATTATACTACCTCAGAGTATACAAAATACTACGTACCTACAAGTACAAGTACATATACTACTAATAATTGCAAAAACATACCTACCGGATGTTTTTTTAGCAGTCTTATGATATGTGAAAATGCAATAACTTTCCTCTTTGATTTTTCTATGGCATGTGTAAATAAACTATAGATTCATTCCAGTCTAGTAACACAAACAGATACCTGATATCTGTAACACCGCCATTTTTTTTCATACTATATTTACGTATGAAATATATGTAATGTCTTACTTCAAACACGGTCCCCCAAAACAATTTCGAGAAAATCCCTACAAGAGTACCTACAAGCCAAAATGGCTACGACATTTGAGCATCCGAGTGCGTTTTAGCCCCACTTAAAACTCGCTTTATTTGCATAGCGTAGAAAACGTTATTTATAGTTGGGGGATACGTCTCGTTATTACATTTTTAGCCACAGATTATTGTGGCGGATTTAATGTTTTAGATTTATGTGGTGTTTATTAATAAGAGAACAATGTGTACATTCCTATGTTCATTTTGAGGAAAAGTTGTTTAATTTTTAAGTATTTTTATAAAAAAAGACTTTATGATATTACTTAAAAATGCAACACCACTGATGCAATTTCAGTTGATATTGTCATCAGTTAGTTTGCTTATGTCAATTAAAGTTACAGTTTCAAACCTAATTTTGCTTAAAGAAGAAAGTTTTCAGATGTTGTATGATTCAGTTATTAGATGCTTTTTCAAAGAGTTAACAAATTAAACAAGCATGTTGAAGACAATAAACAGTAGGCTACCAACATCAGTAAAGCGTGAGAGTTGCCTGTGGTCGGGGCATTTCGGAAATGTTTACGAGCGCATAAAGATGTCGTCGCTACTGCGGGTGCGCCTTACATTGCAAGCTTGTTTAAAAATGTAAGGCTAATTTTAGGTGTCTTATTTATTTAGCAGGTATATTTCCGCTGTTCCCATTTCATACAAGTAATGCTCTTAAGCATTAAATATAGAACTTAAGATATTTAATCCCGCAAAAGTAATCTCGGAACGATTACCATATAAAACATGTTACAGTCTTAAATCTCCTGCCATAAATCTTAGAGTCCACGTCCAACCATCAGATTGTAATCGGTGTGATATAATTAATAGACAGTTTACACGTTACTTGTAGTGAATGAACCATTGAGATATTCAGAGAAGTGGAACGGTATTGCGGAGCGCAGCGAGGCGCCCGCGCAACGGGCACCGCGCACGCGCCGCGTGGGCGGCGGACATAACTCGTGCGCAACAAGACGTACACGCCACACCGCTAACTACCGTCGCCATTCTATACAGGATGATATTTGCATATCATTTAACTCAAATTTAAAAATATTATTGTGAAATTGTAAAAAAAAATGAAAATCGTCACCAACTTTTGAAACAGTGCAAGTGGTTTCCTTATTTCTACGCCACGCCGTTAGAATATTCATCATCATTATGTCAATTTTATTACCTACCTAAACTCCGTTTCTGGTTCCATTGAACTTTATCTTAGCTATGCCTAAAAACACTAAACCTAAACGTGTAAGTCTCATCAAAATCAGATCAGCCGTTTATGTAATGAGCCCTTTATTTACAAATATCAAACAGTTTAAAGACGTAGCGAAGTACCTAACTATCGCATTCTTAAAAAAATACAGAATACCTACAATATATCCTACTAATTGCTAAAACTGCAATATACCTAAATATTGTTAATATCACCCTCTATACCTCGAAGCAAAGCGACTGCACCATCATAACTATATCTAACCACGACAGGTACAGCACGCCACCGGATCACTCTTTATGGCCTATAAATGTGTAATTCACGCCACCTTAATCCGGCCCTGTTCGTATAAATCTGGATTAGCCGAGCCCACTGCGATTGTACGCGATATCTCCTGATTATGCCGTTAACAATTGTAATTGAAAAATAAAACATGTCTAAGTACGGGCCTGGATGGGCCCATGGTGTGATATTAAAGTGGTATAACTTAACAACGATATCGCAATCGTTTATAAACTTTAGTACATTCCTTGTTATTTCTAGATGACATAAACTTATATATTGTTAATTGTTATTTACAATTAAAGTAAAATCTATCCCACCAAAAACATTTTCATGTTAAATTTTGCCAAGACGAGACCAAATGGCTCGGCACTGTTATTAGATCTCTTGTAGAGCCAAGCTTATAACTCTACAAGCCCTACTTCACAAACTCTACACCTTAGTCAAAATATGTGGCTTGGCCGTTTCGCTACCGCCACATGGGCGTAAGGTGAAAAAAATATTCTCTGTTCATTACTTTTCTGTTATATAATAATTCTTTTAGTAGCGAATGAGATAATTCCGTGTTGGAACTTTGAGCTTTGGCTATGTCTGTCAGTTTTCCTTTGTTTTTTTTTATATTCGTCAAATTTGTCTGCTGGACGGGCGTTAAAAATGGTAAGATTTTGTGATTTTAGAATGCCCCTAATTCTTATAATAATTAATGTATGGAGAAAAACACAACCAAGGAACATACAGTGGTACCTACAGATTGCATGGTAAAATAATCATTGCACTAGTGTCATTATCCAAAGAGGAAAATGAGGATTACGTTTGTATGGAACAAATGCCTCTTAAGTAGACTCCAGGCCTTCCATTGGTAGTAAGCAAGTATTTATCAGGTTACATACGTCTTAGCGACTTCGAGCAAGGCGCTCGCACGACCCATATTTCACTCGCAACACGCAGCGAGGTATGTTCGGATGTGTTAAGTCTCGTCAACAAAGATAACTACAGTTACTGGATGAGAAGTTATTTTATGTAATCTAACAAATATTGAATACTTAAACAACATAAATTCACTTATGAAAAAAAAAATTTCCTATGGTACCTACCTACCTATGTAATTTTTAATGATTTTGATAGCATAGTTACTTATGTTATGTTTTAGTTCAAATGCTGAGTGATCTAAAGGTAAGCCAACGAGACGAGATAAAATATGTAAACAACCGACCTCTACTGAGTTATATTATGATAGCGAGCGATCATTATCTCTTGCAATAATGACGTCAGTTGGTAGACGACAGCTGTCGTTGTGTGGTACAGGAAAGCGGTCGGTAAAGCAGCTGTCAACATAATTTCTTTGAATACCTAAATATTGAAAGTTTGTATACATTATTTGTCTCGTCTAGTTGGCTTACTTTTACTAGATACCCATATTAGTCTCATATAGTTATGTCTCTTAGCTTTCGGTACCTTCTAGTTTTACCAGAAATGAACCCTAGGAATCCAATGTTTTCCAATGACAAAAACGATGGTAAGCGTTATTCAAATATTATATAATATAATGTAATGTCTATCTGACATCCAAACTTTAATAGTGAAATCAGACATGATACTTACTGTTATTTCATTCAACAAATAACGATAGTTCTCAGGTAGATCTAGCGTTACATATATTCCATGCTCACCTTTCCCGGGGTGGCTAGGCCTTGTCGACGTGAGCCATAAATTACGTAAAACAAGCGGCAGATGCCGTGGGGGGTGCACCCCCCCTGTCCCGGTAATGGGGGCATTAGCAGTACTAATGGCTACGGACGGTGACGTTTACACATAAATTCCCGTCAAATTTAGGACGCTCGTGATGTAAGCCTATATCAAATACATAGCTGAACGCTTGATACATATGTGAGTAGAATTGAACCTTCCTACATAGACAATAATGTTCATAATATTAGATAAATAGGTACATGTTATGTTTGTGTTTTTCCTAATTGGATACATATTAAATTGTGCCTAAATACTGCTATGAACTCATTGTTACAAATGCATTATTTTTTTTCGAATTTAATATATTTAAAAATCGAAATATGACAGAAATATACCACTAATAGAAAACCTACAATCCACACAGATAATAAATCAATAAGCATAAAATTTTCGTGAGAAAACTATCCCTCGCTTGCACATCGGTAGGCACCCCTAAAACAAAGTTATTCCCGCTCGGTGGGGCACTAAAAATTCCTCATAATTGAATGAATCAATTCTATCGCCATTAAATCGAGTTACCCAGCATATTGGGTGAGCAAATTTATTTAGCTAATAACCCCTCGCCTTGTCGAGCGAGAATTATCCCTCCTCGGTACATCTAACGTGAGATCAAGTCGAAAAATGATGCAGTACACTCTGTTCATTTGCAATACATATATGAATCTTCAATATTAACGACTGAATTTCATCAAGCTCATTTTAAATTAAATGTAGTACGTAGCTAGAATCAACTTTGACTACATGAAGTTACATTGACAATGTAGTTACTCTTGAAACTCGAATAAATATTTAATCCGACCAAAGAAACCGTCACCGCCACGTCTCGAAACTTGCATCCATCGGGGGCGGAACTTGGCAAACAAACTTGCGAAGCGACAACTAACGTAAATTAATACCTGACATAAATTTGCCATAACACTGCAAAGTTTGCGAGCCGTAGGCTGCCTCAAGACAGTTGTACAAACGACGTACAAATCGCGAAGCCGGATGCGACTTCGGCTAATGGCGGCATAAAGCAGCGGGATCCGTAATGCGACCCTCCCTACCCTCGGGAACTAGATCTTATCAATTTGCAGGACACGATACTCGAGATACTGAGTGTCTTCAACAATGTTATCGATGTGAACCACTCACGTATATATGTTGTTTACACAATCATACTCTACAGAAATTATACTTAGGGATCTATACTTTTAGCTGAATTTTATAAATATTTTTTTGAACTCTCTTTTGCCCGCTAGGTGTTTGGCGTCAGGTTGAAGGTGGTAGCTAGTAAGGCAGTGCTACCGTTTCTTCAATATGTTTTTCTTTACCGAAAACTCAAGCTTATTGTAGGCTTCGAACATACAGCAATGTGGCATAAAGTTGTACTAAAGTTCTCAATTTCATTTATTTTAATTTACGTTCTTACGTTGATATACCAATTCTCAACCAATATAAAATTGAAGCTATGAAAGCGAACTAAACGAAACCCTTTTACCCGAGCGTATAACATTAGTACCTCGAAGGCTTCACTCGCCAGTTCAGTCACGTAACTTGTGCGAGTGGTTCCAGCGTCCAATCACTTCGCTCTAAACTAATAAATCGGAAGGAAGCGCCGGCGCATACGGATTGCAACTGTGAGTTGAATTCGCCGAGTTGCATAGTAATATGAAAAAAAAAACTTACATTCATACAGTGCGAGCTATTTTCTTCGAAGAATCTGAATGTTTGTGCCTGAACAGATAATCGGTAATTTTTTTAGATATTATAAGATACTTAAATATATGTTCGGTAATTTGTACATATTATAAGACACTGAAATATATGTACAAACAAAAAACTAACAGAAAAATAACGCTCAAACATTTCAGTAACACAAGAAGAGAAATTAAAATCTCGGACAAAAATATGAGCACTTCAACCTCGTAGAGATGACCATCCATCGCGAGCATGGAGTCAATTTATCACCGGGGAAAAATGAAAACTCCGCTCGGGTCCATTAAAAATAGTCCCACATAGTCGCATGACCCATAAAACGAGAGAGCGACGTGAAAAGGAAACACAACTGGAAAAAGTGGTGAAGAACGCATAGTTTTGAGCAGAAGGGTTCCGTACTTCAGGTGAATGAGTCAACTAATTTATAGAACACTTTTTTGATTTTATAGATTTTAGGAAGACTTATTATTTTTTATAGTTATCCTTTAATTACATAATAAGAGAGTAACTGAAACTGTTTTGTTTCAATAATTTCCCGGAAGATTTTTTTACTGCAGTTTCTCAGCGTTCGGGTCAGTTTACCTATAAATAAAATCTATAAGTGTAATCACTAAAACTCAGTACAATACTAAATAAATTCACTTTAGCTAAGCCAGATTAGGTATTGAAGAATGAAAAAATACAATCCATACTAATATTATAAAGAGGTAAAATTTGATAAGTTTCGATTTATGTGGTTATCTCCGGAACTACTGATGTGATTCAAAAAATTCTTTCACAAATAGAAAACTACAGAATCCCCGAGTATTATAGGCTACTTTTATCTCATGGCCGCGCATGAAACCGCGGGGGACTTCTGGTCATCAATAAAATTAAATCTTTATCAATTCATGTTTTTGTAAATTCTAATTATGTCTTTACAAAAAATAAAAATTATTTGCTTTGAATACCCCACAATATTTAGACAGAATCCTAAAAATTCGCCACCTCGTCAGCCGAGGCAGCGGCGGCCAAAAAAGAAAACCAATTTGCCCGCATGAAAAGGTTCGATCCAATCGCGCCGTACCGTATCCACTCATTTGATATTTTCACTCGACGATAGAAAACAAATTACAAACTGTCGTTTACTCGCCGGATTATAAGTATTAGCTATTTATTTTTCTGTCACCTGTCGATCCTTCGGTGGGCTTATGGAAAATAGCTTTCACCTTGCAATTGAAGTTTTCCTATTAACGTCCACGGTGAATTGATTTATTGTATTAATATTCAATTGGTAATAAGCTGCTTTTTGCATTTCCTCAATTGGTTTCTTTATATTGTTAAACGATTTGCGTTTATGTTGATTTACCTTGACAGGTATGAATACATATTTCTTATACACCGATATTTATGCGAAAATCAAAAGTTTTTTCCGAATTGATTAAATTAAATGTATTATTTTTAAAGCGGCTGATTCTTCACGCCAAATATTTTGATTTCCTCACCTTTTTCACTTATTACAGAAAACATGAATTTTAATAAGGCGGACGCTTGAATGAAAAAGATTATGATAGATTTTATATATTAAAATTAAAACATTGTTAATTCGATAATAATACGTATAAATTGCTAATAAGTTAATTCAATGAATATACATACTACATAATCATATTTCTCTCATTACGAAATGAAAATCAGTCAAGCACCAAATTAAACACTGAATATTAATATACAATAATTTTCTCATAAAATACCTACGCATCAAGATTTACGAGTAAATTCATAAAGGAAATACGACTTACGAAACAATTTCCGCACAACCATAAGTAGCTATCATGAAATGTATTCACGATATCAATATCATACTGTCTGTCGGAGCCTCCCCTCGGTTACCATGGCGACGGCATCACGCCCGATGAATTAAAAGTTACAACCGAAATCAATTGAATGTGTTCGAATTTCAAAAAGAACCACAAAATATTGACTGAAACATTTTTACCTGTCGGATTGAGTTAATGAGGGGAGGTCATATTTTAACGACAAGCCGGTAGATACATCATATGTGGAAGATTGATGCGGCGCGGCGCGGCGGTCGGCGAGGGAAACGGTTTTGATTTGTGAGCATGACGTGCGTGACAATGGTGTGACGTCACACAGCCACACGTCGCTTACGCGTCGTGTTGTGTCCATAGAAGCAACAGTGAACTACACTTTTGGGAAATACTTATATACTTTAATAGCAATAATACCCTGGATTTTATAATATTTACGATTTTTAACTAGAAAAACCAAAAGATTTTATGTAGATAATCGTATAAATAACAGGTTTGCTTACATTGAAATAGCTGTAATAATAGCTTTTTGAAAAATGGAAAAGATCGTCGGTGATGTTATTTGGAATATCACAAATCAGTTGAAACCTGCATTTGCAACCTGCAACCGATATTCACTGAATCGATGCACAAAACGCTAGAAGTCATAAAATCTTGATGTACCTACTGTAGGATCCTAGTTAGGCTGCGCATTCCACCAGAGCTGTGCAAGGTAGCGGAGCGGTGCGAGGATGCGTAGCGAAGCTGTGAAACGGTGTGACCCTTTCCACCAGACGTGCGAGGAATGTGTAATGTGTACAAATATAAGGTAGGAGGATAGGTAGCGGACTCTTTTTGGATAAGACCTCTACCAAACACCATGTATTGCCAGTTGACACACATTCCTCGCACGCATTCCTAGCTTGTTTTGTATAAAAACCTCGCTCCGCTAAGCCCATATCCACCAGAGCTGTGCGGAGCGAGGATAGGTAAATGAAGTGACTCTATTGGTGCTTAAAAACACATTCCTCGCAATGCAACTTAGCACATCTCTGGCGGATATCCACCCTTACGATGGTAGAAGGTAACCGTGGGCATCAAGTCGAACAATTCTTCAGAAAACTGTCCGTTGTAAAGGCGGTAGAATACACATAAGTTACTGTTTACTGACTACTTATGTTGATCTTACTAGACGCAAATAACACTTGATTAAATTCTACTTCCTAATATCCAACTATCCCAACTATCCTAAAAACGAATTTTCGGGTGTTTGTTGAGGTGTGAGTTTGCTACTCAAAATCCCCTGAATATTGCTAGACGGATAAAGCGAAGAAACCTAACACATGAACAGAGAGTTCCCTAGAATAACATGATAAAATATTATGTATCTATTAAATCAAAAAATCTTCGAGAACGCAAGTAAAGCTAAGAGGCAGAAGCTAGTATAGTAATTTTGGTATAAGTAACATGACAATAAGTCGTCTTAACGTGGGCAGTGTGTGGATTACAAAAGCGGTGAAAATGATTTCTAGAAATTTCATTAAAATTCCGCTTCGTCAATTCTAAGGGTGTATATTCAGGGGTGTCACTACGCAAGACAAATATTTAATCTAAATTAACTTATTTATTTGTCGCAAAGCTTTTTCTAACTTAAATACTTATGTGAATTTCAATAAAACAGTACATAACTAGAACAATAGTTTTATTTTTGAGAAAACTCCAATTATAAGATATAATACGTCTTCCTAACTACAACATTACTAGATGTCCCCTGCGGCTTCACCCGCGTGCCCGGAATAAAAAGTAGCCTATGTCCTTTTCCATACCAAAAGCTATTTGAAATGATCGGTTCAGTAGTTAAGGTGTGAAAGCACAAACAAACGAACTCACATTCTCATTTATAATATTAATTTAGGATTGTGTCTAAGATCAGCTTCATCTCCGAAGCTCTTCCTAGTAGGCCTCTTGAAATACATGATTGTTCTTTATATTTTAAGTTTCAGCCCTGAAAATCAAGAAGGGCCTGAGGTGTGGGTGAGCGGGCGCGGTGGATTTGTCGTAGTCCGGAAACGACGGGGAATTCATTTGGGCGTAATAGGTTTCCTGCGCCTGCGTCCGGTAGCCGTCCGGGGCCCGGACGGCGCGCGTCCGGCACGCAACGGAAGCAACGCAATGTGACCTCGCATGACATTCGTGAAATCTTGATTTTTTACGACTTAAAAGTAATCTAACAAAACAAAATGAATATTTCCCGAAATAATTCAGTAAACGTATTTCGCGGCTTACTGTACATAAAAGTGAAACCCTAAAACGGCTTCAGTTTTGACACAAAATCCATTTTCGAAAGTCTTAATTTCCTCCGAACGAACTTCGTAGACGAGAGGGCTGTTTCATTATAACTTGCGTGACGTATCATTAAGTCCCTGCCACCGTCGTTATTAATATTCAAATCATAATTCCGACTTGAATGAGTGAAAAAGCAAAGACGTGTTCAACTTATGAATAATTTTTGCTAAACATTTTCACTTGCTAATTTTGTTGTTTAATCTCGTATGAACACGAGCGGCTTCACCGTGTTCGATGCTCTTATATAAGTTGATGTTATATAATAGGTCCAATGTCTGGAAGCCTTGTTTTCTTAGCAACATAACGACTTATAGCTGGTACCCAAGGTTCATCCGATCAATGCCCTCTCGTGCCTTTGGCAACAATAGTAGGTGGTTTGAGAATAATGAGTTCGTATGACCCATGTATGTGTAGGTGGGTCTTTATTTTATTTGGTCTGAAATTAATAATTGTTACTCAATATATAAATGTTAAACTACTATTAGTTATTTGACACAATATTATAGCGCTTTTACACCTACTGATACTCAAATAAGTGGTTGCGCAATCAAAATTAAATGTTGATTATGTACTTGCAGACGTTTTATGACGCAGGTAATTAAAATCCTTCATAACATTACCCGTGAATTCGTATAAAACAAAACTCATAAACGGTTAAAAAATAAAATAAAAGTTCTAACGCGATTTATGTTCAAGAGAGCGCAAAATAAAATAACACGGAATAGGCGCGGTTCGTGCCTGGGGCTCGGGGTTGTAATTTCTCTAGATATTTCATATTTTAAGCGTAGACGCCCGCCGGCGCGTTGCTACGACGACGTAGAGTCTCGTAGCGCTGCTACGTCGTAGTCATAATACATGGGTGATACTACTATGTTTAGACTTATATTTATTTTCCTCAATAAGGACGATAACCCTGAATATTTTATACACGGATAAATTAATTATTAAAAATATTATCAATAATTGGACTGTTTTACAAAAAACTTAAACCGACTTCAAAGTACACTAAGAAGTAATCAACGCCTGATCTGATGAAAATGGGACCAAATGGGAAGTGTACCCTTACAGTGAAAAAAAGAATTTTCCAAATCGGTTAATAAATGACGGAGTTATGAGGTAACAAACATAAAAAAAAAAAAAACATACAACCGAATTGAGAACCTCCTCCTTTTTTTGAAGTCGGTAAAAAATTTCCACTAAAAACACAAATGGAGATAGAACCATCCCTAAGTTATAAAATTGACACAAAAATCTCTTGCTAAAGAAAGTCAAGACACATGTCGTGGCTTCCATTTTCACCTATTACAAAGACTTGTGAGTATGAACATGTATATTTATTCTGTCTGGTTGTAAAAGTTATAAATTTATTAATTATCTTTTTCTTGGAAAAATAAGTATAATCCGTCTAATGTAACATCTCAAAAACTAAGTTTTATTAACCACGTTTAAGATGAAAAAACATCGTGCTACAACATACAAGTAAGCAAGTAAGGGCGTGTAAGCTGGAGGCGTGTTACGTTGCCTCACCTCGCGACACATGTAACGTTCATGTACAGTTTACTCGCACTGTGAACACCGCCTTACATTATCATAATTTAATACATTAAAGTTAAGATAAGTAGCTTTTATAGCATTATTGAGATTATAACTAATCAGTGAAATTATAAAATTCTAAATGTAAATCCAACATGATCGTTAGCAATTTTTTTTTCATGAAGTAGGGTAGATAGCAGTGGAGCTAAATACAAATATGCTGGCTGGTTTGTATGGAGCCTAGTTAATTGCCAAGACAGGTGAGTTCGATTTTTACCAAAAACTTGTGCTTTCATACAAAATGTCTCCTCGCCAAAAATGTATGAAATGCTGTATTTTTTTTTGCGATTTCGAAGTTGGTCCCATAGTAAAAGTTGATCGTATACATGAGTTCTTTACGTGGTTTCATCTAATGTCGTATTGTCGTATCCACCCTGTATATTCTGTCTCATTATAAACTTAAAAATTACTAGTTATCTACTCCTTAGAAAAATATCCCAGAGTAAATATTAATCATAAATATCCTTATACGAATCAAAGTGAATAACCTAAGCCGACACAAATACTCCTAATACGCATCATCATAATTAAATAAATAAATAAATACCAAATGACGAGCCAGCTGGCGCGGCTGGTTAATACTCGGGTCAAGATTACAGTTATCGCGCCGCTGGTCGTGGGTTCGATTCCCACACAGGACATGCATTTGTGTGTATGAACATGTCTGTATGTCCTGAGTCTGGGTGTAATTATGTATATTAAGTATGTATTTACAAACAAAAAGTAGTATATGTATTATATCAGTTATCTGGTTTCCATAGTACAAGCTCTGCTTAGTTTAGGATCAGATGACCGTGTGTGAGCAATGTCCCAGGATATTTATTTATTTATTTATACAAATCAAAGTGAATAACCTAAGCCGATACAAATACTCCTAATACGCATCACCATAATTCTTCATAAGGGCATCAAAACAAACCGACAAAACAACAATCATGACCGACACCAAGTTCAACATTAAAACTGCAAAGTTACATCAGCATTATTCACGACAAAATTCATCGCAGCGAGTTAAACCCTGATATTAATCTCTCGACGGCATCCGAGCGCTGGATTCGCCATTTTGCGCCTAAATATGATAAACTTTCCCCCGAATTTCTTCATGTCCCCCCCCTCCGTTTCTTGGCGAGAAGAATGCCCCCGCGATGGGGGGTGATCCCCACCCGAGCCAAGTCTTACGGCCCTGCTTTTAAACTAAGCTCGTTAATTAATTACAGCCAAGTCGAGCCGAGGGTACTGCCTTATATAGCGCTATGTGCCAATTTAATATTGCACAGAGTTACTGACGTGATATTTCGTGACTATGAAAACTAGAAAAAACTTGAAAAAAAAATTATACACTGTAAATCATATTTTGCTCGTATAAAGAAACCCAAATTAATGATTACTGTAGTGTAGACATTGAAAACCTTATAGCTATTAACAAAACCTAACAATAATCTAATGCTTCAAATCTGTACAGTAGAGGACATAAATATGTATACACTTTTTGAAATTCAAAAGCCATTTTCTCGCATGTGTAACATTTAAGTGTTAAACTGTTACACAAATCATAATAGTATATGTTAGAAGATTCTGCCTTTATAATATCTCATAATTTCAATCAGTAGTTTAAGAGGAAACCGTTGTTGAATTTTACTAAGTGTATACATATTTATGTCCTCGACTGTACACTTCTTTAACAGGCTAACTAATTAAATAACAGACATGAATAAACGTAGCGAGTACAATCTTGATGCAGAGAACGTAGACGATTCTAATTTTAATCTAACACCATAACTCGTTGTAAAATAAATACCTCTATAGTAGTAAATCATGAAATTATTCACAATAATATTAATTACGAAATCATGGGTCGAATAATACTAAGAACACTTCCTCGACTCTATAATTAATTGCTACTAAATTCGCCCCAATTTGAATCCGGTTACCAAGTCCGCGAAGAAACTTACGAGGTACATAAGACTTAAGGGCAGGGCCGGCCGGAAGGAGGGGAAAATGGCGGCGGAGGGCGCGACCCTCCCGGGGCAGGGGGGCGAGGGGCAAGGGGGGCTGCGAGGAAGGACGTGAGATTTACTCTAAGTAATTGCAGTAATAAACACGCAAATATATCACGGCGGGGTAATGAGAGGAAGCAACGAAAATTGCCGACGCAAATTGCGTGTGTGAGATAAGCTAATTTTTTTTGTTCAACGGAAAGCGGAAATATTTCAGCAGTTGTTTTCACATTTTTGGCTTTTCCCCGTCTATTAAAGTCTAAGGACTTTGTTTTTAGTAGGACATACTTTCTTATGAAACGGTTTTTATTATCAATGTAGTAACCTATTATAGGGACTGCCCTGGAGGTTGTGAAGGCCATTAGCTTGGGATATTAAATACGTTGATACATTGGCTCACCTTTCAGATAGTGCTAGAATACCTAAAGCACGGCCATTAGGCCACTGGAGCTGTGGCGTCCAGATGCCCTTACTTTATTTAAGGAGGTCTCACGGCAAGTTATTGAAACCTCACGTGTCAAGAAGGCTGGTGTCTACCTAGGACAATAGATCAGCATTTGCCGCGTGCTTTCTTGGCATATTCACCCAAGGTAGAGATATGTGTGTGTATATTTACACGAACTCTTTCGAGTAGATATACGTTTCCCACCCGCACACCTTCTGTTCCAGATTTTCTGTTAAGTAACAAAATAACCTTGCGCCTGACTAATCTAACCAAGATTTAGTCAAATTTCAGCTGATCCTAAGAGGTGCAATGAACGAACATGGCTGAATTTTAACACATGTCCTGTTTAAGGCGAAAGGCGAAGAACTTGTCCTGTTTGGTAGAATAATATTTACATAACGTTTTACTAGGTACTAGGAATATTGTAAATTCAATAAACTTTCAAGTTCAAAGGCATAGGTGCTTCCATGCGGATGAACCACAAATGCGGTGTTAGGGGTCAAACACACTTCCTTATTCACTCAGTTACTTACTGTTGTATGGATTCACTCAATACGATTGTTGGGGATATTATAGGTTTGATTCTGATAAGAAGTACCTATTGCTCAACTCTATATTAACATGAAAATCCATGTTAGGTATAATCAAACTACATAATCAAAAAGTGAGTTTAATTTTTCATTAATCACTCAATAAAATTGTTGGGGATATTATCGGTTTGATTCTGATAAGAAGTACCTATTGCTCAACTCTATATTAACATGAAAATCCATGTTAGGTATAATCAAACTACATAATCAAAAAGTGAGTTTAATTTTTCATTAATCACTCAATAAAATTGTTGGGGATATTATCGGTTTGATTCTGATAAGAAGTACCTATTGCTCAACTCTATATTAACATGAAAATCCATGTTAGATATAATCAGACTTCATAATCAGCAAGTGAGTTTAATTTTTCATTTATTCCGATATGCAAACAAGTACTTCGTTTTATTACCATATACATCACCACTGCTCTCTAAACAAGTAACCGCTCAAATAATATTAACTGTTAAAGTGTAAAACTCCATTCGACTTTTATGAAGCAAACTTTACTATCTGGCTTCAACTATTTTAATGCTGCATCTAGTTTTGTGGTCGGCACTCGGAAATACGAGCAGAACCCGCGGGCAGAACTAACAGTTTGTTACAAGTTTCTCTACCAAACTTGTTACGATACCCGCTAACACTTTTAAGTCCTCTAGTAAGTATACTTTATTTGGTGGTGTTATAAACAAAGTTAGAGGAAGTATAAGTACAAGTACAACCCATTAACGACAGTATTGCACTATCAAATTTCCCCAGACTAAGGAAATAGCTATAATTTTTGGCAACAAAACAAGTCGCGACATAAGAAGCTACGCCGCATTAATTATTCCAGCGAGACAAGAAAGGGGCCGCCCCATTTCCAATATTTATGTGTTGTCGATGACTATGCGAAAATATTGGGCGTCGACTGCTTTTTAAAACGAAGAAAGGGCCAAGAAAGGCCGCCGGGAAACCGGGCTTTCTTAATGCACAAACAGCACTCTGCCTCACCTGCCCGCCTTGATTTATTGGGCGGCTTTGTTCGCCGCTCGTTACAAGCTTGTTGTTGCGTTTTTAATTTATTTCCTTGGCGAAAATTTGCGCGTTAATATTTAGTTAGATAATAATAATGGGGCTGTAATGGGAGGAAATTGCTTCATGCTACGTTGTAATATTATTTAGTCACAAACTTTGTTTGAAAAATAATTAAACAAAGTGAGTTATGAAACAGTATAACCAGATTTATACAGAATTACAGTTCCAAAATAATTTCAGAACTGAAACATTTTGATTGCGAACAAGTTTTTTTGTTTCACCGAGTTATTCTTAATACATTTTTGAATGTAGCTTAAACAACAATACATTCAAATGGTTAAAACGTTTTTCTAAATTCAAATTACGTACCAAAACATTTAAATAGAGGTAGGTACAACAAGGTAGAAGCTGTAGAAGCAACAGCCGACGACGGCAATGGTCCGTGAATGAATGCGAATTGGCGTCGCCGCAAACGGACTCTGCCGATTGTCGACGCCACGACTCATTGCCGATTCAACGGCATGCTCGCAAATTTACTCACAACTGTATATATTTGAAGGCAATCTGCGGCCGGCACCTTGTTGTAGGTAAATCACAATATCTCAAGTTGCAATTCAATTCATCAAAACTTGAGTCACTTTTATAAAATGGTATCAACTGTATAAAAATTAGACCTACCGCGAGGGGCTACCGCGTAACTCAATCTTAATGAACTTCATTAAACTGGTCTTCATTTCATCCCATTATCTGGATTAGAATGTAAATAACTATTATGTAATGAGCTTGTTTTGAAAAGAGTAATTGCTGAGTTTATTGCCGGCTCTTCTCAGCAAATGCAACCTGCCAAACCGGTATTAGAGTCAGACTTTTCATAAGTGCCTGCGAAGGTCTATTTGAATAAATGATTTTGATTTTTTTACATATAACGTTTAGACCTCAAGCGGATCACCCGACGAGTCAATACATGACTTTTTAACTCGTTTGATATTCACGTGTTAAATAGAATAGAATTGTAGAAAAAGGAAGAACATTTTGATGAAGTTCATTAGCGGTACTCCAGTTCAAGAATCAGGCTGTGGCATAAAACATAGAAATAATCACTAAAGGTTTATGCTGATCAAATATTTTACAAAATATTGGAATATTTTGTTTATTACAAACAGGACAATCCTAACAATCACTTTCACCACCCTGCCAAGTACCACTACCTTCCTACGGTACGGTCTACGGTGCGTAGAACAATGGAAAACACCAGGGCTGGCCAAGACACGGCGGCGGAGGGTCGGAAGTACATTTGCATAGACGGACGCGGTTAGCATCACAAAGCCGGGTGCACGGGTGCACCAGCAGCCGATATTTATGTGACGCCATTGATTACCCACTGCGACATTGTTGCGGTCAATTGGAACCTGCTACGCGATTTATTATTGCCTATTCCAATTTCTAACTAGATCTGACACAGATATTTCTCAATGCTAGTGTTTTACAATCATACTTATAACCTGCTATTGAAAAATAATGTATGGAACAAACAATTGAATATCAACAATGTCCCTCAACTATTTACAATATCATAACCCATGTCCACATAAAAGCGACATGCAAAATTATATACAGGGGCGGTGACAGGCTGTGATCAGGCTATCTTCACCCTTCCTCATCAGTCATAGCGGGCCCGTCAGACGGCTAAGCGACCGCATTCAAATTGCCATCCGATGACGACGTGCTTTCACGACCCCTGGCTTCTCTATGGTCGAATGACATAGAATAGTTTTCTTGCAGCTTTTAATATTTCTACCTACACGTGAAAGTCTTCTGAGATGTTTCATAAACTTATATTCTATAATTTGACATTGTTACATTGCTGATAAGAACATTTTCTATCATTAGGTGTTTGAATATATAATTTCACAGTATAAATAATACAACATGACTTCTTTACAAAGAAACATCTGGCTAACAAAGATATAAAGATATTGAGAATAATCAAAAATAAAATGTATATCTGACATGATTAATCAGTTTTTTCTTCTTCTTTTTATTCCGTACCAATCATGACTTATCGGAGACCACCTCCTAGTTATTTCTCTGGTATGTCGATTATCTGAGTTACATGTGTTTATCAGGTAATTTTTTTTTTTAATTTCCGTTATAGTTTTTAATAATATTTTTTAAATTTATCTTCCTACCTTGGCTTATTAAAAAAATGACTGAACATACAACTCAACAGTAATATACCGGGCCATAGACCGATATGGTTTATTCGAACACATAGGCATAAATCACGCTCTACCATCAGAGGTCTGATAGCTCTACATCAATACATGCTCTTTACATATCGGCTTCGGGCAACATTACAAGCGGGGACATACTTTTTACGTCATTAGACATCGGGCCGGATCACTGGGAGTTATAGCGGTTACGCTGAATCGATTATAGACTGTCGGTTCACAGGCACGCCTGTCTGAAGGGTACTTTATGACTTTATATTCTATTCTTTGATAGGTTTTTGGAATGGGTTGGGATTACAGGCATCAGGCAAAATGTGAATAGCAATTAAAAGAAATTATCAGAGCCTTCTTACATTTCAAGATATAATTTTTATTTATTTGGCAATAAATTTATTACAAAGTGGTAACTAAGGAAAATGTCTAACAAAAGATCAACCTTGCTCAATCAAATATTATGTATTTTCGAGCTTGTTGCGTGAATCTTATAGTGATGAAAATAGATTTTGAATGCAATATGATGTCAGAAAATCCGCACAGGATTAGATGATGCTTACCTTTCTCTCATGGCTTACACAAAAACATACATAAAAGTTTTGCAACAAAACTGAATGGGTGAAACCGAAATACAAAATGTAAGTACCTACATATTGTAAACAGGAGCACTCGCACACAACGAATGCTTCCATCATTGAAAACGAAACGGAAACGCAGCAATAAACATTCATTTCGAAATTAAACACATCTACCTGTTTGTTTACCATCACGAAATCACTAAAATGAATAAAACAGTGAGGAATTGGACGCCGTAAATTCGCATTCGACGAATATCAATTTGGCTGAGGGCCGCGCATCGGGTGGTGGGGGGAGTCGATAAATAAAAAATATATATAAAATACACGGTACGCAACGTGAAAGCGGTGAATGGCACTTGTGAAAAATGGACTTGCCGCTCTTCCAGGGAAGCAATCATTCAAACTGGCTGTTGTCTGTTTGCGCCTCTGCTCTTTTTCGCCTAGCGTCGGATCTTTTTTTTGCAATTTTTTTTCGGCAGTGTCATTCGCAGAGTTCAGGTGTAGGGACACGTGGTCCGGGACAAAGAAAACAAATATTAATAACTGGCATTTTTTAAAGTCCCCGTTTATTGTTGTCAATATTTCGTAAATGATTTGAGTATGATGCGGCGTTTTGTGCCGCGCTACCTTCCTCGCCGCTTTGTTGGTGTGGGTGGGGCGACGATAACGCTGCTAAATTTCATATTTTGCTGTGTATTTATTGCCTAATGGACAGGTTACAGAAGCGCTGGAATGTCTTTAAAAATATGGACAATCATTAATAACACAGCATTAAGCTTTGTTTTAATTAAGACAATGAACTAGAGCATTTATTTTATTTTACTCACGAGTAGGTCTAGTGTATAGTGTATCCAATAAGATAAAGGGTTTGAACAAGAACATGTTAATAGAATTTTTTATAGTATAATAGAAAATTCCAAAAACAGCAAACTATCTTTCTACTATATTACATCCTCTATCTAATACTAATACAAATAATAACATTTTTTTTATGTTCAATGGGCTTGCCTTTGATCTTCGACTGACCCCATGAGGAGTTATGACGAGGCCGAGGATGTAGCACGCTTACCCAGAAAAAGCCTATTCACTCTAGCCTGTATTCAAGGCCAGAGTGAATAGGCTTCCTGGTTATATGTGTCGGGAAACACAGAATCCGGAAGAGAGTTCCACTCCTTTGCTGTTCGTAGAAGACATGATGAAGCGGGATGATTGTGTCCGGGACTCCGGGTACGCGGGATGTCGACAACATATGGGTGGAAATTCCCCGGCATCTAAAAATATAATTATTGTTCACTGCAATTGATTGTCATTATCAGATTTTTTATTTACTGTTATCCAACCGTTTATACCAGGACAGAACACGGACTCATTTAAGCCCTCCCTACGCCCCTAGGTGAGACGGAGTTCCCCATTTTTCCTAATTAAAATAATGCCTTCTTCTCATACTTCCTCCATTCATGAACCCAATGTTCTGTAGATAAACGTTATTCGCCGTGAACGTTTCCCCACTTACAAATATGCCAGTTTTTCGGAGAGGTTTTATCGGACACGTTTTTACCCCGCGTTGTTTTTAATTATCTACACTTTTATGACTTCTAATTAATTATGTTTTTATACGTTAATTAGTTATGAGATTTCTGTTAATGCTACTGATGGAATAAATTTTGTATTACTTTAGTTTCTTTTACTTGAAACAGACGTATTAACGTACCTTGAAACAGTTTTCCAATAAAATATAACGAAATTTCACAACATACATGATGCTACAACGTCCCATGCTGGAGCAATAGCTGAGATTGGTGCCTTTTTGGCCTCACACAAATCTTTAATGTCTATATTATGCTTTTGTTTTTGTGTGAGTTCAAAATAACTATATTTCATCTTCTACCAATTTACAGATGTTTGTAGGAATACATCCTGGTGCAATTATTAGTGTACTTACACGATTATTGCGCTACAAATGTTGAGGGTTGTTGATTTTTGCCATGGATCTCAACCAAAATAAATCCACAATGTACTAAAAGATAGAGATACCGAAAAATATTTCTCATTTTTGTGAGCACTCGACATCCCGACCTCACATTTAACCCGAATTCCAACAAACTGCATAATTTCGCCACTAATGAGAAGAGTCGGCGTTCGTCTAATTAGCGAGGCGCAGTTGGTAAGACGCCCACTAATAGAAGCCGAAGTAGGGCCACCAGCTGACATCTTTTTACAGTCGGACTTTTCGTTGAGTGTCCCGGACTTTCCTGAAAGCGTTCGGGGTAATTGCTGTTTGGAGTTTTATGTTTACTGAAAAACTTTATCTGTAATTAATTTAAGTGTGAATGAGTTGAATTGCGCAGCTTATTGTTCACTTGAAATAATGTTATGTAGGTAAGGAATCCTATTATTGAATAGCTGAATAAAGTTCAATATTTAATATTATAAAACAGGAGGGTTTGTATGTTTGAACGCGCTAATCACAAGTACACAGGATAAGAGGATGATTTAAAAAAATACTGTAGCTACCTTGTTTGTTGAGGCAATTTATATTGCTCTGGCACGGGTGAAACCTCGTGTGAATGCTTTGTATAGATTTTTTTTTTTCAGTTTATACAATACATTGTATAGATACATGCTAGTTTAAAAATTATAACTTTATTTGGCTTCCCTAGAAGTCAAGATGTAAGTAAAGTTTATTTTAGTTTTTTAATAAAACTCAATTCAGTATTTTTTATCAAAAGCAATTTTCATATAAAGTTAATAAGTTGATAAAAAACCATAAACTAACGTAATAAATAAAAACTCTATTGAAAAGTAACAAATAAACAAAAGCTTACTGTTAAACTAAACCCCAAATACTGAAAAAACCTTGAAAACAAATCAGTGCAAAGTTGCGGACAAAATATGAAAGCCTTATGAACATTGTTTTTGAAACTTCACGTTTTGTGTTAAAAGTGTATAAAGGCTATGGTAACCCTAAGTTTGGAAAGGAGCGTCAGGGGTGTGGGAGACCCTGAGGAGGGCGGAGGGGGTGCCGAGGAGCGACGGAGAGAGTCGCTCACCTAATGAAGTGTTTCGCTTTGACACGCGTGTTCGTTAGCAGACCACTTCAACGATTGCAACCAGCAGTGTTCAGATGACAGCTTCCTCGAATTTACCACTTAAGTGGCGTGCAATGCCACTGCACTTGTTAACTAGTTTGTGGTTATTGGTGCTTATATTAAGATCTTTATTTATCATCAGAAAAAAGTAATGATAGAAAAGCTGTCTTTATTGAGAGGCATGCCTCAAGGCAGGGTCCTTCGGACAAGATGTCATAGGATGGATAGATGTGAAAATATGTTTTAAGTAACTAAACTAGCATGCAATGATGGCCGTTTTGATATGAGATTGTCTCTCCTTGACTCGCTATGCGTATGTGTTTTCGCTCAGGTCATAAAATAAGAATGGCCACCACAGCGTGGCATCTAGGTATCTGAAGTAGCATGTTAGGTCCAAATAATATCCATAGGCAATCGATTAAAACATAGATCAAATTTGATGAGCCAAAATTTATAAAGCTAATTCAGAGCATCATGCACCTAAACTATCAGCAGTTTATAATGTGGAACCTAACAAAATATCCGCAGATACGATAATGTAGCTGTGCCATAAACTCGGTCTAATACTTAATTGCGTCCTATGTCCGGGGCACAATGGTGCGCGTAATCAGCCCGAGAGCGCCCTACAATATAGTCATTGTCAGGGTTGATACTTGAGTTTTTTTTTCGTGAAAAGTAAGCATTTCTATTAATTATTTTGTTCATAAAGATAAAAATTTTTTTGATAAATACGTCATCTTTATTTGAAAGCGTTTTACTATGATAGGTAAACATTTTTTATGCAGCGTGATTTTTATGGACATGAATACATATTTCGTCAACGCGCGAGTGATGCCCCTGGTGTTGCAAGCGTGCATAGGCTTCGGTAACAGCTTACCATCAGGCAGACCGTATGCCAGCTTGCTACCTTAGTAGTATAAAAAAAAACATCGTACAAACAACAATATTGTAACATCTTTTACTAGAGTATAGGTATAAAAGGCTACCATAAAAACAACAAAAAAATTGGCGAAATTAAACTTACTATTTTGATTTATCGGCGAATTTTAAAGAAATTATTGATAGCCGTGCTTATAAATATATTGTATTTGATAGGTGTACGTGACAACCCTAGGAGATCCCCCGTAGGTCGCGTAATCCAACTATTCAATTTTCAGCCAAAAAGGATTGTCCGCGTCTTACGTTTTTTATCTCTTCCCGTTGATCCGCTACAAGCGGTTATTGCCGACACTATTTATACGAAACTGAGCCTTATCGAGTTAATTAGATTTGTTGTTATGCCTACCGAAAAATCAAAAAGCTACTAGAAGCATTTTCCTGCAACTTTACGGACTTAATAAAACTAGATGGTTTATTAAACATTTACATGATTTCCCATGGATTTGGAAATTCGCTGCTCAACCCAATATTACCAGTGAGATATAAATCACCACTACTACTATTAAAAGTTGCAAACTACGAACAATTCCATGTAAGCAAAACCAATATCTAACTTAAACAAACCTGGTTGCTACAGATTTGTTTTAGAAAATTACTACTTCAACTTTAACCAAAACCTTTGCTAGATCCTGAACAAACTTTGAAATACTAAAATCGTCATTTAAACATCACCAACTTCGCTAATTGTAGCGAGATTTACGTTAGGGGGGAGCCTGAAAGTTAGCAGAGGAAAAAAGCAATTATCCTTTCTGTTTTACGGAGGTGAGGAAGCATATTAAAAAACTTGAAAGAGTTGTCAACCCTCGAGACTGGAGCAGACACTGATGGCTATTAATTAGAAGGGTTGGATGAAGATATTTCATTATTTTCTTCTCGTCTGCTTTCCTCCTATTTTTACTCTTTAGCTTGAACATCGTTTTGTTTGAGTTTCGATTAACTGCACACGTTCGCATGATTTTCAGTAAACGACACTGAACTGTTTAAGAAATAATCATCTCTTCCAATTGCAACATGGAGACGCTACGATTCTATCCATACCTATCACTTTACACTCCCCATAAAAAGACAAAAGGAGACGACAAAAATCCGAAACAAAAACAAGATCCGCAACTTATCAAGCGATCTCATAATCAAATGTTGCAGTTTGTTAACAAGGTGCTAACTCTAGAATTTATGTAAACTGTACAGGGCTCGTTCCATTTATCTGAGATTAAAATCTGGCTCTGGTGTCGAGGCACGCAGTAGGCGCCGGCAATCACTCCTCGGGGAGTCAGCTTTATTTGCGGGGTCTTATCGTCACTTAACATATCTGCATATTCATTAAGAGATCAATCAAATTATTGTCTCGGTACCGTACGTCGGTATTCCGTTGTTTCCTTACCTACCGCGCATAAATAATGTGTCTGTGTGCGTCTAGGATTAAAACACGATCAGTTTAATACATGTGGGTGCTGCTTAAAGTATTGTCTTGGGGCTTTATAATACTACCTTTGATTTACCTCAAACATAAGTAAACGGTTCATAGAGAAAGTGAGTTTTGTATGTTAACTGATTGTGGAATTATTGTTAAAGAAATTCTTCAGAAAATGATTAAGCAAACGCAATTTTTTCCTTGAGCAAAGAAAAAATAAGGAGTGAAATTCCTATTGTGATGAAATACGTTCAAAAAGTCCACCTAGCTTCCCGCCCACCCACTGACCAACCCTCCAATCTTTGTTTCACATTCCATTCACAAAACTCGATCATTGATTGTTTTAAACAGACTCCGCGACGCCGATGTCGGACCGTTTCGAATGCATGAAACTTGCATTGTGATACGAGAATCACGTCTGCCAAAGTACCTCTATCAATCAGTGTACGGGGACCCCCGGGGTTCGTTTCCGACCAGGTGTCCTTTTTGGAATTTTGCGCCGAAAAACTGCGCTTTAAGTTGGATTTAGTTGGAAAAAAAAATTGTCTATTGTGTATTTCTGCGTAGTGCGCTCACGGCGTTTGCAAGTGCCCGCCGACGCGGCCAGGTAGGCGGGGGCTAGCTTGCACACCCGTAGATTTATGACCGTAGTTTTAAAGTTACGCCTATTTATCTACTCACGGTTAATAGGTATACGTATAATATTATTTACCTAACTACCAGGATCACCAGGTGGACTGAAAACGTAGTTGAGGTCATTGAGAGCCGCTGGATGCATCATTCAGACTTTTTGGCCTGAAAATGCATGACCTGTTCAGCAGTGGACATCTGAGTGGCAACAATTAATGGGCATAACTACCTAGAGTCATTTATCATCATCAGCCTTATAATGTCCCACTGCTGAGCACAGGCCTCCTTTCACAAATCAGGGTGAATGGGAATGGGCAGATACTCCACCACGCGTGCCCACTGCGGATCGGTGGAGGTAGGCTAGTGGCCAACCTACTGTTGGAATTTTTCAAGCCGCCTAGGAGGCATCCATCTAGCTTAACGACTATCGCAATTAAGTGATAACCGGGACCCACGGCTTTACGTGCCTTCCGAAGCACGGAAACGCTCGATTTGAAATACCACTAGACGGTCACCCATCCAGGTACCGACTACGACAGACGTAGCTTAACTTTGCCGATCGATTAAGAACGGCTAATCATGCTACACCACGAGCGCTTCACTTCTGCCACTACCTAGAGTGATACTTATCAATTAATAATGTATGTGAGGTATGAATAGAAAAAGATAATTCTGGAATTACCCGGGACCCACCCCAACATGACAGTCACAAAACTGATGAAATACGACTTGTCGTAAAAATGGGTAAAATACGACATCCATCGAAAGTCGACAATTGTGAATCAGTTCAGGATAGCTCGGCAGGACATTTAACTTCTACAACCTTATACAATCACTCTCTATGTTATAATTTGAACTCTTTCCAAGTATAAACAAGTGCCAAAGTACAAATAGTTTTAATATTGTTAAAATAAATCATTAAGGCTCTCCTTACAAGCAGGTAAGTGAACATGCAGTGTCTTTGTTCGGACGTGATCTATGAATGAGTTTCGGGAATTATTGGGACACGGTTAATTGTCTCAAGTTTGTACAACGCATTGCTTTAGGGCTGGTAAGTATTTGAATAGATGTATGGCATGATCTCTACGTGATTAAACCACAATCAAGTACACTTGACCAAACGAGTCTTCTTTCCACAACATGCTCATTTATCCTTGACTTCTCCGATCAAATTTAAAATCGAAATTTATCAAATATTATTAATGAATATAAATAAATATCCTGGGACATTCCTCACACACGGTCATCTGATCCCAAACTAAGCAGAGTTTGTACTATGGAAACCAGATAACTGATATAATACATATACTACTTTTTGTTTGTAAATACACACTTATTACACCGAGACTCAGATATGAGAGACATACAGACATGTACATGCACACAAATGCATGTCCTGTGTGGGAATCGAACCCACGACCTGCGGCGCTATAAGTTAAGACTCCACGTCTTAACCAACTGCGCCAACTGGCCCGTCAAAATGCAATACAATTGAAATATAATGCAAGACATTCATCCAATATGACATGAAGGTTGGATTTATAATCAGAGATTTTAAAATAATACTAGTGTTCTGGCTCGTAGGTCTACCCGAAATCCTCTATTTTTTCTCTCCCTGCTATCAACTCATTAATATATTTTTTCCTAGTAGGTGTCTATGTCCTAGAAATATCAAATGGCTAGGTCCATTGGTACGTGGGTTGACTGTCAGACAGTCAGTGTTAGAGCTTTACTTTTACATTCAGTACCTATATTTGCAAATTTCGGTTATAATATAGCCGAATCATTAAGTCAGACAGGTGTGTCCCAACGTCACCCATATACCACAATGGGAAGATGCCTTAAATCAATGCTTGGTAGACTTTCAACAATAGCATATTCGGACTCCTTTGTAGGCACTATTATCTTTGGCCACGTGGGACAGGTGGGATACGCGCACGCGCACATCTGCTCACACAAAAACACTCTGTCGGCTTGCGCAAGATTTTAATCGTTTTTTTTTTTCCAAAAACGATGACAGTTCTCTAGGTATTTCGCGCCAATCTACAACCCCCCGTGGCTTAAGCAGCTGCTGTAAAGTTTTCTGGGCAGATTTCACACCTTCTAATTCCTTAAAATCATAAAAATATACCGCTGAGAGCCAACTTGAATCTTTCAAGGATCTAAATAATTTCATACCGTATTTATAGGCTTATATTTCAAGCGATGCTCCAAAAGCAGACAGTACCTACACAATTTAAAAATAAATAATACATTTTCCAACACTGCATTAACTTTCAACACTGCCAAAAAGCATTTTCAACGCTCACTTCACACGCAATAAGAATCGTATTTATAATAACGCGCGAAGTATTCTGATTGCTTGAAGCATGAGTACTATAGGGTAGACGTGCCAGTTGTTGCCCCCCATTAGAATAGGTACGCGACGGGAATGCGCGGTTGCGATTGCCTCGCATCGGTCGCACAATGAGGTACAAAACGCGGCACTACAAAACGATTACCCTCTCGCCTCGTGAGAGGCTCACATACCACGAATCCGCGAAAGTCGCGGGTTTACAGCGTTCTTTACTTGATCCTTGATAAATTTTGATATAATAAAGGCTCTAAATAGGTTCTGAAAAATAATTGAAAGCTAAAGAGTTTTTGGTCAGATAGAAAATCAGGTTGCGTTATTCATGTTACAGTTATTTATAAATGTTGGCCATTCATTGGATTTTGATAACTAATTTTGGAACATAACGATGATAAATAAATGTTTTTATTATTATATTATAAATTCAATTTTTTAAACTGACACTTCAAGACCTTACTAACTGATGGTAGAAACAATGTTAACGTTAATTAGTGCCTTAATAGAATTTAAACCGAATAAATGAGTTTTGAGTAATACTTAAATAGGTTTTTCTAAAATATAATGAAACGATCAAAACCACCGAAACCATATTCAGCAGGCTCCTGTTTGTGAGGTGCGAATAAGTGGTTCCGTGGAAATATTTCAAATCAGAGCGGGCAATGGCGGCGCTATACAGGCAATAACGATTGACGTGACACGCATGCCGCCCGTGTGTAGACTGCCTAATGTGTCGATGAAAGGGCCGCGTATTGGGCCTTTCACCTTATTTATTAGGTCTATGTCTCGGAAAAGGTAGGTTTCATGTACTGCATACATAATGTAATGAAGTTGGTAGGTACGCTACCTTCCTACTTAATTTAAAGCTGTTCACATGTTTTTTCATAGTGTTTTTAAGCGAAGATAGCTCTTGAGTCAGTAACGTACGAAGCCGTGGTTTTGAATCCTGCAATGAGGTAAGAATTTTTATTGAGAAAAAACAGTTACGAAAACAAAGTATGACAGTTAGCTACAATGTATTAAAACTAATGACATTAATGAAAACACCAACCCAAACCCAGACTATATTATAGTAATCAATAACTACTGAATTTCTAATTAAATATTTATTTATTTATTTATTAGGTCTGCCAACGTATATTACACTTTTTAAAGTAAATAAAATCATAGTGTAAATACAATTAAAGGCAAACACAGCATGTTATTAGACTAAACTAATTAGTAGTGCCTGGTATGGAAAACATTAACAAAAAAGAAGTACTATATAGATATAAACTTAAAAAGACATATTTTATAGCATGAAAGTGAACAAGACAATATGTCAGTTTTATAACACTTGTAAAACCTGTTGTGCTCGCTACAAAGTCTTGATATAATGCTATAGACACCAACATTAGTCCTAGACGTATTCACATTAAATGGCTTAAAGTTAATTAACCTAGAACTTGGACGAGGAACAGTAAAATTGATTTCGGCAATATCGTACTAACTATAAAAAGCAAAGCTCTGTAAATAGAAAAGCAATTAGTTTACTAGTCGAATAACGTTTAGAATCTCATTAGAGGGGCGACGCGAGGAATGCGTGCGGGCACTATTCCCAGAATGCACGGCCACCACGAATAACCGAAAACGCAAAATCCGAATGCCGAAAAGCCGAATGGTCGGACCCCGCTCGGTGACATATTGGAATGTGACTCCATTTATCCCCGGCTTCCTATTGGAATCCGGAGTGACGCGGCAAATTGGAAATTGCGGTTCCATTTTTGGTGTTATTGATAGATAATACCACTTGTAACGTTCGATGCAAATAATGTTCCGCATTGATAATAACTAGATTAATATTTTATACAATGATTTGATTTATATCGTTATAATTTTATATTTCATTACTAGGTACCTACCTAATTATTATTAGTTTGAAATTTTGAATATAGGTAACATAAACTACCTACTTTTTGATAACGGCTCTACTTTTTGACATCAATCTTCAGCCTAGATTCAGCCTAGATAACAGGGAATTTAGTGCAGTTAAAATCAAACATTATCATAATAATGCATTGCATATTACAAAGACACCCCAAATTCGTTTGGTCCGGTCCATACTACAGACATACACGCATGCACGTCAAAGCGGTCCGAATCAACCCCGTGCTATATTAAATCACATTTTGACAAGCGTACCGTGAAAAATTAATCGAGTGTCGTCGAGTGAGCGGGCGGCAGAAAAAATTTGAAAACATGGTGGCATTTTGCTACATCGGTCTCCCCAGAGCCAGAAAGGTCAACGGGCAGCCGCTCGTGAAATGTCTCGCCCTCCGGACACTGACTGCCGATTCGCGACTGGCAACTAGCTACTGGCGACTAGTCCACTGGGAGCACTGGCATCACTTATTTAGTAATATAATTTATCACATACGGAATACGGAGTGAGTACCTAAATTAAAGTCATTTTAAACTCATAGCCAAACCGAAGTTAGGAAAATATATTTAACTATATTCAATAAAACATCATACTATATCATGGGTGATCCACAATTCAGATAAGTAGGTATGGCAGAGATCCCAATTGATCAAATTATAAGTAAACTCGGCTCAAACTAGAAACATAGTTTAAGCAATCTAGCAAATCAAAACTCTACCCACACATTCGCACAGCATCAAATCAAGGCACAGACAAAGCGCACGATAACATTAATTAGCGCAATATTTCACAACGCAATTACATCTTATGATAAACGAGATTCCATAATTAAAGAGAAGGGTGCAAACCCCATGATAGTTGCCATTAATACTGATCTAACACGAAATAATGCAATTAATATCATAACAAACAGTTTTATAACATCGTGAGAAGTTAGCACTTGTTGTGGGGGCGTTGTAAAAAAACAAGAAGAATTTTGTGGGCTCAGACATTAGAGTGAATCCGCGGACGATCAATCATACACGTCAGATTAATGTTATGATGTATGTGGTACATTAGGCTGTATAGAAACACTGCTGCAATACTTATTAGTTATTTAGGATTAGTTTAAAGATATGTTATCGATACTTCGTTAATAAACTCAGTATCAATTAAACTTACCTTCTTTGGGCCACAGAACTTCTATAAAAGTCATCTTAAAATACCATAAAATCTAGTAACATATAAGTCTTATTAGATTATTAAACACATAGTACTCTCATACAGACATATAAAAAAATCAAGACGGAGTGTCACCTTATAAGAAAGTGAGGCAAAAAAAAACCTACGTGTGCGTGAGTAAAATCAGTACTGGCCCAAGCAGGCACAAATGTTACTAAGCCTTATTGTCACTGTCAACGTCTCAATACGGAATGACAACCGATCGGCTTCCTATGGTCTATATGTGTGTGTGAGACCATGAATTTACAAGAACGCCGGCTTCCTATTACTCCCTTAGTAGTACTCTCAATTTAGCCGCTTAAATCATCAGACACAGATGTATAGGATACAGTAACATTTTGTACAGATTTTGATGGCATTTGCTTGAAAATTTGTGAAATAGTACAAATAAAGAGACATCGTAACGTATGCCAGGCATTAGCTAGTATGTGATAAAATTAATATCAAATAATAGACTGAAACTTTACCTACTTTCAAACCATGTCAAATATGAAACTTGATAGACCAAAACAAACAATCGGGAGGGCCTTATTAAAAATTTTATGAAGTTTAGACCGTACGGCGTCCATCAAGGCACATACAATATCATCACCGGAGGCTATTACCCTTCGCATCCCGTAACCACCTAATTTCCACACCAACGGTCTCATAACAATATCCTACACTAATAAAGGACCAAATCCATTCAGTACGCAATATTGTCTACTCTAATTGGCATTAAAATTCGCCGAAAGAAGTGAGGTAACCCCCAAACAAGCGCTTATCGTCACATCAGTGCACTAAAACCCGTGAGTCGCCCACAACCCTCGGTCTGCAGCTAATGAATATAATACATTGCCCTCAGGTATTATAGGTTGGTTCGTTCAAAATTAGCACGTCAGTTTCGACATCACTTTGGTACCTATGTACACAAAATATATTAAGGCGATGATAGCTCAGTGGTAGTGACGTCGGATACCGAGACATATGTCCCGGGTTCGAATGCTACACCGAACTTGAGCTTTCGGTGAAGGAAAACATCGTTAGGAAACCATAGCACGCTGGTAGGGTATTTTGTAGTACCCACCTGGCTGGGTACCACCCTCAAGATGAAAATCTTTCGCCAAGCAGCTATCGTGTGTTCCGACAGCTGCACTTGCGAGACAATTCCTTCTAGGCTTTGTGTGTATACCACCTTCGGCCACACCATCACTTACTATGGTGAGATTGTGCTCAAAAACAATCCTATAAACAATAAAAAAAATGAAATATATCTATATCAAGATTACGTCGATCGATATATACTCTTACTAATAAGGTACTAATTCTCAGTTTAAATGTATCACAAACTAGAAGTACAATAAAAAAATATAACGTTGAGACTGTAAAGTTCAACTATCTAAGTTAACTTAAACACAGATACATTCATTGAAAAACTCAAAGCAGCTTCATTGTGTGTTCTTTGATCATCAAGTAATTAAGTCGTTTACTCTTTTTATGAAGATCCAATTTTCCAAAATTCTCATTCTGGATAAAATCATAGGTACCTACTTCAAATTACTAAACCTTCAAAAAATAGGATTATTTTAAATGACTAAACCACATTGTTCAATCACATCGCACTGCAAACAAACTTATTATCCTAATAACTTATTATCCTAATAACTTATTATCCTAAACAAAGCGAGACATCACTGAAGTTGTGGAGTTACACAGTTTTATTGTACGTGCCCGATGTGAATTGACGTAATCTTGATAATTGCTGTTTGCGGGGACTCACTCGGCCGAGACTCGTAGCGACGCGGGATGGACCGATTGTTCAACCCCACACATCTCTCACAGATAAAGCACACATACCTATTTATCTCATTTGGTTATACATTTGATTTATTATACACGAACTTTATTAACAACAAATATGTACAAAATACAATCTATATATAGAAAATTTCCTCAAGCCTGCCGCTGCTTCCGATTAACGGCAAGGTTCCCAGAAGGCTGGCAGCGTTTCCTCTTTGGATAGCCAATAGAAAATATACTGAAGGAAATTTTTATGTAAAGGTGTAAGGTGCTACGAAAAGGGACGTTGGATTAGGGTAGTTAATTTTTAAAACTCGAGTAGTGCTCGTGTTCCTGCACGCTGCTCAAAAGGTGATAAAGGTGTGAAGAGCTCCAGCCTGTTGAGGCCTCTCCTCCGACGAAGGGCCTTCGTCTCAACAGGCTGGGTGCCGCATCCTGGGTCGTGAAAGATTGCTACGGCCGCTCCAATGTATGTAAGGTAATGGTGACGAGAGGAACACCGAGGGGTTTTAGTCGGTAGCTAGGCATGACCTTTCTGTTGCCCCCGCAATGGAAAGGTATCCATGAAGATTTCCCCACGCAAAAAAAAAACGGTAGTTACTTTTAAAATGTACAATGTGTCTAGGTTTAAAGAGTGACCAGTTTCTAGAAGTAGATTATATAAGAATGGTATGGTTTGAGCGTTTTGAATAACATAAAACTAATATTTAAATATTATGATTTTCCAAAGAATCTCGATGCGCTCCCAAAAAAACTAAATTGAATTTCCAATGTTGACATAATAAAATATTACCAAATCAATGTCCACGGAACATCACAAAGCGTAGGGTGAAAGCCCTCAAGGGACGCCACATAATATTATAACCAACGCATATATGCGTCGTCACTCGAGCGCAATAAATACCCAAATAAAGCGCAAATAATACCCAAATCGCTCATCAGGGCTGCGCTACCTCCCCCAACTATAATTATCTGTAATCAGAATACACCCCGTCTATAATCAGTGCGGGATGAAATGATTACGATTATAAGTTTTGCATGTGGGCTCTGGCTGATGTGACGTTAGAAATTACCCCTTGAGGGTTGTATGAGCAACTGACGTTTGCTTTTTATTGGAATCGAATTACAATTCATTAAAGAATTGAGTTTCCATAAATTAAACTAGCTTCTGCCCGCGGCTTTGCCCGCGTAACTTACAGGAAACAAATGACATATTTTTCTACAACAATAAAACAAAACAACTTCATCCCGCTTCGAGGGTGGAATTATTAAAAACGCTGAGACACATATAAATTAATTTTCAATCGTCAGTCTAAACACAAAATTTGAAGAACTTTGAAACTGACGGATTTTTATACAAACTTTCATCCCCTATTTTACCCCCTTAGGGGTGGAATTTCGAAAAACCCTTTCTTAGTTGATACCTACTCTTCACAAAGAATATAACCCACTAAATGTCATGTCTCTAGGATCAGTGGTTTAGGCTGTGCGTTGACATATCAGTCAGTCAGAATGGTCAGGACTTTTCATTTTATATATTATATAGATAAGTTCAAGTAAAGGTATTATCAGAATAAGCCACCATTTGCGGCCAACAATGATACACATAATATTCAATGTTTATGAGGCTGATGACAATTCATTCATAAAAATCCATTTTCATAAAAAAATATGTATTTATTTATTTATTATGGAGTACAATAACTTGATTTACGAAGTGAAAAACACCAGTAACAACACGCAAATATTTATTTTCTCCAACCATATATATTCAGGACAGTTTTGGCGCGTCGCCATAAATTATTCGCAACAGAGGGACGCGGTGACCCCGACCTCCAGTCGATTAAGCATCACTAGGTCTTCCTTCAATTTCATATTTATAAACGGGGATTACGCAAAAATGCCAGTGTAATGGATCACCTACAGGACTTAGGCCGGGCGGCCGTTGTCGGACACGAGGGGGGGTGGGCAAGGCAAATTTCAGAGGGACGGGGTGGTAAGGGTCTGATCGTTGGACTCATCCATCACGCGGCTCACGCATGTGAATTGGGGCGTTTTATCTGGAGATAGCCGCGGATGGATACCTATTTAAATATTTCGTCGTTTAGCGAAGGCAGTGGGAGCCATTACATGACGCGGCGGCTAATGGTGCCGTAGTGTCAATACTTTATGTGTACACTACAGCTGATGGGCTATAATATGTTTGTTAACTTGCTTATTTAGGGAATTGCTTGACAAACATAAATACAAAACAGCCATGACCGCTGCTGTTTCAAATCACTTCGTATTTGAGCTAAAATTCAGTATGATCGTCGAAGTGTCGCACGTCAAACGTCATCGTTCCTTCACCTGTCACGATGTCGCGACGCACTCATCGGTGACACGCCGACAAGACGCCATTTTACGTAACTGGTACCGTCAAATATCATCGACATATATACAGTGTCGTAAATGATCGACAGACATTGGATCTTTAGTTGGCATGACATATTGCGATGAATCAGTGAGTTACTTAAAAACTGTAAAAATTTAAGATGGTAGTGACGTCGAATCCTACAATGGGCTACTGACTTTCACTTTTAAGAGAGGTAGAGCATAGCGTTTATTCGCTCAAAGAGCAGCTCGACTGGGGAAGTAACTCCACCTTACAGAATACCGCAGCCAAATAACTTTATGTTGTGTAAAGTTGTGTTCCTGCGCGTGAGTAAGGTCGCCAGAGCTCATAGGGGAGGGGGAATGGTCGGTAACGCGTGAGCGATGCTTCGTGTGTTGCAAGCGTCCATATGGCTACGGTAACCGCTTACCATCAGGTGGGCCGTATGCTTGTTTACCGACTAAGTTGTATAAAAAAAAAACTCAAGTTGAAAATCTGTCGTCATGCTTCTGGTGTGTTCTGGCTGGCTACTGATGGGCTATGGAAAAATATCAGACAAATAAACGCATACAGTACTGTTAAGTCGAGTTGGTCACAGCACTAGCTCGACTCTCGCATCAGCGTGTTACGTCACTAAAGGACTATAAAGAGTTTTGACAGATAGAAACAAAATGGTTTCCCGCGTGTGTGCAGAAGTTTTACTATGTATCTTTAATATTACTTTCAGGGCTTGTGTTATGTAAATAAGCTCTAACAGTACACAGCCTATCATTGATATGCAGCAGGAACAGTAATGGGGACAGCACAGAGCCTTGAGAGCCTTTACCACTCACCCTGAGTCGTAATAGTAACAGACCAACAAAGTGTGAGATACACTAGGTCCAGTCGAGCGACTGCGTCGGAAGTCGGAAACCATTTATTAGTCGCTCAATAAGTCGTTACCCCCGTTGAGAGTTGCATTGTGAACACTTCGCTTCATCAGTTTGGAGAGAAAGAACGTGATGACGATCTGTCTGTAATTCATCGGGGATAATCAATCGCACTTCAATAATTCCATCAATAGATGTAACGCTTTTAAATATTTTTATTTGTTTCTCCACTTTAAATAAACAGTATTTTACATAGGTTATAAGATTTTCAGAAAATCAAGTTTAGAAAAATCTACCTTTTAAATCAATTATATATATATATATATATATATATATTTACATCCAGCAACACTTTTGGCTTCATGCATGTTGTGCATCATTACGACGTCCCCGTGTTCTGCTTAATTATTTTATCATATCTTTGCGAATGTTGCTTAATTTTTTAATTACCTACTCAGTGATATATTTTTTTTTTTTTTTTTTTTTTTTTTTATACCACTTAGGTGGCAAACAAGCATACGGCCCGCCTGATGGTAAGCGGTTACCGTAGCCTATGGACGCTTGCAACACCAGGGGTATCACGCGCGCGTTGCCGACCCTGCAGAAATCTCTTCACACCCCTTTTGAAGAACCCCATGCTGTACTCCATTGGGAAAACCACGGCGGGGAGCTCATTCCACAGTCTGAGCGTCCGCGGAAGGAAGCTCCTTTGAGCCCGCACAGTACGAAACAATTCAGGTTTCAATATGTGAGGATGGACTCCCCGTCGATGGCGAGAGTTGCGATGGTAAAAAGTAGCCGTGGGCATCATCTTAAACAATTCTTCAGAACACTGTCCGTTGTACAAGCGGTAGAACACACATAAGGAGGCAAAGTCTCTCCTCAGACTGAGGGGCTCTAAACCGCTTGTGAGCTCGGGATCGTCGACAATTCTGATGGCACGTCGTTGAACCGAGTCTAAAGGATCAAGCTGGTATCCAGGTGCCCCCGCCCATAGATGACAGCAGTACTCCATATGAGGCCGGACTTGCGACTTGTAAAGTTGTGATATATGTCACATTCCTATAATATTATTTTTCACGATATTCTTCTTGCAGTTATGCCCAAGCATTTCTGAACCCCAATCTATGCTGATGAGTTCTAGGCTTCCTGGATATATTCATCATGAATATCCAATGCACCGACTTTTTTAACTCCAGTGAGGTCATTGTTCCTAAATGCGACGTTGCCAGCTTTTTATTCAATTTTGCATCTCTTTTTATGGGCTATCATATTATTATTGCTTATAAGTACCTAGGTACAAATTCAAAAGCTTCTGTAACGTTTTTTACAGATAACGTTTTTCTCGAAGAAGGATAGGATTATGGTAGTAGGTAGCGTAGAAAATCCTATAGTTCTTTTCCCCAATCAATAATTAGATTTTCTGAATAAATAATTACTCGATGGATGATTAAATTACAGTGTAACTCAACTGTAACAATTTAGGATTAAAGGGATACGGTGTGACATTATTTATAATTTACTCGCACCGCAGAAAAATCATTTCAGGAATAGCCAAAAACTATAAAGCTTTAATAAAAGCCCATATGGAAGTATATTGTTATTTGGGGTCCAAATAATTTAGTTATCGTACGTCCGTATATTACTATCGAGCGTCCGTATATGCTATCGGTCGTCTGTATATAGCTATCGAACGTCCGTATTTTCTTGTAATCGAATGTTTTCTCAGAAGAAGAGGGAGACCTAGCAAACGCTTAAGAGTACAATTGGTCGCTTATGAAAATAATTTGATAATTTGAGAGGTGACCCAAGTACATGGATGGAAACGGAAGAGTTATCCTTAGCGGGGGGATGGAGTAAGTTAAAGGGAAAAACTTGAAGTACTTGTTAGTGATGCGTAAAAGTAGATAATTATATATGATTCGAAATCTTTCATTCCTATTTTGTTATTTGGCTTCTGTACCAAAGAAATTGTATGTACAAGAAAAACATAGCCAGGTATAAGACGAAACGAAAATGAATGTTAGGGATTTGTATGGGAAAAATTAAAACTAGTCTTGAGTTACATACTTATATTTTTAGATATAGATAAATGGATATACTGTTGTAAAAACTGATTTTGAAGCCGATTAAAGTTTATATTGTGATAAAATAGAGTTGAAAATATTCCAATGAAAAAATATTTACCTGTGAAACGTATAATTATGTGGGCTACTTCATACTATTCACATCACATTTGCTCACAGAACAAGTGACAATGTCTATAACATACTCTTTTCTAGTTTTATTTGTATGATCGTAATTATTTTCAGTAACTTACGAAATCATACATAAAGACCAGGGTTGATCTTCGAAAATAAAATTGTCTCACGACTAAAATATGTATGCGTCTCTTTCTCCCGCGCAAAGTGTCATAAGGATTGTCATATTTCGTTTCCATGATTTGTATGTTTATTAAGCGTAGCGAAATTATAAGTCTATGTTCTGTACCGCCTATCAGACTCCCATATATGGCTACCGCACATCCGTTTATAGATATCGGACGTCGATTTTTCCACTTCTTAAAACTCAAAGATGGTAAGTATAATAAAAAACAAAGTATATACTTTTACTATGGGACCAACACTGAAATCTCGTTTTTTTTTTTACTTTTTATACATTATGATCGATCAAGGTTGCCAATTTGTAAGAAAAGTTAAAAAAAAATTTTTGGGAATTCACTATGGGTCCCGTAGTAAAAGTTGTTCAGCATGACTAATCCAACATAGGTTTCGAAAATATGCCATCTCGAAATCTCCACCCAGTATAGCCATCGGTCGTCTGTCTGTATTTTCTTGTAATCGAATGTTTCCTCAGAAGAAGAGGGAGACCTAGCAAACGCATAAGATTTTACATGGTCGCTTATGAAAATAACTTGATAGAGGTGGCTACTGACCCAGATACATTGATGGAAACGGGAGAGTTATCCTTGGCAGGGGGATGGGGTACGTTAAAGAAAAATATAATAGGTATAGGATAGTGATGCTTAAAAGTAGATTATTTTATCATTAAAAATCTTGCATTCCTATTTTGTTATTCGGCTTCTATACTGTTCATTAGACTCCCATATATAGCTATCGGACGTCCGTATATTGCTATCGGACGTCCGTATATTGCTACCGGACGTCCGTATATTGCTACCGCACATCCGTATATATCGAGTGTCGAATTTTTACACTTATTAAAACTTAAAGATAGTATAAAAAACAAAGTAAGTAGATGTTTTTTTATTTTTCTGGATATTCAATTAAGAAACTGCGCAAAGTACCTGCTTTTGTTAGAAATAAATTGGTAGAACAGTTGAGCTCTCACCGTTATGTTTTCGTGGACTTTTTCTAGAATCTTGGGGTAATTGAAAATATTGACAGACGTATAAAATAAAAATAAATATCCTGGGTATGGGATAATTTCGGAGATTAAGTACCTTCTTAAAACAAACTCACAAATTTTACCTCATTTTAATATTAGTATAGAATTAGGGACATTATTATATTATAACTACTAACTTCCATCTTGTAGTTTTACTTTTACCCGCATTTCTGTGAAATCTTAAGTTTTCCCGGGATAAAAAGTATACTATATGTGTTATTCCAGGGTATGTAATTCGCTTTATTTTTTAATTTAATTTTATTTTTATAATTTGTTGTTGTAGCGGCAATAGAAATACATATTCCGTGAAAATTGCAACAGTCTACCTATTACGGTTCATGAAATACAGCCCGCTGACAGACAGACGGACGGACGGACAGAGGGAGGCTTAGGTATAGGGTCCCGTTCGGTACCCTTTGGGTACGGAATTGTATATTTTATTATGTAGTTCAAACCGAGCACCGCCGCCGCTCTGGACGCCGGATCACAATCAACGCGTACTGTTTAGGAATGTGAATATGGGAATGAAAGACAGGTACCGCGAATACCGCGATGCGATAATTCAACCGAGCATAGCATACGAGAAAGAGAAACTGAGAAAGCTGGCAACGTCGCGAACTCGCGAAAGAGGATGCCAAAAACGCGGCTTCTTCGTCAGAAATCACCAAGGTATACGATTGTGGATATACGCGCTGCAGGAGCGCCACACATCTGCTGCGAAAACTCTCGGAACCTTTTTATATACAATTGCTGCCAGTGCATCGACTTTTTGACTTCTGTCGATTTTTGTTCTATAGCTACCTAGGACCAAAAGGGCGCAAGTGCTAGCGAAATAAAAAGTGGCGTCCGGTATGCGGGCGTCAAATGCTGGTGGAAGCCAATTTAAATGTACTTTTTTCTTCAGCGGACTGCAGTTTGCCTTGGGGATGAATATATATATATCTATCATACGAATATACCTATCAATATACATTCTAAACACTTGTTAATAAAACGTTAGGTTTTCTGTCAACGAAATGTCAAATTCAACAAGAATATAAAATAATAAGGATATTTTGCAAAAAGGAAAGAAAATCAAGTTAACTCCATAATGAAATGAATGAAATATTCTTTATTGTATACACTGACTTAGTACGGATTATAAAAGTATTACACATTAAGGAAGTTATACAATGTAGGCGGCCTTATCGCTAAAGCGATCTCTTCCAGGCAACCTTTGGGTACAGCAAATAATTATAAAGTGGCAGGTTGGGTTGAGCATCTACCTACAAATAATACAATACTTAGGAAAACTTACATAAAGTTGAAAAAATATGTTGTTGCCATAACTTCAGAATTAATAACGAAAAATTAAGTAATTAAAAAGTATTAATTAAAAGCGTACCTAAAGCAAACACTTAGTATTGTTTTTTTCATAAAGTTTATTGGGTCCGCATTTCAAATTAAAAACATAAAACTAACTTAGAACGACGTGTTCTGTTATTCGAGTTGATTGATTTCTAAAACAACTGAAAAACGATAAACAAATAAAACTTTTATTGCTAATTTGTGCTAGACATTTATTTAAAAAATACTGTTATTTTTCTTGGTACGCTTCAGACAGCAGCTCAGAGGTCCGTACCTTCTAGGCATTGTGTGCTTACCAGTTACCACCTTCGGACACATAATCACTTACTATGGTCAGATCATGAAGCAAATATCCAGGGTCAGATTGTTAAACACTGGCCTATACGTAGTATTTATTGTAATTCATAGAGTCGTCAGGTATAATGGTGCGTCCATGCTTGGGAACCGAGCACGAGCCGAGTCACGAACGAGCACACTGCAAGCACGATTCGCCTAGCGTGGACGGGCTTGCGAGCCTCGAACGAGCATTCGTAGCGTGCTCGACTGCGCTCCGCCCGATTGTCAGTTTTTTCACGAACACAGGTTTTCGCATCGCGCTCGTTGTAGGCTCGTCGAAGGCTCGTTAAGTACGTCCACGCTTGAAATCGCGAGAAACGAACGAATCCTGTTCGTTCGAGGCTTGGCTAGTTCTCGCTTCGCCTAGCATGGACGCACCATAACAGGTTCTCAAGTGACTATAAGCTGCCGATCTCCAATAAGAAGTGCTGTCCAGTTCAGCAGTATGCGGAGACCGTGGCGGTATAGAACCAATTTGGCTGCGGAAATTTGGCTGCCGCAGCTGGTACAGCGACTACTCGTACCTCTTCAAGGTGTGAAGAGATATTTGCAGGGTCGACATCGCGCAAGTACTACCCCTGATGAAGAAAGGGCCTATAGACATAGACTGGAAACCGCTTACCATCAGGCGGGCCATATATTGTTTGCTACATGAGTTGTATAAAAATATATTTGTGTACAACTGAAACAAATAATTTTCAGTGACTGATTAACGTAGAAGCGCTCGTGGTGTAGCATGATTAGAAAATCAATATCCATAAGAAGAAACATAAGCTAATATACATATTTTTTAACAATTTAGTTAGTAATACATCAAGAGACACTTCCGCTATAAGCTTTGCCTCGCTCCGCTATGCTTAGTAGAGCTCTACAAAAACTAAGGGTAGGGACAGAGTAGTGGCGGAGAGCGGGCGGGCACAATAATATTTGGCGTGTCGAAGTTTTTTTTAATAAGTTTTAGTATGAACTACTAAGACTAAGAAATATATCAAATTAAGAGACTATTAAGTATCATAATAACTATTGACACAATAAAAAAAAATATAATAAGTATTAAATAATATTTACACAAAAGATTATAAAGAATATACCGAATTAAGATCGCTGTCTATGGGTGATTTTTTGACTTGTCCATCTCTACAATCTCATGATGGTAAGTGATGATTTGATCCCAATAACATAAATTCCAAAGAATTCTGGATCTTAAGTTCAGCTGTCAGAACACATCGTATGCTGCATGGTGACAAATTCAAAATTTTCAATCATGTGTTTTTTTTACCGCCGTATCGGCAGAAAAAAAGTCTTGAATGGAGAGAATACATTGCAAGCAAATCTCTCCTTGGTCAGATTGTTAATAGTAAAACAGTAATTCAATAATAATAACAATATCTTTTGAAATACTCATAACATTCACATTTCTTCTTAATCCAAATAACTTTAATCAGAATCAAAAAGCCAATTATTCAGTTTAGGCCCAGATAAGGCATTTATAAAGTTATCAGTGGTGCTGATTCTGTTGTTTACAACTAATCTAATTTTAGTCTCACTATGTCTTTTTCTAACAAAGAACATTAGAAAAGGATGTAAGAAATGTTGTCCTGTCAAATTAGTCCAAAGCTTATTTTCAATATAAAAGTCGCCATCTATCGCGTGAAAGGCGGGCAAAAACTAATTTGACAGCTTTAAATATGCGCTATCCTTTTTCAATAATGTTCGTAAGAAAGAGATATGACTAAAATTAGTTTAGTGCGATTTACAACAGAATCAAATTAGTAAGTAGACTTTACCACCGATTCGGAGACAATAGACTCCTGCAACAGAATCGGCAAGGCAATCCAAAGCGGCGTGGTAAAAAGAGCGGGTTATAAATCGCTAATCGCTACCTCCTATCACCAAGGTCATACCATGTAGCTGCATGAACCAATGACCCCAAGGCTAACACCACACTTCTAACTGTTCATGAATAGTTAAATCGTGCCTCTATTTCTACTAAGTAATGTATGCTTGGCTTTTTTCTTATGGCCTATTGTATTAAAACATGTTTGTTAGACGTAACGGATACTCTAATGAGTCATTTAGTTTCTTACCTTTGTAGAGCTTGGTATGTTAGTTATAAAAATCAGACAGGTATCTGTATCGCTGTCCAAAAACAAAAGATATGGGTGGACGCATCGAATGTTTACAGTAATTTTTTGTAATGAAAATAAACACCATAGGTAATACAGTAGAACTTGTAAAGTAGATGTGTCCTGTATAAATTAAATGTATTATTTAATTTTTGATTTATATTCGTTCGGAGTGGAAATCAATGAGGGAGGCCTGTGATCAGCAGTGGACATCCTTAGGCTGATATGATGATGATGAATTAATTGAGCATGTAATATAATAATAAACATAAATAAAAGTATTTTTATTTTATTTTTATATTATAATGCTACGACGTGGCTACGAGAATCTTAAAAGTTCAAGACAATGGTAATCATTTGGGCTTTTGACATTCTAACGGGTCGATCGTTTGGTGGCTGGATACCCAGCGAGTCGTGGGTTCGATTCCCGACCAGAACAAACATTTGTGTTCATGAATATATATGTTTGTTCTGTGTATATGTACTAACTAACTATATAGATATTTTACAAGTAGGCAAGTAAAACCTAGTATCAGTTAGCCATTTGTGTAGAATTATCGAGGGTTTTAAAATATTTGTGACGCTAAGAGAGTAATCTCACCCCCCATAAAAAAATCTCGCTCCCACTAAAAATGTATGGAGTGAAAATCTTGGTCAAATTCGTCGTACATATATCATAGATTATTTATATTGTACGAATAGTGATATTATTTGCTAAACTATACAAAATAATATTTACTATGAGTTGTAATCATCTTGTTATTCGTATAAAGAGAAAAAAAGGACGTCTGTTTACGGTACATTTATATAGAATAAGCACTTAGATTATTTACCCTCATAATAACAAAATGTATCGATAGAGATCAACTGCTTATTTAAATGACGTATCGTAGCGTAGCATAGTAACGTAACGTTCAAAATAAGAATATAACATGAAGACATAAGTTACATAAAAATCGACTCAAGTGCCATCTGTAAGACATACACTACTCATATCTATGAGTAGTGTATGTCTTACACTACTCATAGACACTTGTCTGTCTTACCTATCTAGGTACGCTTAGCAAGTGTCCCTATAAGCGTTTTATATTAAGTTTATAAATAGACAGGAACCCAAACAAATCGGTGTGCGACGCGGCAACCGCCCTTGAACTGAGGTCCGGAGGCTCTCGCGGAGTGCCGGAGGCTGCATGCGCGGCGGGGGGCGGGGCTCGGCCGGCCAATCAGCGCCCCTTCACATTTTTCAGCCCCCGCCCGCATCGCCGGACGCTGCCCAAAAACAAAAGGATCAAAGTAGGCGAAACCTATCTCTTTCTTTGTGAGGCCAGTAAACGGGCATCGATGAGAGGATAGATACAGTGTGTCGCGCGGGCGCGAATCGATAAGAGAGCCCCGCCGCCCCGCCGCCGCCCCTCCGCTGCCCCTCCGCCGCCCCGCGCCGCCCGCCGGCCATTTGCACGGATGTTTACTATTATTATTTTATTGAACGGACGCTCCTAAGTGGCGATATAAGAATATTTACAAATCATAAGCCCCCGATTTAGAGCAATTAGGTGCCTATCTTACTGCTGCTTACGTGAGCTCGTAATAGTCGGTGAGTACCGGCTTGAATTAAACATGTTTTCCACTTTTAACTTAATTCCTTATAATTAAACTCCAGCTTAACTTGTACCTAGGTATTTAGCTGAGGTTTGTGAGAGCTTTTGTTTTGTATTTTTGTCCTTACTCATTTAACAGCCTTTAATGTAGGAATACTCTAGTTCCCATTGCTTTGTTGTGAATTAAATTAGTAGGGAATAACATTCAGGTGTGAACTAATATACCTACTGTACATAACTGACTATGAAAAATAAAATTAAAACTTAAGGCACTTGTAGATAGGTTGTTGAATATTTTACATAAGTTAAAAATAAGCTCCAAAATTTGCTGAAAATAACATGAACATTCACCTAATTTATAACTAGAAATATATGATGAGAACTTTTCCTCTCTCTCAGTCTCTTTCTCTCTCTCTGTTTCCCTCTCTCTATTCTTGTATAATTATCAATTTGAGTACCTATTATGAAATTAATATATAAATTATAAGAAATCGAATTGAAACCGGTTCAATATGGCGGTTTTCTGATAACTTATTTACGTTTTAGTTACTGAAAATGCAATGTGGACTTTTCTTTCCATAGAGTTTTATAGTTTGTTGAAAATAGTTGTCAAATCGTGTACGGTACCATAGAATAATGACTACGGTTACGGTATGTTAAGGTTCAAATTAGTTCGAATTATCAACAGTTTGACAGATATTTTCAACAAAACTCTATCTCTATAAAACTCTATGGAAAGAAAACTCCCTATTAGTTCATCATTGGATATTTTTGTTTTTGAATAGAGGCTGTTTCAATCTGAACCATGATGACCGTGTATAATGACTATCTAGAATGCTAGATATTTATATATCTCATCTATAAAGGGTATGCTCATTGTCAATCTCTCTCTTCTCATCCCAAAATGACAAATAATGGCCGTATGCATCTAATTCTTGTAAACAACGTTCGCGTTATCAGTCAGTGCATGAGGGTATTTTTTTTTCTAAATAAATCGATTTCGTTACACAGTTTAGTGTTGCGTCATCTCCTTCGACTGTTGTTGTTCATTTCCCTTTTTGCAGGAGCGAACTTAATAAAACTCATATTCGTTTTATAAGTTGTTTATTATTAAAGACTCTCTTCAACTTTATTTATACTTTGGGATTGATTTAAATTCTGTCAGGTGGTTTCAGAGTTTTATGCCGGCCCCCCTAGACAAGATGGTTGTCGCCAATAGCCATCGTTAGTAAACGATCAACTGTTGTATGGGATTGACATTTCAAATCGAAATATAACGTTATTTTTAACTATTATGTCAATCAAAGGTTAATCGTTTACTAACGATGACGATTGTCGACAACCATCTTATCTATGGGGGCTGGGCGTACAGAAATGGTAATGCTAATACAGTCTGCTCATAGTGCTGTCACACGAAGTGTGTAAATTTTTACGATACCGAATCAAAAAGGAACCCTTATCTCCGTCCGTCTGTCACAGCTTATGTCAGCAATCATGCTATTGATCTGAAATTGAGGATAGTTTTAAATATTGTTGACCTAAATATATTTCAAATAAAAAAAAAACAAAATATTATTATTTATATTTGCAAAAGGGGCTGGTCCGAAATTTCAAAATAGGGCTGAAATTTTAAGTGAGGTATCATATGAAAGAGCTTCATTTTTAGGTACATTCTAAACAGGCATTATTTTGATGCGTAGTTTTTGAGTTATGTTACGATGAAAAAAATACCATTAAATGCTCATGGCAATGCTAGAGAGTACTGCATTCTGAAATCAAGCCTGATTTTTTTTTTTTAAGATTTCCGTGCCCGGAGGGTGCCCAAAGGGATAAATAAGCCTCCGCTGTCTGTCCGTCCGTCTGTCTGTCAGTGGGCTGTATCTCATGAACCGTAATAGGTAGACAACTGAAATTTTCACAGAATATGTATTTCAATTGCCGCTATAACAACAAATAATAAAAATGAAATTAAAAAAAAATTAAAGCCCCATACTAGAAAGGTCTTTTTTTGGCGTTATTTTTAATGCAATATTTCGTTAGTTAATATTGTATGGAACCCTCCGTGTGCCAGACCGAATCGTACTCAGCCGGTTTTTTGTTAATTTAAATCTAGGACATTTTTGGCATCCATTATAGGTCTTTATGAGTCGCAAGCCCGGCCTCACATGGAGTCCTGCTGTCATCTATGAGTGGGAGCACCTGGATATCAGCTTGGGCCTTTAAAATCGGTTCAGCGACGTGCCATCAGAATTGTTGACGACCCCGAGCTCACAAGCGGTTTAGAGCTCCTCAGTCTAAGGAGAGACTCTGCCTCCTAATGTGTATTCTACCGCTTGTACAACGGAGAGTGTTCTAAAGAATTGTTCGACTTGATGCCTACGGCTACCTTCCACGTATACCTATTTATTATTACTGGTCCAAAAAGTTGTTATTACTTACTAAGTAATGTGATAACATTAGTTAAAAATAGGTACTTGAATCCTAATCCTAACTAATATTATAAAAGCGAAAATTAGTTTATTTGTTTGTTTGTTTGTTACGCCTTTACGCCTCAACTCCTCAACGGATCATCATGAAATTTGGCATGCAGATAGCCTATGGTATTTAGAAGGACATAGGCTTTTTATCCCGGAAACGCGGGTGAAACCGCGGGAAACTGCTAGTAAATAAATACACTTTTTTTTTATTTATTTACTAAGACTTCATTACAATGTTTACAAAATAAATGTTCTGTCATTTAGCAAAACGATTTGCATCTCTGCACTCCTTCTCCGCAACTCACACACCTCCGCATGCGCGCAATATGCAAAAGCGGTAGGTACCTACCAAAGAATTTAAAACGTCCAGAAGGATAGTCGCCTCTATGGCAACATGAAATAAACAAGCCAGAATTGACAGTATTTGACAGCCGTGCGCAGTACGAACTGAGAGCGATTTGCTCAGGGAGCCCCTCAAGCGGAGTGAAATTAAATGTCATGCTTTAGTAAGGCGGATTATCCATCTGGGTAGAGGCACGATGCCCTATGAAAATCTTTGGTACCTACCTACAAAAAATTATTTTCAGGCCGGTAGGCACGGGAGGTGATACCTATATATGTGTATCAATCACCCTCCGAATAATATTTAGATATATGACTGTTCATGTAGGTACCATAGCATATCATATTGTGTTTCACTTGGTTTTACCCATAATGCACCTAAGTAAGTAACATTGAATTACGGTAAAAAAAAAAATGAACACGTGTTTTTATATGTTTAGCAAACTATTAGACATTTTCGTTAACCCCCGAAAATGGGTCCTAGCTACGGGCCTGTTTCTCCTATCGTAATATTAGATTTGGCGCGCAGATATATCATACATTACATAGTTGGGTAGAATACCGAAGCCGAAGGTAGGTACATCTCTGTAAACTATTCGATCTGGAACGCGGGTAATCAGTATAAGCTGAGTATAATACTAGTTGTTTACTTACCCCCTTACTCATAAAAGTAATATACTGTTTAAATGGTCACGTAAATAAAGTCACTCTATTGTCATTGTCAAATAATGTGACATTATTTACGTGACCATTTAAACAGTATATTAGTAAAATAGCGCATTATGAGTAAGGGGGTTTATAAATTATTAAAACGTTCATGTATGTTCGCAAGCCTATCCGGCGCATGAAAATAAAATATAAAACGCCATCTATCCATATAGAGATGCAGCTTTAGTAGATGTGAAACATGATGGTCCTCTGTGCTGCCACCTAGCGTGCTCATTTGAAACAAATATGTCAACTCTCTCGAACGTTTCAATTAGCTACTTCAAAGTTCTCCTAGATGGCGCTACACTCAAATATATAACAATTCTGTAACTTTTTTAATGAAATACAAAAACATACATTGTATGGACACTGAACTTCATTTTATAAACAAAAGTTAATTATTCAAATATTTTACTGAGACAGAAACTTCCCTCAAGCAATTATGTATAATTTCATGTCAATATTATTGCTGCGTAATAACCTTCTTTACCGACAAAGTAACTTCCGGTTGGCGCTCGACGACATCACGCATACGCAAACTCGGATTTGAAGCTAACTTCACTTCATAAATGTTCGATCTCTTTCAACTACGTCGAGGCTTGTGCTTTTTGGGATTTCGCTTTTCGGTAATTATTGTTTTACTCGTTGCATACAATTTGATTTTGAAGTTTCCGATTCTTATTCTAGTCAAAGGTGAGTGGTGCGTTAATTTGTGAACTAAGTGATCATAAAACCGTAACAATTTGGCGCGATGGTTGGATTCTGTCAACATATCTGAAATGTCCACAGGCAGTGGCGTTTATTGCACGTGTAATTACAATACAATACAAACGTGAATTTAATTTTGCAGACATGGCTTTGAGCGTTGCACTACCTCTAGTGAGCTTGGAGACGGAGAATTTTAACTCGTACAGCTCATTCGGGCATATCATAGACATAGCGGGTCTCTCCCAGTCACAGTCGAGCCCGAGTCCGTCTGTCTCCAGTGAATCTAGCGGTATCGGGTCGCTTGGATCGCTCAAGTCGGAATCGGTCAACAGTGACTCCCTGCCGTCTAGTCCTCAGACAACAGAGAAGGTGAATATTTTATCTCGCGCTATTTTGTTTGCACCCGTCCTGGCCTTGACCTCTCTATTTTCATAATATTCCGTAATGGCGATTGTCCACATTACGCTATCAATGTTGTGTACATTATCGATGCGTGATAATGGAAAGATTTAATTTATGATTTGCATTTTTTTTTGTGTCGGTCTCTACACGCCCTTTGTTATCCAAACATCTTTAAAATGTAACCTTATTGTATAAAATAATCCACTTTCCTATTAGATAATGTTAATCTTACAATTTGTCAGAATATAATTCAAATAAGAAGCAGATATTCTTGGTAACATTAATACACACTTATGCTAATTCAGCACATAATAAATCAACAAATTAAAATACTGTTTCAGAAAATATTCGAGCCTGTAGTGCAACCACAGCCACGTCCAAAGGAAAAGAAAACTGAAGATGTCAAAATCACATATGGAGGCAGAGACATTCTCAATTTGATGGCCAATCTCAGTGATCCACGATGGAGCTACCGTGCCACTGTGCTGCCACCTAACAACCCTGCTCTTTTCTTCGCCAACCGCTCGCAGTATCATCGGTTGGGACCCTACGGAACACGTACACAGTATGTAAAGGATAATTGCCGCTTATGTGGATTCTCATGGGTTGTAGCCGCCACAGATTGACGTGACAAAGGGTCAGCATAAACTCTGAACAAACGAAAGATGAATGGGTATGACTGGGACACATCAGGGTGCATATCAACTTCTGTAATTTTTACCATCACTTATTGGTGCTAATATCACCATTATTAAGCTCAACCAATGACTTAAGCTCATTTGTTTTTTTATGGATGATTTTGTGACAATCTGCTATTTTGTTAGCAGTGAATTATTGTGATCAGATTAATTTATTGTTATCTATGTTTATTTTTGTTTGCTCATGCTTTTTACAATTTTATACAATGTTTATTTACAAAATTATTATTATCAAATTAGTATGAAATATTTAAAAGTATGAATATGAGCAAATGTTTAATGAAGTTACTTTGTTTTGATGTTAAGTCAATGGTTTTGCGACATCTTCCTATACTATGTGTTTGTATGACAACCTGCTGTGGCCCAGTTTTACGGATGACTGTGGAATATGTATGTGGCTATCGTCTCGCGCATTCGTAGGGTTACAATTAAAAGTGACTTAATACTGTGATCTTAATTTAAATGACAATTTTTTGACAAATTCTGTGAATGCTACGCGTGACGATTCATGACTTCGTTTTTGTTTTAACTTATTTTACTGTGTGATAAAGTTAGGCTTAATTAATACTATGAACTTGCAATGCCATAAAGATTTTGCAGATTTATTCCAAAACAGCATTTCTAGGTCCCATTATTTGAAAAAAAAGACAACATTGGATCAAAATTATAACTGAATCCGTCAACTGAACAATAAATACTAAAGACCTTAAAATTAAATTAATATATAATGCTACACTTAGTTCCTCTTAGAAATGTTAATGATTTGTTATCCAAAGAATATTATATTAACTATAAATTGTTTATCAAGACAATTTATATTGATTAGTATAAAATATGAAAGGTTGATTCTGCGACCAAAGGATTTTGTGTCCAATTACTCTTAAAGCAATATTTAAATTATGGACATTTACTTATGATATCATAAAGCTGATACTTCCCACCACTAAACGTAATAGTTGTTATTTAAATATTGTTTTACAATATTCTTTAGTGTCTAAGAGATAATGATTTAGATATATTCCACAGTCATTTATCAATAGGATCGTCATTGTTTGAACAAAAAGGCTGCTTCTCAGATGTTATTTAAATTTACGATTCGACGAGATAGGCACGAATTTAAAGCCAAGCTGTAGGTTAATTTTAATGTCTAATTACGATTGTTGGATTTACCGTCCGAGCACTACATAATAATAGTGATGACATAATTCTAGAATATTCTAGAGGATACGATCTTGACACATTACCCTAATATCAACTTCCTATCTCATTGAAAAACTTGAACTCATTAAAAGTAATTATTATGACTAGCCCGAAATATAGTCAAAGTGGGTTATCAGTGCATATCATCACAAAATTAATGCAGTGATTAGATATTGTAAGGTATTAGTAGGTGTTACAGACCGTTTTTAAACGTTTGAGTCATTGATATGCCCAGATGCTGGGTTTCTAGTGAAATTATAGTAAGTGTCGTTAAACCTGACTGGCAATATCTCTATGTATGTGCATATATAAAATGTAATATTCGTGGTCTCCTAATTTAGTCAAGATATTTAATAGTGTGAGTCTCTTCAATTACGTGTAAGTAATGTATAACATACTAACTAACTATGATAACGAATAATGATTGATACTGTCCTTTTGTGCAACTTTAGTTTTGCTATGTTGTGATCAGCTTTAAATTGAAACTGGAGTATTTGTACACAATAATGTTCACATATTTCCCACAAAGTTATTTTTATAAAAAAATGTTGATGACAATACAGTTAGTAGTCAAAATTTTCTTAATACATTGTTTGCTGGAGGTTCGTTAGATATTTTGGAAGGGACCAACATCGTCGCATTGTTTTTCCTAGCTCATGTCATATCGTTTGATTTGTGCCGCACTCTGCAATAGCGATAGATGCCTCCGACGTATTATCGTAATCTAAATTTACATAGCATTTTATCAACCGCTTTATCTGGACTCATCGCCGGGAGCTTATTTATATTTTGTCCATAATCAATTAACTGGGCTATGAACACAACGCTTAAACGTGTAGATAAAAGTTTTAAAAAAAATATTTATTTAATATCTATTTATGATTCAGTGGGTAATGGCTGAACATATAGCATGGATCTCAGAATGCAGCTATCAGTGATACATTCTTTATTGCCTCAGTTGGAAGACACTTCTAAATGTTGTATACTGTTGGTAAATATAAATGTTTAGAAGTGTCTCCGTTTGCCTAGTGTGCTATATCCTCAGTCACACATACTCACAAAATGGTTGTTATTGGTTATTTATAAAATCAAATGTTGCATTCAGATTATTTTTTAGTTATTAACTTATAATATGACAAAGCTGCAATCGAATGTAGTTCAAAGGAAAGTATTGGAGCGATACGCACAGTTTTATAGTCTAGCTGTTGTTGTGTTGTTGTCTCCGTAGGTATAGTAGGTATGTGATTCCCGTTGGGCCCGCGACCGCGACCGGCACCGGCTCTCAGCCCGAGCCAACGAGAGGCCGAGGTGCGATGCAATATTTGCATTCCAGTTTTTTGTTAAGTTAGCAGCGGAGGTTGTAGTTGTTAATGTTTATTTAATCCACATTGCCAAATATTTTGGTTGTTGTGCTATTTATTTAACAAAATTTTCTAAAATATCAATTTAGTACCTTCCATTATTTAGTGTCTTCAAGTGATTTTACAAGTCATTTCAATTTTATGCATTTTATTTTGTTTAGTCAAATCATATACATGATATTATACATAATATTACTTATATGTTTTATTATATGATCATATTTTTTCTCATTGAACTGTAGTCAAATGACAGTATTTTTGTAATGAAAATTGTATAAGGATGAAGGGTTTTGACTGGGAGTGGGTCCCGCCGAGGCCGGCGTCGCTCGCCGCGTGGCGTGGACGCGCCTCCGGTCGGTATTACGTATATCTGATAAGCATTATGTAGGTTTAGCGAAATAGAATTAACTCGGAGATGAACTCCAAGTACCAAAACTTATTGGTTTAATGTTGTTCTCGTATTATCGTGATATAGTGCGCCGCGCGCGGCGCAGAGCTCAATATTTTTAGTAACCCTTAAGAAAATTAATACCTCTTTTGAAAAGAATATAATATATATTATATAGTATATCCAATCGATTATCACATATTATGTATTTCCCTGTTTATTTTGATGTGATATCATAAATGACTGATCTGAATTTAGTTTTTAAGTTGGTTATTAATATGCAGTGCTATTTCGAGTGTGTAATTAAGATTTAATATTGAAAGTGCCAATGCTCGTAATTTAATCTTTATGACTGTTCCTTTATCATAGCTGTTTGTGAGAGCTCGACCCCCAGGGGCCGGGCTCACTACACCATTATCGACTTCAGTATAAGCAATCTTCTTTCCTTTAAGTTTTAAGTTTTCAATTGTTCTATGATAATGTAATCACGTAACGTGCACAATCTCAGTAATGCTTGCAATATTATGTATAACATGTTTAATTCCTCACTTTAATTTAATCCAGCGTAATGTTAAGAGTACAATATGAGATGATGTTATATCATTCTAGTATCAAAATTAGCCGAAGATGTTAATATTATTATTAGTTAGGAAAAAAATTAACATAGCTTCGTATAATTGGGATGTTTTAGTATTTAGTAGTGTATAATTACGGCGTAGTGGCAAGCAAAATGTCTCGTGCGTGAAGTGAAATAATGTTAGTGGCAATAATACTCGATGTAAGTCCCCTGCCAAGAGACTTGAACAGGGTCGCGCGCCGCTCCGTCGCGCCACTTGCCGCCACCGGCGCCACTTGCCGCCACCGGCGCCACTTGCCGCCACCGGCGCGGGCGCGCGTACGCAACTCAACTATAGACACAATGCGTTTATTTGTTGTAATTATAATAATAGCCGTAGGTATTTTATCGTACTTAAATAATTATTCTTGCGATGCCTTAATTCTGGTTGTCAATTAGACATGTCTCTGCCTAGAGTGTTATCATTGTTTCTATTTATTTTAGTTTTTGCTGTTCCGGTTTCCTCCGTGAACTTCCAGTCCAGGCTGTTCTTTTGAAATAATTTTGAGGTCGATTTATTTTTACCTAAGTGTTCTTATTAAATGTTACCAAAATGTTTTTAATAAAATATTTTTATATGTATTTTAGAGTTTTATTCAATTGTTATTTTCCTCTTATGTAATTATTTCCTATAATACTGAATTATGTATTTTGATTTTAGGAAAGTTATGCGACAAAGTAGGTACCTACAGTCGCTGTAAATAAACATCATATCAATATCAATGATAATTACTTTTCAGTTCATATTATAAAAATAGAATTTGTGATATTGTTTGTGTTGCATATTGTGATATAAATCAGCCGAACTACCGTCACTAAAGTTGCGACACGTTTTGTTGACGTAAACTAAATAGGTAGGTATTTATTGTTAGGCCGGGAGCCAAGAAATTAATTTCCCACGTTGACGACTCATATTATCAGTAGAAATGGTTTAACCATCTTTTCACATAGACCATGTAAACAGTTACAAAAACAATGGAATTAAATCAGCTGTTCCATATAAAATTCAAAAGATGTAGACTATTAAAATATGTTGAAAAAGATGGGAAATTTAATTTCGTACATCGACAATCATGAACGGTAGGTAGGTACCTACTTTATTTGTATATATATATGTAGTTTTAGAAATTTCGATGACATTTTCCATAATATGGATTTTGGGAGCGAACTATCGACCTAGGTAAGTCTCATCACTGGGAAAATATGCTTGAAATTCACGCAGATCGTAAGTTTCTACACGATATCCCAGTCAAAGCGTTAGAATTCCGTCTCGTAGGTCGCGGGTTCGATCCACGATCCGGACAAATCTTTTTGTATTTTTTGATGACCGGCAAACTATAAATATATGCAAATAATATTAAATAAAGTCAACATTTTTGGTTCCCTGTCTGTTTGTTCCGGCTACGGCTAATCTCCGAAACAGATAGCTTATTTTAGAAGCTTTTATAATACCAAGGTAACTAAAAAATACTTTTATAGTACCTATAGGGTAAACATACCGGTTGGCCGGCCACTACCCCTTATCGACCACTTCGCACGTTATTTCAAATAATAGACAGTGTTAAAGACCACTCCTTTCTCATTTCACGCCATTCGTTCCGGACAAACTTCACGGTTCATATTCCAACGGCATGAACTCGAAATTTGCAAACTGAGCCCTCAGTCGCTATTTCAAAATTTGGTGTACTGACGCGTATAAAATTTAGCGAAAAAAATAGCAGGTGGATGGAATTTCAAATGTAATTTTTTTAGTGTTACTGTTGGTTTATTGGTGATTGATTTGGTTTGTGTATACTTAGCATGTTTAATTTCAATATTCAAGTGCCCAAACTCATCAAAAATTTCATAATTTGTGATATTTTTGGTGGTCGGACAATACGTTAACAATTAAATTAAAAATCTACTTATCGACCGGGTGGTCGCACAACCGGTTTATTCACGTCATTTCTCTTTGCCTTTATTGCGGAAACCTTAAATTCACCAACATAGATTCCATTATATTTGTGAACAGTTAGAATTTTGTGAATTTACAACTAGATTCCGGCCGCTAGTATACCTCATATTTTCAAAGATATCAACGATCAAAAATACCGAACGTTTGGCGGCCGATAACTAGTAAAAACAAAACCTGTCTCCGGCCGTTTGAAATAAAGAGCGGCCGAAAATTGGTAAAAATTACACCTGATTCCGGCCTTTCGAAAAAGAACGGCCGATAATTAGTAAAAAATAAACCTGTTTTCGACCTAGGATATTATAAGCCGCCGATAAATGGTAAAAATTTAACTAAGTGCTGACTTTCTTGTCTGTTCTTCTCAGTTGAAGGCTAACTTACGAACGGTAGTAACTTCAGTAGCTTTGACCTTCATAAACGCCCTACTAGGTCCTAAATTGAATAAATGGCTTTGACTTCCCGAAGGTTTGCTTATAGTAAAGAAGCACTGAAAACCACTCTTTCAGATATACGCGGCATCAGAGAAGCATGCTGGCACTACGGAGTTCCAAGCTCCACTATGACAGGCTTTCCGGTAGTGTTGCTCATCAAAGGAGAAAAGTTGGCCCAGACTCTAAAATTAGTTTAGGTGAAGAAAAGAAAAGAAAATCGTTGATTGGATAATTAAGTTGGCGAAAGCCGGAAGTCGCTTCATGAGTTTGAGAGTTGCAACCGAGAGTTTTCAGGTTATATTCGTTTTAAAAAACTTACATCGTAACGCATGGGAAGTTTCCTCGAGCCTATTGTTTGTATCGTCCTCCGTCACGCAATCATCCAGGCATTGGAAGCGATTATGAAGTTCGAGCTGAAAGCTTTCAGGGTCTTACATACATGCATATGGTGGTCGGAGCGTAGACGACATCTCTTCACCTGGATGTTCAGGTTCAGTGTGCCTCTTACTAATCGGTGATCGCTGCCGGTGTTAACCCTGATCACAGATACATCACTGAAGATTTGCTGCTTTGTCGTCAAGAAAGTCGAAAAGTAAAGTCTATCTCATTTTTGGTGGATCCATCGGGGCTACTCCAGGTCTATTTCCTATGTGGCCGCTTTTTGAAGAAGGAGTTCATCATAAATAGTCCCTCCAACTCCATGAAGTCGGCCAGACGTTGCCCCCTAGGGTCCTCTACCCAATTCCAAAATGCCCCACTCTCAGTTCATCGTCATTCCTAATGTATAGCTTCACGTTAAAGTCCCCCAGTGAATACCGTTTGGTGATTCTGAGTATCAAGTATGCGACTCTCGGTGAGACACTCTCTTTCCTCACTATATTCTTGATGAGGGGCTTGCGGACAATAAACCCAACACCACCCTGTGACAGGTGATCACCCTCCCGGTAGTAGAACAGGTTACCGGATTTAAGGATAATCGTGTCCTCCCCCTCTCGTCGGACTTCTGATAATCCCATTATATCCCAGCGCAACCTGTCCACATCTTCCTCCAGCTCAATGAGCTTCTCCTCGTTCCTCAGAGTCCGTGTATTGTATGTTACCAGGTCCAGTCGTCGGTGTTGGTAGCCGGATCTCTGCCGGAGATTCTTAGCACCCCTGCCCCGCCGTTACCGTGACCGCTACCGTAGCCCGGGATATCGGGGCTGCCAGGACTGGAGGCCGTAGTTGTGTTGGTGTTGTCAAGTAGAGAGGTATTGCCGTAATCACCACGCTTGGCAGGCGGGTTGGTGATCGCAATAGTGATGACGTATCACAGATGGACGCTGCTGCCCGTCCCCTGGTGTATTCCCTTAGTCGCCTTTTACAACACCCTCAGGATTGGAAGGGTTGGCCCTATTCTATGCCGAGAACCACACGGCAAATTATCTTAGTATCTATTTTAGTTGCTGTTAAAGTCTCGGTATACTTACGGGCATAGAATTCATATTTTTTTAATTTAATTTTTATATGATTGTGATTGTTAAGACATTTTTATTGATGCTAAAGCTAAAAGTAGTTATTAGTTTGAATGTAGATTTTAATCTGTTACTTAATTCATAGAAGAGAGTGAAAATATAACGCTTTTTGTGAATTTATTCATTTTTTACTTTCATACTATTATGAACCCTATGATCTATTGAATAAGAGTCGTTTTACTACTGTTAATTAGGTGGCCGTTAACCGGTGCACTGGTGGACGAAAACTGAGTGAAATGGCCGATAGCCGGTATATTTGCTATTTTTACGAAGTTATATTTTTTTTAAATTATGTATCACTGATACGTCTATGAACTTTAGGTTTTATGAAACTAGACTATATTAGGATGAAATGAAAATTTTATGAAATATCTTGGAGTACAGCATCATGATAGAAATCAACTCTGAAGTCAACAAGTCGCTTAACTGGTCGATAGCCGGTATGTTTACCCTATTACCTATCCGAAAATAATTAAAATCTTTCGCGTTTTTTAAACCTACCGCAAGGGTCAGCTAGTTACCTATAAATAAAATGAAACAAACCTTAGCCTGCCATACAACTTGGCCAATCTTTAGGTTCAAGCTTTTACAAAACTGGAGTAACTAGTTAACAAAATATAAACATTACACGACCAAATAAAAAACAACACAATCTGCCATGTTTGCATAACCACAACATCAAACAATGACGCTGAATCTTACGGCGCCTCGCAGGCACAATAATAGCGGTAAATATAGGTATTTTAGGTACACATGCCATACATTATTACAAAATGGACGCTATCAAAAGGAACGCCATCTTTCAGAGATCTTTCAAGCGGTGGAGTGAACATCGCACGGACCGGACGGTTTCGGTAGGTGACAGGGTTGCCAACCGTAGAAAAAAATCCCTCGTACATATGCAGCTAAAAATCTCGTATTTTGACTTTCAAACCTCGTACATTTATTATGCATTGAAAACGTGCTAAAATCAAAATTGAGGCTTATATAAGGTCTTATTAAATTAGTGAACTTCCTCTTGAGGGATGAATGTATATTTTTTTTTCCTTGGATTATTTTTCTAATATTATTTTTTGATTACTAATGACCTATACATTCATCCCTCAAGAGGAAGTTCACTAATTTATTAGGACCTTATATACTGGATTATACACATAACTACTGGTTTTAGGACTTTTTACTCAATGAAATATATATAAATAAAATATTGCAAGTTTCATAGTAAGCCCAGCCCAGGTGTTTCTTGGTAGAGGCATGAGTTTTTAAATTGGATAGTTCAGCTACCATTGATGTTCCCGGGCAATATGCACATTTAGCTTTTGTTAAATCATTGGTGTCTGGCAAAAGCCAGTCCTTAAAAGTCGGATCCTTTAACCATTGCTGTCTAAAATTTTGTACACGATGCTGCGATAATGTGTTACCTTCCTTTTTTTTGTCCAACCACCTTTTTTGGGTAATTTTCTAGGCGGAGTCAAAATAGGCGAACGGTCACTGTTTTCGTCGTTATCACTCATAACGATACTTTTATTACACCACTAAACAATAGACGAAACAACGAAAAGACTAGCCAGGTATTTAACAATAAAAATCTTCTTTTTTACAAAAACTTCAATTCGTGTGTGATAGAGACGACTAATGCGAAGAACGAAATGTTTTATTAGACGGGGATTACCCGGTTGACGGGATAGCTACCTACCATAGAAAATCATCGTGTAAATGCGGCAATGAAATATTTGGTGTAAGTAATTTCCGACAAGTTCTGATAGATGGCACTAGTTTTTACTATTATATAATGGTGATGCAAAATGTTCGAATGGCCATTATCAAAATCTCGTATATAATTGTACGAGATTGATAGTGTCCTCGTACCTCGTACGGAAGACCACAAATCTCGTATTTGTACGAGGAACCTCGTACGGTTGGCAACGCTGGTAGGTGACTAAATCGCGCACTGTTGTGTATTAGCGCCATCTACCTAACTGAGTTTGAACCCAAGCTTTCTGTCAGTCCTAACAGCTTACTCAGAGATGGCAGCACATGTTATAAAAGTTAGGCTAGCTCATGGGCATAGAGAAATGAATTTGTCCATGCTCATGGGCTAGCTTAATAGGTTGTGTGACAGGATAATATTTTTGAGAACTCCTATATTACTTACTACTATACTATATAGTATTAATATAATATTGTACAAATAGGGTATAAATTTAATTTGCTTGATCAAATTTTAATCATTTTTATTTGAATTACAATTTAAGTACAACAAATAAGTAGGTATGTACCTATAAATTACAATCTACTAACTAGTTATATTAGAAAACTAGCTGTTGCCCGCGACTTCGTCCGCGTAGATCATTTAAAGAGGAATAATTATTTTATACATATTTTTGAAAATTTCCTCAAGTCTGCCACAAGTTCGCAGCAGATTGGTAGCGTTTCCTCTTTGGATAGCCAAGCTGATAGGTTAGCGGAAATAGCTCTCCGGAGGCTTCGATCAATTTTGATTACAGAAAGTATGAGCAAAACGGCGAGCTTTGGACCCCCACGGTCTCGGAAACAATTTGATTCCAATGTGTGAGGATCGACAGGGAGCGTCTTGATATGTCGCAAAAAATACGATGGGCCCAGCGTCTCTACCCCAAACTACTCAAATATGTAGCTTCAATTTATTTTTCACTTTGTATATGCCTGTGTTTGACCACAATCTCACCATGCTCATGTGGTCGAGGGTGGTAAGCCCACAAACTGCTGAGAACTGGCTCTCAAGTGCAGCTGTCGGAATATTTGCGCTGCTTTAGATTTTGGCATAGTCAGCCGCACCCGCCGGCTGTTTTGACAGTCTCTAAAAGGTGGGACTCGATTGCCCGTGGTTGCCAAACAAACGTACAAAAGTCCCATAACTACTGTCAGCAATGCCTTACAGAAATAGGTGCACCTAGCTATGATCTAGCTTGACGATAGATGGATCGAGCAACATAGGTTCCGATATTTGCCTACGGAAGAGCTCGCAGCCAAATACCGAATTCTCATACTCCCAATTTAAGTGGTTACATTTCGGGAATTCCTTTCTTAACGCCTTCACTACAGTCTGAAAGGCCTACTTGCCAAATAATAACCGGACAACATGGTCCCAGCCACCAATTATGTCGTAGGAAATTTCTTTGTAATTGTCAGTACGGGAGCTAATGCTTGCTATGAAGATTAAGTACCAACTACCACGCTTCAGCGGGGTTATTTTAAAACGATCGAATTCGGATTCGGGAGCGGAATCGGAAACTTCCGAGATGAGTTTCCGACATGATAAAATAATAATGAAAATGTATATTTGCACATTAAAATACAATCAAAACTGTAAGAACATCAATATTTATTTAACATAGTATGATAATAGTACAATTTAAGTGTTACAAAATAATACTTAAACTAAAATAAATATATTCTGCATGATAGGTTAAAGCGGCCATTGCTATTTTAATTTCCGAATCGAATAGTTTGACGTTTCTCGACGGAAATATCAATCCGAATCATCGAAAAGTTTCCGATAGCTTTTAGATGGCGGAATTCTTTCCGAATTTTATTTAATGTTCGATTTGACTATTATTTAATATAAACGCATTATTTAAACTTATATAATGGTTAGTTGGTACTAAACTGAGTGTGTTTGCCCCTATTTTAAGTAAATAATGAATAAGAAAGGTCTGCGGTAAAAGTAATAGCTACATACTCAAACTTCGTAGGGACTAAAACATATTGGTCACTACTCAATACCGTTACTCATGTTGGATGCTAGATTCACTACCACAAAAAAATCTACGTAACCATAAAATCTATTGCAAATTATCTATTTGCAAATAAAAGTTAAAATATTTTATTAGACTCAAAAGAAAAAAAGAAAAACATAAAATATTTGTTTTATTATACTCTCAATGAATGTTCTGAAAAAAAAAACTACTTTGACACAGAGGGCTTTTTGGCGGGAACTTGCAAAGTGACGTTGCGTTTTCGTTTAATTTTCAAAAAATCATGTATTTTGAGTTTTATTGCGTATTATCTGTGATGTTTTATCCTATAAATATAAATCCACGCGCACCAATGAAGGGAAATTAAATGAATTATGTGTATCGTGACTTCAACTTGTCTCAAAAAGTCCGTGAGAAGTTTTAGTTTATTGACCACTATTTTACTAACACATGACGTTTATGGACTGTGACTGACAGTGCGTACAATATGAAAGTGATTTATTTTGTGCCTAGAACTTAGGTATAACTCAAATACGATTAGGCTGTATGGCTCAAACCTTTGCCTGACTTTTGCTAATGTTATAAACAACAGTTCGACCTATCAGTCAGTTTTCGAAGTTCGATAAAACTAGAAACCATTTTTATGTTTATTAACACAATGTAGACCTAAAATCCAAAATATAGAAAATAACAAGTATCTGTCTTTATGCATTTGATATGAGTGTTTAAATGAGGGCTTTCAACAATAAAAATCCGTAAGCATTTCGATTTTAGTTTAAATTTTAGTTTAGGTATACCATTTCCTACCATTATTAAAAACAAACTTTGTAAACGCACTCCAACTTTCCGCTATCGGATCTTTTCGATGAAGGTTTCCGATTCCGCTCCCGAATCCGAATTCGATCGTTTTAAAATAACCCCGCAGGTCGTGAATTCGATTCCCACATAGAATAAGTAGGTAAACATTTGTTTTGTAGGCTTTCGTTTAGTAGGTATATAGATTATTTAGTAATTAGAAAAGTAATTAGCGTACTGTATTGAATTGGCACAGACATTATTACAATTACCTAGTATAAATTTTATTCAGTCTAAAATAAGCAAATATTGTTATTGTTGTGATTTTTTGATTTTACTTTTTTAAATAAGTGTTGTTTTTAACAAATGTTTCATGTTGATCTTTTTATTGGGTATGTACAATTTCTTTTCTTCCTGTATTGTCCGGTTGTGCGTGATGTCACTAATGGCAGCGACAGAAAATCAGTGCTGCTACCCGGTTTCGGAATAGCAGTGTAATATTTATCTACTCTGAGGTAATACTGAGTCGCTGACCAATTTTGATGTCACACAACACTACTCTGTTTCTTATGCTTTGTAAAATGTTTTATTTTATATGTATTATGTGGTGTTGTGTGTATACTCAAAATAAACGAATTTTCTTTCTTCTTTCTTTCTTTCTAATTGAGAAAACTAACATGGCCGTTTTTGAAAGTTGTCCTAAAAAATATTTTACCACTGCAATCTCTACCAATGAAAATATGCCTAATAGTTAGATAGACCACACAAATTAACCAGACAACCCTATCAAATTTGCCATCCCCAATGTGTATTTAGTAGGTACCTCAATGACATTATAACTAAAAGAGGAGGTATCTATCTACACAAAAAAATTATTTTTACACGTTGACAATAAAACCACCCACCGCCGACCGTCAGCGGGCGTCGATTCCCAACATTATTCGCGACAAAATACATTTTCAGCAACTACATTGTTCGGAATCATAATGGAATATAGTCTGAATTGTTTTTTACTCGGCGTAATAACCGCGGCAATGATGTTTTTGTTTGGAATATCCACTTTTGTGTCGGCATAATGGGTGTATTCATTCAGACGGGAGCAACTGAAAAGTGTCTCTTTTATCAGTCGCACAATGGGCGGGAATCAAAGAAATTACGAATTCCACAGACCGAATGGTCTACACTGTAAAATAAAGACGGGATTCAGGCTATTGTTGGACATAAGTAACATTTTCATTGTTCGATAGTTAGACAGATAGAGCTTTGAATATTTTCATTTTACTCCTCTGAAAATAATACCTATTAATATATAAAGATGAGAAGTGTCAAATCGAATAAAATACTAATTACTACAGAATTGGGAGAGGTAGAGCATAGCGTTTATTCGCACAAGGAGCAGCTTGACTGGAGAAGTACTTCGCCTTACAAAATACCGCAGCCATATAACCCTGTGTTCCTGCGCGTGAGTACGGTCGCCAAAGCCCATTGAATAGGGGGGAAGGGTAGATAACGCGTGGGTGATGCCCCGTGTGTTGCAAACGTCCATATGACTACGATGGCTGCTTACTATCAGGCGGGTCGTATACTTCTTTACCGACTAAAAGAATTGGTAGCACATACGATACTTTTGCCAAGGATTTCCATCGGGAGATAGAAAACCCAACAAAAACATTTTCATGTAAAATATTGCCAAGACGAGACCATATGGCTCGCACTGTCAAAAAGTAGTCAGATCTCATGTAGAGCCAAGCTTATAACTGTACACGCCCTAACTCTACAAGCCTTAACTTCACAAACTCTACACATTAGTCAAAATATGTTTGGCCGTTTCGCTACCGTCACATGGACGTAAGGTGAAAATTTTATTCACTGTTAATTACTATTCTGTAATACAATAGTTCTTGTAGTAGCGACACAATTATGCATCAATAATGACGATGTCATTATTGGTGCATAAATGGAATGGCCCACAAGGAAAGAGAAAAGTAGGGAGACCACAAAAACGTTGGGTAGACGACATAATATCCGTGGCAGGAAAAAAATGGATCGGAGCTGCCCAGAATAGGGAAGAATGGATGAATTTGGAGGAGGCCTATACCCTGTCAAGGGGTTCCTGTAATAATATTTAACTTAAAATAAATACGTATAAATTTCAATTAACACTAGGATCATCTACTAACATTAGGTTAAAAAAAAAAAAAAAAAAAAAACTTGTCTCTAATTCATAAGGTTTACAGGAAATAAAAAGGCTATTATTATTATATTATTATTATTAATGACGATGTCACACCACGGATGCCCACTGTTGGAGTTTTCAAGTCACCTAGGAGGCCTCGTGACCAACGGCGATATACGTGCCTTTCGAAGTACGGAAAATGCTCGGGTTTAAATACCACTGAGCTAGGCGGTCACCAATCCGGATACCGTCCCCACAACTCTAATCAAGCTACACCACGAGCCCTTCACTAGATACCGAATCATCATCATCATCATCAGCCTATAATGTCCCACTGCTGAGCACAGGCCTCCTTTCACAAATCAGGGTGAAAAGGAATGGACAGATACTCCACCACGCGTGCCCACTGCGGATCGGTGGAGGTAGGCTAGTGGCCAACCTACTGTTGGAATTTTTCAAGCCGCCTAGTAGGCATCCAACTAGCTTAACGACTATCACAATTAAGTGATAACCGGGACCAACGGCTTTAAGTGCCTTCCGAAGCACGGAAACGCTCGATTTGAAATACCACTAGGCGGTCACCCATCCAGGTACCGACCTAGACATACGTAGCTTAACTTTGCCGATCGATTAAGAACGGCTAATCATGCTACACCACGAGCGCTTCTACCGAATACTATATATTAAAAGTGACAAATTTAAATAATAACCACAAAAATTTTAATCACGCAGTAGTCCGGATGTAACACGCAGAATCGTAGGCAAAGTGTATGAATACAGTAAAATTGAAAGCAGCGGGTACGGTGGCCGCCCCACGCATCTTTACACTCCCTACCCTATTGACATTCATGAGTCATGAGTCGCGGCCGACGTTTTATGATAATAATATAAGTCACTAATCAGTGTCACATTCAAGTCAATATCCAATCAGACATTGGGAGTTTTTTATACTAATCAGAGCGGTTTTGGATGTTGTCAGATTCCTCATTTTCACTGGAAACCTACCTAACCTACACGGATCCTACTAATCCGAACGATTGTGTGGATGTCACAATGTAACGGCTAAATGGTTTTTACCACATTTACATACACTAGAATTTAACAAAAAAATCTTTTTCGAGAAGCATTAGATCGCTGGGAGAAAAAACTAGTGTGTTTATCGTCATTCACATGTATACGAGGGAGGTTTCCAATGCTGAGTAGTAGGTCTTCCTACCTGCTATGAAAGTACTACTATCCCAGGAACTGCTAATCAAGTGTCCAATCAGTAATCAGTTTTTTAATAGACTTAAAAAAAAGGAGGTTATCAATTCGACACGTATGGCTTCGGCGTATTAGGGCTTCCAAACAAATATACAAAATTTCATAGGTGTATGTATGTATGTTTGTCCTAGCATATCTCCGAAGATATTAATCGGATAGTAACCATTATTTTTTATTGGTTTACATTTACTTCAACTTAGGGAACAGTGCAAGTTTCATCGAAATTAGTTCAGTAGTTTTCAAGATATGAACAATGAGTGTGGTGACAAAGGAAAAACATCTCAAAACCTTGGTCAAATTATAGTGCATTTAAGAAAACTAAAAATGATTCAGTAGTTTCCAAGATATGAACAAATAGGTATGTGTCGGCCTGGCTTACTGATACGAGCTATGAGTGTGGTGGCAAAGGAAAAACATCTCAAAACCTTGGTCAAATTATAGTGCATTTAAGAAAATAAAAATGATTCACTAGTTTCCATGATATGAACAAATAGGTATGTGTCGGCCTGGCTTACTGATACGAGCTATGAGTGTGGTGGCAAAGGAAAAACATCTCAAAACCTTGGTCAAATTATAGTGCATTTAAGAAAACTAAAAATGATTCAGTAGTTTCCAAGATATGAACAAATAGGTATGTGTCGGCCTGGCTTACTGATACGAGCTATGAGTGTGGTGACAAAGGAAAAACATCTAAAAACCTTGGTCAAATTATAGTGCATTTAAGAAAACTAAAAATGATTCAGTATTTTCCAATATATGGACAAATAAGAGTGACGTCCTGGCTTATTGATACGAGCTACGGGTGTAGTGTCAAAGGAAAAACATCTCAAAAACTTTGTCAAATTCTAGTGCATTAAAAGAAAAACTAAAAATGACGAAATAAAAAGTTTTTTTTTATCTACTATTAAATTGATTAAATCGAAATTACTTTTTTTTTATATTTATGGGTTTGCGCTTGACCGCAATCCCGCCTGATCGTAAGCGAAGATGTAGTCTATGGTGGACCGCGCGTAACCGTAAGATGCCTATTCACTCTGGCCTTTAATAAACCCATGTAATAAGTGTCTGGAAACACGTTGTCTGGGAGAGCATTCCACAACTTGGCCGTGCGTATAAGGTAAGAGGAAGCGAAACGCTTGATACGGCAAGACGTAAAGTCGACGACGACGCAGTGGAGACCCTCCCGACGCCTAGTGGTCCGATATAATCAAATGCAGTTAATATTAATAAATAAAAATCTCAAAATGTTGAGTGTTATCATTAGTTTAATTCTTTAGGACAACTAATTAAAACTAAATACAGTAACGCAACGAATTCATGTTGACACTTTCGTTTCACTCCTCCAGAAAAATAAAAGGAAGAAGCATATCTGAACTATGATGATGGTGACAAAAAATGCAATTTTGAAGAAACATTTAATGTCCAAATCCTTGGCATTATTATAATGCGTTGCTGATGTAGCATCTAGGGGAGTACTGACTGGTTTCTTCAGAGTAATCGGCATCTTTTTTCAAATATTCTAGATATCTTTCTGAAATATCTACAGGGTCTTCTTTGAACAGCAAAGACTCGATAAATGCTCTTATAGTTCTTCAATAAATAAAGCGATAAAGGATCCAAAGCAGCAAAGAAACCTACATTTCTAAAGTATTATAAATTGATCACTTTCGTCCGCCGTGACTTTTGATTGACAGATAGGTATCAACAAAGAGAATATAACGCTACGCTAAGAAAACAATGAGAACCATAGACGCTTAACAATATCTCTGGACTGAAAGAAGAAAAGTCTGAAAACCTTAGACAAGAACTAAAATGACTAAAATCATTGAAAACCACAGACATATAAATATGGTTGAAAACACTGGAAAAGAAATCACTGTTATAAAACTTTTAAATTCATTAAACTTTCACAAAAAGTAATTGACAAAATCTAATAAAACAATTTCCAGCGACCGTTTTCAGCTGGTTATTTTATATTGCGCGTTTTTTATTTGAGAATCGAGTCCCAACTTTTATTCAAAGTTTTTCATAACTAAGTAATGCTTCACTATGGACTTAACAATGGTTTCTCTATGTAGGTATCTAACAAACAAAGGTACAAAACTTACAAAAAATATATTTATGAACAATTTAAAAAACTTCCCTATTGCCATTTTCCACAGAAGTACTAAGTGCTTGTTTGTATAAAGAGTCGTACTTTGAATAGGAATCAGAAAATATCGTTCAATGAGCGATGTTAAACAGTAGCCCTTTGAATTGACTGAAGCCTTCAGAAAATCACCCTCCTTTCGAGTCGCTTTTTGCAGCCTGTATTTATGTTTTCCACATTTTCCATATAGAATTTCGCTTGGTTCTAATGTCGACCGAATCTCCTATTGAAGGCTCACACTTGGGAGTTGTGCCAATTCAATAGTAAATTAACGCCATTCAAAAGCGGCCTGAAAGATGCCTGAAAAGCTCGTGTCTATGACTTGTTATTATGTTCGGTATTGATAGACGTCTTCAAATAGGAACATAATTAGACACCAATCTATTATCCAATTATCAACATTATTTGTTTAATAATATTTTGCCCTTAGTTAGCTTTGTTTCTTTGTTAGTTTATATACATAATTAATATTTGTAATTAAAGACGAGTGGAGGCCTAATGACTCCAGTTTCGCTCAGTGCGAATCATAGACGTATAAAAAAATCAAGACGGAGTGTCAAGCGAAAATGAAGTGAAGCCAAAATTTTCCTACGTATGCGTGACTAAAATAAGTACTGGCCCAAGCAGGCACAAATGATACTGAGCCTTATTGTCACTCAACGTCTCAATACGGAATGACAACCGATCGGCTTCCTATGGTGTATATGTGTGTGTTAGGCCATGTATTTTCGAGAACGCCCGCCTTCTTTTTGGTGCTTCACTCGTTTATAAGGCGACACTACGTCCTGATTTTTTATACGTCCATGGTGCGAATAAGATTTTTACTCGAACCTAAACTTATAGGAAAAAGAAAATGCAAACAAAGTAATTTAGATAGAATTTTCATAAAGAACATATTATAGCCTTTTATTAGTTTATCATCGTTAAGCATAGATCCACAGGCATAGATCCTATAAATTCTGATTTTTAATGATGAACATTAGTCGTTTCCAAAGAATTTCCTATTCAACTCATTTTCCTATTTGACTGGGATAAAAGCGGGCGGCTTGTAACACAATTGGGCCAGCTTTTGTTCGCAGCCCGCGCCCGGCACCCGGCGCACCCGCTCTACCGAGTGTTCTTTCAGCAGCGCCTGTAACAACTGTTTCTAGAACGATAGCCTTACAATACGAGCGCACTATTGTCGCCGCGTTAATTGTTCCCTGCCTCATCTACCCGAGAGTTAGCTAATAGCACCGTAATTAAACATCGTAAAACACTGTAATTGCAGATTTTCAGCGCCGACTCTTAGCATTATAAACGCAATTCAATATACTGAAAAACATTCAAATTAAACGTTCGACGTCTCGTACACATTCCAACTAAAATATAGAACGTTCCATAAAAGCTATTCACCGAGCTAGCTAAGGAGTGAATCTTTATGAATGCGACCAAATTGTATGAGAGTAGTCCTCTTTCAAAACTTCCCATGAATAGTGTTAATTCGCTATAGCGAGTTTGCTCGGAGCTCGTCAATGGACTATTTGGAGACTTGAGAAGCGCGCCGCCTCACAAAGTCGCAATATTGTGTATGGAAAGCGCGGGAAATATGAATGGTGTACTGAGCAAAGGGACAAACTATGGACACGATTTTCTAAAGAACTCTCTGTGTCAGTGTATATTTTAACGGTTTTGAGATGGACACTGTCTTTTATAGTGGGTAAAGTATACCTACCTAGTTTTAACCTACTTGAATTGAGTTATTATATGGTTATTTTCAAACTTATATTTAAGAAATTACCAATAAATAAATCGAAACTTATTTAGCTTCTACTTTCTGTCTTCTAACAAAAATATCTGCAATAGGTACAATACCTTCTCTTTTTGCATGTTACTATCCATATTCTAATAGGCCAATAATACAGTGCAATAAAATGAACATATAGTTGAAACTTAAGAAACCTTGCATCGCAAAACCTCATTATGTTAACACAAAATTACACCGGTAACGCTTGTGCCCGTACGCCGTAGCCCTTAGTTTTTCAGGCGCTACACCACATCGCTTCGGAAGCGAAAAAGAAAAAACGGGGCGTGCCTGAACAAAGCCTCGTATACAATAGGGCAGCTCGAACAATGCTAACTAGACGAGATGCTGGTCTAGCTTGTATCATTCACAGATAAAGACGGATAGACACCGATATGTTCAATAACAAGTGTCAGTACTAAATAGGAAATTCGAAGAGGGGAAAATTAAAAGGACTCATTAGAGCGAGGCGCTACGAGGTAACTGAAATGGGGCGGCATTTTGTGTTTGCTTGTTCAAAAGCTATGATTACCATTTATTTATGACTATTGAGGAGATAATTAAATATATCAAAATAATAATAAACTTATTTAATCATTAATTTGTTACATTATTCATATAATAATCTGTATTTACATTATACTTGATATTAATAAAGTGGTTGTTTCACGACAAGACTAAGTAGTGGTTCAAAGAAAGTCACCATGATCGCTTTCCAAAGGCGTATTAAAATTCAAACGACACTTAGAACATTGCACATCCGCAAGCTCAGCACTAACGACGGAGTCCACAACAATGTGCCCTCTGAAGAGCTCCGAACAATCGAATGAAGACAATAAGCAGCGATACTCCGAGACAAAAAGAGGCGAAATAAAGGCTCACTTGTTTCCTGGCCGCATTGTGAGGAACGGGAGAGGGCAGAGACAAAAGCGTAATGTGCCACGGGCCCAAACAATGGGGACTGAGCCATTATTGTTACTGTAGCAGCGCTTTAGCGGAATATGTACGTGGTGGCAGCGAACTTGACATGGTGGTGGCCTTGCCTAGTGCGGTGCGCTGGCTTTGTGCACCCGACCGACTCCTGGGTGCTGGCTCCATCAATTATGTACTTCTACTTTAAGTTTTTCATAATGTTTGTTTAATTAAATATTTGTAAATAATATTCCACGATAAGTTGTAATGAAAAGTTGGACGTATTCACGAATTTAATTCTTAAAAATCTTTGCCACCTTCTTTCCATCAGTGTCAGTGTTCAAATTAGTATCTTATGAACTAAATGAATGACAATTAATTTACTATGAATATAATTAAAACACTTACCAATTAACAGCTACGTAGCAACTTATCTGCAAAACCAAAAGAAATTATTTGATATATTTTCCTCGGACCCTTATTTGGATCACGGAGCAGTCTCAAGATCCTTATTCTATCCCCGTTACAAGATCGAATATCAATTTCCACAATAACTCGCTAATTCGCCAGACGAGCCCTCGTGGGTCCATCGTGCTATGAGTATATCATTTCGTTATCGGGGTCAAAAAGACCCGCCGCACGTTTGATCTCTCGGCTTTATGATTTCTGCAAAGCCTGCGGTGAATCGCATTGCACTGTGCTACTAAACATATAATAACGGAATAAATATCTCTTCTAGTTTTATAAATTTCCTGTGGAAATAATAACTAAAATCGTTTCTTTGTTTATGAATAATTTCGAAGAATTAAAACATTTTTGTTGAGACTTCATCAACGTGTGCCACACACAACTGAGCACACCACTAGCGTTTTACTGAGACTGTTAAATTACTTTATAAAAAACTGTCCCCGCGGTTTTACCCGCCTTCCAGATGGTTCGTATGATTTTTCGGGATATAAAGTATCCAGAAGATATTTTGTGTGCCAATTTTCATCCAAATTTGTTCAGTAGTTTTTGCGTGCAAGAGTATCAAAAATCTTCATAAATCACATCCTCACATCTATACAAACTTTCACAGTTATAAGTAGGATTAGTAGGAAGTAGGATATTTCATGTTTCATGAACGACATGACACTGATTATGCCGAATTACCCTAATCAATGTTCACTATATTCAACAGTTACCTTATGAGACTTCAATTGGACAGCTTTTTATAGACATTTCTCAATTAGACATGGTTTCAAAATATGTAACTCCTACCGAAGTAGGAGTTACATATTTTGAAACGGTCGGAAAATTATCCTTCGAATATGTTTTCCTACTTTCCTTTTAACAAATGTACCTACCATATGTTTATTTCCCTTCAATATACTACAAACGTGACGATAAATATATAGAAATCTTTTTTCCGAAAAGTAAGATATCGTACCACTGTGCAATACGCTCGGACGGCGATGAATGGCCGGGCACGGATGGTGGGGCGAATCTGTGGGACTCATACGAGACGTATCAAAATTCAATCTTTCACTACATACATTGCAATATTAAAATTGAATTCCACTAGTCATTTTTCGGACGTACCATTCCACATATGAATAAAGTATGGTCTGCGGGTATTTTGTGCAGCTGAACGACTACTTCTACTGTAATTCTGTGTATACTTAGATAGGTAACTGAATGTATTGCTTATAGACATTGCTTTTACTTATATAACGCTATTTAACTAATATACTGATGAAATAGTCACGTAAATAATGTAGGTATTATTTGACAATGACAGTAATCTCTACATATAACGTGTATCTAAATTTGTTACACGTTGTAGGTACATAAAAATAAGTTTTTAGTTAATAAAATCTTTTTGAATACAAGCTTCTTTTGGTGACTGTACTTTTTGTTGACCGTACTTGCATTGTCTTCCAATATACTAATGTATACCAAATATCAAGCCAATCCGACCACTGGAAGTGGGTGAAATTCGACTTGCAAGATTCCACCCGAACGAACAAACATACATACATACATTGCAAGTTAAATAAAAGCTTGTAAAGCACATTTCTCGTGTTGGCGCCATAATTTGAGATCGACTTCACCGACTTCACCCATCTTTTTTAATTTTTTCTAATACTCTGGAGAAGGTTCTTACCACAGATATACATCTAAAAAAAATAAGAAAATTGCGCAGTAAATTTAAGAAAAGTTGACGGTACTGTAGGGTAAGGTAGGGTAGGATATACCACGGGTACGCGGGTGAAACCGCGGGGCGCAACTAGTTATCATTAAATATGTGACAATTGAACAGTATTTAGGTAAGACCCTAAATTTTTTGCTCAAAAAATCTTGTTATATTGCTAAATTACTAAATTATTTATATTGGACTTGGTAACAATGCAATTAACAAAATCAAAATTATACAAGTGGTTGAGCGATAAGTGTTATTATAGCCTGAATGAATTTTTTGTTAATAAATAATTATAATTTGTCATTTTTTTTAAATTCATAATTTCTAATAGGTATGTAATTTGTCACTATTAATTAATTAATTTATGATCAGTTTTGACATCCTAAGGTTTAATTAGTTATATTTTTAGTAAAATTATTACTTGTTATAATTAAATTCCATTTATATATTTGCATGCCTACATTGTGTTAAGGCGAAACAAGTAGCTATTTTATGAATACTTGACATCCAAATGTACCATGTTCCCTGCAATAAATTATCTTTATCTTTATATCTGACTCAAAGTTTACAAAGGATAAACAAATAACTTTGTGACTTTGGCGCAATTCAGCACAACCCTATACGAGTGCACAATTAATAAAATCTCGCTATAGACAGAAGGGGTCCTTTGTCCATTTTATTCATATGCTAACTCCAACCTACTCCTACTCCTATTTTAGCCGAGAGTATTTCATTGTACTTCAAAAACAATAGTGAAATTGCGATGCGACAAATGCAGGACATAACTAGATGACTACATCGACTATGGAAGAGGTTTCTTATACACTAAGTCAATTGGAATCACAATTTCATCGCTAATAAAATGATCCTTATATGAATCTTATTAAAAAAAATACTTACACTGTATACCTACCTCACTTACCTAACCTGCAAGCCGAAATTCAGAAGGTCAATGTTGCAAAGTCACTATCGCGGGCAAACAATGGACGGATAGTGGACCGAAGCAAACCTGTGCTTCTATTCTATTGTAATGAATTAATTAATAAAATCAGAGGCACGCGGAGGGGGTGAACCTATTGTCCAGTCTTAGGATGGATCTGATCTCATTAACCAGTCATTGTGGTGGTCGCGTAACAATGCCCGGTTGGTCAGCGCTCACCGGGCAATGTCGCGACGTCATCGCCCTATACAACCAGAGGTTTGATAATGAGGGAGGCATTGTTAATAAGATTATGAGATCTGTCTTATAATTCAACTACAATAATATAATGAAAGCATATCTAAATATTTCATATTCATCCGATTTGTCAGTAACAAATTCGTAGCATTTCGTAGACGTGCGCTACGCGCGTGCTACGAACGTCAAATTTGTATTCTGAGTGTCTAATAAAAAGGGCATGTTTATTCATAGAAATTGATTCACAATAAAAAAGTTAAAAGAACTTAATATAATTTCCACTGGTAATAAAACTATCCGAGCCACACAAACGCTGAAAAGGAACAGAATTTCTTACACAAAAGTCTCCGGCGTTTGGACAATAGATGGCGCTTGATCTAGATAACGATATGTTAACATTGTCACAATGGAGACGGTAATGGTGCGATTGTACTGCTTGGCACAATGCTTTTAGATGTCACCTCTAACAATGGACTCGTTCGATATCTGCTACTGTTGTGCCCGTTCAGTCAAACGGCCAAATCGAATGAAAATCGTTTTTACTATCGTAATCTGTACAAGTGTCTGAATACTTACAACAGTGTAGTAAACATGTGCTCGTTCTCTTGTTGTGTTCTGATTGTCTGCTTAGTTTTGCTCCTGCATGATGCACACTGTTGACTATAACATTGTCGGCCACTTTTACATATTTATTAAGTATAATTATTATTTAATTACTACCGTAGCGCACGTCTACGAAATGTTTACTGACAAATAGGATTAATTAGTAATTGTTTACCTTTAATTTACCTTTAATTGTGTACCTTTATAATTTTAATGTAGTTTTAGTTTAAAATGATTTGTAAATAAATAAAAATGTATTGAGTGAACCATTACAAGTGTCAAGTAAATTATTAAGATGTTTTATTGTTATATTTTGTATTTGATGTACCTATTCGCAATTTCGCACATTTATTAATTTTGTTTTCGAATGCTTAAAAATTAATACAACTTGTTTCAATTCGTATAAAAAAATACTTAATTGCGTCTATTCTTGCTATTTGTGGTTTCGTTGATTTTTTGGGCATTTTAAACGGACATTTCAAATGGACGGCCCAAATAAAATTAAATTTCATGCAATTTTATCACAGGCAAATAGGTGAGTGCCTAAACTGACAGATATACCACTTAGAAATCTCAAAACGTAAACACATTAAAAATTCCATCCCCCAAACCCCTCCCATAAATGAGTCATCATCCATTTGTTAGGAGTTGAATAATAAGCGATTGATAAAATCGTCCGACTGCCTGTGACAATTCGCACTCGAATCCGACGCAACAACAATGGTTCTTTAGCACCAGGCTATCCTGAACCACCTCCCTCTTCCAACAGAATACATCACTAGCCTCCAGGAGGGTGATAGAGGGTGCATCGAGAGATCTCACAACTCTGGTCGCGAGACATAAGCCACCCACCAACTACTATTCAGTGTGATGTTATTCAACCCATGATGGATCACAATTTCAGACAACATTGTATGAAAACAAATGAAGTAGTCAAATAATAGAACGGATATGATTTGTGATATAGTTCGCGCTCAATTTTAATGTTATAAAGAGGTTATTGTGTATTGAAAGGTAGACTAAATGGTTACATGTTCTATTTGCATTTTGGTGACGAAAACTCAGTCTTATACCAGAATAGCATATTTCATTACGAGTGCGGAAAGCCTGTAATTGTTCCGACAAATGTCTACTCGAGCCGAGGCGCAGCCGAAGGTGAGGGTTGACAGTCGGAACAAGTTGCAATGACGGTTCCGCACGTGTACTGAACAACTATTTTTAATACAGTTGCGAAAAAATGAAGCAATTTAATAAAATAGGTAATAAAAACACAATAAACTCGACTCACAAATAATTTCTTTCTTATAAAAGTTATAATTGAATAATTGGACTGTTTTACAAAAAACTTAAACCGACTTCAAAGTACACTAAGAAGTAATCAAATCCAGATCTGATGACAACGGAACCAAACGGGAAGTTTACCCTTCCAGACAAAAAAAAAATTTTCCAAATCGTTTAATAAATGACGGAGTTATAAGGTAACAAACATAAAAAAAAAAAAAAAAACCGGCCAAATGCGAGTCAGACTCGCGCACCGAGGGTTCCGTACAAACCTGTAGGTATATAAGTAAATGGAGTATAGACCTGAGTATTTGATATTAATTTCAATTTATGACGTATTAAAAAAAAACTACTTACTAGATCTCGTTCAAACCAATTTTCGGTGGAAGTTTGCACCGTAATACGTACATCATATATTTTTTATAGATTTATCATTCTCTTATTTTAGAAGTTACAGGGGGGGGGACACACATTTTACCACTTTGGAAGTGTCTCTCGCGCAAACTATTCAGTTTAGAAAAAAATGATATTAGAAACCGCAATATCATTTTTGAAGACCTATCCAAAGACACCCCACACTTATGGGTTTGATGAAAAAAAAATTTATTGTTGTTTTTCTATTTTTGTGTGAAAATCTTAATGCGGTTCACAGAATACATCTACTTACCAAGTTTCAACATTATAGTTCTTATAGTTTCGGAAATAAATGGCTGTGACATACGGACAGACAGACAGACATGACGAATCTATAAGGGTTCCGTTTTTTGCCATTTGGCTACGGAACCCTAAAAAACATTCAACCGAATTGAGAACCTCCTCCTTTTTTTGAAGTCGGTTAAAAATGAAAAATAATATATTTTTTTTTTTTGTTTTATATGAATTTTCTTTTCCTTTTTTGTTAGTAAAAACTTCGTGGTTGGTTTTTTCTTTTTAATAGACATTATTTTGACAGTTGGGAAAGAGAACGCACGAGTTCGGAAAAGGTAAAGAAAAAGCTTGAGTTTGTAATAGCCGCCCCAATAGCCCACATCCCGAACGCTATACGTCCCTGCAATACGCCACTTTTTGAGCTTAAAAAAATCTTAACAATGAGACCTTTATTTTCCTAAATAGAAAATTACACACGCAAACGACTAGTTGTAATGTTATCTAGGCTTAAATTGTAGAGTGGTGGTAAAATTGTTTACCGTAAAAGTGTTTTAGTTAAATATAATTTGATGCGTAAAGCCGTTAATACACTAGGAACGCATGAAGGGAGTTTAACAATAGATGTAGGTACTCACAAGTCGATACACATCCAGTGTTGCCAATTTAGCATAAATTATGCTAAATTTGGCATATTTTCTTCTTGTTTAGCATATTTTTTCAACTTTTAGCATATAGCATAATTATTCGGCACATTATTATGAACCGTAAAAAGAATGTGAATCACAATCTTCCCTTTAACAAAAGTCGATAGGTATCGATAATTCCATCAATATTCCTACTTCACTAGCATTGTGGACGGGCAACCCTTTTTTTGGGTGAGTATTCTCTGTACTATGGGATTCCCCTAGTATTTTCTTGTACCATAGATAAAAAGCGTCTTGTCTTGATTCGACGTATTATCCTTGGTAGTCAGGTAAAACAATATGTCAAAAATATTGCCATTTTCTTCCCTGGAAAGCATAGACCACCGTGTTAATGAGCTACAGAAGAGCTACAGTGATCGTTTCATGCAAATGTCATTCTGGGTTCTTTTAGTACATGACTATGTATACTTGCGACGCCAAGTTACCTAGTTATTACTAAGCATTTGAAATTAAATTTACACTTAATTTTTCACTGAAATAACTTAGCATATTTTTTGGCATATTTTGCAGGGCTTAGCATATTTTTAGCATTTTTTTTACACTAGCTTAGCATATTTTGAAGAAACCTTGTTGGCAACACTGTACACATCACATCAAGGAAGCATGTCAAAGTGGGAGATACGACGAAGATTCATATCTGTTATCACGAACGTGTTTACATGAGGGATAAAATGGCAATTTCAGAAATGTTACCTGATGAAGTGAAAAATAAAAATTGAAAATGCCTCGGTTATGTAATATTATGGTTTGTTGCATAGAAACGTCCTCTGCCTTTTTTTCGACTATTTATGTCTTCTGACAAAACTATATGCAATTTAAATTTAAAGTCAAACGGTGTTTTTTAGCCCGCTGTATTTACCACGTACACCTAAGTATAGTAAGTAAGTAAGTAAGTATAGTATCATCGGCTTCTTGTGAATTATTCGGAATACCTTAACCTTTAGGTGCGTGGCTCTACGCTAGCCAAGCCACGAAAGAACAGAATTCGTTCGTTCCTCGCTTACGTAGTAACTATTTAGTAATCTGTGGCGATGTCGTGTGTGGTTTTGAGTGTGGTCGTTACAACGAGCGCGATGCGAATCTGCATGCTCTCTTCGCGTAGCATGGACGCACCATTACGACGCAGTTAGCCGCGATCGACGACGCGCAGGGCGGGCTCAGCTCGTCTAGCGTAGAACCACCTTTAGATTGCACAAAGCAATCTCACTTTTACATTCATAATATGAAGTATCATCCGTACCTATATTTTGTTTTAATTGACTTTACATCGATCATATCAATAAAACGACCCGTGCCTACTAAATACCGAATCGTGCCGGATTTGTGAGATTAATGTATTCCGGATACAAATATAGGCTATGTGATACAGGGGTTTATGTCGAAGTGACCCGAGAGGGTTGATCGAGAGATATGGGCGCTGATGTATTGTCAGGTATTGACTTGTTATCTGATAGGTAGATACCTAATCTAGTGCTGCTTGTGGGGGCTGGTCTGCTTAAGTTTGTTAGTTACTTATTAAATATCGATTCAAACTACTTTGTAGTTTTGCCGCAAGTCACGCAATTGTTGTCAGTGCGATTAGTTAGAATGTAAATATTATGTAATTAATCTAAGACTGTTTTAAAAGAGTAATTGCTGAGATTATGGCCGGCTCTTCTCAGCAAATGCAACCTTGCGAACCGGTATGAGAGTATTAGAGTCCGACTTTTCATAAGTGCCTGCGAAAGTCTATTTGAATAAATTATTTTGAATTTGAATTAGAAATAATTTCTGTAGGATTTGGAAGCGAATCAATGTTTCAGAAAACTAACTTTTACGCTGACATCTTTTACTAAAAGGCTATATTTGACGCGGCCACTCGGACTGTGGAATGAGCTCTACCGACCACTGCCGTGGTTTTCCCAATGGAGTACAGCATGGGGTTCTTCAAAAACTGTGGTGTGAAGAGATTTCTGCAGGGTCGGCAACGCGTGCGTGATACCTCTGGTGTTGCAAGCGTCCATAGGCTCAGGGTAACCGGTTAACACCAGGCAGGCTGTATGCTCATTGCCACCTTAGTGTTTTTTTTTGTTAATTATTTGGAAAAAAAAGCCAAACATAGTCAGATTGACCTTGTTTCTTGCCGGATTCTTCTCGGTTGCAAGCCGCAGTTCCGAACCAGTGGTAACTCCAGTAAATGTGACCTTCATAAGTGTCCTTCTGGGGCCTACATTGAATAAACGGCTTTGACTTTGCTAAATATACACCATGAAACTGCGCTATATGATAAAAAATTAAAAATATTTTGGGAATGGCCCCCAAGATATATAACAAAGAAGTAAAGCTAAAGGTGATTACAATTCTTTAAAAAAAACATTAAACAATTTTTTTATAGGTAGGGCATATTATTCAATTAATGAGTACCTCACAGAGGGTGAAACTTTTTTCTGACATTGAATTTCTGTTTGTTTTGTATTGATAGTATTTTTGAATTGTATTTTGAATTGTTTTTCTTATAATTAATTTATATTTATTGTCGGCAGCGACAACTTGCACGCCATACATGGCGAATACAGTGAAACCTACCTTTTAACTTGTACCACCTTTTATATGTACCTGTATTGCAAATAAAGATTTTGAATTTGAATTTGAATTTGAAAAATGATTACAATACCTGTATAACCTGCAGAGTTATACGACATCACACATAACTACTAAGATACTACGAATACTACAGGGAGAACATTTCAATAATCGATGTATTAACAAGTAGTACATTGTTCACGATGATAATAGGAAAATCTGTCAACACAGGAACAATGCAGGAAGTTACATGGATCAGGAATTAGCAGTCATTGTCCTGACACAATAGACCGCGGGCCGCGGCGCCGTAGACGCCGAACAATCTAATTAGATAACATTATTATTTATATCTAAAGTATGTAACAAGAAGATGTACAACATATTATATTATATTGTGGTAATTAATACATCATTGTTATAAGCTTTACAATAGATTTCCTGTGCAGTATATACGGATAAAATATTGCCTATGAAAAAAAACCTGGTACATTCCTCACACATGTCTATCTGATCCCGAACTAAGAGGAGCTTGTACTATGGAAACCAGACAACTGATATAGTACACTCGCGAGTATACGTTTAAGTATTTTTCGGAAAATTCATATTTTATTTATAAAAACCATATGTCCATTGAAAGCTTGAGCTTTAACCATTATTGTGAACATTTATTCAGTACTTTTTAAATTAATGCTATCTGGATGCGAAAAAGTGTTTTTAATCGACTTCAAAAAAAGGAGGAGGTTCTCAATTCGGTTGTTTTTTATGTTTGTTACCTCATAACTCCCGTGATTTATAAACCGATTTGGAAAATTATTTTTTGTTTGGAAGGGTACACTTTCCGTTTGGTTCGATTGTCATCAGATCAGGATTTGATTACTTCTTAGTGTACTTTGAAGTCGGTTTAAGTTTTTTGTAAAACAGTTCAATTATCTACGTATATGTTCCGTTCAAGTGAGGCCATCCGGCCACAATTGTTGTTGTAGAACGATGAACGAAACGCGTAAGCACCGATCATCTGACCTTCTCGGCTTCCCCCGAGTACGAAAACGGGCTCGGTTTGGCGTCTAAGGAGATACCAGCCCACATCATGCAGGGACCGCCGTCTTATGCAACCGTTTCAGCGAAATAGCATTACAAGTCACTCGCTCGGACGCCTGTAGACCCGGCCTCTCCTGTCGAATTGAGATGCTCGATGATGATTTAGTCAAATTTCGGTCCTGTGGCAGGCCGTTTTGGTTGAGATTTTATTTTATTTTATTTGGCTGCCTTCTTACCGTCCATTTAGGTACATCCACTATATACATTACCTACTACATTTTGTTTACCGCAGCCAAATAACAATGTTGTTTTCCTGCGCATAAGTAAGGTCGCCAGAGCTCATTGTGGAAGGGGGAAATGTCGTAACGCATAAGTGATGCCTCGTGTGTTGCAAGCGTCCATATGGCTACGCTAACCGCTTACCATGAGGCGGGCCATGTGCTTGACTACCGACTTCGTAGTATAAAAAAACAGGCTTCTTGCCTATGCACACTAGTAGTACCTACTATGAGTGTACCATAGGAATAGTCAATGCGTTGACAACCTCTACAAAGCATATACAGTCCTAAAGCAAATGGCACTCATATGGAACTGCCATACATTTTCTACTTGAGGGTGGTCCAGCCAGGCGAGTACCAGTACCCTACCACCGCGCTATGGTTCCCACACAAACTTTATCTTCACCGGAAGACCATCGCCATTGGTATTCGACGGGTGTTCCTTGTACTTATTGTAGAGTATTGTAAATAACTAAAATCACAATTATTTATTCATGTTCAATTTCCAATTCACTATGAAATATCATCTATTAAACACCTTGAAATTAATATGTCCGGTTTTCGCTCCCCCACAATACATCCCGCGTGTCGCAAAGTGAGTGTTTACTTTGCACTTCATTTAAAAGCTTCCTGTCTCCACGTGGTAGTGCAATGTATTCGCTTTCATTTTTATTTTGATAACTTTTGGTACGTTGTGTAACTTGATGAAAATTATATTGAGCACAGTAACGTGTCTATTTTATAATGCCTGGTAACTCCCAAAATATAACGTGATAACGTCTTATTTTTAGGTATGTAATACAACCGCCTTCAAAATGGGTTTACATTTTTGCATTTTTTTTATTACGACTTTCTCATGCTGTTTAAGCATGAAACTAAAAGGGAAATTAGTGATGGAAAAAAAATAACTCTATATTTGCTATATCACGTATAACTAAAGAGCCTAAAGAGCCTAATGAATATCCTGGGCCATTCAAAAACCGAGCATTGTCACGAATGTCACGCACGATCTAGTGAGAATTTATCCGTAGCCAATCTAAAGGTGCGTCTACGCTACGCGTGTACCGAGCACGAACCGAGCACACGTGGAGCACGAATTCGCGTAGCGTAACGGTCTTGCGAGCCTCGAACGATCGTTTGGCTCGCGCTCGATGAACACAAGGATTCGCATCGCGCTCGTGTTGTAAACTCATTGTACGTCTACAATTGACATCGAACGACGAACGAAGAGCGCCTCAGCTCGTGCTCGGTTCACGTAGCGTGGACGCACCATTATGATGCTGAAGCGTCCATGGGTAGGCCATATCGCTCGAAGAGCCGATACCTATGGGTGTGAAAAAAAAACCCGAGTGGAGAAGAAAGCGCCGAGTGAGACGACCTCCCAATAGGAAACGCGGGAGCTGCTGGTGCTTGAGGATGCAGGTGACCCAGGACCGTTATTTGGAAATCGGGATTTCCACCGAATTTGTTCAGCAGTTGTCATCCTGGCTGACTGAATATGATGACGTAAGTAATAACGTTTTTGTTTGTGTTTTATGTAAACCAGCTTTTTTTTTGTGGTAATTAAATATATTTCTATACATACAGGGTGTAATATAATTAATGGTCCAAATGATAACCATCGAAAACTGAGATTATGTAAAATATTTGCAAAAAAACGTTTTAGGTATTATCTTAAATTTAGGAATAAGAATAAAAAAAACAACCATCCAAAAAATCTAAATTACAAATATTTCCAAACTCATGAGACTTTTATTGGAATTATTTAACATTTTCTGAAAGGGCACAATCTTAGCTTTCGAGGGCTGTCATCTGGACCATTAATTACTGGACGCCCTTGTATATGAAAGCTAGACGTAGCGGTAAATAAATACTAAAAGCTAACATATAAGGAATAAAAATCACTGTCATAACTCAAACCTATTTATTCACCTTGAACACGAATCTCGAAGCTTGATTTACAAGTGGTTCTTAATATGCACTTGGTCTAAACAGCATTAAGCTGGCTTTCCATTAACTTTATACACTTACACCAGAAGTTCCACACCAAATATGTGCCTTATGTATTCCTGACGCATTGTCTCGTTCAGATTCCCTCAACGTTATTTTCCCTGAATAAATATTGACAATACGTTAAATAACCGTGTCCCCTCGAAGGTTCGTCGAGTTTCCTTATGTGAATGTATTTTGGGCTGACAATGGCGGTCGGTGCAATCCTGCCGCTCCAGCGGCCGTATTCAGTTGCGGTCACTTTAACTACAGAGTAATGTGCGGGCCCTTTATGTGTAAAGGTCTCAACTTTGTGCTGGCTCTCTTTGTACGCGACAATGCTGATATGAGTTTTCGTTTTTGAAGATTGAGCTATTTTCATTCATGTGTGCGTGACGGGTGATAGTTATTCTGTCCTATGAAGTAACCAAGTATAATTTTAATAACCAAAGCAGTTCAGTAATATTTTTTTATAAGGAATAGGAGAGATTGAGGAAACGCTGCCAGCCTGCTGGGAATCTTGCCGTCAATCGGAAGCAGCGGCAGACTTGAGGAAATTGTATATATAATGGATTGTAATTTGTTGTAAATAAAATTATATTCAATATAAATCATAAGGAATATTAAAATTGGTAGAGCCCATGATGCATAAATAAAAAGTCATCAAACAGAATAATTTTCTGTAATCTAGAAAAGCTTTTAAAAATTCAAACCATAATGTGTTTTCTTTAATTAAATTGAACTAATAAAATTAGCACTACGTAGCGAAGAAGTCAGCTCATGGTAAACTCAAATCAGTCATTGTCGATGATCATAGAATTAAATCCTTTTACATTTCTCTAACCAGCATTAAAAGCGTGTCGTTCAGTAAACACAAACATACACATACAATATTGTATAGATAAGTTATCCGCTCGTGTCGATATGAATAGAACGCCGGAGTCGTATGCGTCGTAACTCGCAATAGAATATAGGTACGCGCGAGTCCGCCACAAAGTTCTTTTGTCACGATTATCGTGGAAAATCCGATCGGGGGAAGTGTGGCGGTTGCTTTCAACATCGGCAAACTGCATTATGAGCTATCTGAGCTATTGTTGAGAACGGCGCAACTCTATAATCTACTGTTCTGCGTGCAACGGGACGGCAACTTCCACTTACAGTCCGAGTACCACGCTATTACCTCAGAGTAGATAAATACTACGTCTATTACCTTGTCAATGGAATTGATTTGACGAATTTGAATAGCTACTTATTTGTTCTACGAAGCAAAAAACTAAAATAATAAAACTTTGAATTTGACTTTGATCCAATTACACAGGGCGATCCAACACCGTATCTCATTTCGTTATTATGTATTGCGCGGGTTGTACTATTATTTATTCTGTGGCGCGGGTTCTTTCGTATTTTTTTTTATTAATGTGGTGGTGGTGTTTTTTTTTTAATATTATTGAGAAATACTTAACAGAGACTGCCTTTCTTATGTAGAGCCAATTATATATACTAACGAATCCTTTGAACTACTTATAATACTTGATCGGCAGCTGCATGCACTAACCTAATTTAAGGAAAACTTACAGAAATAAACAGAAGTTACAGAAGGCCATTACAAATCACAGTGATATAGATCACAAAAGATTATATATAAAGATATATAGTTCGAGTTTACAGCCTTTTCATGGTAAAAATATAACAGTGATATATTTTTAAGGTTGAATTTGCTTTGGTTTCTCCTTCGTCTTACCGCCGGGGAAGTTATGATGAAGCCGAGGATGTAGCACGCTTACCCAGAAAAGTAGAAACCTTTTATCCGATTATGAATACAACACTTTAGGCAGAGCATGGCAGATTGTTCCATGCTGTAGAACATCATCTAAAAGACGTAGAGAGCAACTATAAACAAAGAATCATTAAACCACGAGTAAGTAGGTATACGATAAATAGCATGTGTTGAGAAAATTTGCTTTCCCAAAAGCCGTAAGCTATAATGGGCAAGAGTTCGCAACTTCATTCTCCAGATTATAGCCGATCCATTGAAAATATCCATAAAAGTCGAACATTACCCGAAACAATGGAGGGGAAGGCCTGGGTATTAGGTGCTTGCGCCGCTATTGAACAACTTTTGTCCCATTGTGTTGTCCACTAGAGGGAGGGCCGAACACAAAGACACGACGCAGACATAGACCGAAATTCATCAGCAACACGATTGTTTGCTACATAAAGGACGCCATTGTCGACAAATATGATATCGTAACACAATGTGGATGTAATAATTAGAGTACTAAGACCGCGCTCTAGGCGTTCATGTCTTGCAGAACTTAAATAGATTAATAATAACTTGCACTGTTTAATAAAACACGTTTCGTACGTATTATGGGAAGAGGCCCGGAGCCGCACGCAGTAACGTTTTCCTTTGGCTTTCCTATTTTACCTATTTTGCATAAAATGACCACTCCAGAGAATCTCTACTCAAAACATACTTTATAAGTGTAACCGAAAATTAATCTACTACTATGCATCAGGATTGCATTAACTTTCTCCCTTACCTCCTAACATACATGGTTGGTATAACATTGATATAGATTGTTAATATTTAATAGATAAGACAGTCAGCAAAATACTTTGACAGATTATTTCGTATCGCTAATAAATAAAACATTGAGATGATTTCTCGAGACACAATACATTCGCATCACTATATCAATGAGATGACAAATATGTAAAATTTATTTTGAACGACGTAATGTACACTACATGGGTCTTAATAATTATTATGTATGTGTCAACATACACACTTAACGTAATACAAAAACGTTTATCTTTTGTTTATTCAATAATACCCATATCGCTATTTTTACAGATGCACGCTTTACAAAACTTGACAACTTTTTGTTGACAGGCTTTTCTAGTATTCCAATGAACGTTTATTTCATTGATTTCCCCTATCCAGCGTGTGCCCAAGTGATTCCCAGTGACAATAGAATGCGCCACCACTTTCGCTTTTTTGTATTTGAACTCACTTAAACCTCCCGCGATTTGTGGTCTGCTACTTTTATTTACTCTGTTTGCTTACGGATTTCCTTACATTTTTGCGTAGTGCTGAGCTGACGTTGCTGTATCATTTTACATAAATATATGCAGGGAAAAGCGAAGCGGTTTTCTTAATAAAAATATTACTATATTTTTGAAAAAGTGTTTTCAATACATACGTAGTTACGTAGCATAATTAATTGTTTTGATATATATCAAATATTAATACAATTAATTATTTACTCAATCTTTTACCTATTTATTAAAATAAAATTTACGAAATTAAATGCCTTTTTCACCATAAGTATAATCTAGAGCTCAATATGCATTTCAACAATAATTATGACTAGCTGTCCCCCGCAGTTTCACCCGCGTTCCCGGGATAATAAGTAGCCTATGTCCTTCTCGATACCATAGGCTATCTGCATACCAATTTTTTGTTGAGGCGTGAAAGCGTAACAAACAAACAAACAAACTCACTTTCGCATTTATAAAATTAGTTAGGATTAGGATAAGGATATCAATGTGCACTATTTATACACAGTTTTCACCAGTTGGAAAAGGGCCAAAGTATCTTTTTTATCGATTTTCGTAAACAATAGCCTCCGATGTGACACAATAGTTGTGAATGGCACGCGATGGTAGATTAGGCATGGTAGCACCCCCAGCACATTCTGAAGGGATCGCGACTTGGATTTTATCCGAGAATGTTTTTGAAATTTACTAAAAAGTACATACCTATAATGGTGCCGATTCTGTTGTAAATCGCACTAAACTAATTTAAGTCACATCGGATCTCTTTCTAACAAACATTATCTAAAATGTATAGAACATATTCAAAATTATTTAGACGTAGCAGCGTAATGGTGCGTCCATGCTTGGCGAACCGAGCACGAGCCGAGCCTCGAACGAGCACACTGCGAGCACGATTCGCGTAGTGTGGACGGGCTTGCGAGCCTCGAACGAGCGCGGATGTTAGTTTTTTCACGAACAAAGGGATTCGCATCGTGTTCGTTGTAGGCTCGTTGTAGGTTCGTTCGTGGCTCGGCTCGTGCTCGATTCGTGTAGCATGGACGCACCATTACATGGTAAGTAAGTTGAAAGCAAGCATTAGAATAATTTGATAGCATTCAATTTCTTTCATCCTTTTCTTAATGTTCTTTGTTAGAAAGAGATATAGTGAGACTAAATTTAGTTTAAAACATTGATACTTTATTCTTATTATAATGTGTCGATTTTTTTTCTATACAATGCTTGTTTTTTTTTAATAAGTACCAAAATACTTACGTCTCGTTTATTCGCTGTCGCTTGCCCCGGCGCATGCCTGCGAGCACTATACGCTCTATCTCATTCAAATCACGGTGAACGTCTGAATGCATGATTTAGTTACTCTACTCTTGCGCCGATGGATTTGATTGGCCTTTGTCGATTTATTATCAAGGTAGCCCTTAGGCCCGATTTTCAATCGTTATATAACCCTCGGTTAAGCAATTCCTCTATTATTATTATTATTTGGGTTAAGTGGCTGTTTCAAGTCTTTCCAGAGCTTGTATCACTGCGACCAGACTAGATCTATTGTGATCGCCACGTTAATTAAATTTCACTGCCAAGACCTACAGCTATAATAAACTGCACAATATTCTTGACAGGAATGGATTTGACTTCATCTGGGTGTAACAGGTGTTTCCCCAGATGAGTATTTCGTTTAGGCATAAGTGGACAGCACTCACACAAGAGATGTATTGGTGTTTCATCCGCCTCACGGCAAAATCTGCACAACCTCGAGTCGTGAACACTGATGGTGAACAGATGTTTGTTCAATCCACAGTGCCCCGTTAAGGCTCTCACAAGTATGCGTAAGTTGTTTCTACTTAGAGATAAAACCTCTATTGTAGACTTTTTATTAAAGGCCTTTATAAGCAATTCCTCTAACAATTATCCATATGAAATATATAAGTCCATATAACAATTGTTCTGATTAATAATTAATTTACAAGTATCTGGTTATTGAAAAATCAGCTATTAATGAAGCATTATAAAAAATAAGTGTTGTTTTTTTTTTTTTATAAAACTTAGTCGGTAAACAAGCATACGGCCCACCTGATGGTACGCGGTTACCGTAGCCATATGTACGCTTGCAACACAAGAAGTATCGCTCACGCGTTACCGACCTTTCCCCCCTCCCCTATGAGCTCTGGCGACCTTACTCACGCGCAGGAAGACAACTTACACAACATAAAGTTATTTGGCTGCGGTATTCTGTAAGGTGGACATACTTCCCCAGTCGAGCTGCTCTTTGAGCGAATAAACGCTATGCTCTACCTCTCTCTTGCTTGCGTCTATATATTGCATATTGCACTTTAATTTACATTGGCCAGTGGATTCTAAAAACCGTCCACAATACCATAATAGATTCACACCCCTTACATTTAAAACATGAATAGCAATAAGTACCTACTGTATTGTATAGAGTTAATACGGCTATGAATAATAGAGTCATTTATTACAGTTTTTGTCTGCAAGTCCGATGATTTGATTTTTTAATAAGAGGGTGGCATTCATGGTAAGTAGTGCTTATTGTTTAGTCTACATTGCTCATCATATTTTTATGGGAAAAATATATATTACGGTTATTCATGGCAGGCCTCTGTCACTCGCCTATATCTTGGGGACGACGAGCCGCGCCGCGCGCTTGCGAGCACCCGATACTCAATTGTGTCGGAATGAAAATAAGAATGCGTGTTGAAGTGTGATGTTTACCTAGGAGGTTGGTTCCATAGTAAAAGTTGATCGTATACATGAGTACTTTACGTGGTTTCATTTAATGTCGTATTGTCGTATCCATCCCGTATATATTTTCTATATTTTACACGGTGTTTTAATCAGTGTCTTAATTAAGTAGGTGGTGTTAGTATAGGTAGATAACCCTGACGCTCTTAAGGTAATTGAAGTAAATTATAAATACAAAGGAATTGCGGTCTATTGCGCGTAGCGATAAGGTGTAATTTAGAATGAACGTAGTGCTCTGCAATTACTGTAGGCTATTTAAACGGCGGCATTCCCTTAAGATCAAAAAAGTGCAACTTCTGTACATTAGTAAGTTAGTAATAATAATAATAGCCATTTATTCCGAAACTTGGGGTACATTATTTGATCACAAATTGTTTGGAATTGGAACGAAAGACAATTATTATAATGTCCCGCAGTTCGGTGTGCCTTTTGGCATAGGCCTCCTCCAACTCTCTCCATTGCACTCTGAAATTCGCAACTCAGTCCAGTATGGCCCCAAAGTGGTGCAAATATTGTCATCCCATCTGGTTTTAGGATGACCCTGTTTTCTTTTTCCGGCTCTGGGGTACCCTAGGGTCACCTGCTTGTTCCATTTATTTGCTTTACTTTGTAGCATGTGTCCAGCCCCATTTCAGATGGTCTATACGATCCAATACGTCTGTAACTTTGGTTTTCTTTCTTATCTGAGAGTGTCTAATACTATTCTATATTCTGTGGTCATGGGTACGAATGCCGCACAGTAACTAATCTATGTCTTTATATTCCTAGCACACTCGAATTAAAAAACTATTGTCCTAACATCCTTATATTGCTCAGAGTCTGTTAACATAGAATTTGTAGTATTTTTCCAGCAAGCCTACCACTATATATGAGCAAGCTTTTTTGAAAGGATTAGCTGAACAGCTTTGGATGATTAATGGTAACCAGAATAAAATAATAGTTGCTTTGTACTTATCACTGGAACACTCGATCCTTTGGAACGCAAGGTAAGGCCAAGGAAAGTTATATAATCACGAAGTCCTATGACAATACGTGTAATGTAAATAAAGTCAGGTCATACTATAAATCGTAATATGGCCATGTTTTAGGCCGATTATCTCATTGGCAATGACGTCGCATTCTGGGAGGAAGTACCTACGTGGTCGTCGTGGAGAATACGAGCCCACCGGGACTGTGAGTATACGATTTATAAACTGTTTATAAACAGAATGCTAGAATGAGATCTGAATGAAGATTCAAAGTCCAACTAAATTATCTAAATATTTTGAAGAAGCTCATTTTTTATTATACGACGAAGTTGGTAGACAAGCATACGGCCCACCTGATGGTAAGCGGTTGCAATGCCACTTGCAATACACAAAGTTACCGACCTATCTCCCCTTCCCAACGAGCTCTGGCGACCTTACTTACGCGCAGGAACACAACATACAATTATTTTTCTGCGGTATCCTGTAAGGTGGAGGTACTTCCCCAGTCAAACTGCTCTTTGAGCGAATAAACGCTATCCTCTACCTCTCTTTAAAATAACATAACACTGAATAAGGCAAAACAACTTTAAAAATAGTTTCAGATTATACTTTATTAAGCACGCTTCTTTGGGTTAATTTTTCGATATTTTAGTTATTTTTAGAAATTTTAATGGCACGACAGCCATTTAAATAGATTGAAAACAAACTATTATAATATTTACACACGAGCCTACTATAGGACAATTTCCATTGCGTTCGCATTCAATAATTACAATGGTGTGTTGATTGTGTATATAAATAATGCGACTGTGATAATACAGTGTCGCACAAAGAGATCCATTGAATAGAGCCAAGATAATCACGATATCACCCACACCCGCGATCAACAGACTACTTTCGAGAATAGACAGCTTTTCACAACACCTATTGTTACAGTTTATAAAGGGTGACAGTGAGTTCTTTTATATTCAAGTTATCATCATTAAAATAGTAATTTAATTATGAATAAATTAGCATTTTAAATGAGGAATCGATGTATTCACAAGTCAAGAAATACGCGGGTTGACATTTAGGCCGCTGTCTGACTTGTTGGTACAGTATTTACTGCTTTACTGATAGCGTACCACCTTCATCCCCACGTTCATTCGTTGTGTACGAAATATTGTGGATCAAACACAACAATTCCCGCGCGTTTTGTAAATGTTCGTACCGAGACATGGTTTACAGATCCCTTCCCGTCTCAGTCGCGTTTACCGTGCATCTCAGAGAGGACTCATTAATGAATATATGTACAGGCGTCTGGTAAAGAATCTGTACCGTATCGGTACAAGCATACCGAGCTGAACGATACCGCACCGACAAACCAGGGCAATTCTTATATTCAACTGAACAATTTTTTATTTTCAATTCATAATTAATAATACATTTAAATTAACAGTAGAAAGAAAATATGAAAATTTCTCGCCTAAAATGAAACTAAAACTGTAAAATAAGAAATAGAAATATTCGCACAAAATCTAGCGTCAAACACCATTAAGAAACGAACAATCGGCGCTCTGATGAATTTCGGTTTATGTTCACCGTGGAGTCTTTGTGGCTCTACTTTCAGCAACACAATAGGGACAAAAGTTATTCAACGACAATGCGAGCACCAAATACCGATCGCCCAGTCCCCCTCGCCCCCTCACTAACTTGGTACCTAACCATTGTTTACTTTAATACTCTACTTTTGTGTATATTATCGATAGAAGCGACGGTGTTATCGCTAAATTGACTCCTGCTAAAAATTTTGTCTAAAGGTAGGCTCTAACTTGGGCTAGCAGACATAGACTGGACGCTGGACCACATCAGGTAAGGTTCTGTCGTCCGATTAATTAGTTTATTAACACATACATATTATATAAATTGTCACACGTTATACACATCGACCCAAATTAGTAATAAATTAATTTAAAAAATACGTATCGATGTTCTGTCCAGTTTTGGATGGCTCATTATTCCTATCTCCTAAGGGCAAGCAGCTGCCATTGATGAAGCGAAGCCAAAAAGGAAACTGTTTCTGCAATTTTCGAATTGAGATGAAAGACAAATTCAAAACTCATTTGTCCAAATTAGGCTTTATTAAACTCACAATATCTACCACCGATTTGTAACACATTCATGAGAAGACTCCGGCAAGGTCAAAGCTAGACACTCGCCTACAAAGTAAGCCGCCCAATCATGATCCCGCGTACACTACGCAGCAAGCAGATGCGGTCACCAAACAATTGGACCTAATTAATTACTCAACACATCTCCTTTCTTTTGATTTTCATTCTGTGCAAGATGACACACCAAACAATATTTCGACAGTTACTATTCAAGATGTCGGTATTGTTACAAAAAGCCTGAGCGCTACTACAAAAGCTGTAAGGAATGAATGAGAGTGGGTGAAGGGGGGAGTCAATTCAATAGGAGAAAGGAGGGATGTGTAGTTACGTAAGTATGTTTTGTGGTGTGTCCTAGGACGCGGTGAAGAAGAGGTGGAAGGCATTTTTAAAAATCTTTAAATGTGTTTACAAATATTCAAGAAACTGTGTGTGAAATTTATGGAAAGAATCGAAATTAACTTTGATTTATTCGTTCATACTCTATTGCTAGTGACCAGTGGCTCGGCTAGCAAATGTTAATAGTTATTAACCTCTGTAATTCACCTGCATTGACGCTTTGAATAAATAAACAAGGTTGTGCTGTGCTATCATTTTTCTTCGTTCTTTTTCTATCCATATTTAGCTTCTCTCCATTAATCCAAACAAACGCAAACTGTGAAAAGTTAAATGCATTTGCACTTATTTGTGAATACACTTAGCATAGTTCTATATAGGAATTTACAAGAATAACGCTTCCATACCATTTCCAAATAAGCATGACTAATGATACCTTAACAAGCAAAGAGCAGGTTCTTTTAGTAGCCCCTCAGACACGAGGCTAAACAAAAGTCGTAGAGTCACTGGCGGTTTCACGAACAACTTTAGTGTGACCCCACAAAGCTGTGGTACGTCATTTAAATGCACACGTTTCATTGGCTATGAATGCTTCAGGGAAGTAGAAAAAGAACGGGCCAATTACGACGCTTTTGTGACGCGACCTCTTTGGGTCTCAAGTGTAACTTTATGTGTGGGGATTCTGAGGTTTTTTTATTCGGTTTCCAAATTTTCTGCGTGTCTCCCGTGTTGTGCGTGAACAATGCATTATTATTTTATGAAAATATCAAACTCATATTCGAATTATTGGTATTGGTATTATTTAATTTAAGGTCATTTAGACCTTTGAAAATTATGTTACATCAAAGTGTGAGGCAAATTGCTCTACCCTATTATTATAGTCAACATTGCATAAATAAAATACTTAATGTTCTCAATTTTTATTTTTCAAAACAATCAAGCTCAAAGATCAATAAGCAACTAGAAATACTCATATTACATGTCATTAGCTGCTCCTGTGCATTTCTTACCAGACTTAGTTTACAGAAACCTCTTCACAGCAAAGATACAAATCCGCAAATGGGCTCCCCGCCCGCCCAAGGCACACTGACCGCCAAAGCGCCCGCAAAGCTTTTGCGTTATATGCTTTTGCGGTCTTTCATCGAAACCTTTTTCATTTCTCGAGTTTATTTTTGACGGAAATTATGGAGACTTCTCTAAATTACACTTTCTCTTCTTCTTTTATCTTTTTCTCAGATTTTCTGAATCTTTAAACGATCCCGATGAAATAAAAAGCCGAAAGAACCGGTTCTTTATATTTTAGAACCGGTTCTTATTGCAACCCTCAGAACCGGGGATCCACGGTTCTTTTGGAACCGGGAAAAACCGGTTCCGATGCTCTAATTGATATGCATTATAGGTAATTACAGTCATTTATACTGCACATACGTAAAAACAGAATTGGCAAAGCACTGTTTGCTATGCCGCGTCTAGCGGATGCGTAATCTGTGTCCCGATCAAAATGCATTTATGGCGTTTGGCCGTTCGTTAGCCGGCCGTCAATACGGCTCTCGGTCCACCAGCTATAAATTTAGTATTGAGCGGACACAACAACAAAGCACGTTTTGTCTTGCAAATGAAAACGCGCACATTTCGCGGTATTGTGCGCGGCTGTTTCGGTGCCCGCCATTATTAACGGCGAACATGAAAGACAAAAGGTTCGTCTGCAGCACTGAGGCTGGCCTAGATAGCGGATTATTGTACTAACACAATAGGAGCGTTAATTCCGCGACTCTACTATTATTTTGTTGTTTGCAACTTTATCGCGTTTATCGATGCGGCCGCGATTGGTTTTGTTTATTGTTTGTGTATTCAAATACATACACTGTATTTTTAATAGCATTACGATGACTTTGTGATATGTAATATGACGAAAAAATATATCGTTGGCAAAAATAATTAATAAAATACATAACTTATAAAAAAAAACTGTTTTGATAAATCAATCAAATATTAAAATATTGTAATAAAACTTTTTTTTTGCAATGTCTTACCTTTGGCCATCACCTAACATCAGTAAAGAGATACCTCTCGCTCAAGGAACAGCTCGACTGGGGAAGCACCTCCACCATACAGAATACCGCAATACTGAATACCGAATACCCAGCAACTTAATGTTGTGTTACTGCGCGTGAGTAAAGTCGGAAAGGGGGAAAGGTCGGTAACGCGTGAGTGATGCCTGGTGTGTTGCTACGGTAGGTAACCACTAACCAACAGGCGGGCCGTATGCTTATTTAAATATTTCGTTGTATTAAAAAAATGCTCTCTATATCTAAGGTCTAAATACAAAATGACATGCCACAAACATTTTGAGTAAAATAACTCTCTTTTCCTTTTCACGTTCTATTCAACTATACCAATAAGCATGGGTTAGAAACAACAGGAATTTTCTGTAAGGGAACCCTAAAAACCTGGGATAGTATTCAGCAACTCATCCTGCTCTACGAGAATTTGTATCGATCTCTGTAATCTAATAAATGTGTTAATCGTGCATTATGGTTTACCAATCTTTGATCTGTCAACTCAATATGTAGAGTTTAATCCCATTGTGGTGCGCTTGCACATATCACCTTCAAGAATTATATTTAAACTATTATAATGTTATACATAAGAGAGGTAGAGCATAGCGTTTATTGGCTCAAAGAGCAGCTCGACTGGGGAAGTACCTCCACCTTGCAGAATACCGTAGCCAAATAACTTTATGTTGTGTCAAGTTGTGTTCATGCGCGTGAGTACCTAAAGTTGCCAAAGCTCATAGGGGGAGAAAGATCGGTAACGTGACTTACGCGTGACCGATGCTTCGTGTGTTGCAAGCGTCCATATAGCTTCGGTAACCGCTTACCATCAGGCGGCCCGTATGCTTTCTTGCCGACTTGGTCGTATAAAAAAAATATTTAAAAAAATACAATCATCATAAGGATTGTGTGGCAGTGCAAGGATTTTCACCTACATCGGCCATTTGGCGGGCCAGTTGGCGGAGTTGGTTAAGACTCTACCTATCGCGCCGCAGGTCGTGGGCTCGATTCCCGCACAGGACATGCATTTGTGTGCATGAACATGTCTGTATGTCCTGAGTCTGGGTGTAATTATGCATATTAAGTAGGTATGTATTTATAAACAAAAAATAGTATGTGTATTATATAAGTTATCTGGTTTCCATACAAGCTCTGCTTAGTTTGGGATCAGAAGACCGTATGTGAGGAATGTCCCAGGATATTTATTTATTTATATGGTGAAAAGTCACTTGATTCGTCAGAAGGTAAGTTCTGTAAACCGTAAGTTCCCCAACCGGGCCACTCCGAATTTCGAACTATTGTTGCTTAGGGTTCTTCAAAATGGGTGTGACGAGATCTTTGCAGGGTCCGCAACGAGCGAGTGAAACCTCTGGGTTTGCAAGTGTCCATAGGCTACGGTAACCACTTACCATCAGGTGGGCCGTATGTTTGTTTGTAAACAAGCTCAGAACAGCGTAATAATTCAATGCTCAGAACAGTAACTAACTAAACTTCATTACTTTTTTCGTGTAAGAAACTGCGTAAAATATTGCGAGTTAATTTTATGCTATCGTAAACAAGGTTTTTCCCCGCGATTTCTTTCTCGTTTCCGAGGCTACGCAGAATGCAACAAACATAACACGCAGACACAAACAATCCCATGTATAGTACCTAGATAATATATCGTTATATATTTAATTTCAATCTTTCATCATCATTCTGTCAGATCTGTTTAGTTTTCAGTTATTTATAATCAATTGCGTGAATACACCATTATAGTATGTTGCGGTTGACACAAGAACTATAAAGCCCTCTTGGTATATGTCAACCTTATGTCAACTCAAGAACTATGGTAAAAAAACACTATAAACATGATACGGCCGTCCAGTTATGCATTGGGGATATGTTTTTTTTTGACATTGGCAATATTTGGGGATTGCCATTGTTTGGTCGACATTTACAAAGCCTAAAAGAAAACTGGCTCTCAAGTGCAGCTGAAACTTGAAAGTGGTAGCCAGCCAGCCTACTACAAACGTGCTATGGTTTCCTCACGATGTTTTCCTTCACTGAAAATTCTTCTAGGATTCGAAGTTTCGAGCCTACGACTTTCGTCATGCCATTATGACATATCGTCGGGGATAGTGCAAATCCGCGAAACTAGTACCTCGTTGACGTACCCCGGTTGAGAGCTTGCTCGCCGATTTGTCCACGTAAGGGTGCTAAGGTAAAATTTGGGGCCGGCATCTTCTTGTCAATTCAAAAAAAAACTCATTAACGTGATTTTTGGTCCGACGTATAGAATGCAAGGAATCGCCGAATAACCATACCGCTTATATACGGCCGGCGAACAAATACAACAAAATTTTAACCTTCCCCTGTAAACCTACACGTAGTGCAAATACGCGCACTTTACGTATGGTAGATTCGGGGATTGGCACTATCCCCGACGATATATTGGTTTAAAAACTAACCCCCTTAATCATAAAACCTTATTTAACTAATATACTGTTTAAAGGGTCACGTAAATAACGTCACTCTATTGTCATTGTCAAATAATGTGACATTATTTACGTGACCATTTAATCAGTATTTTAGTTAAATAGCGCTTTATGAGTAAGGGGGTAAGTAGTTCCTACTATAAATTTACTTATCATGGTGAAATTTGACACGCATAGACCTTAGCCTGGATTATCATATAGGATACTATTAATCCCGAGAATACTTTAGATCCCTACTGGACCGTGGGACAACTGTGAGGCAAAAACTAGTTCCATATAAAAGAACTAGCTGTGCCCCACGGTTTCACCCGCGTTCCCGGGATAATATGTCCTTCTCCATACCATAGGCTATCTGCATGCCATATTTCATGATGATCTGTTGAGTAGTTGAGGCGTGAAGGCGCAACAAACAAACTCCATTTCCCATTTCGCATTTATAATATTACTAGCTGTCCCCCGCAGTTTCACCCGCGTTCCCGGGATAAAAAGTAGCCTTTGTCCTTCTCCATACCATAAGCTATCTGCATGCCAAATTTCATGATGCTCCGTTGAGTAGTTAAGGTGTGAAGGCGTAACAAACAAATAAACAAACAAACTCACTTTCGCATTTATAATATTAGTTAGTTTATAATATTATTATAAGTTAGGAAGTTAGGATAATTCTTATTAATCTAATAAGCTACCATCCTACATAATTAAATAAAAACATACCATTAGAAAGGTGAAGCAGAAACAGCATTTCCCATTAAAATTTCCAATAGCATCGCACAAAACCACACGATTTCACATAAAATTCACATTACTTCACCACCTCAAGCCAAAGCTGACACACAATAATCACAGATTCACAAGAATTCAAAAGAAAATTCAAAATAAGAACTCGGCGGGAAAAATAAGTTGACGAAAAGTTCGGCTCGGCAGTGAGTACACTCGCGTACAGCCACGCGAGCGTGTTTATTGAAAGGCGGGCACAGACTGCGAGCGAGCCGGCCGGTGCGGGCGCGTGACTGCCTGATGGATGGTGATGCCAGTTCTACCCTGAGAACGCCGCGCAGAATCCTTGCGCACCACGGTTGTGGTCAACATTCACCCTTTTGCATACCCTTGCATATTGCACTTCCATACATATCGGTTAATTGAGCGAAGAGGATTGAGCCGATGATCTTATTATGAAACAGAACATGCGTTTCACGATTCAGGCATCTTATTTAATGTTTAATCTTTTTGAGACATCATTACATTATGTAAATATAAATTGAAATCTGATCCGATAACTTATTATTAATGTAAGGTGACAAAATGTAAATTCGCATCAATGCAAATCAATGCTTACTACAGACTAACCAATTCTAATAAGAATCTTAATGTATACAATTTTTGCGAAATTCTCAAATGCATCATAAACAGACAATGGCGCGTACCACTAATAAGATACGGTGTCTCATCAAAGGAAGAAGCCAGAGACAGCCAGAAGCAGATACAATGTGGAAACGTTGGGTAATATGTCCAACGACAATGGTGCGAATGCTAGACACAAAGCCGCGCGGCGTATTGTGTGAACCCGCACAATACACCTTGCATATACATACGTAACAAACTTGCGCCCGCCAAAACACTCATACAGCTATTATACAACTTATTCGTTCGATATAAGAGCGTTTCACACGAAAATTGGAAGCAACGTTAGCGTGGTAGCTTTACACTGTCTGTATTGCATGTCAAAATAACTGATATTAATGGAAATTGTAGTTTTTGTATATGAATCGATGTTTTATTATCATCATGGCCTTGTTGATACTTAATAAGTTGATATTTTGAAGCGCTCGTGGCGTAGCATGATTAGCCGTTCGTAATCAATCAGCAAAGTTAAGCTAACACCGTCGTGGTCGGTAACTGGATGGGAGACCGCCTAGTGGTATTTCTAATCGAGCGTTTCACCAGTGGGACATTATACGCTGATGATGATGATGATAATTTTATGCATTGTTCTTTGAAGTAACTTCGACGTCTTATTCGATATTTTTGTATTATTAATACGAACACAATTATAAATATTTGCCTTAACTAAAAAGAAACATTTTATCCCATTGTATTAATGTTATAATAATCATTCAAGTAAATAACAATCAAAACAAATGCTACGTAAAAGACTTGTATTTTATTGACGAATGAAGGAAAACTACGATCTCGTAGACGCTTGTGCTACGATAACGTGTTAATCGCTACGCGATCGTAGCGTTCAGGCATAAAGCGGCGTGTCATAAAGTCCCATTTGACTGTCATTATAAGAGTTAAAAAACCTATGTAGGTTGATGGGTGCGCGCATACTCTCTTATCATTATGCTTATTCCTTACATTTATAATATGAATCTTCTTTATATCTGTCCGTTAGTGTGCTTATAACTCGACAACCGCTAAACAGATATTGATTCTGTTTGCATAGTTACCTAGGGTGTTTGTAGTGGTAGGTTTAAGACTATGAATAATTTGTTACTGTTACCAAAGGATGCTAAGCATAGGCTGAATTTAATTGATAATCCATTCATACTAGCGGGCCCTGGAAAAAAGTTTCATCATTATCATCAGCCTATAATATCCCACAGAATCCCACTGCTGAGCACAGGCCTCCTTTCACAAATTAGGGTGGAAGGGAATGGGCAGATACTCCACCACGCGTGCCCACTGCGGATCGGTGGAGGCAGGCTAGTGGTCAACCTTCTGTTGGAGTTTTCAAGCCGCTTAGAAGGCATCCAACTAGCTTAACGACTATCACAATTAAGTGATAACCGGGACCAACGGCTTTACGTGCCTTCCGAAGCACGGAAACGCTCGATTTGAAATACCACTAGGCGGTCACCTATCCAGGTACCGACCGCGACGGTGGTGGCTTAACTTGCCGATCGATTAAGAACGGCTTATCATGCTACACCACGAGCGCTTCGGAACAAAGTTTAGTTCGATAATAATAAAAAAAATAGAGACTTATTTTGTCTCATTTGCTCAGAATACTTCTAATCTAAAAGATAGGACACTATTTTTTATCGGTTTCACTATATTATTGATTATTAGGTTCCTTTTATATGTAAAATTAAATACAATGTCAACATAATATAGCTATTCACGTGGAAAACTTCCAAGTAGATAGGTACAAAAAATAAATAAGTGTCGAGGAATAAAATAAGTTTCGCGGGCCACCATTGTATGGAGGGCGGTCCGCCTCCTAGTCCAAACAGTATTTCCATTGTGTCTGCCATTACCTAGCCCTCTTTTCGTCTTTTGTATTCGCCTCTTCTATTGAAGTGAGACCTTCCCAATGACGCTTTATGGCCGCTTTGAAGTATACTAGATATGGTCGCTACATCTACTATTGTAAAATATTTGACATTACGTTACCTACTGTAATATTCATAATTCCATACTTCAGATGAAATAATGAGCGATGGATTATAATGCCTACTTACCGTCTAATTAGGTACCTACGAGTAGTTGCGACAATATCATGTCTTTACATAACTATTACCTAGCTTCTCAAGCAATTTGGACCGGTTGCGACATACGGAACATACCTGAGCGTTTTTCAAAAAAAATGACCGTCGTAAAAGTACGTTGTCCACCAACTTCAACAATAAATAACTCGCCAAATATAAACTTTTTATTTGTTATTTAAGTAATATTTATTAGAATAACTAATTGTGATTATGTTTAAAGGATTAAAAAATGCGCAATCTTGGCAAATATTTTAATAAAATAGAATTAAACTAGGATAAAACACCTGATTTTACCATGTCCACCCTATACCCGGCCAACTAAAACTAACGATTACTACCACAGAATTCCATTTAATGTGTAAATTTTGCCAATTATTGCAAAGATAAATACTTAAAGGTACAAGTAAACATATAATTTAACACTTCATAGAAGAAAATAAACGAAATAAATCAATTTAATTCTTGTCCTCTAAAATCACGGGTGGCGGAAATTCCGGCTAAGTAACGTGGATTACTGGTACTTGTGAAATAAAAACATACCATATTACTATATTTTTAGACATCTTGCAACATTCTTAAAGTAAACGTCAAAGAATATTCGAGAAATCTATTCATTTTTAGACGCTGTTCGTTACTTTATGTTCTCGAGGTGAGGTGTATAAAAAATAATTCCACCTAAGCAACACGTATTTTCGCGGGTCTGAATGGTTTTATTATCATTATATGCTTCTATATTTGTTTTATAATAATCAAATATTGATTAATTGTACAGTATAAGTTATTATTGAATGTATAAGTAATAAAAATGTTGGTTTGATTAGCCCTTGCCAGTAATTCGTAACGACCATTATGTAACGTTATGTATATACGGATCGTAAATTGTTACGCAATGGAATTATAAGGCTATGTGTAGCTTTGAATTTGACTAGTTAGTGCCTGCATGTATGCTTGCATTATTTTTAAACAATCACGTCGTCGAATACATTGTTGTGTAAAAAAAGAATTTGGTAAGTTAGTATGTCTTTATGCTTGATCTTTGGTGCCTAATAAAAAACTGGATATTTAAAATATTTTCAAAATCCCGTACTAATAAAAAATAATTGATTTTGAAATGCCTATCTTATTGTCTTGATTAGTATGACACGTATAGAAATTAAATGTTATTTCAAATGATTTTCAGAATTATCATAATTTAGAATGTTATTATTTAATGCCGGCCGGGGTTTTAAAATTACATATTACTAATTTCGAGATTTATTCTTTCGGGCCCAAGGATCTATTCCAACTTCTCTAAAAAGTTGCGTATCCTGTAATTTTTTTTTTGCTTCCAACTGCTTTTTAACTGTTTTTTTGCTTACGGTCATGTTTTTTTTTTCAATTTCTCGGATACCCTACATCGTAAGGTGAGTGGGTAAAAAGGTTTAGAGAAAACCTAAAAAAACTAGAAAAATATGCCACTTACAGCAAACAGCAGTTAGAAAGAGCTAAAAATGCGTGAAAAAGATCAGTGAAGACTAGTAGGTTCTATTATTATAATTTAAAGACTATTATGTAGAAGATTAGACTTAATAAAGACTATTAAAACTTAGTAGTTAGATTTGACATTTAATTTTGTCATATTAAACGCGCCCTAAGGAGTTCCTATACGTAACGCTTAGTTCCATTAACGTAATTGTCTCACGGTAAGCAGATTACTTTTTTTAGATTATCTTAAAAAATACAGTAACCTAATACGTTTTAAGCAGTCTATTTAATGTTATATTTGTAACTTTATATTTCTTCAATAGATTAGATTATCAAATGTCGAACAGATATTGCGCAAAAAGATATTTTCCGGGGTCACAATTTTCCAAAAGTTATGTAATGGAGCTTTCTAGGGAAAAAACTCGCAAACGGCTAGGAAAATTCCATTTTATGTTTTATTTTTAAGTAGAATGATGTTATATTGAATAAAGGCAATTAAAGAAATGCGAAAAATAATATTTTTATTTAACCAAAATTAAGAACGAAAATGTTACTAAATGGATTTAAATTTCCAGCTCACTTACAAAAAAAACCATTTTTTATTGATTTAATTCTTATCCCCCTACATATATTATATATAATAAGATAATTTATTAAACATACTACCCGATTCCGATTGTTTGAATGCAAATTGTTTATTATAAAAATAAGGTATTCCGCCTGCGTAACGGTCATTTTATTTGAAAACCGCTCACCTAAACTTAAAAAAGTGATTTTTCGCCTTTATCTCCTAGGCATAATGTGTACTAGTTGCGAACTCATTGGTAACTTGTATTAGCCTTTTACACTTAGTTTTAAGTTTGCAGCCGGTTGCGATCTACGGAACCCTAAGAAAATACTTTTTGCTCAAAATTCAAAAATTCAAAATTCAAAATCATTTATTCAAATAGACCTTCGCAGGCACTTATGAAAAGTCTGACTCTAATACTCTAATACCGGTTCGGAAGGTTGCATTTGCTGAGAAGAGCAGGCAATAAACTCAGCAATTACTCTTTTCAAAACAGGCTTAGATTCATTACATAATATTTACATTCTAATCGCACTGAAAACAATTGCGTGCCCCGGCGCGGCGGCAAAATTACAAAGTAGACTGAAAAAATATTTAATAAGTAAATAAATAGCAAACTTAAGCAGACCAGCCCCCACAAGCAGCACCTGTTCTAAACCTGTGCTAAATACTACTTCTAGCAAAATGAGCGTATTCTGTATTATTCCTTATATCATATTGGTAGGTCGACTTCTACGTACTTTGTGATCGCAACCGAAGAGAACATTACAGACCATAGTTTCGTAACACGCGAATACGCCCATATTTTACTTGTAACAAAAACAATGTTCCGTAATGTTCTCTTCGGTTGCGATCACAAAGTAGGTAGAAGTCGACCTACCATTAATGAATTGGCCCACGAATGGTCATCGTCGCGTCGTAACGCGTGCGCGTCATTGGTTGAAATAATTAATGGTGTTCGTTACGATTACCACCAAACTTCCCCAGTTTTGCCGAACATACGGCAATAGCCGTTTCATACGGCAATTAGACCCAGATAAAACAACGGTGTACGGCAGAGTGGCTTTTGCCGTACCTACGCTAAAATACGGCAATTGGTCAGAGCATAAATTAGTACACCTACGTAGTATTATCAATATCAATACGATGGTTTGTATAGTTTAAAAAGAAGGAAACTGTAATTGGCAATATGTTTTATTTTATGCTTCAAACTATTTAATTTTAAGTGCTGTTGTTTCCACGATAATAAAATAAAATACATAAATAAATAAAAGTAATAAATTTCACCAATCAGAGTACCTTTTATATTATAAATTATAACAACCTAACTAAATCAATAAGAGAACGTGAAAAGGTTTTGCGTAAAAATAAACGCAACTCTAGCAATCACTAGTCGCTCAATGTCTTCTCTAATCTTATACGAATCTTATAGAAAATACCGTATGATAGTATTGTAGGAAAGATAGAGGGAAAGCGAGGAAGAGGAAGACCAGGAATAAGTTACACAGATCAAATGAAGGTAAAAATAGGCGTCGTGTCTTATAAGGAGGTGCAAAATGTGGCTAACGATAGAGCAGATTGGAAGAAGCTACACCGACAAGAGCACAGCTCTTAAATACAGACGAAGACTGTCTTTGGTATGAGGAATTCCTTTCCTTAACTCATTAGGTTCTCGCTCTTTTTAGGGTTCCGTAGCCAAATGGCAAAAAACGGAACCCTTATAGATTCGTCATGTCTGTCTGTCTGTCTGTCTGTCTGCCTGTCTGTCTGTCCGTGTATGTCACAGCCATTTATTTCCGAAACTATAAGAACTATAATGTTGAAACTTGGTAAGTAGATGTATTCTGTGAACCGCATTAAGATTTTTACACAAAAATAGAAAAAAAACAATAAATTTTGGGGGTTCCCCATACTTAGAACTGAAACTCAATTTTTTTTTTTTTCATCAAACCCATAAGTGTGGGGTGTCTATGGATAGGTCTTCAAAAATGATATTGAGGTTTCTAATATCATTTTTTTCTAAACTGAATAGTTTGCGCGAGAGACACTTCCAAAGTGGTAAAATGTGTGTCCCCCCCCCCCCTGTAACTTCTAAAATAAGAGAATGATAAATCTATAAAAAATATATGATGTACATTACGGTGCAAACTTCCACTGAAAATTGGTTTGAACGAGATCTAGTAAGTAGTTTTTTTTTAATAGGTCATAAATTGAAATTAATATTAAATACTCAGGTCTATACTACCATTTACTTATATACCTACAGGTTTGTACGGAACCCTCGGTGCGCGAGTCTGACTCGCACTTGGCCGGTTTTTTGTAAGTACCTACCACGATAAAACTTTAATTTTACTGATTTTACTATTGAACTTGCGTAGCTTGCCCGCACGAGTTTTAATCCAAAATAAAAAAACCGGCCAAGTGCGAGTCAGACTCGCGCACCGAGGGTTCCGTACAAACCTGTAGGTATATAAGTAAATGGTAGTATAGACCTGAGTATTTGATATTAATTTCAATTTATGACCTATTAAAAAAAAACTACTTACTAGATCTCGTTCAAACCAATTTTCAGTGGAAGTTTGCACCGTAATGTACATCATATATTTTTTATAGATTTATCATTCTCTTATTTTAGAAGTTACAGGGGGGGGGACACACATTTTACCACTTTGGAAGTGTCTCTCGCGCAAACTATTCAGTTTAGAAAAAAATGATATTAGAAACCTCAATATCATTTTTGAAGACCTATCCATAGACACTTATGGGTTTGATGAAAAAAAAAAATTTGAGTTTCAGTTCTAAGTATGGGGAACCCCCAAAATTTATTGTTTTTTTTCTATTTTTGTGTAAAAATCTTAATGCGGTTCACAGAATACATCTACTTACCAAGTTTCAACATTATAGTTCTTATAGTTTCGGAAATAAATGGCTGTGACATACACGGACAGACAGACAGACAGACAGACAGACAGACAGACATGACGAATCTATAAGGGTTCCGTTTTTTGCCATTTGGCTACGGAACCCTAAAAAAAAGCTGGCTGATTTTAAAGATGCCGCCGACCGTCGATACTGACGAAATATTTCGTAATTTTATATATATACCCATAGAAATAAATATACCTAGAAAGAACGTCGCCATACTACACTAATATACAAAACAGGCCAACTTTTATAGGCTGCTGCGCGTAACAGCTACGTTTTACGCTCCCTCTGCGTCATTCTGCTTGTCATAATGACGTTCATAATGATAGTAGTTCTTAAAATATTCCAATTAAAATCGGGAGAAATTTAAATATTGCTCATTATTTTGCATTTTTACCCGACTGACCCGGAAGGAGGGTTATGTTTTTCGAGTGTATGTTATGTATGTATGTTTATTTATTTTTATTTGATTTAGGCCCTAACAGTTAGAGCGTATTTTTATCGACGCGTGCACAGTTGCGACACTCTATCTGGATGTATCCTTAATCAAAGTATATACCTATTTAGTAGTTTTTGGGAAACGAAGAGTGTTCTATAAATGCGTTTTTTTTTAGATTTTCTAGAAAAAGATAAACATTTTTTTTTGTACGGCAATTATGGTCTTAGTCACTCTTAGGTAAGGCTGCATTCCGAATTAAAGTTACAATCGCTGTAATCGATTTGAGCGTGCTTAAACCCGTACCGAATTGTATAATGACAGATAACGATGTGTAAACGTCATAGGTGACGTTTCACGGGACATCGGGTCATGATATTCACCATATTGCGCTCACACCGACCATGCCTTAAACTGATATCACCGTGAGCGCTATCAAAAGTGACGGTTAATTATTGTGTTTTTGGCAAAAAGTCTAATAAGATTCTTGGTTTTCTATTTGGCAAAGATACTTTTTATGAGAGAAAAATAATAAAAAACGCGAATATTCCTCTTTGCGAGTCAAATTATAAAAGATATCAGGAGTCCTAGCGCATTGTTAATTCAGATTTTAATTAAATTCTCAAAGGTTCTGTTTTGAATACTGTGAGCGCGATAACTGGCGTTCCGAATTGTTGACAGTTCTCAGCTGCCCTTATCGTTATATCTAACTCGGTACGCAAATTATTGCTGTGAGCACTGTGAGCGATATTATTCAATGAGAAGTTTTCTTGTAGGTATTTAATTTTCTTTTCTTTAAGTCTCAATAGATGGCGTTAATATGACTGAAACGAACTATCTTGCTGTCAGTTCAATAAAAAAAAAAAACTATGTAACTTCATGGGTGCGTTCAGTTACTACACATGTTATTGAACTGTTACTGAACGCTACGATGATCTTCGGGCGATCACACGGCGTAGTTACTGAACGCACCCATAAATATTTGGCTTTATACTGGTAACAGACGTTCCAATGTCGGACTCCTATTTTTATTATTACGCAGGAGACACGGCCAAGGTACGTCCTGCCGTAGGAAAGTGTGTAGTGCGGCAGGACCCTCATAATTATTACTAATACCGGTTGGAAGCTTTCGACGTCCTGCCCAAAGACTACAGTATATACTTAGAGAGTCCTGCCGCGCTACACACGGCCCTGACCATCAGACGTCCGACAGTCGGATCGTCTGTAACTAGTATTATGTCACTATCATGTGTGTTTTGTTCAAAACTTTTGTGAAATTTAGCTTAGATTTGAATGATTTGAAAGACTTTTTGGCGGGAACTTGCAGAGTGACGTAGCATTTTCATTTGTATTTTCATAAATTTGTGTATTTTGAGTTTTATTTTGTATTTTTGGTGGTATTTTACCCAATAAAGATCATCCATGTACACCAGTGAAGTGAAATGAAATGAATGATGTGTATCGTGACTTTTCAAGTTGTCTCAAAATGTCCGTGAAGAGTTTTAGTACAATGACCACCATTGTAGTAAAACATGACTTTTATGGACGGTGACTGACTGAGGACTATAATGTGAAGTGATTTATTGTGACTGGAAACTATAATATAACTCGACACTGGCAGAAATGAGCCCTAATTTGGGCTTGGTTGCCAAAATTAAAAATAAGAAGAAGAAGAATGATTTGAAAACTATTGAAAATGCGTGTTTGTGCGGTTGTGAATTGTACCAATAAGGGACGTCTTACATTTCCAACTGATGAACCACTAAGGTCACAGTGAATAAGAGCAACAAGGGTGGATGTCCAACGAATATCAAAACAATGATAGAAACAAATAATCCTTAAGCGTGACTTCCACAACAAAACAACGCAAACAACGGAAACAAACATCCACTCATACCAGTGTTGCCGCCTCTTATTACTAATTTCGGACGAAAAAAAACAGGCTGTTACCAAAAAGCAACGAAAATTAAGTTTTGCTCCTCTGAAATTTGGTTTCATTTAATCATGTTCATGGTTGCCATTAATATCAATTAACACTTAATAAAAGAAATCTGTATATATTTTTTTTCAATTGTCGATTTTGAATTAATAAGGATGGACACCTTCCGTTGTTGGTCTATGTGGCAACACTAAAGTTATGTGACAGCATATTTTGATTTGACAATTCAATTTGGTGATGACAGCGCCACCTAGTTATTTTGCAGCAACTCTTTAAATACCTACAAGAAAACTTCACATTTGGAATGTAGCCTAAGTACGGCAACCCTATATACACACACACAGACACAGCGGCAACCAACATTGATGTAGACGCCATTTTCCGATAGTCGTGTGGTGTGGTGGTGTTTTACATTTCTATTTCGTTTTCAGTACTATGAAGAAGAATATTGATGAAACTTATATCAATTCATAAATAATTCCGTCAAAAAACATTGAATATTGCATACACATAGGTAAGTAACAGAGTAAAAATAAAATGATTTGTGGCTTACCGGAAACGGGCAAAATGGCGTCGGATATACTCACTTTTCATCAGCGAATTCAAATATCAGTGACAAATATTCATTCAGTGTATTATTGTTTTGTAGATACAAGTCATGGAGACTACCCTGGATGCGTCCTTAGTGACGCAATCCATAAATTACCATGGTCAGCAACTACAAAAGACGTGGGAGGCCGAACGAGGAGAGAGTGATCTAACCAAGTTAGGCGTGGGTGGCTTGGACTTCGCGGTATACCAGTCCAGGCATAAGCACCTGACATTCCAGGACCGAGGGAAGCGGTTGAAGTTACACCAGTTTATAGCTAAAGAAGCTAATGCTTTGTTTGATACTTCAATCATGGAAGAGACTCCTTCATCTTCAAGCTTAGGAGCGGATGCTACAAACCCAGAAGACAGTAAGTGTGATAAGGCTTGTAAATAGGGTAGTAAGATGTGTTCATCAAAATGGCTTGAAATCTTGGGAATAATCAATAGCTGATATAATTATTGCTTAGCAACAAAACAAACTGGCTCTAAAACTTCATGTTACTGGTAAAATAACTAATTGTAAAGGTTACTCATCAAAACTTTATTTCAGATCTATTCGCATTGATGCCGCCATTTGAAACATTCCTAAATGTGGATAAGCCTGCAAGGCTGAGGCATTTTTTTGATGTGAGTATCATACTGTACCTAATACTGCTGTAAAATATTCAGTTTTTCATTTCTAAGATAAACTTGATATGTGAACTTTGTCAGTTTTGACATAAATTTGCCTTCTTAGAGTATGAACTGTTGTGTGATCAATTTTAAATTAATTTTTTTTTTTTTTTAGAATGTGAAGACAGGAGAACTTATTATAGGGGCCGTTATCAACAGGACAGCTTCTGGTATGATGTTGAAGGTGCTATGTACGGCCGGACCTACCTCCAGATACGTAGCTGATATAAATGTTAAGGTATTGCACCACACGTTGTAACATACTTTCATATTCAGCTGATAAGATAAGGTGCTGTACAATAGTATTTTTAAATGAATATGGAATATTGAACAAATACCTTACCTAAGATATGAATTTCTGATAAAACAGTACTTTTAAGTTGAATATTTAAAATGTATCTTGTAGACCAAATAGTTAATTAAGCCAGCACAAATGTTTCTTGTGGCTGAAGGTCATTAGCATGTAAAGCCTATAAGGTAACTGCGTAACTTACACAGACAGGTGCTTGGATTTTTAACATAATGTTCTTAGCCAGTAAGGTACAGTGGCCGGCAAACAACTTGAGCCATGACCTTGAGTGCGCAGTAGACGATTTTAAGGTGTCGTTGGTGGAAAGAGAGGTGCGCGGGGGCATTCTGTCGGCACGCGTCCACGCTATTGGCCGAGCATGAGTGTACATGCGCGAACTTACCCCCACTACGTCGACTTTGGCTCAAGTTGTTTGCCGGCCTCTGTACAATACTACAGAGTATTCTACCAAAGTGCTATGGTATCCTCTTTGCTATATGTCAGCTTTCATATCATCAACTTATTACGTTTCCATGCAATTGAAATTGATACACAATTATTATATTTAATTGTAATATTCTTATATTGATATAAGGAAAGTTAAATTTTAATGCTTATATTAATGTTATAATGTAAATATATAATACTTGGGTATTTAATGCTTATAATAATATTCACTATCCTAACTAATATTACAAATATGTATGTGAGTTTGATGAATTTACTTCTCAACTGATCATCATACAATTTTGCATACAAATTGTTAGAGGTACATTAAACAACATACGGTACATTTCATCCAGAGAAAAAGTGTTCCCAAGGGACAGAAAAATAACTGTTACCTCTGGAACACGGTGAAACTAGAAAGAATAAGAGATAAGGTTTTGTAAGTTTGGATGTAAGGAGGTAATCTCCAGAACAACTGAACTGATTCAAAAAAAAATTTTACTAATAGGAAGCTACGTTATCCCTGCCTGAGTGTTATAGGCTAGCTAGAGAGAAAATCATCTGAAAATCTTTGAGTTGATGAAAAATACTGGTGTCTTAATTAAGCTTATGAATGATCTATTAGTGTACAGCATTTCCGCTACATCCATTTAGCTATTACTCTATATTTCTACAGCATATTATTATATACTAAATTTCAATGCAAGCATTCTAAATTATCAATGTACTTTGCAATAACAGGTTAATGTTCTGAAATGTAGAGTTTATATCAAGGTTGATTTTAAATTAACCATTGTTTGACCAATTGAATTAATTATTCAAATCTTGATAAACAGGTTACTTACATATGATATATATTCACACACTTCATGTATATTATGTCTTTTGGGATGGAACGGTACTTTACTGAATGATCAAAGTACTTGTTACATATTAACATATAATTTAAAGCCAGATTTGAATTGGTATCTATCTTTATATTATATGTGAAAAGAGTACTTCCCTTTATTAAAGAAAATTGGGTGCATGGAAGAGTATCTGATTTGGCATAGGTAGAAAATTTATCTGTAGTATAAATAAATTGCTATCCCTGTGGTTTCACTCGGTAATGGTAATGTCCCCAGATAGGCCCCAGAAGGGCACTAACGAATGTCATATTACTGAAGTTACCACTTTTTTGGAAGTCTGCCTTCATCTGAGAAGAATCCGGCAAGAAACTCAGCAAGATTACATTTTTCTAATATTTTTTTGACAATCCGAAACCACATCAAACTCCAACGGAGTACAGCATGGGGTTCTTCAAAAAGGGCGTGAAGAGATTTCTTCAGGGTCGGCAACGCACGATTTATACCCCTAGTGTTGCAAGCGTCCATAGAATACGGTAACTGCTTACCATCAGGCGGGTCGTATGTTTGTTAGGTGTAAAAAAACATACTTAGCAAGCATAATAATAACTCCAACGCAAAATGTACTGTAAATGGATTATATGTATTGTATAGTCCATATTGATAATAAAATTCTGTTTTCTTTGTACAGGCATTTTTACCGGTATCAAATATCATACCAGCGGTGGACAAGAAAAATGTGTCAAGAAACTACCTGATGAATGACACTGTGTGCTGCGAAGTTATTGAAGTTATCCCCGACACCGACAAAATGGTGTGCGGCATGAAGGGGGTCACTCGGGGGCCAGATGACCCCCCACCTAAGCCTTCCCTCGGACTACTGAGCACTGATGACTTTCCACTCGTCTACAAGTATGTACTTATCACTGACATCACAAGTAATCACATTGTCCCACACTATTTTACAGGTCTTTCTTTTGATGCTATCTAATCACCTTGTGTAGTGTGTTTTATGTATTTATTTATAGTTGACAATGATCTTGAGGCTATAAAATCAGTGGTATATTTTTTTATAATAATTTTACGATTATGAAGAATTGTGTGGAAAAATGTCACAAAGGAAGATGATGAAATCCTAGGAAGAATATCCAGAATAATATCAAGAGAAACTATGAAATATATAAGAGAAGGAATACATTTGAAATGAATTGGATGAAGATGAGTTGGTTTCAAGAACAAACAATATATTTTGGACCACAAAAATACCCCTGGTTTTTTAGACACTCGATGTTGTCACATGATTGCAATGGTTGGCTTTTTACACAGCAGTTTTTAAAATGTTTTGTTGTATTGTATACTCACGTGGGTAGGTATGCATATTCCTAATGGATGAAAGAAGAGAAATGTTGGATAAATGTTTACACCGGTTTATAATCACTTTTCAGTACAGAATCACACTATTCACCAATCTTGTGAAAATGATTGCATAACTTAATTAAAATTAACCAGATGAGAATTATACATTTGGAGTACCACCAGGATGCATTATATACTATATATTTGGATGAGCTTACTGCACACATATTATATTCCTCGAAGATGTTTCCAAATACCGAAAATTATTTATACATTTTTGTTATAATAAAGAATATAAGGTCAGTACAAATACTTTAGGGTCACTTCAGATCATATCCGTAAATGGAAACCTGTATTTCTGTATTAAAGCTAATGTTTAACATTCCAGCATTGTCTCAGACGATTATGATTGGACTTTTATAATGAGCATATATTGGATATTGGAGTCATTTGTTTATAAAGGACTAGCGACCGGCAATTATCAATTTAGCTGATGTGAGGCTCGCAGATGACACAATAGTTTGACAAAGTAGCGCGGCAGTTTGCGTCGTTTTGTATAAGACCAGGCAATTCCGCTGCTCACTGATGCAGCTCATTCCACTATTTTAGGGTGTTCTTTTCTAGGTGTATCAACAATCCCCAAGACCCGTTAGTCACACCTACTGCATTATATTGTGACAGTAGCTGAGATGTTTTGGTAATATTAATGTCACATTGTCGAGGCAGCATCACCTAATCTATGATGTTGTATTTGTGTGTGAAAGAAATAAATACAAGTAAAATAACATTTTTTGAACAGCTCCATGGGAACAGGTGAGGATAACGTATGTGTGACATTAAGCAAACACTTTAGGATTTAAATGCTTAAAACTAAACAGTTCATATTTCTAAAGATGTTACTGTCAAGTCAATACTGGAATTTCTTCATCTAATCAAAATGGACAGTGAAATTATGTTCGCATGTGTATAGATGACTGATTTATTTGTTTTCCCTGTAGAAAAACAATGGATATGAAGGGAGAGAGCTATGAAGTCATTCTGGAGAAGAGCCCAGGCTTCAATAACCCCAACTGCGTTCAATATCTTTCTGAGCTACTTGGGATATCTAGCATGCACTGCACAAATTTTCCATCATTAAGGTAATTCATTATATTCTTAATTAAATTTATGATATACCACTTTTTTTTTATACCACTAAGGTGGCAAACAAGCATACGGCCCGCCTGATGGTAAGCAGTTACCATAGCCTATGGACGCTTGCAACACCAGGGGTATCTCGCGCGTTGCCGACCCAAAGACCACTTTCATCGCAATGTTATTTTGATAAAATTTCGTATATAACTTACAAACATTATTATATTCTCTGTAGGGGAGGATTTTCAACAACCGAATATGCAGATGAGCTTCGTCAAGCGCAGGCTAGCAAATGGGCGTTCCGCTCTGTTGCAGAAGGCATCGAGCATTTTAAGGCTGGAAGACATTCTGAGGCTTTTCAATGCCTGAATAAGGCTTTAAGCATTGATCCAAGGAATGTCGAAGGTCTTGTTGCAAGAGGAGCTTTATATGCCAATAGTGGAACATTCAAGAAAGCTATAGAAGATTTTGAAACATCACTAAAGTTGAATCCAAATCATGCCAACGCCAGGAAGTATTTAGGTGAAACGTTGGTCGCGTTGGGACGAAGTTATGAGGATGAAAACAAGATAACTGAAGCGCAGAAAGCGTATGAAGATTGTTTGGCAATCATACCGTTCCATGAAGAAGCTCAGAATTCATTGGACTTCCTTAAGAGTAAGACGTCGACAACTAAGCCTTTGATTGAGCCGGCCGAGTTGCTTCTGCCTGGGTTGACGGGAGCGAAGTCATATGAGATGAAGGAGACGCTGAAACAGCTGCTCAATCTGACAGAGAAGAAGGATAAGAAAAAGAAGAAGAAACGAGGGAAGGGTAAAAAGAAGAGGTCTAGCAGTTCTTCGTCGTCTTCGTCTGATTCGTCGAGTACCAGCTCCTCTACTGATTCTTCGTCGTCATCATCGGAGTCTAGTGGTAAGAATTCAGTTCATTACAAAACCTAGTTCTAGTTTTATAACTTTTACCACTCTATATTTTAAGTGTCCACAAGTCACATCTAACGAGTAAATGAGATTTACGCGTGATTACACAATACTAAATGATTCACATCCATCACCACAACACCAATCTAAAATAAATTAAATTATTAAAAGAAACAAAAAACCCGACTGCGTAAAACAAAAAATAACTGAAAAGAGAAAAACAAGCTCTTTAATCGAGAGTTTTGAATATAACTTGAATGTTATAATGTATTATTGTCGGGGACAAAACAATAACCTAAGTATCTGTTCTTTTTGTAATATTTGTTTATCCCCGACTACAATACCTTATAACATTCAAGTTATATTCAAAACTCTCGATTAAAGAGCTTGTTTTTCTCTTTTCAGTTATTTTTTGTTTTACGCAGTCGGGTTTTTTGTTTCTTTTAATAATTTAATTTATTTCAGACTTTTTAGTTTTATACAGAATGGGTTGTAGTATTAGTAAGTAAATGAACGGTACGGTAAAGTAACGCTAACAACCAACGCAACTCTGTGAGTTACGTACGGTAACCGCTCATAGTAGGTACCTATACCTACTGTCCTTGCATTAAACGTGGTTTTTTGCAGTTTACGTCAAAATGGTAGCATAAAATTATGACAATATATACATATATGGAATGGGCTGTTCACAAGCTTTCATTTGATACCCATATTGTTATGATAACGAAATTTTTGTTTTTAATACCCCCCCTCTTTTTTTATCCGAAGACGCCATATAAAAATAATATACCCTATGACACTCCCACAGTTCAGACGAATCCAACGACACCTCATATGCTTAAATCCATCAACCCGTTTAGGCTGCAGAGCGTGCCAAAGAAATAGACATACATACATACACTCGAAAAACATAACCCTCCTTCCGGGTCAGTCGGGTAAAAATACAATGCACTGTTCATGTTCAGCGATTATATAACAAGCTAGACCAGGGTTTCCCAACATTTTTCTAAGACTAACTCCCCGTAAAAAAAAGACTGCAGACCTCTAAAAATAAAACAACAAAAAACCGTCCGTTTATATCTTTATTTGCAATTCTCAGATGCGTCTATGCTCTCATAGGTGTATCCATGGTTAGTTCTAATGGGATGGTTCTTGTTGCATTTTTGCGACCAAAGCCGTAATGTTTGCATTGATGTTGATCATTTGTATCATATTTTAGATTTATGTTTTGTCGACGGATCACAGTTTGGGAAACACTGAGCTAGGCGAAACTTGCTAGGTGCTACTGGAGTGGGTAATAATGTACAAAATTGTCTTTAGATTCGGAAGGTCCGAATAGGAAGAAGAAGCGTCGGTCGCAATCGAACAACAAGCGCCAACGCTCGCTGTCCCCGCTGAGCAAGCGAATGGCGATGCTCGGCGACGCGGACTCGGCGTCGCGCACGCACAACTCGCAGTTCAACCACCCCTACGGGTACCAGCCGCCGCCGCCACCCCCGGACGAACCTAACAGTATGCCCATTAGACCGCAAGCCGATATTGACTATGAGCTCAAGGTAACAGAAACTATAAATAATAAACATAAACATACTGGAACACTCCCCACACACGGTCATCTGATCCCAAACTAAGCAAGGCAGTACTATGGAAACCAGACGACTGATATATTACTTTTTGTGTGTAAATACATACTTAATATACATAATTTCACCCAGCATCGGGACATAAGTACATGTTCATGCACACAAGTGCATGTCTAATGTCGTAATCGAACCCACGACCTGCGGCACGATAGGCGACATATTAACCAACTGCGCAACTGTGTGGAATCATCATTTTACTGCCATGGTGGTGTAAGGGTGCCTTTCCACCAGAGATGTGTAGCTAGAAATGTGGTTCAACCCACCAATAGGATCGCTTCATTAGAGCTATAAAGCGGCCCTATTTGTCAGCTAAAACACGTCCCTCGCTACACATCTCTGGTGGAAATGCAGCCTTATCCTGAAATGACTTTGTCTATAGATGTTATTTGAATTTAAACCGTAAGTGTATTCCTCTAGGACCATATTAGTTGGTGGACTTTTCAGAGTTTGAAGTGAATGCCAAATATAATTAAAAGTGCACATTCTTTTCATCTCTATTATCTATTCTGATAGTATACTATGTTTAAATGCAAGCTAAGAAGACCTTATGCGTAAGGAATACCCAGCAGCAAATAAAATATTTTCGTATTGCTAATCGATATTCTTGATGAAGGTCCGTAAATTCCTTGATATGACAAAAGAGGACTCCGATTACGAAGACAAAGTGCGCAACTTCCTTGAGGAGACAGCTCAGTACAAACGCAACCGCAAGATGCAGGAGTTGGGTCAACAACCACAACCTGGCCCCGGCGTCGATCATGATAAGAAGAAAAAGAAGAAGAAAGATAAGTCAGTATATTTATCTACACTCATATATTATAAAGTTCTAATTACGAATTCAAAAATAGTAATAGAAATATAACGTGCGTCTTTAAAAATAATGCTATATAGCAGAGTATCGTTATCAAAATAATGCTATAAATTTACTTTTTTTTCACCAACTATTATCGGCGCCGCTTGTGGCCTAAAATGTATCAAGCATAAGGTGCATTTCTTTATTAGATTATGACATAATCGCTACATGTTAGAGATTTAAGAAAAAAAAATCTTCAATATGTCCAATCTTCAAAGAGTTATCTGTTAACAAAGGTAAATAGTAGTTTATGAAACATGGTTGTGTATATGTGTAAGTTTCATAGAATACTATTATTTGTATGCTTTAAATTCTCAAAGAAAATACTAAATTGCTACTTTATTGTTGTTTGCATGACAACAAAATGCTAAAACATTTTTTGTGTAAACATAGGAAGAAGAAAAAAGAATCCAAACGTAAGCGCAAGGAACAGGAAAGGGAAGAAAAGAGGAAGGCTAAGTTAGCTCGCAATGCTGCCAGTAGCGCTGAATACAGTCTGCGAGACCTAGAAAATATTGGAGACAAGAAACTAAGAGATGCCATCAGGTAATATGACTAATCCATACAAGGTTATTGGTAACACACTAACAACCTTGCAAAAGTATATTATTAAAATCATGAACAACAACTTTTTTCAAAACATAATACATTTACCAAAAACAAACTTTCAAGATTTTGTTGTTATATCTAACACATTTCAATTCTGTATTTTGTTGTACCTGCGCTTCCCGTGCACTGTCACTCAGTCTTTTGCTACATGTAGAGTTCGTAATATTTAGAGTGTTAAATTTAAATATTTTTATTTGATTATGAAAGTCTGATGAATTATTAAAAGATATAGTACAAAAGTTGTTGTTTATGATATAAGAAATGTAGTCCTAAGAGGTTGTTACTGTTTTACCAATAATCCTGTATAGACAAGAATACAATATGCCCATTTTAGCTTTGCAATGACAATTTGTAAAACAATGTTAAATATTACAGAAAAGAATTGAAAGGAAGGAAGGAATCTAAAAGGGATCTCAGTTCTGATGGTGAATATGACAGAAAACATAGTGACAAAAGGTATCTACTATTATAAATTTTCTGAATTAATTATAGGTGAAAAATCACATAGCTTCGATTCCACTGAAATTATTTTATACAACCTCTATAAAACATCACAATTCCAATCAGTTAATTGAGCTATGTGCTATTAATGTCTTGATACTTTTTGTTCAATACTATATTAATGAGACGTATGAGGTAAAGTATACAATTTAAATACTGATATTAATAAAAATGATCGCCAAACTCGATAGTAGGGCAGTGTCCCACTATGCCCTCCTCTAGCTAACTCATTGCAATTACAACTTGATATAACTTCGTATATCAAAATTGGCTGGTATTATAATGTACGATTAATCAAAATGCTCATTGCTGTAAGTAAGCTGTTATTAGACTTACCTGAGAATAGCCAAAAATACAGTAACTGACAGCAAGCAATTGATCCGTTTGATCATTCATAAATCTGGCAATTATTATGATGAGCTGGTCTCAGTCAGTTACTGTATATTGAAATTCTCTCACGACAGGATAATCGATGAGATGCACGGCCTAGAGGAGTTGGAGTCGAAGCTGAGCGCGTACCACGTGATGGTGGAGAAGGAGGTGCTGTGCAAGCGAGACGGGCGCGGCTCGCTCAGCCCGCCCGACCAGGCGCCCCCGCCGCCCCTCGACAAACCCAAGTGGAAGATGTCCATGAGCGCCGTCAAAGATACGTTAGTATATTGTACATCTCAACCAACGACCCGTTGCTTGCTGTCATACAAGTTGTAATTCGTTTCACTCTGGCTAGAGGAGGGTATGCTTTGTCTTGTGTGACACGATTATGATATTATTAAAAAGTTAGGTATGAATTTATGAATACTTATCTTCAACTATTTGTTTGCAGTCGAGTTAAGAAGAAAGATGCGCCCTCACAGAAGGGTTACAAAGAGCGATATGCATTTGAAGACAGCTCAGATGATTCAAACGATAATCCTAAGGTAAGGAGTCGAACATTGTTTCAATAGGCCTAAAATTCTATTTAGTTCGACATTTACATTATCAAAAAATATTAGACGTAGTTTTTCTTCCGTCAAACAAACAAAAAATATGAAGATATGGTGTTGAAGTTCCGCGTGATGTCACGCCGTAGTACAATTCACAAACAAGTGACGTCTCGAGCAGTCGAGAGGGGGTCCCGAACTTTGAATATTAGTCCCATAGTAAAAGTTGTTCAGCATGACGTAACTCAACATAGGTTTCGAAAATATGCCATCTCGAAATCTCCACCTCCATATATGAATGTAAAAGTAATGTTGTTGGTCAAACATTGTGCACTACTACATATTGAAATGTTGTGCTGTTTTTGTCCCAATTAAATGAAAGCAATGAAGGTTCGACAAGTTGCACTACTACATAATATGGTAAATAAATATATTTATAAAAAAAAAACATAATGTTGTGCTGTTTTTGTCCCAATTAAATGAAAGCAATGAAGGTTCGACAAGTGTGCGGTGTATTGAGGTATATGTTGTTTGCAGCCTACGGCGTCAAACGGCGAGAAGGGCGTGTCGGTGCGGCGCGCGATGGCGATGAAGGAGCCGCCGCCGCTGCCGGCCGCGCCGCCGCCCGCGCTCGCGCTCGCGCTCGCCGGCAAGTCGCGCGAGCCCGACCCGCCCGGCACCGAGACACACACGGCCGTACGTTATCTATATATATATATCATTTCTCGCCCTCCCTGAATGATTCATCTACGCAGAGCCAACCGCTGGGGCTACAAACTTTCAATTTTGCACACAGGTTTCTGTTATAATGTAGGTTTTGAGAGAGGTAGAGCATAGCGTTTATTCGCTCAAAGAGCAGCTCGACTGGGAAAGTACCTCCTTTCTTACACCTTACAGAATACCGCAGCCAAATAACTTTATGTTGTGTAAAGTTTTGTTCCTGCGCGTGAGTAAGGTCGCCAGAGCTCATAGGGGAGGGGGGAAAGGTCGGTAACGCGTGAGCGATGCTTCTTGTGTTGCAAGCGTCCATATGGCTACGGTAACCGCTTACCATCAGGCGGGCCGTATGCTTGTTTACCGACCAAGTTGTATAAAAAAAAAGGCATCCACTAAGAAGGGGTTTTCGGAAATTCAAACTTTGAGTGGGAAGGGTTTTTCTTTGTATGAAAAATCTTATTCCTTGGGTTTAATATTATTTGTTTCGTTTTTGAAGACTACTCCTAAAAGTGGGTGTAAAGCGGAGTGGGCGGAAAGCTAGTTCATGCATATAAATGTTTATCCTCGGTGGTAATCAAACCTTTTTCTTGGATTAAAACTGCTTTTTCTTATCTATTTATACACAATAACACTAATATTCAAAACATAATCGTTTTTTTTTCTATTTGGCACTCTATATACGTCTAGATACCCCACCAGGTGCGCAAAGGCAACATAGTGCTGGACAAGTTCGGCTCGTTCCGCCTGGCGCAGGAGGGCGAGACGCCGGTGTGCGTGGGCGAGGGCCGCCCGGAGCAGTTCGTGACGCGCATCAAGCCGCCCACGCCCTCGGGCCGCCGCCCGCGCTCCCCGCCCTCGCCCCGCAGGCGCTCCTCCACCTCCGACGAGGACAGGAGGTCCAAACGATCTAGGAGCAGGTATGTGTTATCAATACAAATAAATTAAATTGAGATCTGTTTGTAAAGTCAAATATAGGGTGTGAGGCGGTTTCTTCACTTACTATCAGGCGGACTGTATGCTTGTTTACATGCATCATCATTGTATAAAAAAAAAACATCCAAATTACAGGAGCATTAACTAATCCCGAGAATGAACTAGAGAGACTCGTGACATACGGACGGACAGACAGTAATAGGACTTTATCTTTTCAGACTAAACTTAAAAAAACTAAATCTGATCGTCGTTTTAGTCAATGGTAGTCATTGCACAAAAACTTGAAAAGTCATGATACACATGATTCATTTCACTTCACTGGTGCACATGAATTGGTCTTTATTGGATATAATACCACCGGTAATATGCAATAAAACTGAAAATACACGCAACGTTATTCCGTAAGTTCCAGCCAAAAAGTAAAATCAGAAGGTGTATAGTATTGTTTGTTGTCCAGGTCCCGTCCTCGCAAGTACAGGTCTCGGTCGGGGTCGGCGTCCCGGTCGGGGTCGAGCGGCAGCGGGTCGGCGGCGTCGCGCCGGCGCCGCTCCGGCTCGCCGCGCTCCCGCTCGCGCTCCGACGCCAGCCGCTCCTACTACTCGCGCAGCCGCTCCAGGAGCCGCTCCGGATCTAGGGAGAGGTACTACATTTATTTGTAACATTGTATCTCAGTCATCGGTGGAGAATCCCTTTAGAGTACCTAGCAATCCAATTAAATAAATAAATATCCTGGGACATTCCTCACACACGGTCAACTGATCCCAAACTAAGCAGAGCTTGTACTATGGAAACCAGATAACTGATATAATACATATACTACTTTTTGTTTGTAAATACATACTTAATATACATAATTACACCCAGACTCAGGACATACAGATATGTTCATGCACACAAATGCATGTCCTGTGCGGGAATCGAACCCACGACCAGCGGCGCGATAGGTGGAATCTTTACCAGACTCTTAACCAACTGCGCCAACTGGCCCGTCAAAATATCCTGGGACATTCCTCACACACGGTCAACTGATCCCAAACTAAGCAGAGCTTGTACTATGGAAACCAGATAACAGATATAATACATATACTACTTTTTGTTTGTAAATACATACTTAATATACATAATTACACCTAGACTCAGGACATACAGCCATGTTCATGCACACAAATGTATGTCCTGTGTGGGAATCGAACCCACGACCTGCGGCGCTATAGGTTAAGACTCCACGTCTTAACCAACTGCGCCAACGGGCCCGTATTTGATTTTGAACAATAAGGCTCAATCACTGCATATAAATAGTGTGTCCTTGCTAAGCCAGAGAGCATGTGTCTTTGTCTAATTCAATCAGAGCGCATTTTGAGAGGGGTACAGCTAGTGTAACTTGGTAGTCGTAATCGCGGATGTCGGTTGTTGTTCGGTGGTTGATGTTGCATGTTATTGCTTGATAATCTTTAGAAGAGTACTATCCCGAGTTGACTCTACCAAATAAAGTTTATTTTACCAAAATACATTTATTCAAATAGTTGTGGGATTATAGATGTTAACATGTTGTTGTATGTTGAATGCTAAGGTTTAGTCCGCACAGGTACCGTCGGTTCGTGCGGCGCGGCAACTGGCGCGGGCGCGGCGGGTACGAGCGCGGCACCTACTACCGGCCGCGCTTCCACACGTACAACGGCGGCGGCAGGGGCCGCGGCCGCGGCGGCGGGGACTTCCGCCGCGACGACAACCGCCGCTTCCAGCACGAGTGGCGCGACAACCGCTCCCGGGGCGGCCGCCCTTTCAGACCGAGGCGGGGCGGCGGCGGCAGGGGCAGGCCCTTCAGGTACACACATGATTATCTTATCTACCTATCTAGCACACCAATAATAGGCTATATTCCTGAAAATAGTATATTTCATTACGAGTGCGGAAAGCCTGTCATTGCAAAGAGGACTGCAATACCTTATAAAATTCAAGTTATATTCAATAGTCTATAGATTAATGAGCTTGTTTTTCTCTTTTCAGTTAATTTTTGTTTTACGCAGTCGGGTTTTTTGTTTCTTTTAATAATTTATTTTGACAATTTTTTCCAAAACATTTGTATATTGATTTCATTATTTATAATAATAATTCAATACAATGGTGCCGATTCTGTTGTAAATCGCACTAAACTAATGTTAGTTACACGGTCACATCACATCTCTTTCTGTCAAATATTATTGAAAAAGGATAGATCATATGCTGTGAAATTATTCTATGCAGTCTTCATTTGCGGGTATTTAGACGTAACCGCGATAGATGGCGACTGAATTAAATTTGTATTGAAAACAAGCATTAGAATAATTTTAAAGGACAAAATCTTTAACATCCTTTTCTTGTTCTTTGTTAGAAAGAGACGGTAGTGAGACTAAATTAGTTTTTAGACAAATCCAAAATCCAAGTCATTATGTATACTGATAATGAAGAAAACCATGTATAATGTTTTTTTTTTATTTGTAGAGGTGGCGGTGGTTTCCGAGACTTCCGCGACCGTAGAGGAGGCGGGCGGTACTCTCGCTCCAGGAGCCCCGACAGAACTCGCAGGTCCAGGTCCTACAGCCCTGAGAGACGAGACAAAGATCGAGACAGGTAAAGTGAAACTCGTATTTGAACGAAATCAACTGTGTGCCCTGTGACAGTATTTCAAAACCAAGAAATTCATAATTATTGTGTATAATAAAAAATTCTGATATATATTGTCTTACTAGCTGTCCCCCGCGGCTTCACCCGCGTTTCCGGGAAAGAAGTTAACATGTCCTTCATGACATATTTCTGAAAGTATAAATAGGTTGAGTAGTTCAGGCGTGAAAGCGTAATAAACAAATGAACAAAAAAACTCACATTCGCATTTATAATATTTGTAAGGATAAGGATAATAATACTAATAATATATCTAATTCTCTGTTGCAAACAGTCTGAAAATTTACTTTTTTTTTGCAGTTACTCCCGCTACTCTGAGCGCGGCAGCCATCGCAGTGAAGGAGAGTACGAAGAAGAAAGATACGTCGACAGGAAAGAATACGACGGCAAATGGGCAGCTGATGCCAATGAGGCGGAAAGGAATCCCCATCCGGAGGAAAAGCCCGCCGAGCCACAACCACCACCCAAAGAATGAAACACTGCAAATATATTATAAGAGTGCTAGTTTTAAGTGTTTATGGATTGGTTAGGGTGCTGATTCTTGCTAACTTACATTATCGCGTTATCATTACAATACACATAAATAAGCCATATTATCATTATTATAAATTTGACCCTGAAGTAATGTCTAAAATTACTGTATGTTATACAGATGGACAGTTCTCTGATAATTTCTTACAGGAATTCTGGTCTTGTTTTCATTTCATACTAAGCATTATGTAATTTGTAGTTAGGTGGCGTTTCCATTTTTTACTGTAAGCTAATATCGTTGAAACTGTTCTAATTGGAAACACGGTATGGTAATAACTTTCTTATCTTTACTTAGTCCGGGTTCGACCTTGATTTTTATCGTATTTTAAAATTATTTTAGTTGTAACCATTCTTGAAATCTGATGAAGTTCATTCCAAACTAAAATGTTAACTCAAGTCACTAATGTTTATGTAATTGTTCCTTTATTTCATTTTAGACAACAATAAATATATGAATTGAAATTTATAAAATTTCTTTTATTCATTCTTGACACCTCGAATACATACATGCTGCTGCCGCGAACAGCCTCCGTCGTAGTAGACGAAATAGTTTCATAGACATACTCAGGTCTATACTACCTTTTACTTATATATCTACAAGTTTGTACGGAACCCGGGTGCGCGAGTCTGACTCGCACTTGGCCGGTTTTATAATTAGATCCGTACCAACAAAGTAAATTACATTCCTTAATCTCGCAGTTTTTGCACCCTTTTTACCCCCTTAGAGGCAGATTTTAAAAAGCGTCCATTAAAGTAAATAATTGTATATATCAATGATGATTTTTATCAAAGGTTGCCTATTAATAGAAAAGGGTACCGTGTATAATTCCTATGGAAACAGCATGTGTAATTTAATTTCATTGTGCTGGGATTTAGAACTAATAAGTATTCTACAAAATTCATTCCGAAAAGTCCATAGGATTACTGTATATTTTGAATTTAAGCCCTAATAAGAGGGCGGCAAAATTTACCTGCGCTCCAGGCGGCTGAAAATCACGCTACGCTTTGCCTGTCAGTATCTTGATCTGCACACGAGGTTGTAGTGACTGTGGGCCATTGACACACCAACCAAACTAATAGTCGTTTCCGCATGGCCAAGAGCCTCGACAAACACCCGTTAGGCGTATTATATGTATAGCTACACTCAAGACTGCAAGGATATGTAAATGTATATCCTGGGTGGGAATCGAAACCATGCAGCGTGATATAACCAGACCAACTGGGGCGTTAAAATATGATACATATTTTTATTAGAGTATTAAATGTTACTGAATAAATAGTCAACACGACCGTTACACGTAAATTTAACACATGAAACAAACAAAAGTTTGTAGGTAATCCTTATATTTCAGTCTTAAATTGTTGTTTATATCAATCCTCAATAATATTGGACTTATACATAAGTTTGTTTCAAGTAAACTAGTCTCACAGTCCGGTGATAGATTTCCTCAAAATTTTTAGTAGTTTAGGGTGTGGTGCTTGGAACACAAACGTAACAAAAATACCTACCCTAGAATTAAGCGGGCTTTACACGATGAAGATACTAAATTTTATAGGGGTTTTTGCACGGAACGTGTTTGAGTTTCCCTATCCGAATGTGCCCATCCTGACAGGACCACCTCTGTATCTCAAAAACTAGCACCTAGCGCAGATCTTTTTGCTCCCAGAATGTTTTGCAATTTCATCCCCAAATATTGAAAAGACAGCAGCTCTTTAAGAATACTCATAACATTTTTCTACATAAAATTACAGTACTGCAAATGGGATAGTTTTCTAACACCACTCAGAAGCTAGAAAGCGACAATGATATTTGGCAAATAATTAAATTTTCCACATTAGTTTTCAAATCCACCACATTGGGGGAACCAGAAAGTCTCACACAACAAAAGGTAAAATAATACAAATTCTTTTCTACAAAATTCTTTATTTACTCATATTCTTTATTAAATCATGAGTTTAGAATGTTTGTTATCAATTATCATTAAAAATACTTTTCTTATAAGGCTCATTAGAAGTCTATAAGACTGTAAAAAACATTATGTACGCTTCTTCTTCTTCTTATTTTTGTTCTTGGTAGTCTTATCTACATTCCAATACCAGAATAGTTGCAGGACAATAGCACCATTGGCCGCAGTGGATACACAGTAAGTCACTATGATGATAAAGTCTCCAGTTTCTTGAATTGACGTAAATATTCTAGCTATGCTACCTCCAAACAGTAGCAAGCATGTAATTGCCGACAGCTGACCTGTGCTGCCATTCTTGTAGTTTGTAATAACTTGAATAGACTGAAAACATACATCATAGAATATAAACTAGTTAATAAAAGTAATATTATATCAAGTATTTCTTATGGTGATTAGTGAATGATTACATAAGAATTTTTCGGAAGTAATAAATTATCATTATCGGTAATTAGATATAATTACCGAGGTATTTATAAAATTGACATAATGGTAATGTATAATAATTTTAGACATCATTAAGAAATTTTATACCTTTGCAATAAGAATTATAGGAACATTAATGGCTTGCATTGTCCATAAAACATCCACAGGTGCAAAGCCCCTGACTAGAGCAGAAACAATGCCAGCATAAACTGCTAGAAATGCTGTAGCTTTCACAGGAGAACCTCCATAGTTCAACACCAGCGATGCTATGATTGCAGTTTGAATTGCCAGGAATGTACCTTCTCCCCATGCACTGTAACATAAAATCAGATTTTTTGTTATTTTTTTATACAACTTAGTCGGTATACAAGCATATGGCCCACCTGATGGTAAGCGGTTACCATAGCCATATGGACGCTTGCAACACAAGAAGAATCGCTCACGCGTTACCGACCTTTCCCCCCTCCCCTATGAGCTCTGGCGACCTTACTCACGCGCAGGAACACAACTTTACACAACATCAAGTTATTTGGCTGCGGTATTCTGTAAGATGGAGGTACTTCCCCAGTCGAGCTGCTCTTTGAGCGAATAAACGCTATGCTCTACCTCTCTTATTAGTTAATCAATATTTTATTAAAAGTACCTGTACTTAAAGCTTTTATACCAGATCGTATCTAAAACGTTACCAGGAAGCCTGGCGCATACACATTATAATCAATAAGACATCTGGTGACTTCCAATGATGCAGTTCCCCAAAAATAATGTGGAAAACGTTGATCAAGTGAACATTGAATTGAATTTATTTATTGCAATAAGAACGGCATACACCAATTATACTTATCACTAACAAAATACATCATATTATTACAATTATTAAATGTCATATCATTCCATACAAAAAACAATAAATTAGAAAAAAAAAAAAAAAAAAATATAAATTCAAGGTAACCATTGTCATAAATTCACAAATCACATGTATTTACGCATAAGGTCAAACATGAAGATAGAATGGTAGTCCAATTATCAAAAAATATATCAATATCAGGGTTGGCGTCGAGGAGTGCATTGAGGTTGCGCTGTGACCGGCACACGGGGGACTCGGCTCGGGCCGCTGTTCTACAACTCGGAATAGAGAGAAGCTGATGTCTTCGATTGGGTCTGTGTCGAATGTAGTTATCTGGCACGAATAGCCTACAAATGCGATCGTGTAAATCGGGGGAATCGATAACCCCTCTCAGGATTTTGAGACAAGTATTGAGCTGATCCAATAACCGTCTCACCTCCAGTGAGTTAAAGCCAAGCTGACCGAGCAAGAACTTGGTAGGGTACAGATAAGGGTAGTAACCGTAAAGTTTTTTATATAACGATCTTAGAAAAGCTTTCTGTACTTTTTCCAACATTAATGTGTAGGAAGCGTGATGTGGGTTCCATACACATGCGCTTGATTCAAGCTTGCTCCGAACCAAAGCATTATATAGTACTCTCAAGACCTGCGGGTCCCCAAAGTCCTTGGCGTTACGTAAGACAAATCCTAAACGACGAAAAGATTCTTTAGTCAGGTTGGAGATATGCTCGTGGAAAGTGAGATTGCGATCGAAAGTCACTCCCAGGTCCTTCATGTCGTTAACCCTCTTAATATTTTCATTACCCAACTTGTAATTTACAGTAAGTGGATTTCGCTTTCGGTCGTAAGTCATTACACAACATTTTTTGGGATTAAATAACAATCTATTTGAAATGCTCCAATTGTATACTGAGTTTATGTCTTCCTGTAAACTGACGCAATCTTCTTGTGATTTTATTTCAAAAACGAGTTTTAAGTCATCAGCATACAGGAGACACTTGGCAGTATTTACCACTTTAGCTAGGTCATTGATCATAATTAAGAATAGGAGTGGGCCGAGTACCGAACCCTGACTCACACCAGATCGAGTATGATACTGCTCTGACACATATATGCCATGTCTGACGTACTGGTGACGATCTTTTAAATAATCCGCAAAGAAGTATAGTAGGCGGGGAGTAAAGCCAATGGCCGATAGCTTATTTAAAATAATGTCATTGTCGATTTTGTCAAAAGCCTTCCGGAAATCAAAGTATACCACATCAACTTGTAATCCACGGTCCAAAGCGTTGGAAATGTAGTCAACCAAACTTAAAAGGTTCGTATTCACAGACCGCCCAGGTCTGAAACCATGCTGCTCATCACCTATGCATTGTTTAATTTGCCTGTAAATTTCCTTATGGAGAATATACTCAAACACTTTAGCAGGCGCGCAAAGAATGGCGATAGGGCGATATTCACCTACAGCTGTCGTATTATTACTTTTTGGGATAGGCGTGACTCTCGATAACTTCCATTGGTTAGGAAATATCCCGTCTCGGAGCGAGAGGTTAAAGATGTGTTGAAGTGGAAGAATTACGTGCTTTTTATTGGCCTTAAGGACAAAAGTAGGTAAATTATCAGGCCCCGAAGAGCTACCTGGCTTCAACCTATTTAGGCCACGGTCAATATCAATGGGTGAGAGAGGCGGTATGTTAACATAACCACCACACATAGTACCTTGTTCACTGAGTGCCTTAGGGTCAAGTAATGGCGATTCGTCTAGAAAAACACTGGAAAAATAATCAGCGAAGATACGATAAGAACATAGCTATTCCGCCTTGCTAAATAAAGCATAGGGTCGTTGCGCTGGTTGGCGACCGATTAGCTGAGTTGCTAACTTTGGTAAGTCACCACATACGCTATATACGCGCAAAATAGTAAGCGCCGATGTAAATGGGTCCCAAATATAGTCAAGTTTTAAAACAAAGTATAAAACATCACACTTTCATTCATAAATTATGAAAAATGATTGGAAAACCGGAAAAGTACCGAAAGTGTTAGATAGCGACCACCTATTTCAGTTTACGACCACTAAGAATGCTAGATAGCGACCACTATTTTAGAATATAAAAAATAAGTAATAAAACATGTTTTATTGATTTAGAATATATATTTTTCCCTTTTAAACTAAACATAGTTAAATAAACACAAATAGTATTAAATCATGCTCTCACAGCGACACATTGTGGACGTCCGTAGGGAATAACAACGAGCGGTGCACACTTGGCAACACTTAAAAGCCAATCTTTAACCCGCTTTTCACCTGCATCCATCCTGCAAGATCTGGTCCTCATGTTTCGATAACGTCACGTCGTCTCTTTTTTTAATAATGCTGAATTAGCAAACAAGCGTACGGCCCGCCTGATGATAAGCAGTTACCATAGCGTATGAACGCTTGCAACACCAGGACACGGACAGGAAGGCTTGCACTTACTCCCTTGGGAAAACCACGGCGGGGAGCTCATTTCATAGCCTGAGTGCCAACGATAGGATACTCGCCTGCTTCCTTCTCCCTTCGGCACATTACGTGACTATTTAAGGTCCAATGTGAGGATTGACTCCCAGTCGATGGCGAGAGGTAGAAGTAAAGCCCGTAACGCACCTTCCGACCGTCGGACTCCTACTTATAAGTTGATACCGACCAATCCGAGGGCGAGCGAAGCGGTCGGCTCGCCCTCGGATTGTTCGGTATCGAAATAGGTATTAAGTAAGTAGGTAAGTAGGAGTCCGACGGTAGAAGGTGCATTACGGACTCAAGCTGTAGGCATTAGGTCAATAATTCTTCAGAATATTGTCCGTTGTATAAGCGGTAGAACACACATAAGGAGGCAGTTTCTCCTCAGATTAGAGGCCCTAAATCCCTTGTGAGCTCGGGATCGTCAACAATTCTGATGGCACGTCCCTTAACACAGTCTAAACTCTAGGAGCTCCAGCACACAGATGATAAAGATCCCAGCATCGGGATCCTTGTCATGTCATTCTTTATGATTTTGTGGGACGTGTTCTGGAATTGTGGAGCCACAGCAAATAGGGTTTTCTTAGCGGTGAGCGCGCAGGCTTGTGTCTTAGTGGGGTTGAACTGGACTAGGTTTCGTTAGTGTACTTTCGATTTCAGACAGAATCGTTCGCGTATATCCTCCTTCTTGGAACGAGCGATATTTGCACGGTCCGTGTAATTATCGTCCCCTGTACTGTCGTCGTTAATAGACAGCATATCATTGATATGCAGGAGGAACAGTGTTGGGGATAACATGGAGCCTTGCGGGACGCCAGCATTCATTAAGTAGCAGATATTCCTCACCCTGAGTCTCAATGGCGAGTGATCAACGGTGTGTGAGATACACTAGAAGGTCACCAGCCGTGTGAATGTGTCGGAATTCCGTATTGTCGGTCGCTCAACAAATCGTGATCCTCTAGGTATAGGTGCACATGGGTAGTGTTCCACGAAGACGGGACTTCCACTTTCGAGTAGGAAAGCGAGAAAAGGCGCGTTAGTATATGACAAAAATCAGGAGCAAACTGTTTCAGCACCATTGACGGTATACCGTCTGGCTACCTCGACATATGGATGTCTACAGAGAGCAATATCTGCTGGACTTCCCGTTGACCATATACCAATCTCCGGCATGGAACTGTCACACTGCGGGATGGTAGGCGGTGTGTCGTCCACAACATCCAAAGTCGAGTAAGAGGCAATGAGAGAGCCTAAAAGGTCAGCCTTTTCCTTAGCACTATGGGCTAAGTTCCCGTCCAGTTTACATAATGGTGGGAAAGACGACTGGCAAAAGTTTCCTTCAACACCTTTGGCAAGAGACCAAAAAGAAGAGAGACTCGTCCGTCTTTCGCTAATTCTGATGACGAAATCGAACTTAGCCCTGGCAAATATTAGCTTACTCTTCCCACTGTCGGTACCGTCGTTCACGGAATCCCATATGCAAGAGTGTATTCCCTGTCCTTCGATGTCATGAAAAGCTTCTTTTAGGTCTTCTTGGGAGTATTGGACAGTCTCTTTATTCCTTTTAGTTACTTACAGATATTTCAAGATGTTCATCTTGAAAAAAAAATATACAATCAGTTAAATAATAAGAATATTGAAACTTCTTAATTTATTTAACTTTTAATTAATCAATTAATCACGTGGTTGAATACTGAACATACTTAAGCAGCTTATTTTAGTTTTCAGCTAACATTCTTTTCGTACTAAACCTTGGTGGTCGCAAACTACCATCGTAATTTTCGAACTGTATCTGTTAGCGACCACCTATTTAGTACAAATATTTGTGAGTGAATTAGACAAAGTTTTATTATGAAGCCATGTGGTCGTATACTGATGATATGCATCTTAAGGCTTTAAAAACTCCAAATACTAAACTGTGTAATCATAAATAAAAAATTGAGAATATACTAATCAAAACAAAATAAGACTGTACGAGTCAGAATACGACCACCTGGTTGCTTTCTAGCGTATTGATAAAATATTCATTTCAGTAACCGACCACTGGATTTTAGATTAAAATCATTAAAAAAAATACTATAATACAATTAAACAATTGAATTTTGTACATAATTGAAGTAACCATGCATCTAATTTGACTTAAAAACTAATACTAAGTAACAAAACTTGCCTTCGAATGCCGCGCGCCTTGCTATTTATTTTGCTCTTTCACTGCATGTCCAGACACACTGAATCAACACGTGAACTTAACGTCCATTTTCTTGTTTTGGGTTCAGTGGTTGATATCAAATTTAGTTTTTTTAAATTACGTAACTATTAAAATAATATTAAAAGCATTCTTTTCATTTTTATCTCCTAAAGAAAAGTTATTATCTTCATTTAAAGAATCCTAGGCAGGCAAGTGGTCGCCAACCAGAACTGGTCGCGAAACCGGCGCAATGACCCTACTTTCCTGCTTGTAGTATTAATTAATAGTTACTAAAATACTTACCTAAAAGGAAAACCCATAACATAGCTGTATGCAAAGTTTGCAGTAATTGCAAACAATTCCAAGTAGACTGCATAAACATTGATACCCTCTGCACTTTTACTTCTTAGGATCTTTAGTATTTGAGGCACTTTCACCAAAATTGAGCCAGCAATTATACCAATGCCGAGGCCTTTGCTTAAAGTTGATTTAAGACATGGTTCTGAAATAAATAACAGTAGTTAAAGAAATATGAACAAACAGTTTTAAAAAAATAGTCATTTTAGTAGTTGATCTGTAATTTTAATCATGGATTTTGAGAGATTTAATCTCGGGTCAAACTCTATTGGAGCTTGGCAGGCGATTTATGTAATTAAAGAAATGACAGCAATAACAAAGTTATTGTATTGATAATTTTAATGTTTCAGTTGAATTATGTAGAATTAAAGCAATAGGTAGGTACTTACCATCGAGAAAGTTGTAGTTGATAAAATATTCATCGTAACATTTTTCAGATAAAACTGTCAATAATAAACCTCTCAAAAATTCAGCCATTATAAAAAATATTATTCTTATTATTTAACGAATCCACATAGCTTTATACTTTGTTACATTTATTTGGTTATGATCAAATTATTGTTGATTGATCGCATTTGCAACAATCTCTAACCTAGGCCCTACCTAGGGATGGGTAAAAAATATCGATATATCAAAATATCGATATTTTTTAAGAAAAATATCGATACTAATTAGCGATATTTTTTCCCGCGATATATCATTTTCGATATTTATTTTCAGATATCAAAATCGATATATTTTTAAAGCTCTGCTGTCTGCTCATGCGTCACATCATGATTTTGACCAATCCGATTTCTTAAATTTAGAAAATATGCAATAGGCTGTATGCACCTTATTACAAAACATGGTTTAAAGGAAAACCAGGTTTTAAAATAGCCTCGTCCCTTTTTATTATATGACGTTAGAAAGTGACCAAATGACAGTAAAACCTGGCTTTACTTTAAACCATGTTTTGTAATAAGGGGACTTGGGTTTAGTTTCTTTGTTAAATAATAAAACTTATGTTGAAACAGCCAGATGTGTATTTGCTTAAAAATTTCAATAATTTAGGCAATTTTTATAAATAATTGCAAATTGGGCAAAAAATATCGATATATCGAAATATCGATATTTCTTGGGTGATATATATCGATATATTTGAAAAATATCGATACGATAAATATCGATCTTTTTTTTTCAATTGCCCATCCCTAGCCCTACCTAGCCCAGCCGGCAGTGTTGCCAACTGCTAGCTTTGCCCAGTAGCTAGACATCTTGCAAAAATATGCTAGATTGCCAGGTTTTGTTACCCAAAAAAGTTGCTGTTAAATGTTACTTGGTAGGTAAATAACAATAAAAAAAAACATATTTTATTAAATCAAACACGAGAGTATTAAAAATCAGTAAATTACCTAGCTTTTTTTCACAGGTTTAGTTCCATTTTCACAATAATATATGTATTAAGCAGCGAGCATCAGTTTTAAATTGATAAAACAACACAAGGCAGAAGTAGCAGAAGTTAAGTAGCACATACTTCTATAGGAGTAATATACGGTTTGAATGAAGAAATGAAACGGAGAATACTCGGCCATCGACCTATACCCTCACCCGGACTCATAGCGTTGCGTTTAGTATTTTTCTTTCGAGATACAGTGCCCTATTACGAATTCTCGAAATTATTAAAAAGTAGCTAAATAAATTTAGCTACAAGTTTTATAAAATTGTAGCTGACTATCACCAAAAAATAGCTAGATCTAGCTATAAAGTAGCTAAGTTGGGAACACTGATTTAAAGGGCTGCAAACAGGATTTAGATTTTACTTAAATGCCCTTAATGAATATATCAAATCGCCAAAACTTCTATTGTATTGCTAGTAATTGGCGCAGTTAGTTAAGATTCCAGTAATTTAAGTCCCAGGATATTATTTATTTTTTATTTGCCCTAAAATACGGCGAAATCGTTAAAAGTGGAAACACTGCGACTAGACAAATGGTGACGTCAACACACGTCACTCGATCGCTGGTTGACGTGTCTGAGTCAGTGTTGCCGGCAATCAATCACAACAAAGGATCCGAAGTCAACGATGACCTTAAAATGTGGCAAAGATGCATTTTCTAGCATCGAATCTACAAAAATAACTTACCTACCGTTATATGTCCATAAAAACAATTTATAATAAATCTATTCCATTACCTATCCATTCCATTTATCTTTACCCGACTGACCCGGAAGGAGGGATATTTATTGTATTGCTTTCATAATTTTAATATAGTTTAGTCAGAGACATATAAAGAAGAGTTTAGTTTACTGTACTAAAGCTGTACTATGTAGACAGAGAAAGCTACTACTCTTTGATTAAGGATATCCAGATTGTCGAAGCTGTGCACGCGTCGATAAAAATAGCACCTAACGGTTAGGGGCTAAATCAAAAATAAATAAAATTGCAAAATAATGTTTAATATTTAAATTTCTCCCGATTTTAATTGAAATATTTCAACAACTGCTATAATTATGAACGTCACTATGACAAGCAGAATGACGCAGAGGAAGCGTAAAACGTAGCTGTTACGCGCAGCAGCCTATAAAAGTTGGCCTGTTTTATATATTCGTGTAGTATGGCGACGTTCTTTCTAGGTATATTTATTTCTATGCTACTACGCTACTACTATTGAATATTCTGTGGTAATTAATTCTTTACCCACCAAAAACATTTTCATGTAAAATGTTGCCAAGACGAGACCATATGGCTCGCACTGTCAAAAAGTTATCCTCTACCATGAGTTTTCTACACTAATGTAATCTACACATCAGGCGAAACATTTTGTATGAAATGCTTCCAAAATTATCCACTAGAGGCGGTGCTCGTTATACAAAATATTCACCGTATATACCTATTCTCAAATATAAAAAAACCGGCCAAGTGCGAGTCAGACACGCGCACCGAGGGTTCCGTACAAACCTGTAGGTATATAAGTAAATGGTAGTATAGACCTGAGTATTTGATATGGATTTCAATTTATGACGTTTTAAAAAAAAACTACTTACTAGATCTCGTTCAAACCAATTTTCGTTGGTAGTTTGCATCGTAATGTACATCATATATTTTTTATAGATTTATCATTCTCTTATTTTAGAAGTTACAGGGGGGGGGACACACATTTTACCACTTTGGAAGATTCTCTCGCGCAAACCATTCAGTTTAGAAAAAAATGGTATTAGAAACCTCAATATCATTTTTGAAGACCTATCCATAAACACCCCACACTTATGAGTATTATTAAAAAAAAAAAATTGAGTTTCAGTTCTAAGTATGGGGACCCCCAAAATTTATTGTTTTTTTTCTATTTTTGTGTGAAAATCTTAATGCGGTTCACAGAATACATCTACTTCCCAAGTTTCAACATTATAGTTCTTATAGATTCGGAAAAAAGTGGCTGTGACATACGGACGGACAGACAGACAGACAGACAGACAGACAGACAGACAGACAGACATGACGAATCTATAAGGGTTCCGTTTTTTGCCATTTGGCTACGGAACCCTAAAAAGGTACTCTTTTGTGGAGAGCTCACCGACGTGTTTTTCCCAATAGAGTACAGCATGGGGTTCTTCAAAAAGTGTGTGAAGAGAATTCAGCAGGGTCGGCAACGCAAGCGTTGCAAAGCTAGCTCCGGCTCTATTAAAAACCTAGGTTTTGCTAGACTTGCCTTTAATCATCTCTCGTAAGAAGAAGGGGGATAGGTTTCTTCCCGTTGACCTAGAATCATGCAAGGAGCAGCAGCATATCAGCTAAGAATAGGAAATTAAAGAAATTGTTGGTCAAGGGTAGAAGTATATTTATTACTTAATGAATAATTGAATTTTAATACTAAATAATGTCTTGCGATGCGGTGCTTCATGAATGTAAAACGGGTTTTCACACGTGGCAGGACACAATAATATACGCTTTTTCTTGTTATGTAGGTATGAAAGTTCTTAATGTATGGTAAAATAAAATAAGCAAACAGAATCCCATGAAATAATCCTATTCTGGATTTTAAAAAAATACGTTTTTATCGCACTGCTAATCGTCTTCGCAGTTTATAAAAAGATTTTGCCGGTTTTAGTAGGTAGGTAGGTAGGTAACCAATCAACATCATTTTTTTATTTATTATATCCATATTGGATATTGAAAACGGGCATATTATTTTACAGGACCCACAAGTATTGAATACAAAATTGGCTGTACAGATCTACCTCTAGAATAAAAGCAAACATGTGGTTGACAAGCTGACTACTGAAAAAGCTGAACGATGTCTTGTCGCAGTTTTCAATATTCAAATAGATATTGGATTAATCACCAATCAACATTTATTTTTATTGTTGTTAATTAAAACCGGATTTCAGTGTACACACGGCTACCGATCAAGCTATACATTTGCAGTATAAGCTGAACTCGCATTGTATACGATTTCCGTACAATGGGAGGTCAGCTTATACTAGAAATGTATAGCTTGACCTGTAGCCGTGTGTACATCTGATTCTGGTTTGTTTGACGGACTCCGTATTGATCACCGAGACGACCTCGATCAAATTTCCAAAAACAATAGATCGATCAATTAGAAAAATGTTAAGGGTAGAATGTGATAAAAAATCCTTTGTCGATCGAGCAATCCGAATGGAGTTTTTATAACGAACCTACGCTATCTTTTTCTTATCTATACACGATATTATGTACACATAAACACCTAAATCGCTATGAAAATATAAAATACACAGTGAGAGTTATTTTTACCCTAAATACTTATTTTGGAGTTAATAGGAATAAGAATATTGCTTGTTTCTTCTTCTTCATATTTTGTGTTGTTCCTCACTTGGTGCTTAAGTAATTTATACCTTAGTAACTAAATACTAGCGCTGTGACGACAAACTAAACGGCAATTTATAACTATAGATATATGTATTTTACTAATCTTTATTTTTATAGTTTTGAACACTAAATAAAGATGATCGACGTCATCAAAAGTAATTAATTAACACTTATTCTATTTATTAAATATGAATTTGCAAAGGTTTTATATAAGCCTGGCAGCCAAAGTATTTCTTTTGTGTGGTACTGTAGTAGTTGTAGAGTAGCTACTTTTGCTAGATCGTGATTTTAAGTTAACTTTTGCATCCGCCTCTAATATAAAAAGTTACTCTAATATAGAGTCCGAGATAATAGAATCTAGCTAATTATTGTTTGACGCTTCATTGCCATTTTTACATTCATAATTAAGAAATTTACAGAAAATGTATGTTATATAATTTTAATAATGGAATTTTGGACAAATATTAAGGGACAGAAAACATATACCTATAAACTTAAATATACTCTCTCCACCTGCGTGCTGTATGGAGTTCTACGATCGCGTGTTGATTGACATTGCCTTCGAAGCTTTAAGGTAAGACGCGGAAGAGGAAACTCCCTGCACACAAACCCTTGCCTATCATATGAAGTAAATGACATTTGTATTCAAGGTAATTAAATCGCGAGGCGTGCGTACTTATCAATGGTAAAAATGGATTATGCGGTTAATACACACCATGGACATTCTGATGGCTTCTCACTTCTCAAACCTAGGACAATCTACTGTAGGGAGTGCATGGCTTAATCTTGCTAATTTAAGTACCCTCTACCAATAAATAGAATGGACAAGAGACAGCAGTTTGATACTGCTAATGCCACTTTTCAATCATTAGTAGGGGGATCATGTTGCCTATAAAAAGATTGGTGAGCACAATATGTTCGTAGAATATTGTAATCCAGTATATTAAAAGTATTTTTTATTGTTTGGAAGTGTTGAAATTGATATACCACCTGATTGATCTATAAAATGCCATGCTATAAATGATTCTATAGTTCAGAATACACAATTGGCACTGCATATTCAATTCTTTTAACAAGATTGTGGTACTCATGATTGTGGTTTCAGGGAGAAAGATAATTTAGGTCTTGAGTTGTTTTTGCCTAAGATTTTCTTTTGTTCCTCTTTAACTCTCTTTTCCTGTTCTTTTTTCAGTTTCTGTCTCTCCTCATCCATTTTTCTTTGTTCTTCAATCATGGCTAACCGTTCTTCAGCCTGTAATGTTAAAAGTTTTAGTTAAAATACCATACTTCTATGTAAACATATTTTTGATTAAAACTAATAATTTGTATGTGTTCATTTCTTGAATGTGATTGATCCCTGATAAGTCAAAAAGATCTGTTATCAACTTACCAACTTGCGCTGGGCCTCTTCAATTTTTTTATTATTTTCTGCCATGATTTCTTCCAGCTCTTTCCGTTTACGAGCTTCTTCCTCCTGTTTAATAAAAATCACATGTCAATATACAGTTACTGAACAAATGGCTACATTTTTTATAGTAATCTGAAGTACTTCTTTCATAAATATTCTTACAAGTTCTTTTTGAGATAACCTAAACAATCAATAGCATAAATGATTAAATTCATTTAAAGGGAATTGTCCCTTGATGCCTAATTTGACCTACTGGTACCAGATATGAGTATACCTGCATACTTATTGAAATACATCACTCTCCCATCGTTTTTTATGTAGTATAGAAACATGGTTATGTCGCAGGTAGGTAACAGGCAGCTGGTAAATATTTAACTACCACAAATGTGGTTATACAAAAAATAGGTTCAAAAAATACCTTCAGCATTCACGACAGGATCCTCATGCAGCGTCTCCATAAAATTCTTACAGCTTCTGGCTCTTGATCAGTCTTCCGACCTGACTTATAGACTACGTGACTGCCAAGGACAGTCAAGCGAACAATTTTAAAATGCTAGCCAGTCGCCTTCACGGCAAATCTTACATTATGGCAGGTAATAGCAAAAAATCTGCCATTGTTGTGCATTTATTTTTGTAGTTTTATAATGGAGATGTGGAGTTATTAGAGACGATTCAGCCTCTTGAATGAGTGATAATTAATTATAAGAATTCAAGAATCAAATTCTTGTAAGCACTCGAACTACACCTGACTGGACCTTTAACAGATATGATCGAAATAATACTTTTATTAGTTCTTCTTTAACAGTTATGTTGGTATTAAAATATTGAATTTTATACATAAGACTGTATAAGAGAGCTGCAAGAACAGTATAGTTGTTGTTGCAGGGTGAGTTGTGCCATGCGTAAGAGCAACATCCATTTGGATTGCCTTTACACATGACTGTTGTATGGAGCTGTCAGTTACCTGTCGAGCAAGTTCCTCGCGTCGCTGTTGCTCCCGTTGTCTTTCCAATTCTTCCATCATTTCTTTTTCCATCTTCCGTTTGGCTTCTTCAACTCTTTTGGCAACTTCTTGTTCTATTTCATCTTTTCGTTTTTCCAATTCTTCCTCCACTCTCTTCTTGACGAGAAGTTCTATTCTCTTTGCTGCTTCTTCTTCTACAACCTGAACGTTATCGATGAATTTATAAGTTTATTGATTTAAGATCAAGTTATTTCCACCAAATAAAAGAATAATGTTAGATTTTGTCTTATATAGCAAGATGTAGAAAACAAATACAATATAGAAGTCCAACCTTCTGTTCAGCTTCTCTCACGCGTCTCTGCCTTTCCATTTCTGCCAGTCGATCAACTTCATCCATTTTGCTACGTCCCTTTGACTTTTTCCGGTTGGTTCTATTGCCATCGTACGAGCCTTCGCTACTGCTTGACGAAGAAACTGAATGCGACCTTTTTCTGAAATCCATTAATTTTTTAAGATAGTATATCCTATAAATAGGTACAAATTCATCGTGACGTTTCAGTAAAAGGTAATGTAGTTAGGTTACCTGGATTTAGAGCTACGTTCTCTTGTCTTTTCAGCGTGTTTAGAGCTCCTAGTACGTGATAATGACCTATCTTTTGATCGGCTCTTCTTTCTTGAATGTTTACTGCTTTTATGATGTCGCCTTGGCGATTTACTTCTTGATCTTGATCGACCCATATTTAGATTAGAATATTTCGTCAATAACAATAAAATGTTACTACAAGTTATCAGTAAAATTAAATTATTATTCTATTTCATACAGCATGCCCATCAATGCCCATGCCATAGATAATTGTTGTTGTTGTTGTTTGTCTTATATGCCCAAAGGCAGGCAAAGGTTTGAGTCATACAGCCTTGTCTTATTTCAATTTTCTCGAGTTGTATTAAATAGTCACAAAATAAATCACTTCATATAGTCCGCACTGTCAGTCACCATCCTTAAAAGTTATGTTTAAGTATAATGGTGGTAAATTGTACAAAAACTTTACACGGACTTATTGAGACAACTTGAAAAGTCACGATACACATAATTCATTTCATTTCACTTCACTGGTGCACATGGATGATCTTTATTGGGTAAAATATCACCAAAAATACACAATAAAACTTAAAATACACAAAATGAAAATAAAAATTAAAACGCAACGTCACTCTGCAAGTTCCTGCCGAAAATATATAACTTTATCTTTGAAAATTGTAGCTCAGTTTATTTTTTATTATCAAGTAAGGCCTTAACTAAATCGGTAAATGTATTTTGTATAAGTTAAAATGTATTTTAAAGAAATTAGTATACTACAAATCGCGAACTTAGAGTTTAAATTAGCTCAAATTATCATCTGTTTGAAAGGTATTTTGAGCATAGAGGTATCATAAGAAAACTCCTCATTACACTCTGTAAGTGAAATATGTATTAGAAACTTGTTCTTTTATGTTTGTGATTAGAAATATAAATATATATTTCAATGTGATTTCAATAACTACCATAAAATGTAATTTGTAATTCCAATACCTGACGCTGAGGTATTTTGTAATTATTAGTATACTTATTTCTTTAAAATACATTTTAACATATACAAAATACAAAGATAAAGTTATATCTTTTTGGCGGGAACATGCAGAGTGACGTCGCGTTTTCGTTTTTATTTTCATTAATTCGTGTATTTTGAGATTTATCGCAAATTATCGGTGGTATTTTATCCAATAAAGATCAATCCATGTGCACCAGTGAAGTGAAATGAATTAAATGTATCGTGACTTTTCAAGTAGTCTCAAAAAGTCCGTGAAGAGTTTTAGTACAATGAACAGCATTGTAGTTAAAAGTAATACATGACTTTTATTAACGCTGACCACAAACATCTGAAGTTATTATGTCTGTGACGCTGACTGACTGACTATACCTATGTGAAAGTGATTTATTGTGACTGGAAATTACACAGGAAATTATAATATAACTCGACACTGGCAGAAATATACCCTAAGTGGATCTGGTTGCCACCATGACAGCTGCAGCGAGGTTTTGGCGGGAACTTGCAGAGTGACGTAGCATTTTCATTTTTATTTTCATAAATTTGTGTATTTTGAGTTTTATTGTGTATTTTTGGTGGTATTTTACCCAATAAAGATCATCCATGTGCACCAGTGAAGTGAAATGAAATGAATTATGTGTATCGTGACTTTTCAAGTTGTCTCAAAATTTCCGTGTAGAGCTTTACTACAATGACCACCATTGTAGTAAAACATGACTTTTATGGACAGTGACTGACTGAGGACTATAATGTGAAGTGATTTATTATGACTGGAAACTATAATATAACTCGACACTGGCAGAAATGAGCCCTAATTTGGGCTTGGTTGCCAAAATTAAAAATAAGAAGAAGAAGACAGCTGCAGCGTTTTCTGCGGAGAAAGACTCGCGGTAGGCTAAGTTGTACTATGGAAACCAGATAACTGATAACATACATAATAATATAGGTACTACTTTTTGTGTGTAAATACATACTTAATATACATAATTACACCCAGACTCAGGATATACAGACATGTTCATGCACAAAAATGCATATCCTGTGTGGGAATCGAACCCACGACCTGCAGCGCGTAACTCCAACTGCGCCAACTGGCCCGTCTTATATATCTTTTCTAAGCCTGCGGTTTCACTTGTGGCACTAGGCACACCCTACCCTTACGTTTTACTCTAATCCGTCCGGGCGTACAAACATATATAATCAGACAAAAAAATATATTTTCCTAACAAATCATAATACCTACCAAGAATACCTAAATCTAATCAGAACAGAAAAATATTTTTGTCCACACTTTGCTGCCTTCTATCGGGACAATTTTCCAAAATACTCTGAAACATGTCAGTGGGTACATTCCAACAAATAGCTAAATATAAACGTTCATGAATTTATGATTTATCATAAAAATACAGATGTTCATACAAACTTACATAATTGTTTTCTCACAAATGTATTGAAAAATTCGTATCACAATGTAGGTAGAGTCTGGCAAACGAAAGTAGATACTCGAATTATTTGCAAGCTTTTTATATGGCAATGCAAAACAGAGCAAAAATTTTCTTTTTTTAATATTACAGGTAGGTATTCTATAGTAATTTTGTTGCCATGTTGATATTTTTTTAAATTTACCGCGCTTTTTCAGTATCTACTTTCGTTTGCCAGACTCTAATATGTACACTAGGAAATACTTGGCAGTTGCGAAAGGTGTAATTATTAGCTCCATTTCTGGGCAGGCTGCACCTCGTTTATTAACTCTCTGACTAGAATCGACCATTGCTGGCTGAGTATCTTCGTAAAGGTATTTCCGCACCACAATGAACATTATTTCAAAACTAAATATGTAGGTATGGTGTGGTGGTATTGAATGTTTGATGATGAGACAATAGACTTGGATCCACATCTGTCTACTGTTTGCGGGCGCGGCTTACATTTTTGGTAGCATATAAGATAATTTTCTTGTCATATACCAAGTCTTTGTAAATCACTTATATATTCTTTTTCTTTTTCTTTGATGAAAGCAATTATTTTTGTAACTGTATTTAGTTGTAATTGTAATATTTCATCATGTGATTTGCTCTTCACTACGCCAACAGAATTATTAATATCAGGACTTCCATAATTTTTCCCCGATGGAACATTACTTGTAATAGAGTCAATTTCTGCTTTACTTGCTTTTCCCAGTGGGCCATCATCTAATTTACTAAAAGTGAATGTCTTATTTGTATTAACACGTTCAGCGCATGTGAAGCAGTTGTAAGATTGTTTAAGTAAAGTTTTCATGTCTTTTATATTTTTAACGCTATGAACTGACTTGAGGTTATATTTACATGATGCAGTGTCCCTTTTAAGGGCCGACTTTGAACTTTGCTCTGAAGTAATTCTTTGTAAAAGTTCGTCTAATTGTGCTACAATGACAGTGGCTGCTACATTTATTTCGATATCTGATTGTGTCTTAGGAGAGTTTAAAGCAATAGGAGAACATTTATCTTCTGACCCATTATTTTCAGAATAACAATCTTCTACAATTTCTTCAGGTTCTACGTCATAGTATTGTTTTAATTTGTTTAGAATAGCTTTGAGATCCCGTTCACTGCTGATATCAGCGTTGTTGTAAGACTCATTAATCTCTATATTTCCTTTATAGAAGTAGTTTATTGGCAGGGTAAATCCACGTATGAATAAGTCAGCTGCCCCGCAATACCGTGGTATAGTTATAGGCTGTCGGTAAATGCATTCAAAATTACCCGTTTGCGATTTTGAATTATAAACGTGGTCAATAACAACTGCGAAGAAAAAAAAATATTTTAATACTGTACTGTAATGTAACCTTTCAATTACCAGGGATTATGTTGATTTATTCTAGGGACGTCCAATCTTTCTTCAAATTTTCATAACATAATAATATACTATTTACTATCACAAAACTGCTAAAGATTTAGAAATCCATAAATGTAACAAAAAGACAACGAGGCTAAGGGAAATTTTCCCGTTTCAAATGATTCCAGGTTGTAATTAAACATACCTTTAATGATATCCGACACAACAGCTGGACAAATCTTTGCTGTAACAGGGGTTGTATGATTTAGGTCTGGACAAGAATTTATTTCAATCAACCATGGCTTGTACTCTTTATCCAGTATAAAATCGCAGCCATACAATTCGAAACGGTTTTTGGAGACCGACAAGGTGTCTTGACAACTTAGCATTATGCCAATTATTGACTTCTTCATACCAGGGTATATGATGTTGTCCCACACCTTATTCTGACCAATTTGATTTAAGTACTGTTTGTATTTATCTGAATCCCACATATTGTTCTGTGGTAGCTCCCAGTGGCGCCCTTCACAGTTCTTATATTTCCTCTGTACTGCATTGTTGGTTAAATGTATGGATTCATGATAATTTTTAAGACTGTACTTTTGGGTACTGAATTTTAAATAGCAATCTGTGTACATCCATATTACTAGAGGATATGTGCTAGTTATTAGGTAATATTGTCTTATATCGAACTTCGTTTCGTGGATCAACAATGGCTCCTCTGTAAAATGTGAAATATTTACATAATAATATGATGTCGCTCGAAGCCACATTTTTACGCGAGCATAAGCCTACCCGCGCACTAGGCAGCCAGGCAGCGGTAGCCGAAATATTGATAGGAATTCGTGGCTGACTAGTGCGCGGGCTCCCATACGCCGTCATATGTTCGAGTGGCTGCCGCAGCCTGGCTGCCTAGTGCGCCGGTACGCTAAAAGTTCGAAGTACATCAAACAAAACCTAAACTAACTATACCTATCTCCGACAGATCGTACTCTGTACGATCTTTCCCTAATTTCACAATCTGCCTCTATCGATTGCGGTCCGAAGTAACCCTCATCACCCTCAAGAAGAGGTGGCTTCTTTCACTTGGTCAGACGATCGTGTCGGTGATCGGCGGCGTGTTTTCTTGCATTCGGTTTTTTATACAACTAAGGTGGCAAACAAGCATACGGCCCGCCTGATGGTAAGCAGTTACCGTAGCTTATGGACGCTAGCAACACCAGGGGTATCACTCGCAAAAATATTGCAAACAATGACCAGCTTTTCAAGGTTGCCATCCCCTCTTCTCATTATATGGCATGGAAATATTGCAAGCATTGCAGAAATGTGCTGGACAGTTGGGTCTGAGAGTACTATACGGTTTTAATTCGTTTTTCAATTGTAAAATTCTATCATCCATATTTACTAGAAAAAGAAACAAAACTTTGTCTACTCACCGATATATTTTTGGATCACGTATTTTGCGTTGGCCTTATTTAATAAGTTCGTGATAACTCCTAATTTGGAAGCCATTCTAATGCCTCTACCTCGCGAACAATGCGCTGGTTTAATGATCCAGATATTGTGACACCCTTCACAGCTTAATTGGCTCCGGTACCTAACCATCTCTTTTAACAGAAACTTTGCATATCCCACATAAAGTGGCAATTTATTCTCTTTATCAGTTTGGAAAACATCTTCTTTAGCAATAATCCGATAGTACTTACTCAAAAAAGCATTCCACTGGCCTGCATTTATGCTATTTATATTACGATCGATGTCCTTATTTTGCTTTCGAAACAAATAGTCTTTACATCTGTTTAAAGCAAATACTATAACGTTCATTGAAATGTGTCCCGATTCTACAAACACCTGTTTCTTATTAGAGACCATTGAGACGACCCACTTCAATAAGCTGGTGCAAGCAGTTATTTTGTAGTCTCTTACAAATTCATCTATCTCACCAATGTCATTACTATCGTAGGAACGAGGACCATTTACCTCGGCTACGTCTTCGATGTAAAACCAGTAATCCCTTTTCATGGAATAGCATAAACCTTGTTTCGATGTCCACACTGCATCTATTTTCAATTTATTTACTAGAGATGAATTTACTTTGCTCATATCAATGTTGGTGTCACGATCATTTTGTGTGTACCAGGTGAAATTAGGATCATGTTTTTCTAATAGATTAGATAAAAGTAACCTCTCTAGTTCGTTGCGTATGTCGGATGAATTACTAGCAGTTCCATTTCGTATCTTAGAAAGATTCATACGGTTAGGAGGGATTTTTTCAACCCAACCTCGTTCAAGTAAAGCTTTACGCACTGCACTGCAGCAACCGTAAATTGTAAATATTTTGCGTTCTTTGATAGCCTTAGCTGCTATTTGTTTTAGTTTTATATAACGTGTGTATTTTGTCTGGCAACTGCATATTACATAACTTTTCTCTTTAGGTGACAGACCATAGTCCCGGTATGAATTTTGAGGAGGCAATTTGGTTGGTATAGCTATTTTATTCGAATCCTTTAAAAGTCTAAATGGAGAATATAGTCTTTGAATGCCTCCTTTGTCATAATTTTTGATAGTATACTTCTGGAATCATATCCAAAAAAATGTTTTACCTTGTTGTTAATATTAACTGTTTGGCTTACTATCTCAGAAGGATAAATATTTTTACATTCGATAGCCCGCCTATTATTATTGAGAAAGGCTGTAGCATCACGGATAAAACAACGAAACACAGCTAATAAATAAATAAAATAAACATTACTTTGCAAGCGACGTAACAGATCTTTCTGCTGACTGCGACATTGTTGACATGTTTCACTGCTGCTCTCTGAGAGGAGATGACCTTAACAGTTTTCTAATAAAAAAATAAAGTACAGTAGGTATTTTTTAAGTATAGGTATTATTAATAACCCACAAGTACAAAATACTCTACCTTCTTCTTTCTAGTGGTTATCTTTTTTCTGTTTGGCATTGTTCATAATAAGTCGAATCATTATTTTTAAAGCATAACGAACATTTTCTTGAAAATAAAAACACATTAACATAATAAAATTGAAAGATTAGTTTATCATTTTTGTCTTAGCTTCATTCTAATCAACTCCTGAACATTGTAAAATACCTATGAGGAAGTCTACCTCGCGTTTCGGCCTCTCTTCTCGCAACACTAGTTTCTGAAAATATAGTAGGTATATAGTTACCTTCTTCTCGCTTAGTGAAATCATTTTTTTTTGATATGGTAATTTAGTTTCAATAACACATAATTTTTCAATTTTTATTAATTTATTTGCACTGAAATTTACCACATGTGAAATTCAATTTGACATTAAGATAAGTCATCAAATATGTCACAATTAAAAGAAAATATTAAAAGCTGCCAGTTTTTCCGAAATTGTGGATTAAATTGGAAAGCAGGTAGGTATATATTGTGGATTGGACTTGGTAACAGCAGGATTCTGAAACAAAGTAAAATCAGCAGTGCGCCAAAGATGTAATTTATTATCATAAATTTCAATTTAATAGAATTTGAAGACATTAACAATGAGAGTAAAATATTGTTAGGTATTTAAATTTCTAAATAAGCGATTTAAATATAAGTCTCATAAATTTTTTAATCCGAATTGAATACAATCGGTATTTAATACCCATAAAAAAGGAACCTAAACACGAACACTTTTCTGTCGCTCGTTATAAGGGAGCCATGTGTCCCAGCTCAGTGATGAACACTTTTTAGGCGTTAATTAGTCTTTCTTTTGAAGAATGAACTGGAAGGTTCGTCATTTAGCGGCGTGACCACAACACGGTAAGGCGCGTAAATAGACGTGCAGCTTTTAGAGAATGTTATAGATTTCTGCTTGGTTCTAGTTTCTTCGCGTAACTTACAAATACTCCTACCTATAGCGCTTAACTTTTTTATTGCATCAGAATCATCGTTGTTTCGAGTATTTACTTCCAATGTACACTTTTGATTGGAAATAACGACGCCCGACTTTGCTTGTCGTGTGGGAACAATAGTTTCTCTATTTGATACTCTATTTTGTACCGAGATCGTCGACCGGAGTATACTGGCCGTTTCCCGTTCCCACTCGACAGGGTCTATGTAACATCGCTTGTTACCCACCGACCTGTCAACCTTGGGCTTCTCCGCTTTGCTCGCTGACTCTGTCCTGTATTTACCGGTGCTATTTGACTGGCCTTCATCTGGCCGATAGCACGAATGGGGCACGACACGTCGCCTAAGTTCTGCGTTTTTTTCTCGTCGACCTCGAAGAGTCCTAGAAGAGAGCGCGGACGTTTTACGCTTTTTTGGCCCGTTTTTTATCGAAATTCCCGATTTCACTACAGTAATAGCTTGCCGTACCATGAGAGAATCCTTGGGGCCCAGAAGAAGACCGTCTCTGTCGGTCGGTAACACGTCGTATGGGTTCAGCCACGTGAGGAAGTCTGTAATGATAGGGCCGGTGTACTCGGCCGGTACGGATTGATCGAGTGCAGTTATTGTATCACCGGAAGGCACACGAGGTGCTACCGGAGTGACGGCTCTTGGTTCATGTCTCCGCTCCTTTGATTTCTTGTAAAGTTTCTTCCCATTGATGCAAAGAGATAAACCTAAATACGCTGGTGCCTTGGGAATGACCTGCCTGTAGGCCAATTCAAACGTCCCTGTATCGGCTTCTGGGTTGTAACGACGGTCGAGAACAACTGCAAGCACAATAAATGTTTACATTATATTTTAAACGACAAAATATGTCTATAATTTTTCTAAATACTTGTAGATGTTGCTAAATAAATAAGAATACCTAATCTTGCCCCACCAATTCAGTACAAAATATCGAAGAAACCACAGCGCATAATATGTAATACAAAGTGAATCACGATTATACAACTTCAAGACGGGATAATAAGTTACCTTTTATGACATCCTCTAGACACTGCGGACAGAGTCGTGCAGTAACCGAAGTAGTTGGCGCCAAATCCGGACTGGAATTGATTTCTATAAGCCACGGCGTGAAATCCTCAGTCAACATGAAGTCCGCTCCGTACAACTCGAAACTATTCTGCCTTTTGTCCATTGTCTCTTGGCAGGCCAACATCGCACCGATCAGGCATTGCTTGATGCCAGGATATATTTTCGTATCCCACAGCTCATATTTTCCTATCTGTCTTCAAATATACAACAAATTAATTCAATACATGCTGCTTACACTACAGATGTAAATTAATGCGCTCTTTCTTACCTGAGATAAGCTCTAAATGTATGACAGTCCCACATATTTTCGTCAGGTAACGCTTTGTCTCTGTCGCCGTTATTCTTGTACTTTGTCTGAACTGCATTGTTCGTCAAGTGAACAGACTCGTGGTAATTTGAAAGACTGAATATTTGTGAGCTAAACCTTAGGTAACTATCTCTGCAAAATAGACATTATTTACTAAGCATTGTCATATGTTTGATATGTTACAAACAAAATTAACAATCTTACTTGTACATCCAAATTGTTAAAGGTTGGCAATTTGTAATTAAGAACCATTGCCGAATATCAAATTTTGTGTCATATATAACGAGAGGATTTTCTGAAAAATAAAAAATAGGTGTATCAAACAGACTCGACATAAGATTCAGACTATTGAGAATAAAACCGAAATCTAAAATGCATACCAATATATTTCTGAACGACATATCTAGTTTTCTGAGAAGGTATATTAATTAGGCCTATGATGTCCTTAATGTTGTTCATTAGCTGAATACCTCGGCCTCTACATTTGTTGCCAGGCTTCACTATCCAAATATTTAGAACGCCATCTATGTCTATTTGAGGCCAGAATTTTGTCATTGTTGCGAGAGTCTTCGCTGCTTTCCTCTCTAATTGCCTAAAAATATCAATAATTGTAAATTTAGTGCTTTCTCATATAGAGCTTCTCCAGCAATGAGTATGACCCTGTGGTATGCTCATTATAGACAACATAATTACTGTTGAGTAAGCGAACATAATCATAATAGGGAGTAAGAAGAATGACTAATAATAGCTTTTAATATAGGGCCATCTGTGAAAAAAAATACATGAATATGTTAAATTCTTTTATAAATCGTATTATTTAAATTTTATGTTAACGTTCCGTTTAGAGATGGGTAGCTATTCATATAACTAGCCAAAAAACGGCTTTACACAAAATAGCCACGGCTACGTTATCTGTCAACACGATAATTAGCTACTGGCTACTGGATGGCTACTGGCTACTGGATGGCTACTGGCTATGGCTAGCTAAAATGAGGAGTTTTCTTAAGATACCTCTATGCTGAAAATACCTGTGTAACTATTGATAATTTGAACCAATTTGAACCTTAAGTGCACGATTTTCAGGTATTTTAACCTTTTGTAACATAAACATTCCTCCTCATTACGAGAAGTTAACGTCACACACAGCGGGTAGCCGCCTAGCCGCCAAAGGTTAATAGCCACTGTAGCCGCCACTAGCCGGTAGCTGGCCGGCTAGCCAAAGCCATTCTAGCCGAGTAGCCGAGTAGCCGCGTAGCCGCGTAGCCGCGTAGCCGCGTAGCCGCGTAGCCGCGTAGCCGATAGCTGTGTGTGCGTGCGTTCACTGCGAAACTGAGTTGTGTAAGTTCCGAAAGAGTGAAATTCGAGTGCATTTCGTTATTATTAATTCGAATTTGAAAGGTACTAATTATACGAATTTAAACCTATTGTTTTTTAATTAAATTAAATTATTCTGTAATATTATTATTTATTAAATAAATCGTTAAAATCATCTGAAGTAGCGCGACATCTATGGTTTACTTGCCTACAACTAACGACTGAGTTGATGTACTGTGAAAGCTTTTAGTTCATATCCATAAATAGAGATGACGTTATTGTTGATTTTCGATGTTTTTTTTAGTAATACGTACGACCTATGAGGGAAAGTCATTTATTTTCAAAAAGTATACAACAAAATAAAAAGTAAATGAAAAACAAAATCATTACATTAATTTATTACATTATCATCTAGACTAGACTTGTTGCAGCGGCGAGGATCGAACTCAGATCGCAGTTGAACGTTATTCATCAAGCTGCGCCGCCGCTCAAGCCTAATAGCCAAATAGCCAAAATAGCTGACTAGCTAGCTGGCTTTTAGACCACATATAGCTGGCTAGCTAAGCTATTGAAATTTCGGCTAGTTACCCATCGCTAGTTCCGTTCTTCTTAAAATTTACGTAGATTTGATTTCGCAAATGAGAGCGATCTTAACATCACAAATATAATTAAATAAATAAATATCCTGGGACATTCCTCACACACGGTCATCTGATTCCAAACTAAGCAGAGCTTGTACTATGGAAACCAGATAACTGATATAATACATATACTACTTTTTGTTTGTAAATACATACTTAATATACATAATTACACACAGACTCAGGACATACAGACATGTTCATGCACACAAATGCATGTCCTGTGCGGGAATCGAACCCACGACCTGCGGCGCCATAGGTTAAGACTCCACGTCTTAACCAACTACGCCAACGGGCCCGTCAAATAATTAACAAATATAATTAAAGAAAAGGTATTTAAATGTAATTATTATGATGCGACATTCGATCATATACTAAATATTGATGTTGACATAATGCTTCTCGCAATGGTAAATAAAAAAAACAACAAAAGCAATGATGATGATTACCGGTTTGTTGATATAAATAACGTGAGCTATTGATGACAGCATTTTGCGAAATGAACAAATACCTTAGATTTGTAGTTTTATCCTCAAAGAAATTAGCTTTTTCGTGTACCAGGAGATAATGGTGCGTGAGGAATTGATCCCATTCATGTTCCCAAACGTGCACTTGATCTTCTGTTTCATCTATATCTTTATGCGTGAAGAAGGAAATATATTCGTTTAATCTGCTAATGGCGAATTCAATAGCGCTGAACGGAACTTTTCCATTAATCATAACGAGGTTCTGCTCGCTGTTGTTTTGCAATGTATTCGACAGCCATTTAAGGATGCTAATGCATGCCGTTATTCTGAAGTCGTCGATAAACTCCTCGAGGCTATCCGAGTTGTGAATGTTGTAACAACGTGGGAACTTCGACAGTGCCACACCCGGCTCTGTATGCCAATGCATTTGTGTTAACGAACTTGTTAATCCTTCTTTAGTCGTGAATACTGATCGGGAAAATCTGAAAATAGCCCAATTATTAATGTTGTGACGTGATTAATAAAGTTTTTTTTCATCATACCTGCTAATGACTACGTCCTTGTTACTAAGCAACCAGTCGTATTTATCCCTCTTGGTCGTCCAGAGAAAATCAACGGAGTGATGTTCCATAAATTTGAATAGGATCATTCTTTCGACTTTGGACAACTCTTTGCCAGATGCTTTCTTCGGGTCGAGATTTGGTGGAGGATGGCGGACCTAAAATATGATACAAAGGTTTTCGTAAGAGATATCATCATTTCTTTGACTCCGAGGTGTCATTGTTTGCGTGTAATAACGAATTTTGATATAAGTTCCGAATTTTGAGCCACGGATCATGACTTGATATTGATACGAACTTCAGTATTTGCATTGCCAGTAAATTCAAAATTCAAAATCATTTATTCAAATAGACCTTCGCAGGCACTTATGAAAAGTCTGACTCTAATACTCTAATACCGGTTCGGAAGGTTGCATTTGCTGAGAAGAGCCGGCAATAAACTCAGCAATTACTCTTTTCAAAACAGGCTTAGATTCATTACATAAGTAATATTTACATTCTAATCGCACTGAAAACAATTGCGTGCCCCGGCGCGGCGGTTTTTTAATAATTTCGGGACTTTTGCTTCATGAATAATTTACAAGACCATGACAATGAGAACAGAACGATTGCTGGTTGGGTGAAATTATATGTTACATGATGGATGTTAATTTTGATCTTGACCCATTGAGCTACATTCTATTTAACATACTTAAAACAACGGTGTAAACCATAAGTAGTCAGAGTAAAGCGCAGGCCACCGCGAACTAACCTGATCTTAGCTCACGTAGCTGCTGTGTCTTTACATACTTCGGTCTACAACGGCGGTATGAAATGACCCATGCTAAGCGTAGTTAGCTTACCACTTTGCTTACCTATGACATAACCAGAACTGTGCGCAATGTATAGGATTACCTTATGGGACTCATATTTTTCGATCCATCCTCTTTCGACCAACGCTCGACGCACCGCCGGGAATCCACCGCCTTTTATCATGAACACTTTACTATCCTTCATGGCGTTATCGGCGATTTTCTTCAATTCATTCCATCTTTCGGTGCTCACCCAACTTTTGTACTGTTTCAGTTGCTCAGTCGAACACGTCGTTTCTGATAAAAGACACGATTTTGTTCAGTAGAATTGAGTGTTTCCAATCTTTATATAACAAGTCCTTGTCTTGGACTATCGGAATGACATGATACCTACATAAATGATCATGGATCAAATGTATCATTATAATGAATGAAGACGAGTAACGAATTATCATGATTGAATTGGAGAATGGAATGCCAAGATATCTAATGAATGATAGGTACCCAATTGTGAATGAACGACGGTCTCTAACTACGCACACCTGGCCCATTTTCAGACTTGGAGATCGAGACAGCACTCGACGGCCGCAACTCTTTTTTGGCCGTGCTATCCTTGTGCAGCTTCGAGTCTGACGCGCTCTCCTCGAGCTCCATCGTTACAGCCATGAGATATGTTTGCTACTATTTATAATCCTGCAATAGTTTAGTCGGTCAGACACTAGCATGATTCAGGATTTGTTCATGACGTGCGCACAGTTCACCAGTCGAGACTGGACTGGTCGGTTAAATATAAACCGGTAGTGCAATAACCTACTTTAAGGTAACCTACATAGGAAGGAGGTCCCTGGCTATCAGTGAGGCTTCCGCGCGCATCACCGCCTGGCACCTGATCGACTGACGTCATAGACGACGTACCTACGTCCTTCGCAAACCGTGCGGAATGTAGTTACGCGGAAATTAATAAACACAAATTACTCTTACCTTCTGTAACCAGGCCGCTGTTCAGAAAACTAGGTTAAAATAAACGCAATAGCGTTCATAAAAAATAATAGATGATAATGTATATTGTAATTTTGGTAACTGTAAATTTATTTTGACATTTTAAATTTCGTAAGACGTCAACCTGTCACAATAGGTAAACAGATTAGCTCGAAGTACTCCGTAGCAGCTACATTTCCATTTATAGAAAAGTTTATGGAATAAATATCTCATTGGGTTTATGGTTATGAAAAGAAGATCTGAGTCGTTATATGAGATTTGCTACCATTCCAAGAAAAAAATGGAAGCATACCTTCCATTTTTTTACCCTATAGTACCTAAAGAACCTCAATAAACGAGGTAATTCGTTTAATGAGGATAACACAAAAAAACTATCAGTTTCTGAGATTAGCGTGTTCAAATTATATAGGTATGTTAAGTACCTACATACAAACTACAGTTGTATAATACCTATTACTAGTAGGGCACACATGTGAAATAAGTAAATAGTCTAACTTCATCAAACCAGCTAACTCAAAATATACCTAATTTTCTAAAAATACTCGAAGGTACTAACTAGTACACCAAAATACCTATAATAACAAATTGTCTGATTTTTTTTAATGTAAATATTGTCAAACACCTGGCGGTGTCCGTCAGCTGCACTTGAGAGCCAGTTCCTTCTAGGAGTTTGTGTGCTTACCACCTTCGGCCGCATCATCACTTACCAGGGTGATATGAGATTGCTGCAAAACACATGCTTATAGAAAGTTAAAAGAAATATGGATTATTTATTAGGTATTTTAACAATTTTATCATTGAATTGTGTAATAATTCAATGGTTATTATATATTTATTTAAATATAAGTTTAATGCTATAAATTATCCCCCTTATTCATAAATGGGTTTTTAACTAAATCAGTGTAATAGTGTCCTCGTTCTCGCTCTTTCGATCACCTAATGTCACGTGTCAGATAAAGACGTCAGAATTTTAGCTAATCGAGCTAATCAACGTTTGATAACTTCATTATGAATAAGGGGGTATATATATATATTTATAAAAGTGCAATCAATAGTAAATTAATTAGTAATCCACTATGGTTAAAGATTTGCGGGCCAGTTGGCGCAGTTGGTTGGTTAAGACTCCACCTTTCGCACGGTCGGTCGTGGGTTCGATTCCCACACAGGACATGCATTTGTGTGCATGAACATGTCTGTATTTCCATCGAATAATTAACCCTAAGAAGCGTAATGACGTCGATTTTGCTTGCAATCTATTCCGCCAATTTACCACCATCGACAATGCGCTCTGATTGGCTAAGACAAGGACTCATGCGCTCTGATTGGCCAAGTCAAGAACATACGATGCAGTGATTGGTCCTTACTGTTCAGTGACAAATCACTGACTAGTTTCGAAATCGGATTGTTCGGTATCACTACTCTAGGGGATTGTTCCTCGATGGTATTTACAAACCACAGTTACAAATAAAAAATAATATACAACGTGTAACAGATTAAGATGCGGTTGTTCTTCTGAATCGATTTAATTAACTTTTAATCATGGACGGATGTATTATACCTAATATCAGTTATCTGGTTTCCATAGTACGAGCCTTGCTTAGTTTGGGATCAGATGACTGTGTGTGAGGAGGAACGTCCCAGGATATTTATTTTATTTATTTATTAGGTACTCAGTCAACCTAATTATGTAGGTACCTAATTTAGGCATTTATCGTTTTTTCTACATTAATTTTCCTTAGTTCCACAAATGCATCCTAGATGGCAGAATATTAACTATTAGCAATAGTTTTTCCTTCTGATTTTATTTATTCGTATTTTTACATTCATTTGAATAACATCGAAAAATTCACCACTGTACTAAAATTCAGGATAATACCTAATTAAAAAAGTAAAACCCATTGGAAAAAAGTACCTATACCATAGACAATTACTCTGTACACAGAACTAACTTCACTTTTGAGTTTGTCATGTTGTCCAACATGTATGCGGTAGGGCATAGAATAAAGAATAGCAAAGAACGAGCTCTAAAAAATGAAGCGACTTCTGAATAGCTGTACTCATTACTCTTACTGGGATTCTTTGTGCCAAAAAGAGACAGTTATATATTTATTATATCCTAAAATAGTAAGGTTGTACACTGTTGCAAGACTTTATTGATCAAGTAAATTTAAAATAGGGTTCTGAATACAATAATATCGATATCGACAAAATTTGGTTTAAATAAAAAATAGAAATGGTAAAACTTTCCTGGACGAGACGCGGGGAAGGGGGGGAAGCCCTTCCCCTCGGTACCCCCCAAACTTGAAGCAAGCTCATGGATTCCGAGATATTCATGGTTGAAGTTTGAGATTATGTATGAGGTTTTTTGCATAAATTCACTTCTGCATCGGCTCTGGCGCTGCAGGAAGTGCAGCCCTTTCGCCCTTGCGTAACAAAAAGCAGGCGGGGGCTGCTCTCCCTCCGCGCCAACGGATTTTTATATACAATCTAGGGGTAGTAGGGGTTTGAACCTACCAGTACAGAAATCGGTTTTAACAGATGACACACTTTATCTAACCATAGGTGAAATGTGGCGCCAAATCAAAATGGCGTCATCATGCGTTTCGTTTTTGCACGATATTCTTTGTTTTACTTTGATTAACACACTTCAATAATTAAAATCTCAAAAACTATGAAGTTGCTTCTTGAAAAGACTTCGCTGAAAGACTCCTTAGATCAACTACCATCTGTAAAAAAAAAATGAGCACCAAGATCAGCGTCCCGTCCCAGAAAGTTTATCCTATTGTTTTTTCGTGCTTCTTGGTTTTACTCTACTCTAATAAATATTTAAACCAACCACGTAATAAATTAATCCTCAAATATTAAAAATGCGAAAGTGAGTTTGTTTGTTACGCCTTCACGCCTCAACTTCTCAACGGGTCATCATGAAAATTGGCATGCAGATAGCCTATGGTACGGAGGACACATGCTACTTTTTATCCCGGGAACGCGGGTTAAACCGAAATCTAAATGGCGGTGGGTGGCTATGCCAGCTCCTATACAAAAATAAATAGGTACATACTTTCTTCAAGTAGGTACTTATACTATAGACAGTTTACAGATAAGGTTTTAAAATAAAATAAAAATCATTAACGCGTTTATTATTAAATTAATCATAAAACAATATTTTTGTGTACCGTTTAGGCAAGTAATTGTTTAAATAAATTATCAATAAAACTATAAATTTATATTTAAATAAAAATGCCGAAAACACAAACAACGAAAAATGCCTAAAAACTAAATAATCTTCACTTTTTATTTCTTTTTCTGTTTTTGTATAATTCGTATGCCCTCTTCTTTAAGCTATGCACTTCTGAAGACTGGATTGCATGCTCTCGATCATAATGCCTCACGTTTTCTGCTGGAATCTCTTCCCAAGCTATTTTCAAAGCATCGCTAACCCACCGTCATCGGGGAATCTAAAATAAACAATTTAATCTTATAATTTAGACACTTTCATCATTTATGGTACTTTCATTGACGGGTCGCAACGTAAGGGATGCGGGGGGAAGGCCTTCAACCTGGTTCCCCCAAAACTTTAAGCAAACTCATGGTTTCCGAGATATTAATGGTTGATGTTGAGGTTAAGTATGAGTTTTTTTGATATAAATTCATTTATGCGCCCACTATGGCTCTGCAGGAATAACCGCAGCTTAGCTGTCGCCAGCCATTTCATAACGAAACGACGCAAAATAGTGATTTTATTAACAATCTTCTATTATTTAACTATCGAAAATTATGAAAAAAATATTGTTTCTTAAAAAAAGGACTTCACTGAAAGACTTCTTAGATCATCTTCTTTCTGTCAAAAAAATATGAAATCCCCGACCAGCGTCTCGTGAAGGAAAGTTTATCCTCATTGATTTGTCGATAAGAAATGTACGGCACTATTCAGACTATACCAAAATATTTAAAATATAGCAATATTTTGGTAATTTAATTTGTTTTAAACATATAATACGCATAATACTATAATACATAAATGTTAGTCTACAATTCTACAAATTATCAAAGCAATCTTACGAAAAAAATCCGAAATATGTTCAAAATGCCGTCTTACCGATGAAAGCTAATAATTTCAGATTCATTTTCCTTTCGGTAGGAATGATATTTGCACTCGATTACAACACACACCATTTTTGTGTTTATCACAGATCACAATTTAATACATTTAGTTTTGCTTGAATCTAAATAAACAATATTAATTTTAAATTTTCGCGTAGTCGTCGTCCGTCTGCTGTATGTCAACAAACTACGACTAAAATAAAAACAACATCATAGGGCCAACACCATAGTTCACTTTTAGACCTATTCAATTTGGTAGTACAATTAGACCAAACGTAACCACTGACAATTCAAAATGGGTTACAGGCGGTATGAACAGAAACACACAACTATATCTCATTCCTTTTTTATCTTATGGAATAATCGTATGAAAATTATCGAGACAGATATAAATATAAAGTTTGCGCCTTTGACATTACTTCTACTGCTTTAGTCCAATTTCTTTGCGGTAGGGAAAGACAGAGAGAGAGAGACTGAGCCCAAAAATGAGACAGCGAGTATTGATTCTGAATTTTGGCAATACTGATTATGACATGAAAGCAAGATGGCGAGTTCATCTCCGTTTGATGGTTCTCCGTGATAAATTCACACATTCGATGTCATCTTTCGAATTTATTTCGTAATGATCTGGCAAGACAAACAATCGTGAAAAAATATTACTAGTGTTATTGTGTGCATAGAACTGAAAAGGTGTCGTTATTTAACTGAGATGTGGATCTAACCCACCTGAGGAATGTTGGTTTTTTTCAGTGATTTGTGTTTCGGTCAGGTGTTTTCGTTTTGGTCAAAATTAAAATTTTGTTCTTGCGCAGTGAGTGAAGTTATCAGTTCAGATGTATTTGTGCCGTGGGGATGCTAGATGTCGGGACTGTTTCCAATGTTGGGAAACAAAAGCGTGAACTATTTGTTTTGTTGATAGAGTGATAAACTAAATTGAGAAGGTCGGAGAGAGAAAGAGCCCCGGCCGGAGTGATGGCCTTCAGTGAGGTGAGTATCTACGTTGCATTTTACAGTTTCATCATTTTTCTTTGTTAACTGTATCTTAAATAATGAGTTACCCTCTTTATTTGCAAGTTACACTTGACTGGGTAATAGGAACTTGTTACAAATTCTTGAAAGTATTTCTTACATTGCAATTTCTTTAAATAATCATGAGCAGGTTCTGCTATCTTCAATTTACTATCACCCAAGTTTTACTACCATGGATTAATACTTTTGAAAGATAATCAACTTTTTTATAATGGTTAACATCAGGTAGGTAATTTTCCTTTATTTTATTGTACTGTAACACCAATGATGTGTAAAACAAACATTAATTTAAGCATGCAGGTTTAAGTTCATAAATACTTTGATGTACAATGTTGATTTGATGTTTTTTCTACTGAATTTGAGTGTCTGACAATGCAGGGTGCGCTTATCACTACAAATTTATCTATCACTTATGTATTTAGGTACTTTCATGTATTATGATATCAATGATGTATTGTATGCTTTATTTCCTTGTTTTAATATACAGGCAGTGCTTATTCCAAAAAAATGTTAAATAACTGATAATTATAAGCCAAAAGAATTTTGTGAAGTTCCAGGATGGTTAAAACTGGGATTGATGTTTTTTTTTTTTTTTTTAACAAATTCTAAAAAACACATATTTTTCAATACTGCTTATAGCTAAAAATCTTTATTTGTATATATTTATTCTGAAAAAAAATACATACCTAATAGATAATTGACAATCAGTTGGTTGCACAAAGATCACCATTAAAACTTCATTATGTAATGAGACATTAACACTAAAGAATCCGTCAGTTTAAAGATGTTGCACAAAACCAATTTAGGCGTAATTAAAGGTTCTTTAGCTAAAGACGTCAAAAAGTATGTTCTCAGTTACAAATCGCAATAAAATGGCAACATTGAACTAATGGAATTAATGATTTCTCTACATTGATATTTCTGACCATTGATTATGTAAATGTATAGATTGTTTTAATGTATCCAAGCATTTAAACGCGGTGAAAAAATTGACCCCCAATTGTTGGTGGCTAAAATCATGTCCCGCGCACAATGTCAGTTGAGTTGTCATTGAATATGTTTGTGTTGTTTGTGTGACATATTGTATTGTTTGAAATTACATTTTCATAGTGTGCAGAAATTACTTTTAGTATGCACGTGAAAGGTTCTACCCCTTTTTAATGCTCATATAAATTGCAAATAAGTAAATCAATCAGATAAAATAGAATATAATAGAATTTAATAAATGTATGAATATACCTTGATGGATATTGATCAATCTAACAATAAATAATCAATGTTTCTGATATCTTTTCTGTCACATTTCCTTTTGACGTTTAAGCTAATGAACCTAAAATAGTTATGAAGTAGTTTTGTGCAACAACTTTAAACTAATGAACTCATTAGCGTTAATGCCTACATTTCGTAAAGAAGCTATAATGGTGATCTTTCTGCAACCCAGTGATGTCCAAAAATGATGAAAGATTTTATAAACACATATTACTTATTTAACTTTTTTAACCACTATTTTTGAGCAGTAATGTGTTTAATGGGTGCTTCTTGACCTATTAAATTTAATTTAAAGAACTGTCATTATAATGGAACTTTAGTTACTAATGTAGCTTTGTGCAACATAAAAAATTTCATTTATTTATAATCTATAAAAGAAGCATATTAATTCTCCATTGCGTTTGTGACACAGTTAAACATTGGCTTGTGGATGAGACACACATCCTACAACTACATTATGAAAAATAAAGTTAGTTTTTGGCTACTGCTGTTACTGAAAGTACTGAAAAATTACACTAAAAAGTATTAATTAAACAAGAAAATATTCTCATCCGAAATTGTTATGCTACAAACTATTTAATATATTATATATATAATATCTATTTAATATTGCCTATTCAATTTAAAAAACATACATGTAATATATATTTATGTTTTTCATAGTGATGTTCAGAGGATAGGTCATGTGCCACTTTGCCTAAGGTGTATAATCGCTTACTATTATTAAAATGTATTGTTTTGTTAGGGAAGGTGGCATACAACCATTGACCTGTGTGAACCTGGAACCCGACTTCAAGATATCGGGTTTTTTATTTTTGCATATGTTAGTACTCCGTATGTACCTGTTTGTACCAACTTTTTTTTCGTTTGTACCTCAAGGGGTTCGGAGATACGGGGGGTTGAAAAATGCTCAGAACCCGACTTCAAGATATCGGGTTTTTTTTTTTTGCATATGTTTGTACTCCGTATGTACCTGTTTGTACCAACTTTTTTTTCGTTTGTACCTCAAGGGGTTCGGAGATACGGGGGGTTGAAAAATGCTCAGAACCCGACTTCAAGATATCGGGGTTTTTTTTTTGCATATGTTAGTACTCCGTATGTACCTGTTTGTACCAACTTTTTTTTCGTTTGTACCTCAAGGGGTTCGGAGATACGGGGGGTTGAAAAATGCTCAGAACCCGACTTCAAGATATCGGGTTTTTTTTTTTTGCATATGTTAGTACTCCATATGTACCTGTTTGTACCAACTTTTTTTTCGTTTGTACCTCAAGTGGTTCGGAAATACAGGACTTTAAAAAACCTGTTCCCTAATATCGGAATCTCGGGCATTTTTTGAGATAATCAAAATCTGCCAGCGGGGTTGGATTCACCATCGTTTGTACCCGTTTGTACCATCTTTCTTTTCGTTTGTACCTCAAGGGGTTCGGAAATACAGGACTTTAAAAATCCTGATCCCTAATATCGGAATCTCGGGCATTTTTTGAGATAATCAAAATCTGCCAGCGGGGTTGGATTCACCATCGTTTGTACCCGTTTGTACCATCTTTCTTTTCGTTTGTACCTCAAGGGGTTCGGAAATACAAGACTTTAAAAAACCCGTTCCCTAATATCGGAATCTCGGGCATTTTTTGAGATAATCAAAATCTGCAAGCGGGGTTGGATTCACCGTCGTTTGTACCCGTTTGTACCATCTTTCTTTTCGTTTGTACCTCAAGGGGTTCGGAAATACAAGACTTTATAAAACCCGTTCCCTAATATCGGAATATCGGGCATTTTTTGAGGTAATCAAAATCTGCCAGCGGGGTTGGATTCACCATCGTTTGTACCCGTTTGTACCATCTTTCTTTTCGTTTGTACCTCAAGGGGTTCGGAAATACAAGACTTTAAAAAACCTGTTCCCTAATATCGGAATCTCGGCCATTTTTTGAGATAATCAAAATCTGCAAGCGGGGTTGGATTCACCATCGTTTGTACCCGTTTGTACCATCTTTCTTTTCGTTTGTACCTCAAGGGGTTCGGAAATACAAGTGTTTAAAAAACCCGTTCCCTAATATCGGAATCTCGGGCATTTTTTGAGATAATCAAAATCTGCCAGCGGGGTTGGATTCACCATCGTTTGTACCCGTTTGTACCATTTTTCTTTTCGTTTGTACCTCAAGGGGTTCGGAAATACAGAACTTTAAAAAAACTTGTTCCCTAATATCGGAATCTCGGGCATTTTTTGAGATAATCAAAATCTGCCAGCGTGGTTGGATTCACCATCGTTTGTACCCGTTTGTACCATTTTTCTTTTCGTTTGTACCTCAAGGGGTTCGGAAATACAAGACTTTAAAAAACCCGTTCCCTAATATCGGAATCTCGGGCATTTTTTGAGATAATCAAAATCTGCAAGCGGGGTTGGATTCACCGTCGTTTGTACCCGTTTGTACCATCTTTCTTTTCGTTTGTACCTCAAGGGGTTCGGAAATACAGAACTTTCAAAAACTGTTCCCTAGTATCGGTAACTAGTATCGGTATCTCGGGCATTTTTTGAGATAATCAAAATCTGTAAGCAGGGTTGGATTCACCGTCGTTTGTACCCGTTTGTACCAACTTTCTTTTCGTTTGTACCTCAAGGGATTAGGAAATACAGGATTTTCAAAAACCTAGTATCGGTAACGAGTATCGGTATCTTAGGCATTTTTTGAGATAATCAAAATCTGCAAGCAGGGTTGGCTTCAGCGTCGTTTGTACCCGTTTGTACCAACTTTCTTTTCGTTTGTACCTCAAGGGATTCGGAAATACAGGACTTTCAAAAACTTAGTATCGGTAACGAGTATCGGTATCTCGGGCATTTTTTGAGATAATCAAAATCTGCAAGCAGGGTTGGATTCACCGTCGTTTGTACCCGTTTGTACCAACTTTCTTTTCGTTTGTACCTCAAGGGGTTCGGAAATACAGAACTTTAATAAAACCTGTTCCCTAATATCGGAATCTCGGGCGTCTTGTATTTCCGAACCCCTTGAGGTACAAACGAAAAGAAAGATGGTACAAACGGGTACAAACGATGGTGAATCCAACCCCGCTGGCAGATTTTGATTATCTCAAAAAATGGCCGAGATTCCGATATTAGGGAACAGGTTTTTTAAAGTCTTGTATTTCCGAACCCCTTGAGGTACAAACGAAAAGAAAAATGGTACAAACGGGTACAAACGATGGTGAATCCAACCCCGCTGGCAGATTTTGATTACCTCAAAAAATGCCCGATATTCCGATATTAGGGAACGGGTTTTATAAAGTCTTGTATTTCCGAACCCCTTGAGGTACAAACGAAAAGAAAGATGGTACAAACGGGTACAAACGACGGTGAATCCAACCCCGCTTGCAGATTTTGATTATCTCAAAAAATGCCCGAGATTCCGATATTAGGGAACAAGTTTTTTTAAAGTTCTGTATTTCCGAACCCCTTGAGGTACAAACGAAAAGAAAAATGGTACAAACGGGTACAAACGATGGTGAATCCAACCCCGCTGGCAGATTTTGATTATCTCAAAAAATGGCCGAGATTCCGATATTAGGGAACAGGTTTTTTAAAGTCTTGTATTTCCGAACCCCTTTAGGTACAAACGAAAAGAAAAATGGTACAAACGGGTACAAACGATGGTGAATCCAACCCCGCTGGCAGATTTTGATTATCTCAAAAAATGCCCGAGATTCCGATATTAGGGAACGGGTTTTTTAAAGTCTTGTATTTCCGAACCCCTTGAGGTACAAACGAAAAGAAAAATGGTACAAACGGGTACAAACGACGGTGAATCCAACCCCGCTTGCAGATTTTGATTATCTCAAAAAATGCCCGAGATTCCGATATTAGGGAACGGGTTTTTTAAAGTCTTGTATTTCCGAACCCCTTGAGGTACAAACGAAAAGAAAGATGGTACAAACGGGTACAAACGATGGTGAATCCAACCCCGCTTGCAGATTTTGATTATCTCAAAAAATGCCCGAGATTCCGATATTAGGGAACAAGTTTTTTAAAGTCTTGTATTTCCGAACCCCTTGAGGTACAAACGAAAAGAAAGATGGTACAAACGGGTACAAACGACGGTGAATCCAACCCCGCTTGCAGATTTTGATTATCTCAAAAAATGCCCGAGATTCCGATATTAGGGAACGGGTTTTTTAAAGTTCTGTATTTCCGAACCCCTTGAGGTACAAACGAAAAGAAAGATGGTACAAACGGGTACAAACGACGGTGAATCCAACCCCGCTGGCAGATTTTGATTATCTCAAAAAATGGCCGAGATTCCGATATTAGGGAAGAGGTTTTTTAAAGTCTTGTATTTCCGAACCCCTTTAGGTACAAACGAAAAGAAAAATGGTTCAAACGGGTACAAACGATGGTGAATCCAACCCCGCTGGCAGATTTTGATTATCTCAAAAAATGCCCGAGATTCCGATATTAGGGAACGGGTTTTTTAAAGTCTTGTATTTCCGAACCCCTTGAGGTACAAACGAAAAGAAAGATGGTACAAACGGGTACAAACGACGGTGAATCCAACCCCGCTTGCAGATTTTGATTATCTCAAAAAATGCCCGAGATTCCGATATTAGGGAACGGGTTTTTTAAAGTCTTGTAATTCCGAACCCCTTGAGGTACAAACGAAAAGAAAGATGGTACAAACGGGTACAAACGATGGTGAATCCAACCCCGCTTGCAGATTTTGATTATCTCAAAAAATGCCCGAGATTCCGATATTAGGGAACAGGTTTTTTAAAGTCTTGTATTTCCGAACCCCTTGAGGTACAAACGAAAAGAAAAATGGTACAAACGGGTACAAACGATGGTGAATCCAACCCCGCTGGCAGATTTTGATTATCTCAAAAAATGCCCGATATTCCGATATTAGGGAACGGGTTTTATAAAGTCTTGTATTTCCGAACCCCTTGAGGTACAAACGAAAAGAAAGATGGTACAAACGGGTACAAACGACGGTGAATCCAACCCCGCTTGCAGATTTTGATTATCTCAAAAAATGCCCGAGATTCCGATATTAGGGAACGGGTTTTTTAAAGTCTTGTATTTCCGAACCCCTTGAGGTACAAACGAAAAGAAAGATGGTACAAACGGGTACAAACGATGGTGAATCCAACCCCGCTGGCAGATTTTGATTATCTCAAAAAATGCCCGAGATTCCGATATTAGGGATCAGGATTTTTAAAGTCCTGTATTTCCGAACCCCTTGAGGTACAAACGAAAAGAAAGATGGTACAAACGGGTACAAACGATGGTGAATCCAACCCCGCTGGCAGATTTTGATTATCTCAAAAAATGCCCGAGATTCCGATATTAGGGATCAGGATTTTTAAAGTCCTGTATTTCCGAACCCCTTGAGGTACAAACGAAAAGAAAGATGGTACAAACGGGTACAAACGATGGTGAATCCAACCCCGCTGGCAGATTTTGATTATCTCAAAAAATGCCCGAGATTCCGATATTAGGGAACAGGTTTTTTAAAGTCCTGTATTTCCGAACCACTTGAGTTACAAACGAAAAAAAAGTTGGTACAAACAGGTACATATGGAGTACTAACATATGCAAAAAAAAAAAACCCGATATCTTGAAGTCGGGTTCTGAGCATTTTTCAACCCCCCGTATCTCCGAACCCCTTGAGGTACAAACGAAAAAAAAGTTGGTACAAACAGGTACATACGGAGTACTAACATATGCAAAAAAAAAAACCCCGATATCTTGAAGTCGGGTTCTGAGCATTTTTCAACCCCCCGTATCTCCGAACCCCTTGAGGTACAAACGAAAAAAAAGTTGGTACAAACAGGTACATACGGAGTACAAACATATGCAAAAAAAAAAAACCCGATATCTTGAAGTCGGGTTCTGAGCATTTTTCAACCCCCCGTATCTCCGAACCCCTTGAGGTACAAACGAAAAAAAAGTTGGTACAAACAGGTACATACGGAGTACTAACATATGCAAAAAAAAAAAACCGGCCAAGTGCGAGTCAGACTCGCGCACCGAGGGTTCCGTACAAACCTGTAGGTATATAAGTAAATGGTAGTATAGACCTGAGTATTTGATATTAATTTCAATTTATGACCTATTAAAAAAAAACTACTTACTAGATCTCGTTCAAACCAATTTTCAGTGGAAGTTTGCACCGTAATGTACATCATATATTTTTTATAGATTTATCATTCTCTTATTTTAGAAGTTACAGGGGGGGGGACACACATTTTACCACTTTGGAAGTGTCTCTCGCGCAAACTATTCAGTTTAGAAAAAAATGATATTAGAAACCTCAATATCATTTTTGAAGACCTATCCATAGACACCCCACACTTATGGGTTTGATGAAAAAAAAAAAAATGAGTTTCAGTTCTAAGTATGGGGAACCCCCAAAATTTATTGTTTTTTTTCTATTTTTGTGTAAAAATCTTAATGCGGTTCACAGAATACATCTACTTACCAAGTTTCAACATTATAGTTCTTATAGTTTCGGAAATAAATGGCTGTGACATACACGGACAGACAGACAGACAGACAGACAGACAGACAGACAGACAGACAGACAGACAGACAGACATGACGAATCTATAAGGGTTCCGTTTTTTGCCATTTGGCTACGGAACCCTAAAAACCCGATATCTTGAAGTCGGGTTCCAGGTTCACACAGGTCAACCAGGGCTATCCTCTGAACATCACTATGAATATGTATTAAAATGGAAACAATATCTTGCAACACTGTGATTGCATCTAACATGTTGGTTTTCACCTGGACCAACGGTTGACATGGAAAAATCATGGTAAGCAAAAGAGAGATGAGATCAAGATCAAATACAGAAATTTGTACTGGCTCATGGGCAGAAACTGTATTATCCGTGGACAATAAACTCCTCATTTACAACTCCATTTTAAAATCTATCTGGACATAATATGGTTTCCAATTGTGGGGAGTAGCCAGCAAAAGCAACATCATCTGCCTTCAAAGAGTGCAGAGTTGTCAAAGTTGTAAAAATACTGAATAGATTACCAATTTTAATCCTGAGATGATACTCACCAAGCTTACCATTATAACTATACCTAGGTATACATTGTAAATGCATCTGACTGCCTAAGACTGCACATTGTTCTTCTATAGACTAGGTAGGAACATTTGTCACGATTTTGCTGGCACATACGAGTAGGTATGCCACTCGTCCATAATTTCTTTTGTCCCAAAAATTATACATTCATGACATTACACAACAGCCACATCTCTTCTAATTTGAGAGTGGCTCATGTAAAATGTCAGCCACTCGGCGAATCGGTTACGGCGTTTCATGTGACGCAACAACCGTTACCAATTCACACGGTGTGGCCCGGTGGGGTCTGGTAGGTTTGTTATTCCTTAGAGCCCAACTCGGTGAAGTTATTCGGCTTTGGGAGAAACATCCTCGGTTGGATTGGATTTGTTGTAGGCGTTTCATAATTGAGACGTTTAGCGGCAGTTTCCCACGGTTCGATTGTTATTCTGATCTCGATGTCGAGTAGCGTCGTGCGTGGCCGTCGAAGCGACTGATACCGCCTGCGTGAGACTGTTACGTTTTCCTAAATGGAACTGTAAATTGATAGATTACGGACGGAGGCTTATGTCCGCAGAAAGCAGAGGCGTTAACCTAATTGGCGGAACTTGTTTGATCCAAATGAGGTACCCAGTAACTTAACTACCTATAGGTACACAGTGTTCGTATACCTATTGCGGCCTTATCTATATGGGCCGTGGTTTCCTCATTGGGCCACCGATTGCACCCGTATGCCTGATCGTGGACCTAATTAAACCTACCAGTTTATGTTGAGCTTCCCCAGGTTACTGTTAGTTAACTTCACTTTATTCATCACGAACACGAGGATTATTTTGCAAACTTTTAACGGTTCCATCAGTATTGGGGAGCGCGGGAGTGACTCAACAAGTACCTATGTTGTACCTATGTATAACTGGTTCAACATTGTGAACACAATTCTGTGTTGTTGTAATATGGGCCTACAGCCTAGACTAGACGCCATGGACTATCTAGACTCAATGTTTGCATTGCCCCGACTACGAGTACCTAGGTAGGTATTTGTGAATTCCGTAAAGGTGCGTTCCCATAGCGCCGTGATAGTACCAACGCACCGTGGGAAGTGTCCTACGGCGCGGTACGGCCCGTGAAATCACAGAATCAATGAGCCGCCGCCATGCCAGTCGTTCTCACCAGGGATTTTATGGATATGAAATTTTTACCTGGATTAAGGATAATAAATAATAGGTAGGTATACCGGTTTCAGATACGGTGGATTTGAAATTGTTTCACAAAGATTCAGTAACTGATTAATATCACAGCTCATATTAGTTTTTTAGGGAATTTTATGTGTAAAGGAAACTACAAAAGGTAGGTAACGATTAGACTTTATTTTTAGGTTATAATTTGGTACTACAATCAAGTGCGTCTCGACCGGGATAAAACTAGTCATAACGCGTAGCTCCGCTCCTATCCGAAATTATTCGAAACTTTTATCAGATTCGGTTACGATTTTGGATAGATTTATATTTCGTTTATTCGATGGTTTCGGTTACGGAGCTCCATAAAATCCCTAACTCAAACGCGCCACAGACTACTCCGCGCTAGCGCCGCGCCCGGGCGGACACGCGACATGGCGCGTGCTACCGCGGGCCGCTGATAGTATTTCTTTGTCGGCGTTATGACTAGACGCGGCTAGTGGAAACGCACCTTTATACGGGTTAAGCATACTTTATATCAATAATTGAAATACCAGCTTATTGGGTTTCTTTCTTATGCAAACTTTTGTTTATATATATTAACACGTAAATTGACGTCGTAAAATTTTTTCATATTGGTACCTATATTTAGGATGGCCGCGGAAAGTTGTGAAAATAACGAAATCTTTGGCTGTTTCGATAAAAGCTATCTATGGTCAGTTATACCACAGTATTACCATGTTATACCTACAACCAAATGGACTTTATTTATCGATTAGGTCTTTAAATATTGTGATTAGGTAGGTATGGCGTTTTTGACAATACCGAAACTATATTGCCGTCATCGTGCCGATTTGAATCAAGCAAAACCGAGCAGCTCAGTCGTGCGCGCAGGGTCATCGACCCGGACTTCAACAATCAAATTTGTAGGGCCCTCCGACCCCCACCTTACATGTTGTTCCAGCATTTATTTGCATAGGAACAATCTATCCTTCTCTCTGTAAAACATGCATTTGTAGGTATTTGGGACATCATTGTTTGCGTCAGAAGTTTAAAATTTTCCAAAAGAATTGCCAGGCGCCGATGTAGAGTCAACGTTGGACTTGGATGACTTCCAAAGCAGCGTGTAGTTGACTGCCATGTTTGTTGTAGGTACACTGTAAACACCTGCCTTAGTCAGCTATTCTCTTTTGTTTGTCTTTTCTGTACCTAGTATGTCAAAAGTAGTTACGTGAGAAAGAAATAGGTAGTACCTACCAATTACATCCAGGTAACTATCTAACTGGAAAGTAATGTACCTACCTAGTTTCCAAGATTGATAACGTACGAATTAGGTAGGTACCTAGACATATTTGTAGTCACAGATTACAGAATACTTCAGATCGAGCGCGCGGAACACGGGCGTGAGGCCAACACACCAAATACAGATTCAAAAGTAAATACAAACTTGAGTCAGTACGAAACAAGGCTTCGTATTGTAAGTACGTCACAAGGGGCAAAATTGTTCTTAAACGTTCTGCCGTCCTGCATTTTGAAATATTGTAAAAATTGATCCCAAAAACAAAAAAAGGAAGACGGAATGTCGTTTCATAGGTAATTATAGATATTTTCACTTATTTGTATTATTTTTTCGTGTATTTGTTACTGATCACTAGGAACACAAAATCTCAACAAAAATCAGTTGGTGTTGCTAGGTTACATCGAAAGTATTTTCCTTGAAGTCGTTGTATTATGGGGCCTTGTAAGATCGATCGATTTAACAAAAATACATAGGCAAGAGAAATTTATTGGTACCATATGAAAAAGTAAATGGCGCTTATAGTTTATGTGAACGGGCTGAAAATTAGAATTTATAGGTAACTGATGATGACCCTGATTCCAAACGCCATTTTTTGAATGCTTCCGAATAGAACCAAAAAATAAAAAGGAATCCTTATGTTGTGACTCCGTCCGTCTGTCCGTCTATCACAGCGTTACATTTCAGCAACCAGTAATGCTTTTGGTATTGAAGATAAGTTTTAAATATTGCTTACTCAAACATTGAATATGAAACATGTTTTTTGTATAAGGTGCCGAAATTATGATGAAGCATATAAAAAAAAAACATAGGGTGGAGTAGAGTAGGTTAGGGTAAAGAGTAGGGCACCACGCAAACGAAGTCGAGTCGATATGGCAGAAAAACGTTTGTCAGGTCAGCTAGTAAAGTAATATAAAATATCATTTTATTAAACATACATACATTTTATTGAGCTTAATAAAAATAGTAATAGACAAATATATATTAATATAAGATTTCATTATATAGCAAAATTAGAAACGAATGCTAGAGTTATAGGTGACAAAAGTTAGTGCAGAATAAAGGCTGTTGAACTCAATTTCACATAGGATGAGTCGTCAAGGTCAAGGGCTTTTTACCAATATCTTGTGAAATTCTATTTGATTACTCTGAAATAGAACTCTCAATATTTCATGAAACCTCGCTCTATCATAGTATAGTATTCCTTTATTACCTATATCGAAATGAACATTAACCATTAAGAAATCTAATAAAATACCATGTGTCACCGAAGTCATGCTATTTGAAATCCACTATAATGTATGTTACCTATTTCTATTTTTTTTTTTCTTAATTGAACTTGGCAAATTCTTTATTTTTTAACATGGATTATTAGTATAATGCTGGTAATTTGGTCATATTTTTATTGACTTAATCCATTCTCAAATCACAAGCCTGTTCAGAATTTATTTATTTGAAAGTATTGTTTTAAGTTGATAATAACTATCCAATAAAAAAACGTGGGAGTTTTTTCTTCATTATCCTGGCAGCCCTACACGCAGCCTGGCAGCCCTAAATGCAGCCTGGCATCCCTAAACGCACACTGTCACACGTGTTCCTACAGTGCTCTCACGCACACATAGCTAAATACGAGCCTCACAGTGCTTGTCCCGTACATTACATCTGAGTATTCTGTAATCTGTGTTTGTAGTATTATTAACACCTAGAACCCTAGGTGAAGCACCCCCTACCAAAATAATTGTAACTTTATTAATTTGAAAATTTTTCATTGATATTCGTCTGGTTTTTCGAATAAATTGGTATGTTTCACGAGTAGGTACCTACGCGGGATATTGTAGGTTGTAGGGTTCTATCTAGGGCTAATTCCGTTGCATACCTACCTACTGTGGTTACATAAGTTACATTGTGACCTCAATAGTTAGGTAAGTTTACCTCATAGACAGTAGACAGCATCCGTCTCTTCCGTCTGCATAGGCAGTAGGTAGGTTACACAGGGCAGAGCGATTACTAGGTAGGTACGATTACAGATATATAGGTATATTATCCTTTCCTAGGTAGGTTATCATTATAATATGAATGCTGTTCGTTAGTCTCGCTAAAACTCAAAAAAAAGATTTTTCTTCACTCGAATAAAGGGTTTAAAAAAGGAAAACATCGGAAAAAAAAAATCTGTAATCTGTGCCACCAACAATAACAACCTACTTAGACGGAAATATTTTTTTTTATTAGTATCGTCACAAAATTTACAGTAGGTTTAGTTACTCAAATATCTAGCCTAATAAAAATAAATCAATATCGATATCATTGTGTACCTTATTTGGTATCCATTTAATTACTTTTGTAGACCTTAAAATAAGTTTAAAACAGTTGACGTAGCTTGTTTACAATTGATTCAATACCAGCTGTCATTGGCTGAACTACTAAATTACTCTTCGGAACGAGTTGCTTGAAAAGCGTTTACGTGTATACCAAACTGACCTCTGACCTTACATTCTTGTTACACGTGAACTATCGGGCCCGATAGGTGAAAGGAGCTGGTTTTGGTTCCACGCTGATTTGCAGTTTTAGGTAGGTAGGTACCTATCTCTTTACAGTACGGTACAATTGGTACGAACAAAGTAGGTAGGTACCTACCATCGCTCAGTTGTATGACCTAGAGACACACCTCTAACCTAACCATGTAATCTAGTAGGTATTAAGTAGGTACCTACTTTGTTTTTACTGCGAAGTAAATTTATTATTATTTGGATTTTCCTATACAGAGAAAATATGGTAATTAAACGGATGAATGATAATACTTATTTATGAGGTAAAATTGTTTTTTTAAGGAAGATATCTAATCAGAGAGGATTGTGTATCATGCGGCTGCGCTCTATTCATATTACTCTCAGTCCCAAGTGGGCCAGCGACTTTGTGACCATCGCCAAAAGGTCGACCCCAATCTTTTATGAATATTTTTAAACGTTGCATTTTATTTAGTATTTTTATACTCGTTCCGAAGCAGTTGTGACGATTTAGTAAAATAAACACGCGTGAAGGAATGTGGGGCGAAATTGGAAAGCATCGTGTTGTTGTTACTCCTACGTATATGACTGTTTTTATTATTTAACTGGGTGATATGTTTTTCTTTTTATTAATTATATTTATCTTTTCATTCAAATTTCAACACAAAAATATACAATCAAAATTAAACATGTTAATATAACCAAACATAGCTACCAAAGCGATTGACGAAACTTACTTCGGGATTATTGATCTTTAACCCTCCATTGTTCGTAGTTAGGTACATATTTTAAAAACGTATAATTAGCCTGCTGCGGTTTCACCCGAGTTCGGTTTTGCCTTATGAAATGTAGCACAACTTTTTTGGATTGAAACTTAAAGTAAGCAGGTAGGTATACGGTACCGTTGGTAAGATAGTTAACCTTTAACTGTGGACGTGGGGTCTCACAGACCCCTCGCACTTTGCAATTTCTGGAAATAACATACACCAGGTAGGGTCGTTGCGCTGGATAGCGACCGATTAGCTGAGTTGCTAACTTTGGTAAGTCACCACATACGCTATATACGCGCAAAATAGTGAGCGCCGATGTAAATGGGTCCCAAATATAGTCAAGTTTTAAAACAAAGTATAAAACATCACACTTTCATTCATAAATTATGCAAAATGATTGGAAAACCGGAAAAATACCGAAAGTGTTAGTTAGCGACCACATATTTCAGTTTACGACCACTAAGAATGCTAGATAGCGACCACTATTTTAGAATATAAAAAATAAGTAATAAAACATTTTTTATTGATTTAAAATATATTTTTTTCCTTTTTAAACCAGACATAATTAAATAAACACAAATAGTATTAAATCATGCTCTCTACAGCGGCTCTTTGTGGACGTACGTAGGGAATAACAACGAGCAGTGCACACTTGGCGACACTTAAAAGCCAACCTTTAACCCGTTTTTCACCTGCATCCATCCTGCATCAGTGCAAAATCTGGTCCTCTTGTTTCGATAGTTTCACGTCACTCACGTCACGTCTCTTTTTTTTATACTGCTAAAGTAGCAAACAAGCGTATGGCCCGCCTGATGATAAGCAGTTACTGACCCTGGAATAATCTCTTCACACCCATTTTGAATCCCATGATGTACTTACTCCCTTGGGAAAACCACAGCGGTGAGCTCATTTCACAGCCTAAGCACCAACGATAGGATACTCGTCTGCTTCCTTCTCCCTTCCGCACAGTACGTGACTATTTAAGATCCAATGTGTAAGGATTGACTCCCAGTCGATGGCGAAAGGTGCGATGGTAGAAGAAGCTGTAAGTATTAAATCAACAATTCTTCAGAATATTGTCCGTTGTATAAGCGGTAGACACACATAAGGAGGCAGTTTCTCCTCAGATTAAAGGCCCTAAATCCCTTGTGAGCTCGGGATTGTCAACAATTCTGATGGCACGTCCCTGAACACAATTTAAACGCCCAAGCTGATATCCAGGTGCTCCAACACACAGATGGCAGCAGTACTCCATATGGAGCCTTAATTGCGATTTATAAAGTTGAAGTTTTCGCTCCGATGAGATGCACTGCTTCGCTCTATTAAGCACATCGGGATCCTTGTCATGTTATACTTCATGATTTGTGGGACGTGTTCTGGAATTGTGGAGCCACAGCCAATGGGGTTTTCTTAGCGGTGAACGCGCAGGCTTGTGTCTAAGTGGGATTAAAATGGACTAGGTTTCGTTAGTGTACTTTCGATTTCAGACAGAATCGTTCGCGTATTTCCTCCACTTTGGAACGAGCGATATTTGCACGGTCCGTGTAATTATCGTCCCATGTACTGTCGTCGTTAATAGACAGCCTATCATTGATATGCAGGAGGAACATTGTTAGGGATAACATGGAGCCTTGCGGGTCGCCAGCATTCATTAAGTATCTGCAGATATTCCTCACCCTGAGTCTCAATGGCGAGTGACAAACGGTGTGTGAGATACACTAGAAGGTCACCACACCTGTGTGAATCCTCCTGGTGATCCTTTAGGTATAGGTTCACATGGGTAGAACGAAGACGGGACTTCCATTTTCGAGTAGGAGAGCGAGAAAAGGCGCGTTAGTATATGACACAAATCAGGAGCAAACTATTTCAACACCATTGCCGGTATACCGTCTGGCTACCTCGACATATGGATGTCTACAGAGAGCAATATTTGCTGAACTTCCCGTTGACCATATAACAATCTCCCGCATGGAGCTGTCACACTGCGGGATGGTAGGCGGTGTGTCGTCCACAACATCCAAAGTCGAGTAAGAGGCAATGACAGAGCAGGTCAGCCTTTACCTTAGCACTATGGGCTAAGTTCCCGTCCAGTTTACATAATGGTGGGAAGGACGACTGGCAAAAGCTTCCTTCAACAGCTTTGGCAAGAGACCAAAAAGATGACAGGCTCGTCCGTCTTTCGCTAATTCTGATGACGAAATCGAACATAGCCCTGGCAAACATTAGCTTACTCTTCCCACTGTCGGTACCGTCGTTCACGGATTCCCATATGCAAGGCAAGTTAGGCAAGTGTGTATTCCCTGTCCTTCGATTGTCATGAAGAGCTTCTTTTAGGTCTTCTCGGAAGTATTGGACAGTCTCTTTATTCCTTTTAGTTATTTGCAGAAATTCAAAGGATTCATCTTGAAAAAAAAATACAATCAGTTAAATAATAAGAATATTGAAACTTCTTAATTGATTTAACTTTTAATTAATCAACTAATCACGTGGTTGAATACTGAACATACTAAAGCAGCTTATTTTAGTTTTCAGCTATCATTCTTTTCGTACTAAATCTTGGTGGTCGCAAACTACCATCGTAATTTTCGAACTGTATCTGTTAGCGACCACCTATTTGGTACAAATGTTTGTGAGTGAATTAGACAAAGTTTTATTATGAAGCCATGTGGTCGTATACTGAAGATATGCATCTTAAGGCTTTAAAAACTCCAAATACTAAATTGTGTAATCATAAATAAAGCATTGAGAATATACTAAGCAAAACAAAATAAGACTGTATGAGTCAGAATACGACCACCTGGTCGCTTTCTAACACATTGATAAAATATTCATTTCAGTAACCGACCACTGGATTTTAAATTAAAATAATTAAAAAAAATACTAAATTACAATTAAACAATTGAAATTTGTACATAATTGAAGTAACCATGCATCTAATTTGACTAAACAACTTATTCTAAGTAACAAAACTTACCTTCGAATGCCGCGCACCTTGCTATTTTTTTTGCTCATTCACTGCATGTCCAGACACACTGAATCAACACGTGAACTAAACGTCCTTTTTTTTGTTTTGGGTTCAGCGGTTGATATCAAATCTAGTTTCTTTTAATTATATAACTATTAAAATAATATTAAAGGCATTCTTTTCATTTTTATCTCCTAAAGAAAAGTTATTATCTTCAATTAAAGAAACCTAGGCAGGCAAGTGGTCGCCAACCAGAACTGGTCGCGAAACCGGCGCAATGACCCTACTTCCACGTGGTCCCCGCAGTTGAACAGCTTAGTAGCTATTATTGTTACCAGAAATAGATAACTAACCAGGTATTATACTTAATAATCGGTATCATTTTTATTAATTATAAGCAAGTAGGTAGGTAGGTACGTCACTTTTTTTATAAAACACTTTTTTTTTTTTCATTTCTACCGACGGTATAAGTATAACTCCCTTTTGAAATGCATTAACCTTAAAGATACTAGCTAGATGAAATATCTTGAAATGTGACGTCTGCGTGTGTGTGAGTGAGATTGAAGTAGATAGAGCAAACTATGGTGAGTCACTCACTACTCACTATGCACTACAAACCTTTGTGTTAGTTTGTAGGTACTAGCTGTCCGCCTCGGCTTCACCCCCGTTCTCGTTATAAAAAAATAGCCTTTACCTTCTCCTTACTGTATTTGCGCGGCAAATTTCAGCGTGAAATGGTAACAGAGTTAAATTAACTTGGCATTTATAGTATTAGTAAACGTAATATGTACACGTATCTCTATACGTGTATTTAATTTACTGTATCAGAAACGCACTTACAACAGAGTGTCGATGCACGTTTTCTCGTCGATCTTGTAATTTTTTGATAGCTGCGTAAACTGTTGGAAGTGAAAGTACTTTTATTATGCGACCAACTCTGAACGCAGTAATTGAAAACTTACTCAGTATAAGTATTATTAAGCATTGAGCTATTATAACTACGTATAGAGAAGACGCCCATCACACACAACTATTTGTTTCATACAAGTGAGGCCATCCGGCCACACTGTTGCTGTAGATCGATGAACGAAACGCGTAAGTGCCGTGAAAATCACGGGAAAATACTCCTAAAAGCGTTCTGATAGCGCTACGTGTTTCTAGTGTCTGCTTAGTGTTTCACGCTAAAGAGAACTTTAGTCGACTCTAAAAAAATGGGACATAACCTTTGCTTATGATAGCTTCTCTATATGTAGTAGCTCAATAATATTAAGTAGAAAATACACGCTGCAGTTTGGAAATAATTTAGGAAAGGTACCTATATCTTATCTAGTAAAGTGATGTTGCTCAGCCGGAGACTTATGGCCGTGACCGAGGCACGGCATATATCGAGGCGGAGGCGAACCTTAAATATTCATACAAGGCAGCCAGCCAACATACACCGGTCTATCAATATTAATATCTTGCCACACGGGTGATAGAAAAGCGCTTCACTAATAAATTGTCCGGGAAAACCTGCAATACCCTTCAAAAAACAGTAGCTACCTACTACAGATAGTTAGGTAGTCTAACCTAAGGTAGGTATTTCGCCGAAACCTCTTTGCAGTAGTAAGTGTATCAAGAATTTAATCGATGTTATCACACAAATACCTATTTCACAGTAGTTGTGCAGTGTATCCTAGGAAAGCTGCGGTTAGTTCATGCTCAGCAATATTTTAGACTAGATTAATTAATAAGGTTGTACAATATTTGCATACCTAAAATGTCTTCTCGTTAATGAACATTGTGTTGCGTTGACTACATAGTAAGTATATCGAGTCTTGGTGATTAACCCGAGGTAATGAACTTACGATCGCAGCATGATACGTCGCAACTCATCTATCTTGGCATGATTGCATTTTTTTATGTACATGTTTTGCTGTAAGTCGACCTCGGGACAGGTTTTCTATTTCGATTAGAATTTGCTTGCGAGTTATCAGTTGCTTACTTACCAACCTGTATAATAAACACGTCGTTGAACGTGTGAGTGATGTATTAAGAGTAACTGCCTTACTGAGAGACGAAAGTTATTATTTAATGACAGATTAAAGTATCTCTATCTTTGTTTAATGAATACATATAGAGAGGGACAGGTCTAGAGACAACGAATCATTACACTTAATTGATGTCTCTGAGTACGGCAGTAAGACAAATATCTATGTAGTTAAAGTTAGGAGACGTATTAGTCTTGTCTGACGTTAATTATGTATTATGCTCCTAAAGAAAATGTTGCAGTAAATGGATTGAACTTGATGAAAGGATGAATGGACGTAACTCCTTAGCCTTTAATACGAGGTTAAGTATAATAGAGATTATTTTGTTTTTGAATCCTCTAAGCCTGAAAGCTTGTATATTTTTTCCTTTCAGTTTATTTTTCAATCTACTAATATACCTACTTACTATGAATTCAATATAGAGGTCGGATTGCATAATGGTTCACCTGAGTGTAGCGGTTAAGTACCGTCTATGTTGTTTATTCAGACGAAATTTGTTTTTTTTTATAACTAATATATTTTATAGGTACCTACCTGGCATGAAACTGAAAACAAAGTTGGAAGCTGAATGAACTGCTGTTAACTAGGAACATTGTAGTAGTAGTTTGTAGTTTCATATGGAGAACCAATGGCGCTACGCTCTGGCGTCATCGGTGCTTACACACTGTAAATAAAAGTATCCATATCAATGAAATAAAGAGCCTATAGTGTTGTGAATTTATCCATTGGCGGCTTGGTGGTTTGCTTTCCTAAGTAGATCGATGACAGCTTCTATGAAGCAAATTCGATACGTAATAAAATCAAACTGCGCCTATACAAATTCCTCAATGGTGGAAGAACCCAACAGCAGCATAATGATCAATAATTTAATAACTGTTTCAAGTCAGGTTTTGAAGTGACCATGCATGCGTAACGCGTGGGCCCCAATATGTTAATAAAAAAACCGGCCAAGTGCGAGTCAGACTCGCGCACCGAGGGTTCCGTACAAACCTGTAGGTATATAAGTAAATGGTAGTATAGACCTGATTATTTGATATTAATTTCAATTTATGACGTATTAAAAATAAACTACTTACTAGATCTCGTTCAAACCAATTTTCGGTGGAAGTTTGCACCGTAATGTACATCATATATTTTTTATAGATTTATCATTCTCTTATTTTAGAAGTTACAGGGGGGGGACACACATTTTACCACTTTGGAAGTGTCTCTCGCGCAAACTATTCAGTTTAGAAAAAAATGATATTAGAAACCTTAATATAATTTTTGAAGACCTATCCATAGACACGCCAAACTTATGGGTTTGATGAAAAAAAAAATTAAGTTTCAGTTCTAAGTATGAGGAACCCCCAAAATTTATTGTTTTTTTTCTATTTTTGTGTGAAAATCTTAATGCGGACTCACAGAATACATCTACTTACCAAGTTTCAACATTATAGTTCTTATAGTCTCGGAAATAAATGGCTGTGACATACGGACGGACAGACAGACAGACAGACAGACATGACGAATCTATAAGGGTTCCGTTTTTTGCCATTTGGCTACGGAACCCTAAAAAGGTGACAAACTCCTATGTTAAAGCAAATAAGTATCTACTTAAAAACGTAATTAGATTTCATTTTAATCGTGACTTTTTACACTTTTTGATTATACAGAAATGAGACAGAGTGTACATTATAAAAGTCTCTTAACAATTCATTAAATTTTACTCGTATTCAATTCTGCTTATTAATTAATATTCATCTCATGTTAAGCTGCTGTAATTGTATACACATTGACAATGAAAACGTCCGGTTGTGTTGTGTCTTAAGTGGTAATTGATTTCAAGTCTTTGCGAACGGTCTGCATTAATTGGATTCGCGTGCACATCTGTCCTTAGGTTGGCCTTAAAGATTATTATATTATCTTTGCGACTGTACCTGAGTAAATATGCAGTTTATATTATAATAGTACTACAAGTTGACCAACCCTGTATTAGAACGAACAAAACAAAAAGAAATATTTAAATAGGTGGAGCCGTTTTTGAGTTTTAGCGAAACTAACGAACAGCAATCTTCAAATAGCGTATACATATTGCGCCGACCCCAAATGATTGGGAACAGAACAGGGCAGGTAGATGATGATGATGATTATTATTATTATTATCTCTCTTATTTATCATCACTGTTATCACCGTTCAGATTACTCTTATACACGCAGTCCGTAGTTCTTAAGAATCTTGTGAATATAATTATTGAATCTCTGGTATTGGGACGTCCAAATTAGATAACCGACTGGGTTTTAGCTGAAATTAATTGATATAAATTGTTGGATTCTGACTTTGTGTAGGTCACTTTATCAATCTTGATAGTAGGTGTTTTTGTGGTCTCACAATTGTGTTATTAGGCCTTACGGAAATCTGGTTTATTTGTTTGACATAATATTTTGTTACCGTCATAATTTGTCGTTAAAATATTGGGTATTTTTGGTTTGACTCAGTGAGGCGGAATATCGACACTCCTATCGTGAATTCTAAATCTTAAAACTCGTTTCCAAATTTTCTTGTTTATTCATATGTGTATCGTATTTATTCCGTCGCTCGATAATCTTCCTACATAACTCGAAAACGGTCACACTGCATTCCATAACAAGTTGAATCTCTAGTCCGTGGATAGTATAAAAAACAAGCTATTTCAGTCAGTTTGTGCGCTTAATTCTTTTCATTGACTGAAGGTAGGTTAGGTATATATATAGGTTAAGTATAGGTTTTGATGCTGGTTTTATCGTCTTTTAGAGAAATCCTGCAACAACCGACCTATGTATATTAAAAGATTGTAGATAAACCTTGATGTTTTGTAATCAAGTCGCATTTAGGAAGCTTACGTCGCTTATGCTGAGTGAACCATAAGAGATACATCGAATTAATTGTATTATAGAATTGTAGGTCTAAGAAAATAATAAGTAGCTAGGTACTTCATGAACCTATTTTCACCGACGTGGTATTATCCAATTCAACATGTAAATTAAATGTCCCTGAATTTTTGGAAACAGGGCAGGCAGATGATAATTTTGACTCTTAGCTCTATTTCTTAATCTGTCTAAACTTTATTGGTAAAAATTATCTACTATCGATCATAACGCAAAGAGATTGTGGCCTTATATTAAGTTTGAATATACTATAGTACCAAGTAACGCCAATATCCACTTAAAATCTTCTATGTCGACACACTATCGACCTACACCTCATTGTTGTATCGACAATGACTTAAAACTTGACGTAACACTCCATAGACACCAACTGCTTGAATAGCCTCTTATGCCCGGTTACAATAAACAAAAACGAATCGTTTTGCTTACCAATGGTAGGTTTTTTTATAACCAATTGCCAAACTGGGCATATAGATCATTTCGTAAGCTAATTTTACACGTGATAGCTACTTCCATATGGGAGGGTCTGCTATGCAAAGCTTTGAGGTCTTTGCTTAATTATTAGTAAAGATATAAGAGTCTTAATTATAATAAATCTTAACCGATAACGGTCCGTAAAACCGGGCATTAGTAAGCACCTTACCTATTCTAATTCTTTTCACTCGGCAACGCTAAGTATTTCATCATAGAATAGTATGTGGTGTAGGTAGATGTGCTAACGTATTCACAATATGGCCGTAAAGTCATGCTAATTGCGTTTTCATTACGACCTTGTCGATACGTTAAATTCCTGATGTTTACGGATTTGTATGTGAATATTATTGGCAATTAATACATATTATATTATAATATTACCTTGTTAGTGCCTGTTGAGGATATAATATTATTTTTAATAATAAACAATATCCTGGATTCCTGGAAGGTAACTTTTTCTGGGCTTTCATTTGAGGAAATACTGTTTTGAAAAAGCTTATTTTACTGGCATAAAGAGAGCGGAGAATATAAAATAATTCGAGGGTTTAAAAGTCCATTTGAAATGTACTCAAAGGGAAAACAGCCGTTTCGAATTAACTGATATGAATGATTCTGATTGAACTCATTCCAATAGATGTATTTAATGTTGCGAGACCGAGCCGACCATACACGGCAGCGCCACTGGAACTTTCCAACATTTCATTCATTCAAATACGTGTTTTAGCGTCCCTGTCCTGCCGCACATAGTTTGATTAATAGTGGAAGTGTGTCCAACTATTCCTCTTGAGAGCCAGATGCATTCTAGGCTTTGTTAAGTTCACACATTGTTTGTCATCTGGTATTGCTAATATCCTCATGCAACGGTAACCACTTCAGCTGGTACTTATGCCTGCTTCTCAGCCTTGACATCTAAAATATATAAGTCTATTTACATATTAGAAGTAGAGTCACGATCATAAATATTGAACCCATTTCCCAGATATGTTCTCCGAACACTCATAAGGCGATAAGGTCGAAAGCAGTTGCCCCTAGTAACGTCAGCGCATTGTTAATTGGTGATACGTTTGCTATAACATGTTTTTTTTTATAACACTAAGGTGGCAATTAAGCATACGGCCCGCCTGATGGTAAGCAGTTACCGTAGCCTATGGACGCTTGCAACACCGCATTACTCGCGCGTTGCCGACCCTGAAGAAATCTCTTCACACCCTTTTTGAAGAACCCCATGCTGTACTCCAATGGAAAAATCACGGCGGGGAGCTCATTCCACAATCTGAGCGTCCGCGGAAGAAAACTCATTTGAGTCCGCACAGTTCGAAATAATTCTAGTTTCAATATGTGAGGATGGACTCCCCGTCGATGGCGATCTTCGTCGATGTTCAACCTTAAATGGGTCCCAAATTAAAGAACGGAACTGTAACTTTATTATCTCGGTCATGTTAAAAGACCCAATTAAGGTGATTTAGGTACTTTATGTATTTACTGAACTAGGTATTATGAACCCTTTCTATAGGTAGGTAATAATGGTGTGGTAAATGCTTCATTTCTTCATCACCAAACATTGGTCATATAAGATTGACTGGATAAATCTGTTTACCTGAAGGACTTGATTATTGAGAGTGTAGAGATAACTTGGACGTCTGTTAGAAGCTATTTTTGTTTTATTCGTATCGCTAGGTACTTATCTTCGCGCGCTATTAATGGGGTCTTATTATATTAAAGGATTTATTCGGAGAAATAATCAATCGTGGCTGAAGATTTTCCTAAACTAATCTCTGCAAGTCTATCTTGCTTAAAGAGTTATGAATTTGATATACTTATTCAAGCACTTTGTTATCCTTATTGTTAGTGATTTGCACATATAAATAAGTACACATTATGCAGAAATAATTAATGCAGGTTCTTACAGAATAAATTGCTCTCATATATTAATTTCCATTATCTCGGAAACAAGTGAATAATGACAATGGATTCATTAGCAAGGCGCCAGTCGATCGTAAACAAATAGGTATCTTTGTTGGGTTATACCAAATTAATTAAATCACCAGTGTTTGTTTAGTTAAGTAGGTACTGGAGTAATTCATACTTTTGTTCATTGAAAAATATGGTTCCTAAATTAGGCAGCAGTTTTAACAGAACGATTAAATATGACAAACTTTCCCGACGTTTTCATGTAATAATTTATGATGTTAGTTCTAAACAACACCCTACTAACTTTACTAACGGTACTTTAGAAAACAGAGTTGCGCCGGGACAACACCAGATATCAGCACACACAATAAACACTATATTGTTATAATGTACTCATGTGTTCCATTCAGACAATACACAGTTCGCAAGCACGCACTGAACATGGCGTCGGGTTTCATTGCAAACGCATAATATTTTACTATGAAAACGTGATGTTTTTGCGCTAGCACCTCAGGTGAACCGATACTTACCCTGAGTATGCATCTTATTGAGCTAAGTTAATATTTAATGTGCTGATTAAGAGGTTATTACGGTGAGCCGGCTCCATACAAAACGAATATTCTTATTTCGGATATCATCAAATTAAACTCAATGAAATGTAAACATAATGTTGGGAAAATTGCGAAATGTTCCCAAATCTCTAAACCGCAAGTAAAAATACACGAGCCCTCTTCCTATACTTATAGGCTGCATTCCGAATTAATGATATAATCGCTGTAATCGATTTGAGCTTGCTTAAACCCGTACCGAATTGAGTAATGACAGATTACGGTGTCCCGTGAAACGTCATAGATGACGTCATGATATCCGCCATATTGCGCTCACACCGACCATGCCCTAAACTGATATCACCGTGAGCGCTGTCAAAAGTGACGGTTTATTATTGTGTTTTCGGCAGAATTCTAATAAGATTCTTGGTTTTCTATTTGGCAAAGATACTTTTTATGATTTTAAGAGAGAAAAATAATAAAGAACGCGAATATTCCTTTTTGCGAGTCAAATTAAAAAAGATCTAAGGAGTCCTAGCGCATTGTTAAATCAGATTTTAATTAAATTCTCAAATGTTCTGTTTTGAATACTGTGAGCGCGATAACGGGCGTTCCGAATTGTTAACAGTTCTTAGCTGTCAATATCGTGATATCTAACTCGGTACGCAAATTATTGCTGTAAGCACTGTGAGCGATATTATTTAATTCGGAATATAGCCATAGTAATATCGGATAGTTTTGATATTAGTTATTTAGATGGTGTAAAAAAAATTTTTTTTTCAATGTAAGAATTCATACTTCGTTTTGTATGGGTTGTAGCTTGCAGTAGTGCCTAGGTAATGTCCGGTAGTTTGCTTGGGAGCACATCTTGCATTAGGTTGTTTCCTGACTAGTCGGTACAACTTCTCGACGGTCCCTACGTACAAACGGACATGTTCCATACATGTTTTTTTTTTGTACGTATGGACCGTCGATCTGTGTGTTCGTTTTATTCAGTACGTAAAGTAAAACTGCTTTACGCGGCAAGCATTGATTTTCCTTTTTCCACACTCTGCGCCAGGTGGAAATGGCTCTTTTCGGCTCATTGCCTTCATTGCATTCGCTCCATACGCTTGTTCACACTGAATAATCGAGTGCTCTTAGCTAAGCGACATTGGAATGTGAACGTGTTTGAAAATGTACCTTATTTTCAATTCACATGTGGTTTTCGGGAAATCTCTTTCTCTCCCCTGAAGAGATTTTGAAAAGGCTACTATTTCACACCGTTTTAATACTATTCATGAAATATTGTGATAAACTTCCTGGCTTTTATCATGTGGTAGTTAATTAATCATGGAAAAATAAAGCTTCTGTAAGTACTCGGTGTGTAAATAATGGCCTGTAATGGTAAAATTAGTTCCGTGAGTTTCCCGTGAGAGGCGCTGTGCCAATTCCTATAGAGAAATGTAAACGCAATCGTGGTAGCGTTTCCAAACGTCAATTAACCCGATTTACAATACTTCGCGCTTCAGTTTGCATAACATTTTAAATTTAATTTTTCGGAAGCACTACGTATACATAACACTAATGGAAATGCCCGGATTCCCTGGTGCACGTTTTAAATTAATAAACTTTGAGATGTTTTGAAGACATAAATAATGCGCGGAGCAATTTAAATATAGCTCCTTGTCTGAGGCATTGCATTACAAACAATAAAGTGGACAAGAAAAGGAAATGGAAATCAAGGCCTTTTAGATGTACATATTAAAATCACGCTCAGTGTGGCTCGTTCAAGTGTATTTTATACACAGAAACTATTTTTTTGGTGCAATATTTCAATATTGACTGATAGACATGCAAATGTCGATGTAATTTTCAAATCAATCTCGATTAGATTACATTTGAACAGGAGCGATATTTAGAAAACTATATCATTTTTATTAAATCCATGCTTTCCTAGGTGAACTGTTCAGTTTATTTAAGGAACTGATTATTATCGTATAATATAACTAGCTTCTGATCTACGGCTTCACCCTGTTCCCAGGATAAAAATTTGCCTATGTCCTTCGCCATATCAGCAATCCGCGAGCGAAAAATCAAGACGATCCGTTGCTCCGTTAAGAATGAAGAACTTGAAGGACAAATAAACACATAATTTTGTTTGCATTATACATGTCATTAATTTTTGATGTTCCTAAATTATACCCCATAGCTTAGTTATTAAAATATTCATTGGCAGATTCTAACTTGCAATGCTAACCTTAGCAAATTTCCGCTGACTTGAAGTTGAACACATGTTCTCAATATTCAATGAAAAGAGCGTCTGGATAATGACGGGTTGTATGCATCGCTATTTCCTAGGTATATATATACATTACTACATAATACCGACAGGTATACAGGCAGAATGTGGGTAGAGTACTGCACCGGTCGGATATTGCGCTCTTATGGCGTCGTCGGTTCGCTTAATGCGTTTCCGATGTGACGCAAATGGGATGTTTGTACCTCCGCAACGCCTCGCGCCATACTGGCACAACTCTTGACAGGTGCGAACTGTCAGCCAATTGACATTTTATTATTGTAAGCAGACTGCCCATAACTGAATAAACCTTTCCTGTTCATGAAAAACCAATGACGATGTTATATGCACCAAGAGCTCGTGAATCTCGACGAAAATTATGTTTCAAACAACAGACAAATTTCTTTATTTGTGATAAGACTAGAAATCCATGTTATGCACCGAACAATAGTTTTATCTACGTACAATTTAAATCGCAGCTATAAATTCAAGATCCGATGCGTTTAGTTAGACGATTTATTGTCTAAATGTTTCCAAACTATATTGGAACGATGCCGGGCTATGTAAACTAACGATTACACACCTATATTTAGGTTATCTACATCTTGATCTGTGATAATCCAAATAAACCTAGCTTAATATGCGTACACGATTAAATTCAGATGGCACATCTGTTTTTCTTCTTGCACTTCTGGATTCAGATTGCATCTCATCTTTCTTTGCTATTTTCCTTTACTCAATAATAACCTTGTAATATTCATACGTGGATTCTTATTTAGTGAGATCTTATCTCTCTACACAGAGCGAAGAATGTGATGTATCACGATAGCATTCCTTATCGCTACCTTGCTTCATCTCAGACTTAACGTTGAACTGATAGGTATAATAAAGTACACAACACAAGTGTTAAGATGATTTCATTCACTCACAAAAACTACAATTCTCGTGTATTACAAATATTTACACAGTCGTATCACGTTCTTACGGCGGGCATTTTAAGCTTATTTAAAACTGTTTGAAGTTCTTTTAAAACCTGCTTTATAGTATACGCATATTTAGTCTTAGTTTCTTTTTAAAAATTAAATCATTGTTCTTAGGTTGCATGTCCCCGGGCCCGTTCTTTATACTGATTGTCAGTATTGTATTCGATCGTCGTCGATTTTAGTCACGCGTAGGCTCTGCAGTCTGTCGGTTGGATGGCAATGTTTTTTTAACCTTTCGATAAAATAAAATAATACAATCAAAAGTGATGGTGGTAGTGTAGTTAAAATTTGTGATGTGGTTCTTCAGCGGCTGGAATGGTGCTCCTGGAATATCGATCTTCATACTCTTTTATTGATTTAAAACGTCCCTCGACTTCGATGACTATTAAAGTTATCAAATTTACGTAAAAACAATGTTTTTAAGCATTGAACTTGTCAGTACTGGTGTGTCATGTCATCTCAAAGTTCCTCATATATTAACTTTGCGGACCAAATTATGACTTCACTGAATTTCTATGTTCCTCCAGCAACCGCCATCTTGCGAACCTGTTGCTCTGTTAGGACGTTCGCTGTTATCTTATAGAATTTTTATTTGTATTCTAGAGCTTTAAAAATAATTTGACCTGTTTTACCGTCTCGTTTTGTAAGGTGTGAGGTCCTACAAAAGGTTCTAACGGGTCGAGGACCAAGTAATGTATGTGGGTCGCATAATTGTCTAATGTCGAATTTTTATGGTGATGCGTAGCGGCTGCCGTAAGCGCATGGAATGTCTGTGTAGTCCAGATAGGTTAGTATTCAGTGCACGGGTTTTGCGGGCGGTGACTCCTCAGGGCAGTCCACCCGCTACCATGCCCAGCTGTCTGCACTCAGAATACTAATGTCTCGTATTGTACATACAACCAAACTAAAACGTTCGCTGTTGTGGCCCAACGAAAGTTTTGTAACGCCTTTGTCATGCTGACTTTCGCGTTCGCTAACTGGAACGTTCATTTGACGGATTGCCCTCAAAGCTTAGAATGAGTTTTTTGTTTTTTGTAACGTGTCTTGACAGTTACTGATTTGACTATTTGTTTTCAGCAAATATTATTAGTTTCTGTTGTTCTCTCTTCCATTATTTGTAGTCAAGAACTTTTTAATGTCGTGCTTAGTCAGACTTCCGCTATCAATGGCGTTTTTTAATGTTATCTAATAGTTAAAATGATATGGTATGCGTGTATGTTCTCAGGTTTCATTCAATGTAATCTTTTTCCGTTATGTGGACGATAACGTTGCGGGCTACGATTGCATTTACATAATTTGTAGATCTCCGGCTACTAGCGAGATGGCAAAAGGAATTAGCCGGTATGAATATGTACTGGTGGTAAGTGGAGGTGTGCGCGAGTTTCGCTGCGTTGCGCCGCAGAAGCAGCGGCTGCTGCACGCTCCGCTGGCCCGGCAGCCGCTCACCGCCCGCGCGACTGCCTCGCCCCCGCGGTCCCTTGCGAAAAAATCATAATGCAATCGCCAGGACGGCTGGTGTGGAACGCTCGACAACCATTCGCAACACGCAAACAGTCTACATTCAAATGCGTTGAAACTCACACGCCGTCCATCACGATGGATTAGTCGTGTCGGAAAACTGATTTCTCTTGATGTGGCCGCTGGTGTGGAAATTCTGTGTTTTCATTGAAGTGATCATTGTTTCATAGTTGGATATAATCAAAGTTGCCATTGAATGTTGGAATTCAGTGATGTAAACTTTTTTTGTTTTATATTCATGTACACCGCTGACCCTTTGGTGAGCTGCTTGTTTCGGCGTATTTTGGCCACCTATCTGTTTATTTATCAACATAGGTACCGCCTTATTTTAAAATAACAATCACGTCACAGTGTTCAGTAAGGTTATGGAATTAACAGTTCTCAACACTTCCGGAAACTATCGTTTCTAACATTGTCCTAAAAAGTCTTTTTAGCATAGAAATCACTTCAAGTTCATTAGGTGCCTTTTTTGTCGCAACAATTGTCCATCAAATATAAATTAATTCTTTACGCGTCTCGGTTGCGTCCGGTGACGGTTGCTTTCGAGGCGTTCATGTTTTCAAGCTGTCTTTCCATTGCGAACAGTGGCCTGGATCACTCGCTACTGACTGGTAGTTGATTGATATGTGCGCGTTATCTTCATAGTGGTGGATTTATATGCCGAAATGATTGACTAATTACAATTATCATCGTTTTTATGAGATAAGACGGCAGGTGAAACATATGGAATGTCGATCGAAGTCAGTGCGTGACCAATATCGGTGTAATGAGGTGATTGGTGTTTCGTGCAGTGTCAGTGAGTGACGTTGTAGTGTTTGTACTATGTGGGGGGCGGCGGTATCAAATCCACCGCACTATCACTACGTCCAGGGACCAGCAGGACCCGTACCTCAAACGGGACCCGGTGGGCCTATATTGTCTGGACCCAATACGAGGTATCTAAGACCCCAGTCCTCGTATTCTCTGCCACACGGGAGTAATGCCCGGTCCGGTGAGGGGTCCGGTCGGTGGGGATGGACTGGCAGTCACGTATCTTCGTTTGATCGGAAGCAGTTGAAGGTTCCTCCACAACCTGCGCGACCGGCGCCTGTTAGACCGGCACAAAATAGATATGTTGGATCTAATGTAAGTGTAAACTTTTAGGTTCAGTTCACACCGAGACGCGACGCAACACGGCAAGCTGAGATAGCATTAGAATTTTATTTACTACACAAAAAGGTGCACATTTGGCGTATCCGAATTCTCTCCCTCAAATGTGTAACTTTTTGTTTACATTTACATTACATATTAAATAAAGTATACATTTTAAATAAAGTTCTATATATTATTCTATTGCTTTTTTTAAAATCTGCGCGGCGCGTCACTTCTCGGTGTGAACTGACCCTTACACAAACCATCCTTTATTATTTGCAAAAATTACATTATCATAAGCAAAATTGGTAGGTTGTATCATAAGCAAAGGTGGTAATGTAAGGTATCGCATTACAACTCGCATTCAGTAGTTTCATGTCCAGCTGTAATGTGCGTGAGCTGGTTTGCTGTTTCGTATAGCTTTAATTTATTTCCTTGTCTCTCGCAATGCGTATCGGATATCGGCTGCGCACGCGTCACCCGACACGAACACGCGTTTTTTTCTCTAATATACGCGTCGAACATAGAACCTTCTTTTTTTGAAGTTTGTTAAAAATTATAATAATATTCAGTACTGAAATACTAAACTCTTGGTAATAATAAACTATATCTATGTCTGTACCCCAGAAATGTCCACGTTTACTTATTTACGTAACAGTTACGAAGGTCTAGTAAAAAATTGTGTATTCACTGAGCAAATACCTACAGCCCTTTTATAGCGTGCCGGTGTAAGGCGGTTTCCTATGTAGGGTAGGGTAGTATCTAATGAATAGCAAATGTAGTCGTATCATAACGAAACTGAGGTTGTTCTCTATACGGCTCGCGAACACCGATGCAAAGGTATCTGTGACTATATATATATTTTATTGTAAACCCCACAAAAAGAAATACAGTTTGTATTTTATCCGATAAGAATCGGTTCAAGTTCAAAATTGAAGGTTATATGCTAGTCTAGATATAAAAGATCTATATTTAAAAAAAAACAATCTTTGTCTGTTAATTCATGCTTTTCTATAAGTAGGTCCTACGTACCAATCATCCGACTGCATGAAAATTTGGCAATTTTTTATATGCAGTACGGGAAAACTTTCTAAGCATAGAAAAAAAAGAGGCGTCGCGTCGTCGTGAAGCACGCTGAGCATTAGCACAGAGGATTGAAGGGAACAGAGTACAAGCTTCTAAGGAGCGTTCAAAAATTATACCTATTTTGGTAGGGTTAGCACAGGAGAACAACATTAAATGAATACATAAAAATGTATACCTATCAGCTTTTTCGTGATGATAGAATATTGCTATTCACATATTACAGATTATTAGGAAAGGGTACTAAAATGCAAATCTAGTTTTGACGCTGACCATACCTGTGTGACTAAGATTTGCTCGCAAACTCGGCAGATCGCGTTGTCCCAGAGATGAAATCTAGCTGAATCACTTTATCGCCCCCAAAAACCCCCATATAGCAAATTTCATCGAAATAGTTAAAGCCGTTTTCGAGATCTCAAAACATACATGCTCGTTAAATAGGATAGGTAGGTAGGTACACCTACGTATTTGAAATCATAAACACTCATCATGCCATTAATTTACGAGAAAAGAGACAATATAAAAACCATTTACCAGAAAGCCTACCTAATTTATGCAAGATACTAATAGAAAACTTATTCATAATATTATTGTTCATAGACTCAGTAAAGTAAACCATATTTACACATTTGGATATTAAAATTCTATTATTAAAATCGAAACGTAAACAAACACGATGCGCGAGTGCCCTGAGTTTGAGCACAGGCCGAGCCAGTATAAACCGGTTTCCCCTCGTACGTGACGAGCCGCCTGTGCTTTCGCACACACGCGCCTCAAGCTTGTAGTTGTGTACCTACCGTAGCGCGTTTGTATGAAGCTTGGTCTCTGTTCCCTTCAATCCTCTGTGGCATTAGCTAGTAAGAGATAAAAGATGTATTTGCGTATGGAGAAAAATAAAAGTAACTGTCTACCTTATTACTAAGGGCCAATTTTACCAACGTCAAGTAACTTTTACACCATAGCAGCCATATTTATACCGTGGATAAGTCTTGGAACTTAATCATGGCCTTATACACGTTATTAATATTACAATTGCATGTGCTGGTAATCAAATAATACATTTTGAATGCGACTTTAGTATTTGATATCAATGTTAAAAATATTGTATTGATTGTATCTAAGTAATTATGCATTTAACCTACGCTAGATTTATTACAAAATATATCTTTTAGGACTTATTTATTTATAGATTTTATTATACACATCAATCAGTGGAGTGGAAACGTTTAGAATGATTATATTTGATAATACTTATTTCTCTAATCAACCTAATGGAATTTACTTGTTTAGAGCCTTGATATCAATTGAAAAATTAAGTTTTCTTATCTTTATTGATACGTCGCTGAACGTAAGTATTCAACATTGGAAAATATTTTACATACTGAAATTATTATATTAATTTAATATTGCAAAAAATATAGTAACGACCTACAGTAATAGGTATCTTAATTCGCATATCATTTTATTTCTAAAACTGATCGTAGCAGAATCTGTGATCAATTTCTGTTGGACAGATCTACCACGTCCATCTACATGTATGTACCCCGTTTTAAATTTGTTAGTTCTTATAAAGTTTATTGTCTCATAAAAACCAAGCGATTAAGTTGAAAGTGATTCGGTTTAGATTCCTCAAATTACTGTTACTATCTGGTAGTAATTATGTTTTTTGTCATACAACAACCAATCACGGCGTTAGCAATTTGATGCGCATACCAAGTCTGCTATAAATATTAACTTTGTTTTTTATTGTGTGTGTTATATTTGACTGAAGAATGCATGGATGAAAGTGAAGTGACTATCAATTTATCTTTTGTTTTTCACAAAAGAAATCTACCAAAACACTAATTATATTTTCTGTATCATTTATCCAAAGAATAATTAGTGTCTTTTATCTTTAGTGGGATTCTTCAGCAAATCAATTAGAATTATCGATCTCCGTTGAACTATTTTATGTCCAAGGTTTATTAAAGAGTTAAATTTTCACACCTTATCTGTTGGACTTTTAATTTGTTTAAATAACTTTTCGCATAAACCTCGCCTTTCAAAAGGCTCTCCTTGCACTGCTAATAGAAAAGTTTAGATGAGTTTCGACTTTCATTAAATATAGATATAATTCATAAAGATTTAAGTTTGATCGTGTCTTGCCCGCTTTAGCAAACTTTCTCTTTATTTATGGCTTAACTTTTTGGGAATATTTTGCTTTATTTTATCATGAGCTTTCGATGACAACATCGTAAGTAAAACCATAGCACGACTTTTTGGCGGGATCTTACAAAGTGACGTTGCCTTTTCGTCTTATTTTCATGAATTCGAGTATTTTGAGTTTTATTACGTTTTATCGTTGGTGTTTATCCAATAAAGATCAATCCATATGCACCAATCAAATGGCTTTTCAGGTGTCTCAAAAAGTCCGTGAAAAGTTTAAGTTGTACAATGGCACCATTTTACTAAAACATACATAACTCGACACTGGCAGAAAGTCCTAATAAGAAGGATTTCATTGCTAAACGTAAAACTAAGTAGAAAACCATAGCAAGGTGGAAGGGTACTCTGTTGTACCCGCCTGGCTGGCGTCTAGCCTCAAGTTGAACAGCTGTCGCCAAGCACTTATCGATTGGTATGCTCTTAGTTCTAGGCTTGCTTAGAACTTATAATACCAATGAGCGATCTTTGTAAAGCTTTACTTTTATTTATTTACTTAAATACCTGTTGGTGGATCGACCTATATTCTGCAAATATTTTTTCATTGTTCCTTTGTAACGTTTGTTTTTAATTAAAAGCAGAACGCCGAATAATACAAAAGATCTCACACAGAGATACGAACCGGCTTTTTCCGCTCTTGCTGAAATCGTCTTTTTAACGTCCGTGCCTGTAAAATTGGCCCTGACTTTTAAAGGTCTCGCCTGTAAAATTGGCCCACCGAACTCAATAAGCCTTTTTGTTCGCACCCGTTGACGCTTTCACTTTATCATCCCCTTTTTAGGGCTCTTTAAGGGTGGCATTTTAGGAGGAAAATAATGATGTTATGTTTTTTGAACCGTCTTTTATTTTGGGCATGGTTTTCATTTTTTATTTTTAAATTATTTACCTCAAGTGGTTTAGATTACTTGTCTTCTTCTAGCTTTAATATTTTGTAGAATAATGAATTCTGTTGGAATATTCTTTATCAGTGTAAACTGGCATCGTTAGCAGTAGGTAGACGTGACGCTAGATGATCAATGAAAATACACTGTTTACTTTATTATAATATCGCTTAAAATCCTGTGTTGTTCCTAAATATCAAAGCGAAACCAGCTATGAATTTCCAGCCAATACCACTATGTAGATTAAAAATATAGAAGATTTACAACTCAATATGCACTTATATTTGTCCATATTGGTAGTCTGGTCACGTCTCGTTCCAACTATGTCTCGTTCCGCATAAACCCGGGTAAAACGATCCACGTACTGTACTTATCCTGCTAAGAAAACTAATGTTACTTTCGCTTAAATCTAATTTTTACCTTTTCATCTCCATTGCCATTTTATTTTAAGTATTTTGTCTAGCGGAATTTTAACATTATGGGTGAATTGCATCTGCTAAAGAAGAAATTTAATTTAAATGGTAATGCGAGCGAAGAAGTTAAACATGTATATTTTCTATTACAATTAATGTAGTTATTAGAACTCAAGCGGGGCGAGGTTGTTCCACCAGTTCTGGGATTTTTAGAAGATTGTATTCCAATTTTGGACTTATTTTATTGGCTGAATATGAAATGTATGTACCTACAATAATTGTAATAATGTTTTGACTGCATAGCGCTGGCATTGTAGGGCCTTGACTCCGACATGGCAATGTCAACGAAATGTCGTGAGGTCGTACACAACTACCGGTTTTATTAAATTGGGTGACATTTTCTGTTCCATTTCCAAGCTTTCAAAAATACCTGCCGTTTTTACATTTAAACAAGATAAACCTAATGGCGCTCTTTTGTAGCATGATTAGCCGTTCTTAATCGATCGGCAAAGTTAAGCTACGTCTGTCGTGGTCGGTACCTGGATGGGTGACCGCCTAGTGGTATTTCAAATCGAGCGTTTCCCGTTAAGCTAGTTGGATGTCTCCCAGGCGGCTTGAAAAACTCCAACAGAAGGTTGACCACTAGCCTACCTCCACCAATCCGCAGTGGGCACGCGTGGTGGAGTATCTGCCAAATACCAGCTGGAGGCCCTTGACTCAATAGACCGTCTTGCAAGGAGACTAGTCGGCTATGTTTCGCTAACTGAGGCGAAATTAATGAGTCTTGAACATCGGCATATATTTTGGAGAGTGTGCTACAATATTGTTTAATCTAATTCCTCCATCCCCATTTCTCCATCGAAACACAAGACGCCGGGAGAATTTCCACGTACCCGGACAAAACGCTTCGCTTCATCGTTTCTTATACGAACAGCAAAGGAGCTGAACTCTCTTCCGGGATCTGTGTTTCCCGACACCTACAACCTAGATGTATTCAAGGCCAGAGTGAATAGGCTTTTTCTGGGTAAGCGTGCTGCATCCTCAGCCTCGTCATAACTCCTCATGGGGTCAGTCGAAGGTCAAACGCAAGCCCATTTAACTCCTTTTATGATCTGTTCTATGAGTCAAAACTATATTATCACAGCCTTCTATAAATATCTTTAATTAATCTTATTTTATCGAATTCCATTACGATTAGTTCATTATAGATAACGACAAACAGAATAATAACATTTGAAAGCCCAATCATTCACGGAAGATTACTGGTAATGTAATACAGTAGTTGTACTGTTTATTTATATTGTGAGGATATTTCCTATGAAATATCAGAAAACTTTCCTAAATCAGTAATTATTGGGCCACACACATGGTGTAGAAATATTTTATGTTCACGCTATTAATAATAAACCATCATAGCACTGAACATCGTATTGGCGTATAATAGCATTATGTACATAAAAAAAACACAAGCGTCGCTTTTCAGATTGTTAAAGCAGCGGCACAAAGTGATCCTTTAAACCATTTTAATATAGAGTCATCATTTACCGATGTGAAGTTTCACCAAAGTAGGTCCTGACTTAACATACTCATATCTTTCACAGAAGGTCGACCCCGAGCTGATCTTCACGAAACAGGAGAAGATCGGCAAGGGTTCCTTCGGCGAGGTCTTCAAGGGTGTCGACAACAGAACCCAACAAGTCGTAGCTATCAAAATAATCGACTTGGAAGAGGCTGAAGATGAAATCGAGGATATACAACAGGAGATCATGGTGTTGTCACAATGTGACAGCCCATACGTCACTAAATATTACGGATCATACTTAAAGGTGAGTCCTAACAGTAAGTTCGTAATAAGAATTACAATGTGGTCTTTTTATTGACCACCTTACTCAAGAATTTTACACAACTTCGGAATGGAAACGTCAATTCCTTGCGGCATACCGTAATAATGTATCTTTACATCATTAAAATTAATACGTATTGTAGCAGTCGTGAAACATAATTCTACATACACACTATAATTGTTAAACATTAGCTCTAAGGCTCTAACACGTTAGGCAGTGTAATAAATTGCAACTGTCCACCGTAATGTGATTATATTGCACGCCATTCAGTGAATTGGACATTCATTACCTTCGTGAAGTATAATAATACTTTGTGCGTATTCATATTAAGCCTCATAGTGAGATAAACCGCATGGAATATATTACGGCCTATCGTTTCAGCCTCGGGGTTTAAGGCATCAATCATTGTCTGCAGAGTCAGATCTTCGTCTCTTTATCTTGCGAGTGTTTGGAAGACAAGGATCACGCATGATGGACCTCATTACAGAGTAATAGTCATTGAGTGGTATCACGACTTGGAAACATTGAAATGGCGATTTTATATTGTAGAGCGGTGCAGCAATGCCTTCGGACACTATTGCGTGATAGATATTGCTCGAGCCCAAGAGCGTGACGCACCGAATTGCGTTGCTGTTTCGTAGTATCGTTAAGACTTCGGAATATCAGAAAGTGCAGCCACACGCCGTCATGTCATGTGATAGTTATTACCGACGGTTCTACTGAATTATCGTTGTCTCTTTTGTAACTGAACACTCGCGGTACCATTCCAGGTCTAGGTAATAGGACAATGATAATGTCGTGACTATGTGAAATAAGATTTCGCTTTGCAACAGCAAAGGCAATTTACCCACGAAGTTCGTTATTGAAATATACTCGTGTTGGTACAATTTTGTTTATTAGATTGGTGGGATTGCGTAAGTCTAGTTGAATGTCACGAAATTTGTAACCGAGTTACTACAGAACATTCACCCGATCGCGTAATTCGTTTGCGTGCTGTACTCGACTGTAGTTGAACCGATGCCCGTCACGAAGTCTTTAGGGTCAGTACACGATAATACATAAGTACGGGACCGGTTTGTTTTAAATTCGGTTATACATTGAAACTACACCTTCCTGATTTAAACAAGTTTCACAAAATATGAACAATTTAGAAAATCGAAAAAAAATATCGTAAATTACGATATGTATAATATCTACTTGAGTTTGTAAAGTTGTTAACAGTCTCGGTCTTATCTTATTGCAATGTTGGCACTTCGCACTACCCATTTATTTCTGCTTTCTGCGCTTCGCATATTTTTATTAGTATTTATTGACTCGGTGCCGTTTTTGGTACCAGTTTAATGTTTAGATGTAAGTGGTTTGTGAGCAAGTAACTTTATTATTTATATCATTTTACTGTAATTTAATATTCTTCATTATATGTAGGTATATGAACGAACTTTACCTTACTTACTTTTTCCAATCTCACGTTTGCTTCACATCACAGCTCTTTCTCTGACGCCATTTCTAGCCAAGTTAAATTTAATTTCACCAACTTTAGTCCCTTTTGAGAAAAAGTTGTTTAACATGCTATTGGAAGTCCATCGATCAACAAATCGTTTAGTCGTCAGAAGCTTTTCATTTAACAATTGTATACCCAATTTTTTCGAGCCAAATTTCTAATATTCCATGAACCTTGTATAGCCGTATAAGGAGGTTAATGTGTGTGTTCATAAAATATTTTTTTTTCATGCCCTAAATGTTGTGCGAACATTTTTATGAGTCAGCAAGATTGTAGTACATTAACACCAAAACGGATTGACAACAATGCGTGTACCATTAATCACACACTCATTGCTCTTTGCCTTACCTGATACACGATGAGTAAGTACGTGGGCGTTGGCGTAAACGGATTTGGAAACAATAGCTAGGTGATTGTGCCTAATAATAGACAATTTGATGTGTTGTAATAGTCTTTTGTCGTCGTCGGAGATTGTAAATATGCCGCTATGTTTGTCTACTTTTGCTGTTATTAAGATTCGCAAAAAACTAAGCACGAGCTGATATATTGTTCAATGTACGTATAATGGTGAGAGGAAAATACGTTTCCGTTTAAAAAAAACAATAATGATGTTATGGATGGTTATTCAAATCGTACCCCATATCGTAACATAGACCCCATTTAATGGAATGGGTGGCATCCCGCCAGAACTGACAATAATGTCTGGACTGTTATGATCGATATTTGCATTTTATTTTCCCACACACGATACGGTTGATTAATGTTTGTTTTGTTTATTGTCTGCCTACATCCATGTTGACAACGCAATATTCAAATTGGTTATTTCAACTCATAATTTTTGTATAAATGCACATATTTGGGAAAAAGTACCAATAAGTACACTGGTAAACGTCAAACCACAGATTTCCGTCAGATTTATACCAACTTTACTCTGAATTCTCTCATAACAAACGTAACAGCAACCACTACTTAAGCTTAAGATCAAAAATAATAAATAAAAATAATCCTGACGTGAAATTTAGATAAAACAGTTCGCACCGTCTGTCTCGAAACTTTTACCGGATATACCACAATCGTACAGAAAAATGACGTCGCAATATGGTTGTATATGGTCAAAATATTGGTATTTTTATGAAACTGTACCAATTTATTGGGTAAGTTTAAGTAAATATAAAAACAAAAATTACGATACTTAGTATTTAAACGAAGAGAAGTGTAAAATGCACAGGCAGTGCAATTTTGTTCGCATTGTATTATGCGGAAGACCTACTTATCGTAATGGTTTTAAATTTGATTTGTTGCATTTCCCGCTTAGCGCATCGCGTCGACTGCATGTTCTATTGCAATCTTGACACACTTTCGAATGTTGTTATGCGTGCCTTGCAAAATACGATGCAATATGTGCGAATACCTACATAAATCCGCATATACATCTTAAGAGCTTAACAGTAATCTGTATGCGAAACATGTGTGCTCGAAATCTCATTTTGAACCAAAAAATTCAGCTTTAAATTTTCATTTCGCTTTTTACCTGATACAAACAAAATGCGGTAAAAGTTGAGTTTCAATTGAATTAAATGGTGTGGAAGCTTGTAACACTTGGGTGGCGTATGAAATTGGTGATACTCACCTATGTTATGGGTAGGGATCGTCAACGGCACAATTAGCAAATGAACTTGACGTTACGTGACAGTCGTGCTTTATAGGGTGTGCTCCACTTTCATCCTCCACTAACTACGTCACTGTTTCGTATTTCTGTGAAATACCTCGAAACTGATTTGTTTGTTAACATTTCCAAGCTCTTAACTTGAGTGTTAGATACTCCTTAATACTTACTACTAAATCGGATTTGTCTTTAGAGCTTAAAATATACAGTAACAGAAAACCTCATATTTAAATGTAATTTGATGTCTAGCACTGGAACGTGAACAGAAATAGACCAAGAAAGGTTCAAAACACGTAGTCAAAAGTGAATTAAACTGATTCCAATGTTAACGTCAAGCAGTCACACATGCATTTTGATGACCTACGACAGTCAACTAAATGTTATTGTTATTGACCATGAATTTTGCTATGGCATTTAATTTTCATAAGTGCGCCCTTGAGTCGTTTTCATAGCTGACATCAACGTCCTTTGCCATTATTTATTTTACTATTCGATTCTACTAGTTTCCTATCTCTTGGTAAGTTAAACAAAAGTTTTGCGTCTGCGGTTAATTTAGCTCGCAACGTTTACTATTTTCGCGATTAGTTCTGCGGAGAAAGTGTGGTAATGTTGTGGCTTTGGTGTGGCGTAATCGTAATGATCCGACATACAATTTGCTTGGTTAGTGAGCGTTTCTTTATCTCCACCATGAATTGTATTTTATTCACATTAGTTGTCATCATGGCATTGGAAAGTTGTTTGACTTGACATTGGTATATCGAGTTATTTCCTAATCAAGAATTGTTAGATCAAAGGTCAGCTATTTGAGTCACTTCTCTGAGAGCATAAGCTATATGCGATTTGTTTGTTAAAGGCCGTCAATGCAGAATGTTTGCATTTACGTCAGCGCGATGAATGATTTTAAATGTGACGTGAATAAGCTTTTGACGAGAGAGGGTTTTAGTGGATACATTCTCAAAGCGGATGTCGGGCGCAATGGGCAGGTCGAGGTGAAGGACGCCCGCGCCGGTGACTCATCGACTGGCCTCAAGGAAATAATGTCAAGAATCTCCATTTTGTTTGGTGAAAAATGGCTACATCGCGTCTCCTTTAGAAAATACAAAGTTATTACTAAGAACCACTTCAACTGGCTCGTAACTCATCACACCGTTCAGGTACCTACCTATTATTCAACAAATAATAAATGCGCTAATCAAGGACATTTCAGATCTATAGGATATTTACAGTATTTTGCGTTTTTAACGTAGCATAGTGGGCGAATTTCACATAAAACGCTAGACGAAAGATAATTTATAAAGCAAATCCTGAAACTCGTAATTGGATAAGATATATTGGCTTGTTTCAGAAACAACAATATTTATAAAATTCGCGGTCACGTTTTGTACCTTCCACATAATGCGAACCCCATATGAAAGTTCACGTAAACAAACGCATTAATTATACGGTCCATTACAGATAATTGCTTTGGATTTCTATTTCCTCAATTTATTTCCTTCTGCTTTTGTTTTGAGAAGCAGTCGTGCTCTTGTAGTTTAGTTCAGTGAAGCTGAATTTAATATTTCAATTCTATTAGTATCTCTTTTAAATGGACCTCGAATGAATGTTTTTTTAACCAAGAAATACACCGGTAGGACCTTGACGACAGATTTCAACCTGAGTGTGCTAGCCAGCCAGTATAGATACTATAAAATACCCTCCACAATATAGTTTCTATTTCGTACTCGGAAACCTCAAGACGATAGTATGATTCGAGGCTTCGCCACGGAATTCGATGGCACTACCACTGAGCTATCATTTCATTAAAATCTATACTGATTTATGTTATACTGCCACTTTTAATCTAATTTTACGCAAAGAATATTCTCTCGAACATCAAATAAAATCACTTCAGTGTTTTGTTTCTCTTTATTTTAAGGATATAAAGAGAAATGGCCGTTAAGGGCCACACGATGACTATAAAGTGCGCAAGGTTGAGCTGTAAACGCATTAGGGCCACCTTGACCTCTGCTTGAACGGCCTAGTGTCAAGGCCCTGCCAACCTTATTGATGCGTTTTCACAAAGCGACTACATTACAAAGCCGCCCCCGAGCCCTGTCACGAAATAGCCAATTGTCTCGCCGCTTGACATTTAGTCTGGCCTGGCTGGGGTATTGGCCACCCAAATTAGTATTCGCTGTCCTGGTGATAATAAAATGAGGAATTTATCAGTCTATTGCCACAGGACGTCGACGACTCTTTTAATGATGTGGAATGACGAATTTTACACTTGAAAAAAGGGATCATTGATATGGATCTGTTAATCTGTTTCTTATTTTGGGCCGTCCTTCAATTTGACTGCAATGCGGGCCGGGTGCGGTGGCGGGCGGGTCGAAGAGGTGGAGGGAACAGCGCGGTTCTGAACTTGGAAGGTCAAGTTCCAAATGTTTGCAATTTGCCTTATTGCGCGCCTGGCCACGACAACCCGATTTGAACCTTGTTATAAAGTTATTTTCAAAATTTTTTTGAATAATTTTAGAATGGTGAATTCATTCAAATTGTAAACAAATTTATTTTCATTTGTCAACTTTATTTAGTATTTTTTCAAATAAATACGGCACACAGCCAGACGATTTACTGTCTTCAAAGTTCAATAACTCGTATAAAGTTGTGCAGTGTTGGAGTAGTCAAGTAATACCTATTCATTTTATTTTTCTACTAGACAACCGTCTGCACCTGGAGCAAACACATTTGTGACGTTCCGATACTTTTAAGAAAATCGATACATGTTTTTGGCAAAACCCTAATTGGAAATTGGACTTTTTCCACATTAGAGATGAAACAATATTGCCGCCTTTATAATCACGTACTGACAATTAAACAAGATTAATTAATCAACACTGTCTGGAATGTTAATGTAATCAAATGGGATTATAAATGATATCTGCCATTTTCGAGAGTTTCTTGAGAAGATTTATTTGCATTTTGTACTTAGATGTTAGTGTTAGAAATGTAATTTAACTGAAATTCCCATAAATACATTCTAATTTTCTGTTGTATATCTATAAACGATCTACTGTTACCTGACTTATTATATTTGAAAGAATCCTTGTTTTTGTAACTTAAAAATGTGTATTTATACAAAGATAGATTTTGTAACTTAAAAATGTGTATTTATACAAAGATAGATTTTTTTGTAAAAAAATAAATAATTCCGCATTGCTGCTGTAGCGTAGATCTGTTGTCACGAGAAATTAATTCCATTACCGCCATTCCATCGCCACTTTCCTCGTCAAGTTTCGACAAATTGTCGTGTCTCGTCTTTTCAGAGCTTTTTAGCAAATTACATTTTGATTCCCCTCCCTTGTAGAGTGGTTTTCAATGGCTAATGGCTCTTTTAATTTAAAGCGGCGTAATACAAATGTCATTTTGTATGTAGGCTGTCAGCGAGGGAGCCTGTTATGTCGTTATTAGGATTTATTAATGACGTTTACCCAAATGATTTGATATTGCGAGAGTAATTGCCATCACGATAAGAGGATTTTTTAAATATTTGTTTTCGTCATTAATGTACATATTCTATTAAATGTATGCAAAGTAAGCGATTAGTTTGTTTATACATTTATCTTTATAATAAACTAGCTTCCCGGCGCGTCTTCGTTTGCGTGGTGCTACCCTACCCTAACCTATCTAAACCATCCAAGAGCGTCACCCAAACGCATACAAAAAAAAAACAACTGTACGTATGTTTGTCACTGAACTCCTCCTAAACGGCTGGACCGATTTGAATGTTTTTTTTTTGTATGCGTTTGGGTGGCGCCCTGGATGGTTTAGATTCACAAATCAGCCCGGCAGATGGCGCAGCAGTTGGTATCTAGGTTATATTATCGACTGCAGCAAAATTCATTCAAATCGGTCCAGCCGTTTAGGAGGAATTCAGTGACATACACACGTACAGTAAAATTTTATGTATAAAGATAACATCTATGTTGCCTAGCATCACGCACGTGATGGTAATTTTATTATATTCAGGAAAATAAATAAATCTTTGCATAGATTTTAGGTATAAATACAAGTAAATTGCAAAGTCATATCAAATCCATTTTAGCCTACTGGATTGTAACGCTCTCTAGTCAAATATTGAAATACCTGGCGCTTGTAGTGAGTGACCAGTCGCTTCGCACGAACCTGCAAATTGAGCTGAATTGAAGCCCACATTAAATTTCCCTTATTTTCCCTTATCGCATAAAGGTATGTCCGTCCATGTAGGTATAATTACATGACATAAAACCAGCTTAACGGCTATGACCAGGGGAAATTCCCCAATAGCCTACCCCACGTCTTACAGGCCGTTACACACATACGTTTCGATATTATTATATTCATTGCTATAGCCCATCTGAGCGTTTGGTATGTAATCCAACATAAACCCCTCTGTCCAGGACGGACTTAGTGCGATGAATGCTAACGACCCCTAGTCCTGTCCGGTTCGTTTGCCGTTGGCATAAAGTGGAGCGACCACTGCGTGCGAAATGGATTCTATTAGCGAACTAGGTCGATTTTATCATCATTGAACTAAATATGCAGCAGTATGCGCTCCTGTTGAAGTAAATTGCAATTCCACAAACGAATATAAAGTTGTTCTTCTGAAGAAAATAATGCCCTTTGAGTATCCAATATATATACTCAAAGATAATGCTTATAAAACTAGTAAAATAAAAAAAAAACATTGTGAGTAAACATTTCTTATAACAACTAATACATTTTAAATACGATAATGAATGAATTTCAAGTTTTTACATATTATCTTTTTAGTATTTATAGCGTATGTGTATCTTTGGAATACTGGCTCTTATATTCGGATCAACTCACGCATGAATACCTAGTTCGAAACTACGCCTGCAGTATGCATGCACTGACCATGATATTTGCACTTGTATGCGAACTTACTTTTAGCTAACGTTTTGTAACTTGGTGTAAACCGAACTTTATTGACCATGCATTATTTATTTTTTAAATTCGGAATCATCAAACGACCAAAATTAACGACTTTATTATATCAATCGAAATACATGATTATCAATAAATACTTTACTACTGTATAAAAATATCTTCCTATTTATACTATTTATTACGATAAGATACATATTTTATGAAATGTTATTACAATTACAAACGACACCTGCGACAATGTAATAAACTTACTTGATGTTAGTTCCGGAACACGTGTAACTGCGTAGTAAATCCGTCATAAATTGGTTGGTAGATGTTGGCTGTAACTAGATTGAGGCATGTGGTGACATCTCGACCTATAAATGAGATACCTACTTTGTCAGCCACGTTACATATTTCGTCTGGAGGCTTTTAATATAAGCACGCCCCATGGGGAATCCCTACGGCTATTCGATAACCCTCATGGCAGAAACTGACAATAGATACAGGAAATGTAATTGAGATGTCCAACAATGAAAACAAAGAAGGGAAACTAAATAAAGAAAGGAAACAAACAACAGTAGAGATAATAAAATTATGATTTTGCAGATGTTAAACTCTCAATTACGCTTCTCTTCGGAAATATAGGTTAACTCAGTTAAAAGAGCTTAACGTGATCGAAAACCCCTATGTATATATACCTAGTGAGTGAAACGTCAGAGCATCGTCCTGGTACAGCGGTTAATCTTATTACGCGGCGTAGCGTCAAGGCTTCCTTAATAACTTAAACACCACGCCCGCGCTCTGTATTCCGGGCCACCGACTTGTGGACCTGTTTAATTCAATATTATAGTGCATTAGCGATGTTAATTGTATGTTTATTACTCGAGAACATGGATTTATTCCGTTCATTAGAAAGTTGCTGTTTAGAACTTTTGATTACTCTCTCGTTGCAGTCTCATATAAATTATTCATTATTTTAAAAGATTTCCTGTTAAATTACGATCCTCATATTCATTTTGATGTGAATCAAGCTCTAGCACCGTTATTTGGCTAAGGTAAAACGCGCAGATTTTTTGTACGTTTTGACTTGTGAACGGTAACCGGGGCGGTATATCGAGCTATTAAAGGACATAACTTTTTACTGCAGTGGATTTGATACCATTAGCGAACATTAACGTTAACTCGATAACGGGCTGGGAGTCGGAGCGGCGCGGGCGGCGGATTGAACCTGTAAACAGAGGTTATGTACCTGCCTTATACACGTACTGAAAATATTTCAAAGGTGGGTAAGGTGCGTTCGAATTGGAGTGAAGTCGTTTTTAACAGTTTCATAATGGGCTTTTTTGTTTATGCGTTCGAATTGGAAAATTTCAACAATTTTGCAACTTTTGCCACAAACGATATTTCCCAAATCGAACGATTAGATACAAAAATGACATTTCCATGCTCTCATCGCCTGCTTGTCACTTGTCTCAACCTACCTTTTTCCTTCAGTTAAACATTAAACAAAGTTAATCTAACAAATTATTCTCTTGCCTGTTAGTATTTCTATCAAAATTTACAATAAAAATTAGAATTTTCGCTTCCCGTATGAATTTTCCGAAACTTATCTGTCAGATTCAAAGATGTCAAAATATGATCACAAACGACCCTGCCTCAGAGGTGGGTCAAAATTTGCAGTTCACGATGTCGTTTTTAACTGTTTCCAAGTAAAACGAACGGTGAACGAAAACAGTTCAAAACGCCAATTTCGCCCACAACTTTCCAAATCGAACGCCAGATGTGATCGTTTTTGGCATTTTTGACTGTTATTTTTGCTACCATACCCCAATTCGAACGCACCTTTAGTAATTCATTAAATTTCTGATGCCCCATCATATACACTAGTGTATTCAAAAGATTTTAGTAAAATAACTTTAAACGAGATACCTACCCTCTAAAGTACTGTAACCCAAAACTAGCTATTCTATGTATTGTACACATACATACCTAGGTAGATATTGCTAGTAATGATAATGACGCAGTTAATTCTTCCTTTTTTTGTTTTTTGCTAAGCTGTAGAAATGTACTACTCGGAGTAGCTCCGGGCGATTCAATTAATCCGTTGTTAGATTACATACGGCCGTATCCATGTTGCTCGAATAGGAAAAGTTTTTTACTGCGCACTCGGGTTCAATCCGCAGGTTCAATTTACTATCGGGGTCACACGGCACAGCGCGGTCATTGCGATTAATTGAATAAATTCCACACTTAGGAACGTCAACAACATCAATTAATGTTGTTCAGCTATTAGTTCCAGGTAAACGTTAATGATCGTGTTAATCGACAAGTAATGTAGCAGTGCTTTGTAATAAACAACGCGGTTAGAGTTCGTTATCCTTTGTCGACCTTGCAGCTGCTATAAATTTAGTTAAATTGGCCGCAGGAACCGGGCGTGCGTCACCGAGACCGATGCACTCACTTCACTAACGAAACCATGATATAATATATCTTCTTAAACTGTCTGGTATTCTATTTATCTGCTGCGAGAGCCGTAAAGACATGCACGCAATGGCATAAACCCGCGATGCCATCCTACCTGTGGTACTGGATCTTTTATATACTAAGACTGTTACGAAGCCTACTTAGATAACTGAACCTTTAATCGAGCTGAAAGCAGTGAAATTCGAAACATATTGCAAGCGAGCTGTGGCTTTGACAGTTTTCACATAATTTATATTCGATGTCGGATGTCCGAAACACAATGGATTTTCCTGGTATATCCTATTTCGCTTTTCTCGAACTGTTCGGGCAGGTGATTGAAAGGCGTCGGGTGTCCGTCCCGAAGGCAGCGGATAAATTCCGGATTACGTGGACGCAGCTGACTGACCGCTCGGAAAATTGAAATTTGCGCCCTGCGCCTCGACCACTTCGTTTATTTCCTCTACTTGATTAAACTCGTCCCTTGCTTTTGACATGATGAATTAAAAATTCTATAATACCTTTGTAGGTTGCGATCTTCCAATATGCGTCACACTGCAATCGAAAACTTTGTAGCAGATTGTGAATATGTGTGGTTGAGCACATATATCTTATTTGGATCGTTTTGTGGGATACGTGGCAATTAGGGCAAGCCAATAAAAAGGGGTAGCTCCTCCACCCGCTGCAATAGTGTTTGCCTCTTAGGTATATAACATAGTACTTAATAAAAATATATTGAAAGCATTTAATGCAGTCAAGTGGCACTCCTCCACCGACCTAATAATATTGTACGACGATCGACGAGTAAGGCAGGCAGCAAGTAGTGGTCATAATTTATGATCTTCATCAGTCAACGGCAATGTCGACCTTATGCAGCCTTTAGAAAACGTTACTTCCTAAAGTTTGGATACAATTTTATGGCGACAGTGCCAAATTTCTTCTTTTTGCTGTAATTTTCTTTAATACCTGGAGTCTTGCAATAAAACTTACAGTAACAACTTTTTGTTTTTGAATTTTTCATTCTAACATGTCGCCTAGTGGAAGATACTGAGCTCAGCCTGGTGTCCCGACGGACAGGGACGACGATGCTGCCATCGTCACCGTCACCGATGTCAGAGTTAAGTGCCGTCGCTCTCAACGTATCCGCACAAAGGCTGCTCTCTCCGCTTTGTTCCGCCTCTTTGTTTGACTTGACGAAGGCACAGTAAAAAACTTCAACACTGTCGACTACCAAAGCCAGTCCCTCGTATCTCGTAGAGTAAATGTAGGGATTTTATTGTATTTTTAATGTCCCCAATTTGACAGCGGCTCATGTTTTATCGAGTGTGATTAATGAGTAAAACATATGTGGAAATTAATCATAGATGCGTGCGATTAATGGCAGTTGATACTCAATACGTACGATAATGTTTCGTTTCCTCAAATTAGAGTAAAAGGCCCATCCTCTCAGATACATTATGAGGCATCAACTCGCGGAAATGATCCATTGTGGTCCTGTCCTTCTATCTCGACTGCGCATGGGGTCCGAGGCTATTTTGGTTATGATGATGTGTTGATGAAGTGCCTCTTTATGAGGGGTTCTAAATTACCCTATTTTACCAACGGACTTTAGCTCTGAGTAGATCAGACCCCACACGCACGTACTCTGTATGTGGGTCAACTATCCATAACTTAGTAAAACGAAATAAATAGGTATTATTCTCAATGGAGACGCTTTTTTAGTATCTTGTTTATATGCTGATGTTATTATTCTTACTTAGGTACATGCCATTAAAGTTATATTCTTCAGTTATGCCTCTTGTATTGCCTAAGCGGCATTTAAATGTCAAAAAAATAGAACAGGTGCATTGCCACCATTGAAGCTCATTACCCTTTTCAAAAGAGCAGCTGTTAGTTCTCGGTAATTGCGTTTTATTTATAAATTGACATCGCACCACGTTGCAATCAAGCGCACTATTGAATGTAGTGCCTATCTTCAATTTATACATACATGTTTGCAATATTTCTATTTCTCTACGTTGTAGATGTGTATTTGCTAAATTGCTATTATTATCCCATCAATCGTTTTAATATACTCGCATTTTCTTGTATGTATGACTGTAGTTCCTAAGAGTTTATTAAGTAGCTTATATTATCATTCAAGTGGTAATCCGTGGTACCTTCCGATTTCTGTGGTGGTACCTAACCAGTCCTTATATAATTTATTTTGTTTTTTTTTCTTATAACTCCGTAAAATTACACTCCGTCGACTCCGTGCAAAATGTGGAAACTTTTCATTGTTATCGTGAAACTTTGTGTATTAACAAGGTAAGGCGATAAGTGTCTACTTGCGAATTCGTTAATAATTGAGAATGTGCGTCGTTCCTTACTCGGAATAGGTGGTCCTACTTGATAAAGTTTGTCGACTTTACTGAAATCTTAATCATACTCGGAGAATTCTGTTTAAAGTCTTATAGGTATATCCCGATAATTCTCATACCGAAATGTATACTTTTAACGTAATTGTTCATTGTCACCATGGTAGAAGTCAATGACCGAATGACGGTACGGTTGACCGGTCCCGTCGCGATCTGATTGTCGCGTCAATAAACGATTTGCATGTGTTGGTGGTGCGCCGCTTGTTGCGTTTGCGCACCCATGCCCGGGCTAATTGGTGTTATCAGGTTGACCAACCGCAGTTATGATTGTTATGTTGGTTAGTCGACCTTTCGAATATGTGGTTTTATGTTGCTAACAATGGTTGCTAAGCAATATATTGTACTGTTTTTAATAAAAATTAGGACATGTTTCTAAAACAAATGTGTAGAAACGGCGTTTTAATTTGAAGAGCTCAGACACTTCCAGTCGGTTTTTAAATCTAACAGTTCCTCTTATGAACGAAGGTAATGGATCGTACGAGTGTATGGGATTCAATTTCCTCTCGTTCACACTTCCCATCCGCTACCATTAAAGGCCAACAAGTATTATTATGACGATAATATTCCAAACGTTCCGTAACAGGGTACCTACCATATTATATATATAGATAGTTAATCGAGTACTGCTAGGTTTTAGTGTCGGTGTTGATTTACCATTGCCGATGCTTTCGTTTGGCGTGCACTCTAAAAGCTTTAGTGCGAGATGGGTATCACTGATTGCAAAGATTTCGGGAGTGTTCCTTTCCTTAACACTTTATTTGCAGTCTGGCATTCACATGTAAAATGTCATTACATTTTACTTACACCATTTTATTCACTTTTTAATTAAAATAGCGTTTTCGAACCATCGATTACCGAAGTAATAGGAAGATTTTGAAGACACATTCAATTTGTGAATGGGGTTTCAGAAATCCATCCTTCCATTTATCTATGAATGTAGTCAGGTGTTTCATAAAGCTTTTTTTAATTTAATTAACCGACAGTAAACTCTATTTATTACAGAGTTTTACTGATAAGCAAACATACATTAACAACATAATAGTCAATGTTTATTGTATGGTTATCCCTAATCGAAATAGTTGCAACGTTGGTTTCCGCTTTGTATATTTTCGACGTATGAGCTATTGCAAATAATTCGATAAATGTAATGCCTAGTTTTTGATTGCTTATTATTAATTAAGTATGTATGTAATCAATTCTCTTTATTTTCATATTCTTTGTTTGTGTTTTATGAGCTGTCAAATAAATGTAATTCTATTATTTTCTATGGAAATAACCATAGTAGAATAAGTTCACAAAATCGGTTAAAGAAACCGTGTAAGTATTTTTATTTAAATAAGCTTGATCAAAACAAGTTACAAAGTAGTACAAATAACTGGGGATTCCGCTTGCTCAAATGATATTATGTAATTCCTGCGTAATCAATTTGGATGTTCCGTTAGGTGTATTCCAACGAATGAAGCGGTGTGAATATAGCCGAAGTAATCTGGAAAATGACATTTCACCAAGCCAGTCGCGGTCAGGTTTCCGATTACCTGTGCAAACGCTTTTAATTGAATCCCTGTTGCGTTGGACAATTTTTTCTGCGGCGTACGCTAATTGCTGGGCCTTTGGTTTTTCGGCTAATTACTCGCTGGTTTGGATGCCACCGAAATTGTTACGAAACGGTACGTCGATTACGTAACTTTATTGCAATGAAATTCAGATTGAAATAACCTCTGAATCGGTAGAAATATTACAAAATCTGAAATGTTTCCATTTCTAATGAACCACAGTTTGTATTTGTAATTAACGGAACGTAAAAAAGTGTTATCAGAAAACCGCTATATTGAACCGATTGCAATTCGAAAATGATTGAAATTTAGTTATACGTAATCGCCTCGCTGAACCCTCGCCATCGTAAATACAACTTTACCATAATGTATGTAAATACCTGTAGCATTGTTTTATTACAACCTTTTATGTTATATATACCTATGTTGTATACATGCATTATCTACCGTATGAATCAGAGAGTATTGTTTACCGCCAACGTGCCTCTCGATGATATATTTGGATATGCGCGTGTCTTGCAAATGGAAATGTGAAAATCGATTCATTATGTGTCATTGTCATTGACGTTTAATTTATAAGTACCTACACTAGCTGCCCGGCGCGACTTTGTTCGCGTGGTGCTACCCTACCCTATGGTGCTACCCTACCCCATCCCACCCTACCCTACCCTACGCTACCCTACCCTTCAATTTGACAGCACAAATCCCCATTAACAAAATGATCCGCCATTTTTTGAATACATTTGTTACAAAAAATGTGATAAATGAAGAACTGCTCGACCGATTTTGTGCAAACTTCACATAAACCATCTACTAAATAGTCCGAACAAAGCCTAAACATTTGGTTTGGTTAAGTGAGCCCGTTCTTGAGTTATAAAATTACAACGAAAAGTGGCATTGATTTATATATATATAGATAGCTATGATAAGTATTGATGAAACATTAATATAATTAAATCCTCCGGTTACCTACAACACTAGCAGTTTCCAAGTGCTAGAGCCTGTATCTTGACTATAAGATAAATGCTAATTTGCCAATGTTCAAACAAGAATAATTATTATTTCAAATGCTACTACATCCAACAAGCAACGGCTCGTGCAAGTCAATTGAATTTTATATCTTTCTCATTTGACAGTGGACATAATGTAGTGTAGGTATGAAAAAACTGTTTCCTACTGATGCGTGACAGTAATCGATCCTTCATAAGTCTTATTTATCTGTCGATTGACATGGTTGTGCATCGAGTACCTATTAGTTGAGTTGCAACATACATGGTTGCAACATTATAATTGTATAACCTAAATATCGACTCGGGCGGCCGAGTGACTCAGAGCCGGAGTGGTTACAGAACAGACAGACAGCATGGTTGGAACTGAGTGCAGTTCTGCCAGCACATATAGACTATGTAGCTGAGATGGTACCTTTTTGTTCACACATTACATTGCTTTTGATTGTTTGTAATATGCATCTATTGCCAAATAACCAAATTGCTTTCTTTCTTCTTTCTTTTCTATGGGTAATGCGCTAGTCATATAAAGTAGTCAAAAGGGTTCTTGTCTCAACGATGGCCGGGCTTGCAATCGAAAAGGTTTCGATTAATCTGATCACGGTTGAAGTTTGTTGGTGGTATCTTTCTATTTACTTTTAAAATTCCTAAATATTTTATCATTTTTATATATATATAGATTTACATAATATTCTTCCTGGGAACGCGGGTGAAACGACGGGTAGCAGCTAGTAGATGATAACTTTGTTGGCAGTATAACTATTTTAGTTTGATTTCTAGCCATTGCTATTTTATCAAAGCCTTGCTGGTCGTGTTTAACATTCCTTAGTTCATAGCTTTTATAATATTTACGTAATCCTGTATGATAAATTCAACGCATAATGTGTAGTCCTCCCGGGAGACGCCAATTCCTTAGCGTATTTTGTGCAAGTTTAGAACAATACACCTTTCTATTCCCCGATCAAACTTATCGCATACCTATGTAGTTATTCCATGCAGATCGATGCGGGTATCGGGCGACGCATACTATACGATAATACGGTTGAACATCAGTAGTACATACATAAACTATTATCTAATCAACACAACACCCGCGTGTACGCTATCACAGTCGCCAGCTACAGGTTAAGTGCTCAGTTGATTTACTGTATATTTTGAAATAAAGGGAAAATGTTAAATGTGAGGATTGAAATCAAATTTGCAAGAAACAATCGTTCACAAAGATATGCGTGATAAGAGATGCGTCGCAGTTAATTCATCTAACTTACGGAATTTTAAATTGCGTACTAGATTAAAGGAGCCATCATTATAAAATACAGTTATTATGATAGCAACCGTTTATGCCGTAATTTCCTCATGTGATAACAAAAATGTATTCCAGGAAATATGAAACTATTATCCGTGACGGTTGCCAACTGACATTAAATCATCGTCAGATTGTAATCGTATCAAAACGGAAGCCGAAATGCCGCTGAATTGTGGCTTACAACCTTCACCGCAAACCTTTCGTTCATAATTAGAAGGACGTGTTTATGAATTTATTTACGAAGGGATGCGATGCGGCCGAGGTAACCTGCTCCTGGCACGACAACCGAGGCCTCGCGACCTACATTATCTCTGTGACGCTACCTGTCATGTACAAAATCCCGTCACTCAGCTTAATATCTAACCATTTAAATAAATGATGATGGTAAACCATTTACTGAATGTTGATCGTTGGCAATATCACATGAGTGGTTTTTCGGTCACGACATTATTGGCTGACATCACCAAAAATCTACATAAACTCATTCCAATCATTCGGAATCCTTATTAAAAACTAGAATTATCAGACAATAGGTACTAAATCCAGTATACAATGCGTGAAATTTCAATATCTACTCTGGCGATTAATGATTGATGTATTGATTCATTTTTCAGCAAGACTTTAAGAATATTATAGATCGCCTCAATTTTTGTATTTTTGCAATTTCGCAGTAGGTATGTTATGGGAGTGTGTTATGTTATTGTTTGAATATGGCACAGCGTGTCCTCGTAGACTGCTCCATTTTCACATCAGACACATTACTTTTTAAATATTCATTCATGCCTTGCTTTCAGCTCTTAATGAACTAGTGCGGGTCTTTTAATGGATGAAAATCTCATTTACCGGCTCTTTTAATGGGTCACGGTGCTATTTCTTTATAGGTATTAATATTTTTGTATATGGTTAAATATGAATAAGTCAGTGAAATAAATTATGGGGTGGAGATAGTCAAATGAGCAACCCTGTGAATGAGTGCGAAAGAGAAATAGGACGGGCGTTCTTAAGAAAAGGTTGGTTTGAAGAGGAGGTTGAACATGTTTTATGCTAAATTAAGGTTGTTGTAAAATAAGATTAAATCAATCTTGCTAACAAAGTACAGTATGAGGCACGAGTGGTGAGCACATATAGGCAGTAAAAGGGCAAGCTCTCGCATGTACACTTTTGGCCAAATCACAGTAGCCAAATGACACGCGAGAATCCAATAGACAACGAGACGATGCTCGTCGTCGATTCTCGCGTGGATTTGGATTTTTCTGACGAACCAATCGTCTGCAGCTCGGCGCTCCCCCTTCTTAATTCCGCCAAACAGACCGAACAATTAACTACTGCGCAGGTGTCAATCTGTGCTCACAACGACGTATGTATACTGGCTGAAAGCGGAAGATTGTGGACGAAAGTTCTCAAGTACGTATCGCAAGTACGTATGCACATACATATTACGAAGCCGTCAGACTGGTCGTTGTTGTACGTTTGGGTGATTTATTAACAACAACAAAGGACTTCGCCAGACGAGACGCTCGAACCGTATTTTCTCGAAATTCCCTGTCGGGGAATACAGCAATTAATTCACTTAGTTTTAGGTTAATAGATAAATCCATGTATTTGGTGAGTCAACAACAGATGTGGACTTAAATTAATCAAATATTATATGAACTTTCATCATAAATAATAAAATTTATCTAGTTAATTATAGTTATTAAAAAGCACTTTGCGGCTAAGTTTCGGAATGGTTTTTGTTATCTCACGAGTAAGTTTGAAATTGCACACTTTATTATGGTCGTGTTCGCCACCGACAGAGCAGACAATTAATCATAATGACACGTCCACCACGGCATGATGCCACCGATAATAGCCTACATCCTGAAAACATCTTCATTGCCCGCACTAATAGATTCCCTTTCGACATTGACGTATTACTCGTAAACCACTGAACCCCTCAGGGTTCAGGCTAATAAGTTATCGGTTCAAATGTCCTGCTATACCTACTATCATTTTTGGCTCCGTGCCAAGCTTACTAATATTAAATAAAACCAATTGTCCCAGTTGGTTCTGCTCTGCATCTTATGTTCCAGTTTCGTGAACGGGAATTGATTTCAATAAATGTGTTTTTGTTTACTTTTTGCCAGATTGGTAACATCGGGTATAGGAGCTTTTTTCCAAGGCCATTTTCTCCGCTTTGGTTGTTTTATATGTTGTGTGCTGTTTTTGCTCGGCAGCGCGTGCCTGGCCGACGGCAATCTAGGCAAATCCTATCCATTGTGCTCGGTGACAATAGTTCCGGTGGTAATTCAAGGACGGTTTTCCATTGTCCCCTGAATGACTGTGCGCCTTGCTGCACCGCTCCAGGTCTATCTCTACAAATCGTATTATTACCGCGTACGTTTATCCTTATATTTTTTATGATTTTTTTGCCGTTATTACCCATCATATTGCTGAAAAACTCTTTACCATTTTCCGAATAGTTTAAAATACAAATTATTTTGTATTTGACTGACCGTCAATACATTAACATTTTCAATTTTACCCGAAACTTTTTAATAAGCTTTTATTTATTCACGTCTGCGACATGTAAGTACTTGCTTTGCAAGGTTATGTTGCACTCGTACCAGCTAAAACCTGACGTTGTTCCTCCACCCCATCGCGGGTAAGTGTGGTACGATACCATTCTGTGGTGGTACCTCACCCCAATTCCCTCGCTTTGCTATGAATAGCTACGATGAATCAAAAACACCTCGACACGTAAGTCTTTCTCCAGATCAATTACTACGATAGTAATAGCTTTTCAACCAAACATTATAACTAATTAGGTACCTACTAGGACACGTTATTCGGTATTCCAATTATTATTCCAAAGGTACCTAAATGTAAAAAGGAATCGCTTTCGTTATAATGAAACTCAGTAAAAGAAGAAAAGTACAGCACGTATATAATAAGCCTTTGAATAGTATATATAGAAGTCTATGAATCAATCGCTCTGTATGAAAATAAAAGTGAAATATTTTCAAAACAGGTGAGATTATCTTATCGTTATAAACTGACAAACTCGATCATGCGGACATTGCAATGGTATTGCCATTGCAATATTCATCGAGATTGATAAGATTTGCGGAAATACCTAGCGTGAAGGTATTTTAAAGTAAATTATGTCTTAATTTAGTTCAAAGTTGGCGCTCGCAGGCGACCCGACGACGAGACAAATTTCACTACGACTATGTAAACCAGAGTTGATTTATGGCTGTGATAATAATTTTCGTGTTGAGGTAGGGCTCGTCTCTGCCTGGCATTATGTTATTATGGGTTGTTATTTGCGGTGGTGGCATTTGTAGAGCTCGACATAGTCGGTAGGTCACGTCATGGGGATATAATGTCAGTCTTACGTGATGGTATCACCAAGATATTTTAATCGCCGATTACGCTATCAATCATTTCACATTATTAGCTCACCATAAACATAAATAGAATAATATTCATGTCTTCTCATAACATTAATTAACTCAACAAACATGATATTAGCAAACAACGCCTGTTTAAGTTCGATTATGATTATTATAAGTACCTGTCGATTAGCATTGTGTAATTCAAATAACAAATACATTTTCATGTTGTCTGTCATAGTCATTGCGTCGACGTTATTCAGTTTTATGATAAAGATTGTTTGGTATATATAGTTATGTATTGCTCTGGTCTAACTATGAAGGCTTCATGTGTCCGATTGAAAAAATCTGCGGTTCGCTTTTTCTCCCAATTCTCAGGAATCAAAAGCTTATACTTGCTCATTAAAATTTGATGCCGAATCAAGATATAGTATGAAGTGTAGAAATAAGAGATTCACGGAATTGTTATTTATTCGTAAAATACAAAGATCCCTTGGTACAATCTTGACTCGCACTCCGCTGAATATTACGAAATGGAGCGTAACAATATGACTTGCAACTCCAGTTTCCTAGAATATAAAATGGCTCATTATACCGTTTCCCTTGGATTCGGGAATAAGTTTTATTGGACGGACGTTCATTTTTGTCGTCGTTGAAGGAGTCGTTAACATTAAGTCTCGGCAATAATTGGACTGCCGACGCTACCCACACGGGCCGGTGATTGGCTGGATTACTGTTCGGCGCGTTCCTCGTATTGTTACTTCAGTTTGAAAACCGAAGACTTTGGCTATTGAACGAGGGAAATATACTTTATCAGCCCATTATTGCTGTTGCTTCCATTATCTTCATTCCACACAACTTCGTCATTATGACTCTACCTAGGCATTTCTTTGGTTTTGTCCTCTAAATGATATTGTTGATTTTAATGGGATCACATTTTGCTACTGTACTAAAATAGCATTTATTCTTCACATAATTACACCAGCAGGTCGATTTTATATTTCATTTTTGATCTAGTTATCAGAGCGTGGTGGAATCACCCGACTGGGAAAATAATATGTATAATTTTAACTACTCTCTGCTTGCTCATTTTGTACAGAGCCATTTTAAAGCATGAACTTTATTATGTCATCCTGAAAATAGCCTTTGCGGAGGGAGATCTCGTTTAGATAACAATGACTCACGATCGTGACACTTTCAGTAAGTTATATCCAAAGTGGCTACACTAAAGCATCTAAAGCCACTAGCGGTATTGAACTAAGCGGAACATTTTGTGTCCCTAGCTACAATTAATGTGCACTGTTTCGGTTGTCCTGTCCCACAACGTCCCTCTAATGGGAAAAGTTTCCGATCTTGAAAACGTTTGGGCGAGAGCACGGCTCATTGCCAAGATATTGTTTTTCTAATCATTATGTTACGTGGTACTGCTTCTAAGTATTAAATGAGATTTCTGACGGTTCAATTATATCAAACAGTAACTAAACCATCGTCAAAGAAGAAAAATCTCTTTGATGTTCTGTATTCTTTAGTTATCCACATGAATAACTTTATATTTTTTTTTCTGTTTCAGGTAATTAAATGAACACAGTACTCAGCTCTAGAAGTACAATGAACGCGCAGAGTAAACAATTTTCAAGGTTTGTCAAAAACGTTACTTAACGTGATCACTTGAATCAATTTTAAATGTTTATTCTGTTACGTTTTGTGCCATATTATATGTCGTCGTGCTATGTAACATTCTTAGATGGCCAAGATATTTATAATATTTATTTGAATGGTTATAGTTACTTTCATTACTATATAATTTGATGGAAATCTCAGCCTACCTTAGGTACATAACCACAACCAATTCATTTTCCATCATAGGCTGGACTCTATTAAAAAACCTAATAAAGCCTAGAAATAGGTATGTGCACAATGAATATTCGAAATAAGTGACAAAAACTTATACACAAGTCTCGTGCGATTGGCACAAAAACCTTCGATGAATAGATCTCATTTTGATTGCGTGTCGTCGCGCGCCGATAGTGGCTTGGCCGAATAATGACTTTTTTCAATAACAACTTTTTTCCTATCCTCATTAATTCCAGGGGTCCATAGAGTATTCTCGAAAGAAATAACAAATTGCTCAGATAAGCTTTTCGCAAATAAATGTACCACGGGAATTCTAGAGCTACTCCTACCTATTTAAATAGATGGTTTTTGTAGATGGGCAAGAGACGTCTCCTAGTCTCCTGTGTTTACCCGGTTAGTAGCCGACGCGTTTATTCGCTTCGTTGCTTCGCCTGAAATGCAGCGGGCACTCTTAAATTGTTTACGTCTCCCTGCTTCGTTTCTCTCTGGTTGTTGGTCCGCTGAGAGATGTCTTCTTTGTAGCCGCTTTTTTTGCTTTCCAACTCATTGGCCAATGTTTAGTTAATAGTGTGCATTTCGTTGATTAAACAAGCTTTATGTTGCTATCAACGTTATTTATCTCTATTACAGTCACTTCGACATTAGTTACAGGTTCGATATTCGCATCTAAATAGGTTTTAAATATTTTTGTATCTATACGTTTTTAACTAAATGTATCAAGCTTGCATAACCTCACTGGTTGATCTTAGTGTGCGGTCTCCCCGACATATAATTTTGCTGTAGTTCAAAGATTAGTGTTATTAGATTTTGCAATCCTGTACAGTACATAATCATTTGCAACTCAGTTTAATATGATTGATATTCGTTTAAAGCTAGCCCTTGGTCGCCCCCAAGCGACTAGTCCATTACGCAGATCGTGTCGTGACGCGAGCGAAGGTACTGCGAAGCTATTTATATTGTATGAAAAACAAGCAAACCTGTTGTATTGTGGCGCCATATTCATAAGATAAAGCCTCCATAGAAAGGCTGATGTTTTCCTTTTTAGTGTACATACAAATATTACAATAAATATTAAAAATACTAAACGAAAATAAAATACCATATAATACATTATTACAATTACAATACAATGTATTACAATTTAGTTGGCCATTTTGTTGATGTACTCTTCCAGAAGAATCTAATAATATCTTTCCATTTCCGAGGATAATATGAAGGAAATACGCTAAAACCTGATAAAAATACAATTGTGTGAGTCTTTCACCAAATATTTGATAGAGAAAGGGACAGTTTATAAAAAATAATTGGACTGTTTTACAAAAAACTTAACCGACTTCAAAGTACACTAAGAAGTAATCATAATAATATCCTGATCTGGTGACAATGGGACCAAACGGGAAGTGTACCCTTCCAGATAAAAAAAGAATTTTCCAAATCGGTTGTTAAATGACGGAGTTATGAGGTAACAAACATTAAAAAAAAATACAACCGAATTGAGAACCTCCTCCTTTTTTTGAAGTCGGTTAAAAAAACAACGTAGCACAAACCTTTTCAAACAAATGTTTGTAATGGGTGGGTGCTCTTCAAGGAAGTGCTCAATATTTTTGTAAACAACCAACAACACGAGATAAGTAATATTCTGTTATCATTTCATTTTCCCCGCACCATGTTTTCGTCGTAGGTAATTTTATTTTACCCGAAAATAAGAGGTGGTAATCTCGAGATTTTCTCTTCATCCTTTCTCGCCTTGTCTATTTTTGTATCATATTTTTTTCCTGTCTAAATTGCCCCGTAGCGACGTTGGCGTAGACTTGTGAAAATATGGTAAGAATTTAATGAAATTCACCGTACTTTTATTTAATTTGTCTATTTCCAAAGGCTCTATTTCACCACCGACAGGTGGGTTTAAATTGTGTTAGATATGATCTTTTGACTAAGCAAATCTGGTGGGTTATAGCGCGCTCTGCTTTTTATCGAGGTCAACAGATAAAATGAATGTCAATAAAAATCCGCAGAGGGTTTCCCTTGGTTGACATTTTATCTAGCAAAGTTTAGTACTTTCAGGTTCTTTCTTTTGTCCGTCGATAACTTTTAAGCTCGCTTCGTAACAGATCCTTGTTATTTGTTATAGAGTTAAAAATTATGTTTATTGGTGATTAAAAAGTTATTAACAACAAACAACGTAACATTTTACTGATGCGACCTACTTGCCAGGCATAATTGCATCGTTTATAATTTTTATTGAGAGGTCACTCTTTGCAAGTCGTCTGCTAAATTGCGTGTCCAAAATGTCAATGAGTCATCTTTGTATATAATTATGATGAAGTGCTAAAATCTTGCCTGACAACTAATGCAATGAATACAACTTGTCGACTTGCCTGTACATATTGCCGCTGATACTTTCTTACCGGCAGTTTGTAGGTAGCAAAATAATGTAACATACCGAACATTCGGTAATATACAACTTTAATGTGATATTGATCGCCGTATAAATGTCGGAATGTTTACCTGTCTACTTCCTGTAAGCATTGCCTTTGCTACTTTTATAATTTAGGTTCGTTATATTAAATTTTTAGTACAGAATCTGACGAACGGTACGGCCTGAGCAAGCGGAAAATATTGCATCAGAATTGATTTATCCTGCCCTGATTGTAATAAGGAAGTAGTTAAAATAAACTATAGTTTGATTTAAACATCTTGTCAAGGTCGTTACGTTGCTATTGTTTTCACTAACGATGCAGCAGTTCTATGAAGTCCTTATGATCATAATATTAAATGGATAAAGCGATTCTATAATCCGTTACGTCGCGAACACACGCGATTCTCGTGTATACCCAACGGGATATCCCCACGTTTTTTTGAGCACTCGGCAACTAAAATATTTTATTAAAGATGTTTAAACGAGTTTTTATGTGGAAGGAAGGATCTCTTTGTTCCGTCTGCCTTTATCAAACTCATCATTTACTATGTACACATGAATATTAAAATATCCCCATGAGAAAGGGAATAACAAATTGACTTGTTTCCATTTTCCACGTGTATGTAATAGAAGCGTTAAGATATAACTATTGTTACCTTCCTTTTGAATTATTAAATGTATTTACTAACTTATTTATGATAGATAAAGGATTATTTATATAGGAACTACCATTCTATTAGCCTATTAATTAGTATACCCATTTTTGCGTTAAATTTCGGAGATTTTGAGATGGCATATTTTCGAAACCAATGTTGGGTTAGTCATGCTGAACAACTTTTACTATGGGAACAATAGCGAATACTCAAAAAAAATTTTTTTCTTTCCATAGTTAATGTCAACCTTGCTTGATCATAATGTATGAAAAGAAAAATGTTTTTTTTTAGTATTCAGTGTTGGTCCCATAGGTTTCGAAATATGCCTTCTCGTAATCTCCACCCAGTATAATTTGTTAGTGCTCAGCTTCATTACTATAAGGAATACCTGTGCAAAATTTGATCCTTCAAGACTTACCGGCTTAGGATAGTTGCGTTTTCATAAGAACTTTATCAATTTTGTTTCCGGAGCCAAAGTGGACATTGGAGGCACACTTTTTTTAAGACAATTTCTCAAATCGCTTTACCGTTCTCAATTGTCTTGAGTTTCACCAATTGGAACTGCGCATTACCTGAATGTTAATAGCTTACGAACTTTTCTGGAACTTCCAGTAAATCCCAACCTACAACTGTATCAATATTACTGAATCACTACATAGTACATTCGTCCGGTTTCCATCATGCTATGTATGAGACAGGGCCTGCCACCACGTGCGATTTATCATTGCAGTGAGCTTATCTGTACGAGTTAGTAGGTAAACTTGTATTGCCAAGCCTAGAATGCGGTTGCTAACATCGCAACTGTAAACACACGTAACCTGATGCAATATGTATGTAACGCCTTATAGTAACCAGTTAAACGTAAATCACAGATTACTTATTTTGCCCCCATTGAAGTTGAATTTCGGGAAATACTTTCTTAGTGCACCCTTTCTAATTTCAAATCTCTCGGTCCACCAGTTTAGGATGTGCGTAGTCTGACAGTCAGTGTTAGAATTTTATTAAGAAGATACGCTGAAAAATTATTTCCAAAAGTAGCTTAGCTTGTATTTACTATGGAGACCAGATAACTGATATAATTATTAATTAACTAGCCGTCCCCAGCGGTTTCATCCGCGTTCATGGGATAAAAAGTATTGCCTATGTCCTGAAGATTTCTCGTAGCTTTTTTAATATTAGTTAAGATTACGTGTAACTATTAGGAATAGATATTAACACCCCTTCTCGGAAAAAATGCTCATGTTCATTGCCACGTACAAAAGTTTGTCCTAGTTTAAGATTATCATCGAGTTTGACTTGATTTAATAATGTTTTGGCTTTTAAATAAAAAAATTAAAACCCAAACCATTATAAATGATAAATCCAAAAAGAAAACCTCATTTCAAAACTGATCAACGCTGTATTTATATTCTGTGTAGAACTCGCGCTTTTAAAGTGGAGATTGTTCCGGGACTTTGGGAACGAGAAACTAATAAACAGAATAGATAGTTGAAATATATAATATATACTTAGCTTCCACTGCACTTTCAATTTGATATTTCAAAACTTATTTGCTTCAGATCCAATGTTCTTGAGTAGCTTTGGCCATAATCGTTATTATTATCCAGACCAAACGTTCGAGGGCTAAGTTATCATTTTCAGAACACCAATCTATTATTTGAATTGCTTGTCTCGGTAGCAAAAGAGATAAGGGTAGGAAGTACTTGACAAAAGTAGGTAGGTAGCTATCAGTATGTGGATAACGTAACTTTATTGCAATGAAATTCTGATTGAAATAACCTCTGAATCGGTAGACATATTACAAAAATCTGAAAAGGTTCTATTTCTAATGAACCACTGTTTCAGTTATCAGAACGTAAAAAAGTTTTCAAAAAACCGCTATATTGAACTGATATCGAAAATGATTGAAATTTAGTTACATAATCGCCCCGCAGAGGACAGTTTGGCCTCACGCATAAAAGGTTGACATTACTCTTGTCCTGAAACCATTAGATCACAAAAATCGTGTGTGTGAGTGAAGAAAGTAAATTCTAGTTTTCTATAATATGAAAGTTAATCGTAAATAAAAGGCACCGACAGTGTAGAGCTGTACTTTGATAATAATGACAACATTTACATACTGACACAGGGGTAATAAAACGCCGCATTTCATTATAAAAACTATGGCAAATAAAATTACAGCCATTGCTGCAACAAACATTAGAAAGTAAGAGGTTCCGTCATACAAGTAGCTATTCATTGGTATAATGTGTAGTAAAATGACATCTATTGCTTGTCTTGTGAGTAACGGACTTGTATTGCGGGTACGCGTACCTACTTATAATACGTTTGTTGTGACGTGTGGGAGTCACTCCATTGTACTCATTGTACGCGTATTGTGCTGTAATGATAACCTGATGAGGGGCAAACGATGGTACGATTGGCGGAGAACTTGGAAAGTTGTGGGGATTAGTATTATTCTTATGAATCTAATGATTCTGATGATATATATTTAAAACAGTGGTGCGACTAATTAACTTGAATGACAGATTTGAATTTTAAGAGAGGTAGAGCGTAACGTTAATTCGCTCAAAGAGCAGCTCGACTGGGGAAGTACCTCCACCGTACAGAATTCCGCAGCCAAATAACTTGATGTTGTGTAAAGTTGTGTTCCTGTGCGTGAGTAAGGTCACCATAGCTCATTGGGGAAAGGTCGGCAACGCGTGAGCGATGCTTCGTGTGTTGCAAGCGTCCATATGGCTACGGTAACCGATTACCATCACGTGGGCCGTATACTTGTTTGCCGACTTAGTCGTATAAAAAAAAAAAACATGACGTATCTGGCGGTGCACTAAGGAATCGTGTTTCAAAATTCAAAATCCGTGTGGTGGCAAGTTAATAATACTGCGGTTTGAATATATGGGCATACAGTTATACAGTTACAGTATACTATTTGCCCACAGGTTAACTGGTAGAGAATGTCAGCTTTTCATCCTCCTATAGTTGAATCAAACTGTAGATGATCAAATGTTTACATTATTAATTTATTCCCTTCCAGTAAATTATTTAGTAAGGAATGCTTCTTTACTAAATAATTTACTGCGAGGCTATCGAGTCTGATTCATATGAATCTTCGTGAGGAAAACATAGTATGGTGGAAGGATACTCATTAGTACTAATAAGTATCCTGGTAGGTAGCTACCTAGTACCTACCATGTTAAGAACATGCAGCCAAGCACCTACCGGTAGGTGCTTGGCTGCATGTTCTTAACATTGCATGCTCAATTGTCTTTGAGAGCCATTCTTCTAAGTGCTTTGTTACCACCTTCGGACACATCAGCACTATTTTCTTCAAATAAGCTTCTCCAAATAATTAAAGGGCATGCAACAATGGAAACGAAATCGAATCAGCCCAGCGGACACGAATATCGCCTTCTGGTGTCAGTTATCTAACAAACGAATCATGTAATAGGTAATAGTAAAAGTATGTTGTGTTGTTCAGCCGGTTTCGTTACTGGTCAAGGACCATACCATACGCATTATTCTCTCGATACAATATGGTCGTAGATATCATTCGATTACAATTACTTATATATTCGTGATAAATGACACAATATCACAGAATAAGTGTACAGACTATCTTGTGGTTATTTATCTGCCCATGCAAAGTGGCTGTTAGCAAATTTAATATAACTTGTTATCGTCTGTAGACGATATTTTGTGTTGATGTCTGTGGCACAGTAGGTACCTATCTATCGAATGATATTGGTATGCTTGTGTAATCTGTCGTTATATTTTCACTAGCTGTCCCCCGCTGTTTCACTCACGTTCCCTGGATAAAAAGTAGCCTATGTCCTTCTCCATACTATAGGCTATCTGCGTGCCAATTAATCGTTATCTGCTGAGTAGTTAAGACGTGAAGGCGTAACAAACAAACAAACTGACTTTCGCATTTATAATATTAGTTAGGAATCCAATTTTAAAGAGTATTGCATTGCACCAAGCTTTTATGTCAGTTCAAAGTTTTTTGTATAAAATCGGAGTGAGTTTTCAAAAATGTGTCAAAATAAAATGTAATTTAAATCAATAGCACTAAGGAGTATTGGAGAACAATTTCGAGGCAAATCTCCACTAAAATAACTTTCTACCCCTTTTTAAGTCAGTTAGGCGAAGAGTTTCAATAAAATACGAAATACGTTTTCCATCAATTCTGTTAAAGAATGTTTATGCAAAATTTGAAGTAGATTGAACCAAGGAATCACGTTGTCCTACAAAAAACACACCCTCCAAGTTTCAGGTCTCTACGGTTAGCTGTTTAGGACTAGGGATTGCAAAATCCGGATTTTTTTCAAATCCGGATTCATAGTTTATCATCACATATAAATCCGGATTATCCGGATTTTTCGGATTTTTCGGATTTTTGTATTTTTTTGCAATAATTTGTAATTTTAAACTGTACGCGTAGTTTATGCTTAATTATTAGTAGTTTGAAGAGAGATGTTCTATTTTATTGTATTTCCATTGCTTGCTTTTGAATAAAAATTCAATTAAACTGCAAGTAATATTAAAAAAAAATGGGCTTGTATTTGGCTACTGAGCCGTCCATAAAGGATAATGACGAAGCCTAAGGTGGAGCACGCTAACCCAAATGGAACCTATTCATTCTGGCCGTGAAAGTCCCTAGATTCTAAGAGTCAGGAACTACAGTCGCCGGAAGCAAGTTCCACTCCCTTGCTGTCCGCATTATAATTGAGGATACAAAAGAAAAAATTTCCCCGTGTCTTGTGGTTCGGAGTAAAAATAGGGATGGTGGTTGGAATAAGGTTGAGCAATTCCTGCACACACTCTCAAAAATATATCCTGTACAAAACCGATAAGGCAAGCAACCTTTCTTCGATGGTCGATCCTCGTGAGTTACGTCATAATTAGTCTCATATTCGATGAGTCTTCTGGCTCGGCGGTTTATTGAGTCGAGGGCGAGAGCCTGGTGGAAAGGGCTCCGTTTGGTGGTGAAAAGACACACCTGCGTCATGGTGGCATTAAAAGTGACCAGATTGGCATTGCTCCAATCGGATACTGCCTGTAATGTTACGTTCAAACGCTCTACCATGGCCTCTCGCAACAATTGGATCTATAACAACGGTGCTATACCCAACGTGCGTCTACGTACCCAAAGATACCGGGCTTCACCAGATCGTTAATATGCAGCAGAAATAAGGTTGCAGAGAGAACTGAATCTGATCTCTGTGAAATTGATTGCGAAAAGGTCCGACGAACAACCGTCTATGACTACATGAATAGACCGTTCGCTCAGGAAATTGGAAATCCAAGCGCACAAACCACCAGAGATTTCATATGAAGGAAGCTTGCTTAGAAAGCGGGTGTGTCAGACCCTTTCAAAAGTAAAAAAAATCTGAGATCAGCCGATGTACAAAATGCTTTCAGCGGTAACCCGACTATATAGAACTATCATTCTTCATATTACGTTGTGCAAAGAGTTGTTACTCGCGCCGCGCGCGCATCGCCTCCATCTAAGACTCACTGGCCGACTTAACTATTAGCTAGATGGATGAGCGGTAGCAGCTAGCCGCGTGTGAGCCGAGCGGTGCATAGATTTCAGAGTAATACTGACCTAAATGTACTGGATATTTAATGAAAATTTTTAGTTAAACATCAATTATTATCAATTAAGATTAAAATTCGAAAAAACCGGATTTTATTCTCAATATTCGGATTTATAATAGGACCCTAAAATCCGGATTTTTCAGTCATTTTCGGATTTCGAAGTATCCGGATTGCAATCCCTATTTAGGACGTTGATCCATCAGTCAGTCATTCAGGACAAAGCACTTTATGTGTATAGATTACCCTCTTTTTAATATAGTTTTTAATAAAATACGATACTTTTCTTATATGTCTTTTATGTTTCTTTGATTGCCTCTCTATAGTGTTTTATATTTTAGAAACCATTATAATATATGAAATAAACGTCTAAAAACTGTAAAGAACCGTTTGTTTGGTTTAACGTGAACCCTCGCTATGGAGAGGAAACCTGTTAGTGGCTCACCGCTTATAGCCAGCCACTGATCAATAATCTGCAAATGAATTTAATTTGTTGCCCGTACTGTGGCTCCAATAACCTCCAGATTGAAACTTATGCAGTGCGAACGCAGTTGGTCCTATCTCAAAGTGGAAACGTGTCTACTTAGTTGCACGTGCCCAACTGATATGAGTCCCCATTGTGCCCTGTGTGACTCAGCTCCGATACCTCCGGTCCTTTCCAATGACGAACAGTTGGCTTCTCATGTTGCTAAACCCGTTGTTTGGGAAAGTGGCACACATTAGCTATTGTTTTCCTGTTGTCACCTTCAACAAGTTACATTTCCCTTACAAGTTTTGCTTTTATTGTGTTAGAATCTATGTATAAAATTGGATTCACCTATTGTTTGTTTACTGAGTGTTAAGTTTCTCAGCTTGTTTTCAAGTTCTTCTGAGTTTATAGTTACTTAATTAGTATGCGAGTCTCGAATTTGAAAGCAAAATTTACATTACAAAAAAATAACATAAGATTATAAAAATGTGAAAATTACGTAAGGAAATATCAGAAAGCTTATTTTATAAAGGCAATTTCATTTCTGATTGTAATCAATTCTAATTCTGTTTCCATTCAAACAACGGAATAAGATTAGTAACATTTGCATTCCGTCAATATCAGAAACCCTATGCTCGGGGAGCGCCCACCGATCCGTTACGTTGCGGTTACCATTACGCCATTATGGCGCATACGGGGATGTATGGTATCGTGTCTCTGGGGATTTTTGTATTTCGACATTGCTTTAGAGAAGAATGAAAGTTGTGTGCAAGCATTAAAACGCAGCAGAAGCATTAAAGCAATTGGTAGTATCTTGTCGTGCAGTTTAGCGGTAGACATCAAGTCAAAAAGTCGATCATACTACACCAAACAAAATGTCAATCTTGCACCCATACTGTAGTGTTTCTCAGGAGAGTTGTACTTCAGAGGACTTACGGACGGACCCTGTTGGTCCATCCGTGAAGATGATCAAATGATAGACCTAATTTAAAATTATTTATAAGCATAAGCTTTCATCGTCACCCTGTTTCCAATCACTTGGGTTCGTCGCAATATGTACGCCTCTTCTATTCGGCTCTTCTATCCGTCATACCAGCATTCACTCCTTTCTTACCTTTGTCATCCTTCACACAATCCATCCAAGTAAGCTCTTTTTAATGGGTACTCATTTATTATATCCTTACACTCTATTTATGCTATGTACATTTTCATGATCATATGGTACCAGGGGAATAAATTGGTGTTATTTAATACAGATACGCACGCGTTTAAAATACGTTATCATTGACGACTATAAATTCGGGGTTGTTATTACCCGGGCTATAAAATAAGAGTTATCGTCGGGGGTGAAACACCACGCAGATAAAATAAATATTGATTCCCCACGTAATTTTTGCCAGGGCTTTATAGTCAATGTTACCAAGGTTCGGAGAAGTACCTATCAAAAATTTGATTTTGTTTAATGGTTGACATGTAAAGCCCTAAAAAGCGAGATCTGATAGTATCCACATCCACCCTGTATATTAGGACAATATATTTAATAACATTAACGTCTAATAGCTAAATGTTGAAAGGAAATGCGGTAGGAAACACATCATGCAATAATGAAGGATACCTACTCTCATGTACACTTAGTCATCTGATTATGTATTATCTAATACGATAAGTTTGAAAAAAATCGATGATTTTATCGTGTATAATTTCGTCAATTGATTAAATACATCTGATATGAATTTTGAAGGCCCAACGTAATACTACCTTGCAATTTATGCGTCAAACATATTATGTCGTATTATATCTATATTATTTAATTTTACTTATACCTTGCGTTTTATTTAGTTCAAGATCCCTAGTAGAAAAATCCTATGAATTTATATGAATATGGATATCTTGATTAATCGTAGTGTCTTGACGCTATGTGTTATATTGAACAGCGAAGAATTTATTATTTATGACATTATAATGAAGTGCTTGTATGAGCCCATTAATATTTATCTGTTAATTAAGTATGTGTCATTGACAAAAACTGGTTTTGTTGGAGTTTTTATTGCATCACTATTGACGACATTAGATCATGCCGTTCATGCAAACAATTTGTGGATACCAATTATGATTTAAGATGGAAGGCAATTGATAGGTCCTATCAACAACCTGAAACATTTTCGCTTCATAACATACATCACATCGGCTCTTGTTGTGTCGTACGTATCGTATATAATGTTATACCACCCAGACACATTAATTTTGTGTTTTAATGGAGATGCGACTGTACCTCGTACAGCTTCACACAATATCTTGACTCCAGTGTCTAAAGTGCTTACACTTTCTCATAAAACTAAGAATATAGCTTATCTCAACGTTAAATTCAAACAGAAACTTTTTAAAGGTGGATAATTCAGAATCTTTATGGCTTATTTTATTTGGGTTATTTTCTCGTAAAAACAAGCGAACTCTGGCAATCGTTCCGGGAACATTTTACTTGAATTTCAATATATTCGTTGGGTTTTATTTATTTCACACAAGCGATTTTATATCGTGTTTCACGTCTAGTGGCGTTTACACTTCACCTTGTGGGACACCGGCGCTGTCAAGTCAAGAGTCCTCGCTGAGGATTTTATGGCGTGGTGGTACCGACGGTTTTACGGCCACCGCCCGGTAGGTTGATGTCGAATAAGGGCTCTTCAAATGCTACAACGAAAACCATTCCAAACACCAGCCTTTTTATATTACTTGTCCTTTTTTCCTGTTTATACGAAATAGGATTTACTAAACAGGTACAGAGTGTAAATGCAACGGATCCTCACGGAACCCCAGTCACAGGATATTTATATTATTCCCAGAATATATTTTTGTCTTTATTTTTTTCAGCGCAAGAAAAGTCATTGCGTCTACCTCCCTCGGTATTGCAAGCGAAGATTCAGCTTCTAGTGCTGCAGGAGTTTTTGCCTAAACGCAACTAAACGTCTGAGCAAAGCGCTTGATGTGAGCGTATAATCATGTAATAACTCGGCACTAATGTTTCCCAGACATATTTTATTTACTCCCGCGGAAGTCGCGTCCGTAAATGCGTATCATCTGTAGAAGTTCCCTCCTAAACATTTGGTCCGTGGGGATAATTCCTTGTAATGTTAGGCTTACTTCGCGTCCCGGGCCCCCATTACTCTCTTAATGACACAGGGAAGGCGTTGGGTGTGTAACTTGTCCTATCCCATAATACAAATAAAAAACTTTTTGGACACGTCGAAAACTTCGCAGTTTGATTTACGATATTATGAACTGGGTGGGTGTTCATACTAATAAAACATTTGTTGCTTATAAAATTTATCAAAAAGCTTGTTCTGGTCGTACCAAAGAGTGATTTTGTTAATTGTACCTTATATTTGATTTACTGAAGTGTCAAATTATCTATCTCATCTTGGTCTTATTTCTACTAAACAATTCAACAAATCTGTGCAATCTCACGACAGTAATAAAATCCGGAAGCCCTGTCCCTCGCAATTCGGGAATACTTTATCACTTGTGTGATAGGAGTGCGAGTGTGATTTCCTCTAATACCAGCTTTCGGGAGGTACTTCCCTTCCCGGCCACATTCGGCGATTTGTCCTTTGGCTGTCTTATCTCTACCATTCCTAGATGATCCCCCGTCTTCCCTCTTGCTTTTATTTTGAAATGAAATTGATTCTGAGTCGAGATTCCTGTGGATTGAAGTGCATTGAATTAATTCTGGCTGTGATTGAAAGTCCTTAAGTTTTGAATTTTGATATTTTGTATAAAAATACCATTCAGTAACTTTTATTGTTCTATGTTGTTTTAAAATCAAATTTTCTATGAGGATTTTGGGTGTTATATGAAACTAGCTGCCTGGCACGACTTCGTTCGCGTGGTGTCCAAACCTATACCCTACCCTACCTTAAGGTAGTCCTTACCCTACCCTACCCTATCTAAACCATCCAGGGCGCCACCCAAACGCATACAAAAAAAACATTCAAATCGGTCCAGCCCTTTAGGAGGAGTTCAGTGACATACACAGGTACAGTAGAATTGTATAAGTGTGAGCTTCCATTAAATTATATATTTGCGCTTGGTTATTGTTCACCAGCACCCACTGTTTATTTAGTGTTTAGTTTCATACAAATCTATATTGGCTGCATAGTCATCCAACGACATCCAATCGGCTAGGAAATGATTAAGGCGGGCGGATGTTGGGAGGCACCCGCCCCCGATGCGTTGCCATGGTAACACGCGAGCCTTGAATTAGTTAAACGAATGATGAACTCCACCCTTGCCACCCAACTTATACGATTGTTGGCGTGCAAGCCTCCATTGAATCCTATTTTATGATTGTATTTGTAAATTCGTATTGTACGATGTAACTTAAAAATAGATGTTTATTTGTATTTCGTAAGTTATTTAAGTTGCTCGTGTGTTACTTGCTGTTCATGTCTTTTTTTTATACCACTAAGGTGGCGAACAAGCATATGGCCCGACTGATGGTAAGCAGTTACCGTAGATTATGGACGCCTGCAACACCAGGGGTATCACTCGCGCGTTGCCGACCCTAAAATATGATGACCCTGAAGATGCATCATAACATTTAGAAAATTCGGGTGGTAACCGAACAATTAAATATTAATTTCTTGAAAGATTCCAGATTACTACTTAATTTTGGCACCTACCTAAGATAGTTTTCAAGATAATAATGATATATTATTCTTTTATTTACAGGAACTTCAAGCTTTCATGTAATTAATTAATCAATCTTTTCGAAATAAATCCTAGCAATAATAAGTAAAGTAGGCATCGGATTAACAAAAAAACTGTATCTAAATTTTCAAATGTTTGACATTTAGTTAGAATTCTTCCATATCATAAGAATACAGTAAAATAAATCCAGTGCGCATTTAAATCAGTATTTTGTACATACATACATGTTTTTCAGCTTGTTAAGCGTAACCCACGAATACAGTGAGATACAATTAAACATGTCAACCCTCCAGGCGTCAAGGGCTGCTTTCGTTGTCACAACTCCCTGACATTACACACGTAGGTACCGTACACGTCTCAAATGTAACAATTAACGTTTTCGCCATGTCAGAATTGACGTGCGAGCTTTAAAAGTAATTAAACGTGTTTACTCCTACCAAACTTCGTAATAAAGCTAAAACCGTAGAGTTAACATATTATAGAGTGATAGCGTTAACAACACCATCTTGTGCGAAGCGTGAGCAGTTTCCATATATAACGTATATTGGTTGATTTACAGTCAGACAAAATGACGATATGGATTCCTTGTCATTTGTTGTCGGTAAAAGTATCGATAAAAACGAGAAATTGGAATCATTCACTGGCTCTACCGCGATACAGGCTTGCCTAGTGCGGGACCGATGTAAAACACATTATGCAACTGTTTTATTTTTTTGCAACAAAGAACAATGGGTCATGTTATATGAAACGCGTCCCCAGAATGTAGCACTATGAGCTATGGTGGAGATTGTTGGCCACATCGAGGGTATCATTTCATTGTATGACACCAAGTCTGGATTCCATGGGAAAAAAAATATATTCACGGTTAAAGCAACCAAAATAATGATTAACTTTGTTACCGTCCCGCAGTACCTGTATAACTTTTCTGGTTTAAAAGTATTATATATGCTAATCCAGAGGTTAATCTATCTTTGTGCTAAGTTTCACCCACATCTGATAAGCCATTTCGGTGTAATTTAATAACAAACATCGATAAAAGCATAAGCATTTTTACTTACATTAAGGTAAAGATCTAAATATTATTATTATTTTTTTTATTTGGCACAGCAAACACTGACAATCCCATATTACCCACCTAATACATGACATTTTGTTGAATTGCCGTTCTTTAAGTGTAATCAGCCCCATGGGCAATGACTGACTGGATTATGGTAAATAGCAAAACACAATAAAAACTGAATATGGTTTAAAATATGAATTTTGTTAGTTACCTTATCGTTAATGATAACCGAAGATGTATGTACATAGTGTAGGTACCTACATCTTCGGTTATCATCCCGGGAATACATGTAAAATCCCGAGGTACAAATAGTACTTTAACGTTATTAATGCGAAAGATAGTTTTTTTTATACCACTAAGGCAGCAAACAAGCAAACGCCCCGCGTGATGGTAAGCGGTTACCGTAGCCTATATAGACGCTTGTAAAACCTAGGGTACCACTCGCGCGTTGCTGACCGTGCAAAAATCTCTTCACCACCTTTGGAAAACCTCGGCGGGGCGCTCATTCTACAGCCTGAGCGTCCGCGGTATTGAGCTCGATTGATATCGCACATTACGAAACTATTTCGGTTCCAATGCGTGAGGTTAGACTCCCCGTCAATGGCGAGAGGTGCGATGGTAGAAGGTAGACGTGCGCATCAGGTCGAACACTGTCCGTTGTACAAGTTATAGAACACACATAAGGAGGCAGAGTCTCTCCTCAGACTAACGGGCTCTAAGCCGCTTGTGAGCTCGGGATCGTCGACAAAATTGTAATGGGTCGTCGCTGAACCGAGTCCAAAGGCCCAAGCTGGTATCCGACATATAGATGACAGTATTACTCCATATAAGGCCGGACTTGCGACTTATAAAGTTGCAGTATTTGCCCCGATTTGAAGTACTGCCTCGCTCTATTGAGCACTCCGAGCCTTTTGGATGCCATCTTATCCTTGTCTTCTAAGCGACTATATACGGAACAGCATGTGTCGCTAGGAATATCGACAGCAGGAATCCCGATGCTTTGACTGATGTTTAAGGGAGTGTTCTGGAATTGTAGAACCACACTATAGGGATTTTCTTCGGGTTAGTATGCCTTATGTTACGTTTTATAGCTAACTTAGGTTGATATCAATTAAAATGAGCACACGTGGCAGCTTAGAGCCTACACATGGACATGCAATACTATTTTCTCAGGAACACAGGCGAAGCCACGAGGCACAGCAAGTACTTTAATATGATAAATGCGAGAGTAGATCTGTCCATTTGTTATGATTTCACAGCTATGTTACTGGACCGATATCGATAAATATTAGCAGACAGGTAGCACGGAACCTGGAAATCGACATACAGTTATTTTTGTCTTGAAAACGCGGTTGGTAACGCTTGTATTCAGTATTCTGTGCCGCAGGGCATAGCTAATAATAACAAAAAACCATCATTACCAAGGAACATTTTTGTAACTTCAAATGGGAATATCTTTTTTCTCCCATGGAATTCAGACTTGCTGTCATAGAATAAAATAATGTGCTCGACGAGACCTACAATTACCACTATAGCTCATCGTGCTACAGTCTGGGGACGTTTTTACCCATTCTTCTTTATTTATTACTAAGAAAGTAATAAATAAATTTGGTTTGATTTGATTATATGTATTTTAGTCGTTCAAACTATGTACGCGTATTTCTTTACAAGGCATTTGTACCGGGGCGGTGCTCATGGATGGACTTGGACCGTACTCTGGTACAGTCGCTCTATTTATATTCTAACTCTATGGCTGAAATATAACAAATGAAGTTTTAATGAATTAACAAGTTTAGCGTCGGGTTAACTCTCATAATGAAACGACTTGCAACATTTTTAGTCCTTGTTTAAATGTCAGTCTGTCTGCACGGTATGTAACTTTGTTACACTTTGCTTCGTTAGATACCCTTATTTGACTTTCGTAGAATTAATAGTGGAGATTTCTTGTTTTACTTTGGTGGATGTCGCGACGGGCGAGGTCGTCGACCGACGACGCCATCGGGTTGCCATGGCGACGGATACCTACATGCTGAGCGCCTTTGGGTACGAACTCTGAAAAAGCTTATCATGAATGGAGCCTTCCGAGGTTTTATTCCTCGTTAAAAAAAATCCTTTTACGTGAGTGGCTGTGTAATGTCGCGGCGATATTCTTTTTCGACTTCCTTACTTATTTTCTAGCTGAAACAATTTTAGTGTTATCACTGGAGTGATTTATTTCAGGTAATCTAGGGTATTAGGATAGATTTATGGTGGCCGGTGCAGTTGAATTTAATTATAGAAGCTTATAATTTACCGACCGAATCATCAGCATATTTACTGTTACTAGCATTTACTGTGTCCCGCGAGATTTCGCCCGCGTTCCCGATATGAAAGTATCCTGTAGAAAATGGGGATAATATAGCTTCCTAATACTGAAATAATTTTCAAATTCGGTTCAGTAGTTCCGGAAATTACCCGCTACATCCAAAATTTACCTCTTTACAATTATATTAGTAAAGACAATAAAGTAAACGCAAACTCAACAGATCCTTCTTTATACCAAATCAAAGGATAAATACATGTACGATAAATCACAATTCTCGAAATATATCTTGGTGTTATTGTTGGCACAGTGAACTGTTTTACATATTATTCGTTCATATTTACATAGAACAGATACGAGATCTGTAGATTCGGGCGGTTGCCGAGTAGAAAATATATCATTTACTAGTATTCTTTCTAACTCTTTCTATTTAGTGTGTGGTTTCCAAAGTAAAAGAGAGTAAAGTAAGTAAAATAGAACTCAAACTTATCCCCCAAAAAAAGAACATTAAATGAGCTATTTTGCTAATTATTATACGGTAATTCAAATTCATGTTCGTTAAAGGTGATTGAATACAGAAGTGCTAGGATTATTTTTTGTTTCTTAGACGTTAAAACATTAATTCGAGTTTACCGAACCATTAGACTTGCATAGTCGTGCTATTTTATTTATGTACTAGCAGACCCCCGCGGTTTCACCCGCGTACGGTTTGAATTTTCTCCTTCGAAAATCAATGCACGCCACAGATTATTAGTTTTCCGTGATTAAACACAAAAAATCGAACACAGATATTTTTACAATTAAAACTAAAAACCTATATTATACCTACACTAAAAAATCGAACTCAAAGAATCTAATTTAATTATTGTAACAACATATGAGAAAAAAATTAAATTAACTACAATCAAAATATTCTAATGAAATAGAGAAAATGAATTATTTTTTTTTCACTGGCGTCACACGGTGTGTGTATTTTGCCAATTTCCATTTATATTATAGGAGTTCTAGTCACAATAAATCACTTTCACATAGTCCTCATGCAGTCAGTCACCGTCCAAAACTCAAAATACACGAATTTATGAAAATAAAAATGAAAACGCAACGTCACTCTGCAAGTTCCCGCCAAAAAGTCCGAGAAAATGAACTTCCAAACAAATTTCGAATCCTACTCCGATTTAAATATTCTTTAATATTTGACATTCCAATTTTAAAGAGCATTTCAGTTTCCAGAACAAAAGGCAGATAGAGCGCGCGAAACACGGGAGTGAGGCCAAAAAAAGCAATTAGGTACAAATTGAAAAACATGTACCTGGTATTCGCTTTTGAATTTGTATTTGCTATTTTTAAAAGCTGCTGTGTGCTAATTTATTAAAAAGAAAGTTTCTTCGTTAAATAAAGATTTTTAAACAAAGCAAATACAAATTCAAAAGCGAATACCAGTACGTGGATTACGTAACTTTATTGCAATGAAATTCCGATTGAAATAACCTCTGAATCGGTAGAAATATTACAAAATCGGAAATGGTTCCATTTCTAATTAACCACTTTTTGCATTTGCGGTTATCAGAACGTAAAAAAGATATCAGAAAACCGCTATATTTTTTTCAATTCGAAAATGATTGAAATTTAGTAACGTAATCGCCCCCCTGGTATGTGTTTTTAAATTTGTATTTGCTTTTTTGGCCTCACTCCCGCGTTCCGTTCGCTCCATCTGCCTTATTCTGTAATCTGTGAAAATTGGATTGAGATTTCAAACATGTGTCAAAATAAAAAAAGTTATTTAAATCAAAAGTACTAAGGAGTATTGATATCAACTTCGATGCAAATCACCCCTAAAATAACTTTCTACCCCTTTTTGACCCCGTTAGGCGATGACTTTCAATAAAATACAAAACACATCTTCCATCAATTCTCTTAAGAAGTGTTTATGCAAAATTTGAAGTAGATCAGACCAAGGAATCACGTTGACCCATACAAACTTTGCACCCGTTTTTCACCCCCTTAGGGGTAGAATTTCGGAAAATCCTTTCTTATCGGATGCCTACGTCATACAAAGAACACACCCTCCAAGTATCAGGTCTCTACGATCAGCGGTCTAGGCTGTGCGTTGATTCTCAGTCATTCAGGACAAAGCATTTTATATATATAGATAGATTATATACATAAAGGTGCAATATGTAAATTAAAATCCGCGCGAATTGAATAGCAGCCAAACACTAGCGAGATATCTTTATCGTACGGATCATATTTTAGTTCGTGTGTTACGCGCATCTCTTCTTCGGGCTAGACATTGAGCTAGATAAAATATCTCTTTATTTGGAATTATATATTGTTATTTCCATTTTAGGTTCTTACTCCGTTGATTAGCTAAAATTCTGAAGTCTTTTTCTGACACGTGACATTTAGTGATCGAAAGAGTGAGACGGAGGACACTATTACACTGATTTAGTTAAATAGCGATTATGAATAAGGGCGTGAAAGTTTATCTAGTTAAATGGCTGTTCTACGATTTTATTGATATACTCGTAGGTTTATACGTTGCGTATTGTGCTAACATTTTTGCAGGAACGAATTTTAGACATTTTCTTCCAAGCGATTATCTTGGCTTGACTTTAGGCATACTTACTCGTAACGGATTCTTTGCAAAGATATTTTCCGATGGGATACCGTAGAAGCTTTTGTTAATAATTTCAGTTATGGCTCGTAGTTTGATCATTTTCATAAATATTTCACATAGATACCATCTAACGTTTCGGCACCTTCCTCTGTAATATTTACTTTTCATTTTTGAAGTACTATATGTTTTAACATATAATTGAAAGTTTGTTTTAAGTTTATTAATACTTTTTTATGGGAGATTTTTCAGTGTCATTTTCGCGCTTTTTTCAGTAGTTCAATACTCAAAACGATTCCATGTGCTCACATCATCAAATTTAAGATATTTTATACTGCATACTAAGAATACTGTATGTTCACTGTAACCTGATAAGCCCTGAGAGCGTCGTTCAATTCTGACATGTCAGAGGTTAAAGTTATTACTGTTCTACACAAGAAGTGGTGACCCTGACACACGTGTATGCAACTATAGCTGATGGAGCGTGAATGGGTTGCACCGGATCCGCGCACCGTTGGGCGCATTGTCGTCTTCCGTGTTGCATTACGGTAGTATGGTGCTGTGTGTACTTCGCTTTACACATTAACATTATATATATGATAACTAGCTTACGGCGCGACTTCGTTCGCCACCATACCCTACCCTATCTAAACCATCCAGGGCGTCACCCAAACGCATACAAAAAAATGGCGCTGCAGTCGGTATCTAGGTTATATTATCGACTTCAGCGCCATCTGTCGGGCTGATTTGTGAATCAAAACCATCCAGGGCGCCACCCAAACGCATACAAAAAAAAACATTCAAATCGGTCCAGCCGTTTAGGAGGAATTCAGTGACATACACACGTACATTAGAATTTTATATATAAAGATATGTGATGTGTATGTGTGCTGATTAAAATCAGCACACAATTAATCGAAACACTGACGGAAAGCGACACGGCGAAATTAATCAGGCTGAAACAAGTGTTGACGGCTTCATCGACTAGCTGGACTTGAATCTAAGGTATCGAAGGTAAAGAACAATAGCAGGTGATTTCGGTAAATTCTATTGCACACAGAATTATGTTTATTAATAATTCAAGGATAATACAGACCTACATGTGATAACAAAGGAAAGTCATTGTTTCCATTCAATTTCTGTTCAACCGAGCGTGTATAAGTCGATCGCAAATCTTCGGGAAACTCAATGCAAACTCTCCTGTTGAAATATAGTAATCCCGTATAAATCCTTAACCATAATGGGGCTTCATACATCAGTTGGATTTCGAACATTTCTTGTCTTTCCCAAGGCTATATTTACTTATTCCTCACTTTATCCGTGCGCCTTAGCAAAGCAAATTTATGCAAAATTTCGGGTCTCTACGGGGTTTATTACTACTACCAACTGAGTGGGTTTTACCGTTTTGCCATTTTAGTGAGTGCTTAGGCGTGTTGTAGAAATTATTATTTTACTCCTACACGCTTAATTTATGCTAGGATGTTTAATTCATAATGTTTTAGAGATATTAGCTTCGGTAGGTTATTTCTATCCTATTGTTATTGGTAAGGTATACAGTACAGTTTTGTCGACCGTTATAATTTGTTTTATTTTATATTGCTGACGTCTCACCATTCTTTATCGTACCTATACGTTGTTTTACTATAGGTATTATATTTGATTAAACACTATCCCTTATTTATCAATTGTCATTTCTTAAATATACACGTAGTATATTTCAGAAATGAGAAAATTTCTGTTTTATACAATTTTACAACATTGTAAATTTTTGAGCATCAGTAACATCATAACATTGAAATACGATGTACCATTATAATAAATGCCCTCTCAAGTCAGATCTAACGCGAAATGTCAAGAGCTATCTGTTTTCGCTGTTATTGATGATGACCTTTTGCTCTGGATATGACTAATAATTTAACTTGTTATGCTCCTGGTTTTACCCCATCAATCTTATACTTACGTCCACTGACTCATTGTCGCGGGAATCACGTTTTAGGTATCAGTTTTTTATTTATTTTTATAAAAATTTTGTCGTCTTACAATAAAAAACGACAATTCCAGAAACTTCTTCTTACTTTCATAATTATTATCATAGTTTTTATAAATACAATGTACATATTTGCTGGTATTTTTGACCTGTTATAAATATAATCAAATAACGTTGCTTGCTCCGTTTTGAGTGAGTTTATCCTTGACACCGATTAAATTAGTTACTTTTTCCTGTTTTAAAATATCGACATATTTCTATTAACGATCACAATATCAATATAATTTAGCATAAGTAATATTTATAGATTAATGAGTTCCATACTGCTCCCACGTTGATCTGTAGGGCGATACCGATTTAATGTAATAGCTTTTATGGAATCAATCGCGATTTGTATGATATTTTGGATGTTCTCGACGATTTAGATGAATTTATTTTTGCTTCGGACCTTTCGGGATTGAATACTATATTTGAAATCATACTTTTTGACATATAAGTTAGGATGTGGGTTACATTATCATTTAATTTAACATGAAATATGAAAGACTAATGGTTTAGATTTGGGTAGCTAAATAGCTGATCCCCAAATTAGGATCTAACAGAAATTTTGTATACAAATATCCAGATCCAACAATTTGGGTATTTTAGCTATTTGAATTTGCTCCTGCGGTCACAAGGGTTTCACCGCACGGGTATCCTTTGGGAGTCGACCAATATAAGCTGTAGGTCATGATATCCGTTTGTGTTATTTTTTGTCAACGTAAAGTGGTTTGTATGCGACTGACGTCAAAATGGTAATCATATAACCTTGCTTTGTTTACGAACTATAGTGATTAGTGTAAGCCCGTGTATGGTTAGTTTATAAGGCCTACAGGTTCTATAAGAGCTGATTAGCTCCTATCCAATTAGTAGTTCTCTTCGTTCTTAGCAGCCATACTCCGCACGTATAATTTGTACGTTAACGTCAAGCTTTTTATCTTTCCAGGGAACAAAGCTATGGATTATCATGGAGTACCTGGGCGGGGGCTCCGCCCTCGACCTGATGAAGGCCGGCAGCTTCGAGGAGATGCACATAGCGGTGATACTGCGCGAGGTGCTCCGCGGCCTAGACTACCTGCACTCGGAGAGGAAACTTCACAGGGATATCAAAGCTGCCAATGTGCTGCTCAGCGAGATGGGAGACGTGAAGTTAGCTGATTTCGGTACGTGTTTTTCATAATTTTACAACGGCGTATGAAGTGCGCATTAATGGAAACTAACCTTTTAATACCTAATCAGGGATAAATAGGATGAATTATGGTAATCAAAATTGTCTACCATCTATCTAATCCAATTCGTCATCACTAACATAACAATATATTACATGTTTAGTTGTACTAGTCCCCTTGGACCTCAAGCCGTCTCGAGGGAAACTAGCAGTCAGATAAAATACCCGAATGATCTCCAAGATTCCGCCATAACAGAGAGCAATTTATAGTTTAAGATCTTATTGAGCTCGAAAACAGACTGAAAGAGTTTCTGGCAAACTGAGCCCACCCACGCCATCTAAAGCTAGAGCTTATTTATATTTTCATCTCAAATCTTATTATGTTTAAGCGATACAAATACAAAAGAAATTGGATAAAGTTAAGGCACAAAGAAAGTGAGCAGTGAAAATACTGAATTACGAGGCTTATTCTGTTGAAACGTGTCAGATTTTAGTGTTCCGTCTGTCGTATAAAATGAAATTACTTTGTCATTTCATCGGTGTTTGTTACAAAATCGCTGTCTTCTTATTACGAAACCGTATAACCTGAAACCTGACTGAACTTGGAATGAGATAAATCTTCCCTTTTAAATTATTAAACATTTTTGAACCTGCACCTCTACCTATTACGGAACCTATTTTGAGACGTTTTCAAGACGCACATGGTATGTTTTTAATATGTGATGCTGATGCGATGTGCAAGAGTTATATGAGTTTCGAATAGCATTCAATTGTAACGGATGGCCGGCCGCTCCTTGCTCCGCTATAAAACAAACGATGCATGGAGATCGAACACGAAAATAAATTACTCTGTACACGCTTATCTATGATATAGATCGTTGACGAGGAAGAATTCAGAGCAATTGCACGCTTGCGACTATATATTTTACTCTCCGTGTTATCCGATCATTGTATTTCATGATTTTGCGCAAAAGTGAAATCACAGCGTTTAAAATTTTCTAATGTAACCATGATAGTTTTTTAAACGTGGTTCAAATAGAAGATAGTTAAATTAAACATTTTGTATCCAGTTATCCTTAAAAGCGACTGAAGTGTCGAAAGCATTCAATGAGTCCTCACGCAGAAGTTTAAATTTCAACTGAAGATGTCAAGATGGCAATCGGCAGGCTATGCTGATAAAAGATGTTGCATTACAAGTTAAGCCTGCATTATGACCTCACAAGATCGCTGGCGCACGGCCAATGTTTGAGCCATTTGCTAGACGGCTTTGTGCAAAACCGCCAAAGTAAACTCGAAACGCCCTTTTGCATTTAAAAGAGTACTGTAAAACGTTACAAGTGCTTCTTCAAACAATTCGTTGTTTATGTAAATGTTTTGCCACTTAGCAATTAGGATGGTAAAAGCAAAGGGTAACAGTATTATTGCGAGAACAGGAAAATTGCCAAGAATGTTGATTGTGCTTAAAGATTGTTGGATGTGCTTAAAGAGTATTCCAATGTTGGATTAAATGCCGTCGTTATACAAAACTTAATTGACTGGGATTTTATGAATTAAAGAGTAAGGGTAGGAAGGCTGTGTTTAAGTTCTAGAATTTGTCGCGTCCTTTAAATTAGCGATAATTGATCTACAAAGTTGAGTTATGTTATGTGCTTTGGAAGATGTAGTCATATATTGTATGAAAGTACAAATTGTTAAAAGGATGAAACCTCGCTCTATAATCATTCACCTGTGTACTGAAGTAAGCTCGTTAACGTAATTATGTATAGTAATGACGCGGGTAATGAAAACATGATGACTCATGTTAAACCTTATGCCACAATCTACGTAGTTATTTACGATATGATTAGCTTAACAAGATTATATTAACATAAATACAATAATGTAACGATTTTTCTTTACCGTTTTCCTATAAAGTTTCCGTTTATGATAAATAAATGTAAACAATGTTTTGAATGTTTAAGTAATATAACACTGATGATGTCACTGTTTATACAGAGATTTATGAAGGAAATTGAAAATCACTTGTTATATACTACAACAGAGATGTATACAATTGTACGGGCTTTCGTGGAAGGTCTGGTTTGCTTTTTCTGTCTCGATCAATTCCGCCAAAATATGATGTTTAAATCTGCGTTTAAATTTTATTGGTCAAATGGATTCTTGAAACTAGATATTTTTATTCTTTAGTACCATAATAGAGTATGTTCTGCCATTCTAGGTTGGAAATGGTCGAAATCCACAATATCCATAATAACAAAATCATTAATAATTTCAGGTGTCGCGGGCCAACTAACGAATACAACAAGCAAACGCAACACATTCGTCGGTACACCCTTCTGGATGGCGCCTGAAGTCATAAAACAGTCGTGTTACGACAGCAAGGCTGACATCTGGTCATTAGGCATCACCGCCATAGAACTGGCAAAGGGTGAACCGCCAAATTCAGAGCTACATCCAATGAGGGTGCTGTTTCTTATACCCAAGAATAATCCCCCCCAGCTCACGGGTAGCTACTCGAAGCCGTTCAAAGAGTTTGTCGAGGCCTGTTTGAATAAGGACCCGGAGAATGTAAGTGCCTTTGAATTTGCATAGTAGGTACTTCACGTGAAATTGTATTTAGATTTGTCGAGTCCACTTTTAGTTTCTGCAGCTTGAGCGTATGTGTTTAGTGTGTAGCAGGTGTATTTGGAATGCTAAGTTGTTGTCTTTTGTTTTTATTTGGTAAAAGTTCAGTAAAATATCTGGTTCATTAATTTATTAGAGCACCCTTTTAATCGATTTATTTTACTACGGAATTACATACATATTTTTTTAAGTAATCTTAACTATGATCTATTTTCCTATTAAGCCTAAAAAGACTTGACCCAAAACAAAGTTGGACACTAGACCTTTTTCTTTTATTAGCGGAATGAAAGTGGACTAAACGTAAACATGTGGGCTTGCCAAATTACTGGTAGATCGCTTTAATGATAAGGGTAGGTCTATTATTCTTTCTTTTATCTTAAATTTTTGGCAAATAGTTTTAAGAGTAATATACAAGAATTTGGGAGTTGCAATAGTTGGCAAATGAATCATATTATTTTGTATATATTTCAGAGGCCAACGGCGAAGGAGTTACTAAAGTTCCAATTCATCAGAAAGGCGAAGAAGAATTCTTATCTAATGGATCTTATAGATAGGTATAAGAAGTGGAAAGCGCAGCGGAGCGAGGAAAGCGAGACAGAGTCTGAAAATTCGGATTCGTGAGTACAAATTTAATTTAGAATTTATTAGATTTTTTATATAATACCTACGACGATGGATGGGAGTCGTTATCATTTTCCTTAAAACGACAGGTCCAAAATTATTGTGCCAACATTTTACGTAGAATGTTTGTTATTAAGCTTGAAAATAAATAATGGACTAAACAACAACACAATAAGAGATAATTGGTTGAATGGAAGTTGACAAGTTAAGCTCGCAAAGGAATAAGTTTATTTGTGATTCTGTACACCTGTTATCCTATACAAACGAATTTTATAGTTTTTTTAGAAGGTATCAATCCAATTTAAGTTTAATTATGTATATCGAAAAAGATATTTTTTTCTTCTTTATTAATATTCTACTAAGCGAAGATAATTTTATTATTATGTTAAACACTTTGGTTATTGTATCGTCAACTTTGGAATAACAAATAACAATAAAAATAGATAGATAGGCAGATCATAACTGATATCAACTAATAACTACGAGATTGATAACTAAGAACCACGAACCAAACTGGTTTCGCACTGTGCGGTATAACAGGAGCTATCTACCGCGGATGGTCTGATAGTACCAAGGGAATACAACATGGTGTTCTTCAAGAAGTCTATCGTTGATGATCCCATACTCACTGGCGGTTTAGAACCTCTCAGCCTTCGGAGAGATATAGGCTCACCCTGTGTGTTCTAACGTCTATAATAATAAAATGGGGAGTGTTCTCGAGAACTTTTTGACCTGGTGCCATCATCACCTTTCTACCATCGCACTGCTCGCCGGAGATGTGGAGTTCATCCTCCCATCCTCGAGCCGCCTCGATCGTCCACACAACGTTTTAGTCGGACGTTCGAGTTACGAGTCTTAGTACGGTTTTCCCTCAGCTCTACGATATGGGATCCTTCAAAAAAGCGTAAAAAGGGCTCTACAAGGTCGGCAACACATAAGCAAACCCCTTGGTATTGCAAATGTCTATAGGCGGCGGTGACCACTTACCATCAGGTGGCCCGACAGCCTGCTTGTCAACCTGTTGACAAACATTAAAGAGATATGTGTAGGATCGGCAACGCGCGAGTGATGGGGTATCAAGCGTCCATAGGCTACGGTAACCGCTTACTATCAGGCGGGCTGTATGCTTGTTTGCCACCTAAGTGGTATAAAAAAAATCTCATCTGATGGAAAGTGGTTACCGTAGCCAATATGAATGCTTGCAACTCGAGGCATCACTCACTTGTTACCGATCCTTCCCCCTGTCCAATGAACTCTGGCGACCTTATTCACGCCCAGGAACGCAACATAAGTGATGTGGCTGCGGTATTTTGTAAGGTACTTCCTCAGTCGAGCTGCTTGCCTAAGCATCTATTCACACGTATCGCAACCACACCACAGCGTCGTGACAAAATGTGGTCAAGCTGTGGTTACGTGGTACCTACAAAATGTTTGTACCGCTAGTTCACCGTGTCGCTGGTGGTTGCGTCGGTATCACGCACGCGGTCGATAGTCGAAACTATTAATTTACATACAAATTAGCACCCGCCCACGTGGTGTGGTTGTGGTACGTGTGAATAGAGCCGTAGTGGTATAAAAAAGTAAATGTTGTTGTGTGTTGTGTTGTAGCGAGGACTGCGGTCGCGGCGAGGGCGAGGCGGACGAGCCGTGGATCATGACGGTGCGGGGCGGCGCCGCCGCGCGCGCGCTGCACGCCGACCACGACAAGCGCAGGCACATCAGCGACGACAACGGTATGTATAGCTTCTAGTAGAGAAATTACGATGCAAGGGTTTTTTTTACATTCTAGGAACACCACGTAGTCACGGATAATGACAAATATGTCCATAGATCTCATCTCCGATGTTCGTAAAGAAAAAAATCTGAATAAATTAATACTAGCTGTCCCCCGCGGTTTCACCCGCGTTCCCGGGATAAAAAGTAGCCTATGTCCTTTTCCATACCATAGGCTATCTGCATGCCAAATTTCATGATGATTCGTTGAGTAGTTGAGGCGTGATGGCGTAACAAACAAACAAACAAACTCACTTTCACATTTATAATATTAGTTAGGATACATGAAAAATAAAATAATGTTTCTAATTCAACTAACAAAATTACTTTACAAACAAACTTAGTTATACAAATCCCTTGACGCACGAGTCTGACTCGCTATTTTTGGACTGTTTCACATTGGGGTGTACTCATAAATAAATATATTACTAAGTATTGTTTTTTTCTAAATTGATTAACCTCATAATGTGTTGTATATTCGTAGTGGCCCCTATACCGAGCAGCGTGGTGTCGAAGCAGAACGGCGCCTCGCCGCCGCCCGCAGAAGTGCCGCCACTCAAGCCTCTACTCAACAACAACACTGCTGAAGTGACGCCTGTAAGTACTCAACATATACATTTTATACTACAATGTAGAAAACATACGTACGGCCCGCCTGTTGCTAAGCGGTTGACGTAGCGGCTACGGTTACTTTCCGTAGCGGCTACGGTATCCGCTACGGCGTAGCACATAGACGCTAGAACACCTGTATGTGGATAACGTAACTTTGTTGCGATCATTCTCGGATTGAAACAACCTCTTTCGAAAATGGTACAATTTCCAACCAAGGACTGTTTGAATTTGCAGTAACCAAAAAGCTACAGGAAAACCGCTATATTGAGCCGGTTTCAATTCAAAAATGATTGATACTCATTGCAACTTATCGCAACTTAAGGCCTAGAACAGAGGAACCGGTGTAGAGTCATTTTGTTAACGTTCTAATAAGTGCCTTATTAGGGCATAAATTGAATAAATACTTTTTGAATTTGAATAGGATCGGTTCATTCGAGCTAAAACGCGATAATGATGTGTTCCTATTTGTCAGCTAAAGCACATTCTAAGCTACACATCTCTGGTGGATATCCACCCTTAGCCGACTATTTATTTTCATATTAACTTATCCATTATTGATAGGACAAGAACTATTTATCAAAATTCAAAATTATATATTTGTTAAAATAGGTCAATAAAGACAATGTTAGGAATCATTATACTTTCCATTATTTTAAATCATAAATGATATTTGTCGTAATTCCAGCCGCGACAGCCCAGCGTGCCAGCGCCAGTGGAACAGAGGAACTCTAAGGAGAGAGAGCGAGACAGAGATAGAGAAAGAGACAGGAGCGACAGAGAGGAGCGGAAGGAGCGGCAGGATCACCAGCCCTCCAACCGCGACAGCGTAGTTTATAATAAAGCTGTAAGTAAATTAACTAACATTATTTTGTGTTGTTTTGGTTGGACAGTTGTACATTAGAATAAAGTCTAGTAAAGATTATATATCCGCTTCCTGAAAAATAAGACATCCCAATACTTATTTGGACGAATTTTGAGGCTTGTGAAAAACCGAATTGCGCCATGATCCAGCAAGTACCTGATTGGTTGGCTATCCGTCGTTGATTCGCTTCGTTTCGTATGTCATTTCTATAAATTGCCAAACGAACGAACGTTTCGACCTAATTTTGTTATCTACAGCAACTTGGGTAATATGATTAAAGTAATTTCATAATGAAATGTTTCAGTCGTCACCGCTCGACCACAGAGGAACAAACAATGAAGAGAACAAAGTGAGGAGGCACCCGTATTTGCAGCAGCTTATATTCCCACTACTCGAGGAGGTATGTACCCCTTAATTAAATTGTTTTATTATTTATTACTAGCTAGCTATTATAATTTTTTCCTTCTTATAAAAGTATCCTGTTTTTCTCCCAAATTTAATTAAAATCCGTTTAGTTCCCAATGGTTTTTTTTTATAAATGTTTAATTTGTAATTTTTTTTTAAATTTAGTCTTTCACATAATTAGCTACTCTAACGACTAATTACTCACTAATTAAATCGAAATGTGTCCCCATCACTTGAAACATTATGGCATGGGTTCGGTCGGAACTTACTGACTGTTTGTAGTAGCTTTGTGAGAAGTTTCCAAGTGCCACTTTTAAGCATATTGCGAGAGGAGTCTGAGATTTGAGAGTTAAAGTTTATATGGAAAAGGTGTGCACAAAGCTAATACTTTTATTTAAGAATGCATCATACACTACCATGCCTTTGGCACACACATATGCCAAACTGAGAGAAATGTCAAACATAATCATAATGTCATTGTTTATTATATAAGGTCATAATAAATTAGTGAACTTCCTCTTGAGGGATGAATGTATAGGTCATTAGTAATCAAAAAATAATATTAGAAAAACAATCCGAGGAAAAAAAAAAAAAAATCCTTCGCGCGGCTTCTTTGATTTGCATAGAGACAGTATAGGATTTTTTATTTTTTTTCCCTCGGATTATTTTTCTAATATTATTTTTTGATTACTAATGACCTATACATTCATCCCTCAAGAGGAAGTTCACTAATTTATTAGGACCTTATATAAATATGTGAAGAGAATTTATACAAACTTGAAAAAAAATACGGTCGAATTTCGACGAATAAGCGACAACTAGTTTCAATAACGTGTCTGTTACAGTTGTCCCGCGCTCACGGCGTGGGTGTGGGTGGATCAGGCGCGGGAGGTGGTTCAGGCGCGGGTTCGGGCGCAGGTTCGGGCGCGGGCGCGGCGGCCGCCATCGAGGAGCTGCGCCGCGCGTTCGAGCTCGCCGAGAGGCAGGCGCCGCATCTCACGCGCGCATTTGTGCAACAGGTAATATGCCATATATTTTTTTTTTTTAATGTTTAATGGGCTAGCTCTTGACAGAAATCCCGCCTGATGGTAAGTGAAGATGTAGTCTAGGGTGGACCGCGCGTGCATAAAGATGCCTGGTCATTCTGGCCTTGAAACAATCCATGTTGTGTCAGGCTGGAAACACGTTGTTCGGGAGATCATTCTACAACTCGGCCGTTCGTATAACGAAAGAGGAATCGAAACGCTTAGTACGCAAGACGGAATTTCGACGACGAAGCGAATGTATACAAAGCGCTTTTTTTTACTAGGATATGGGGTTGTTCAACCATATTCCAACATCCTTCCACCATCAATATATAGTCAGATTGTAAAAAAAAAAGAAAATATTAAAAAAAATGTAACCTTGCTGAGTTTCTTGCCTGTTCTTCTCAGTTGAAGGCCGACTTACGAACTGGCGGTAACTTGAGTAGCTTTGACCTTCATAAGTGCCCTTCTAGGGCCTAAATTGAATAAATGGCTTTGACTTTGACATCCCTATTTTTACACTGAACCACAAGACGCTGGGAAAACGTTGTGGACAAACCGAAAATACGGACACAGCGTTTTGGAAGGTGTGGAAGTTGCTTCAGGCGTCTGTTTCCTGACTATTATAACTAGGTACTTTCAAAGCCAGAGTGAATAGGTTCTGTGTAAGCGTGTTCCATCTTAGGCTTCGTCTTCGTCCCTTATGGGCGGGTCTGTGGACAAAAGCTAGCTAGACTTTAATTAAAAAAAAATGGGTTTGGGAAATCCAAATCCATTAAATGCTTATTATCTTTAATATTTTTTTACTGTGTCTGTGTTTGACCGGAATCACACCATAGTAAGTGATGTGTGCCCGAAGGTGGTAAGCACACAAAGCTTAGAAGGAATTGACTCTCAAGTTAATTAAAAAAAAATGGGTTTGGGAAATCCAAATCCATTAAATGCTTATGATCTTTAATATTTTTTTACTGTGTCTGTGTTTGACCGTAATCACACCATAGTAAGTGATGTGTGCCCGAAGGTGGTAAGCACACAAAGCTTAGAAGGAATTGACTCTCAAGTGAAACTGTCGGAACACACCGTTAGATGCTTGGCGACAGATTCAAAACTTGAGGTATCACGGTGCTTGCTATGGTTTCCTCACTATAAATTATAATGTTATGTTTGTAGGTGGTGCAAAGGGTGGCAACACAGTCGCACCAGCCGTCGACTCCCTCACACAACTCCTCACAGCAGTGGATGAGGTAGGTACGATCATTCCAAAACATTTGTTTGTTTTTTTATCTGTTTTCATCTTCATCACTGGAAAATCGACCTTAAGTCGATTATTATTAGGTGTGTGGGTATAGTTGACGGAAGGAACCATGAGTTCTCAGTGTAACTATACCAGTATATTTACCCTTTTGATCCTTGTCGGAGACAGGATATTATTAAACCCTAAGCAGCCCTCACCGTCTCCTAAAAATATTATTGCCTCAATTGTTGTCGCCACCGACAACTTGGTCTGCTTGCCCAACTTTGGCAAAGGCCATTCCATTCTATTCTCTTCTATTTAGCGCTACTCCAGTCCATGTTTTCCCTGCTGTTACCTATATCATCTTTCCACCTTCGAAGCTGAAGCTACCATAATAATTATACGGGTTGCTTAATTCCACTGTGAACTCTTGGTTCCCCCCATGGTATCATTGCTTTTTGACCCCACGGTCATACGAACTACTCATCTAATATAAAAATAAATGTGTGTATGTTTGTAATCATCCAATTGCGATGACACTTTGATGCCGTTTTGACATATGTGTGTCTCTCTTTATTTCCATATGCGTGTCTCTTTCTAGCACTGGTATAGATATGGGATGTAAAACGGCCATCACAGTGAACTGCTTTAGTTCAGCTTTAGTTTTCAATCATTCTCTTTTCCATTGCATTTATTCAAAAAGTTCATACATGGTTTGAAAAGAGCACGTGATTATGATCGATCACCAGCAGGACTACCTAGATGACCTCCCGTCTGCCTACTTGCCAACCTTTTGTACTACCGCTAGAAAATAAACAACGTGTAACGGAAATGGAATATCCATCCGAAAGAGGTGAAGAATTACTAAATTAGGCATAGAATCTCTATAAAAAGTTTCAGTCACGTTTATTGAAATATCATAACATATTTATCACCGCTCTATGAGCATTATCTTTTCACGTCACTTATATACTTTTATGGATATACCGTTTCCGTTACACTTGTATAGATATTAGACTTTGCAGCATATACTTTTTGCATCATCATCAGCCTATAATGTCCCACTGTTGAGCACAGACCTCCTTTCACAAATGAGGGTGAAAGAGAATGGGCAGATACTCCACCACGCGTGCCCACTGCGGATCGGTGGAGGTAGGCTAGTGGTCAACCTACTGTTGGAGTTTTCAAGTCGCTTAGAAGGCCTCCATCTAGCTTAACGACTATCACAAAACCGGGACCAACGGCTTTACTTGCCTTCCGAAGCACGGAAACGCTCGATTTGAAATACCACTAGGCGGTCACTCATCCAGGTACCGACCACGACGGTGGTAGCTTAACTTGCCGATCGATTAAGAACGGCTTATCATGCTACACCACGAGCGCACTTTTTGCATACCAAAAGTAAATTCACATTTTTTTATTGCATCCCCCACCCTTTGGCTCTAAATACACTTTGGCTTTACATTTAATATGGGAACGCATAAGTATAGTTATACGAGTATTACGTACCAAACGTAACATGAATATTGTGTGTTGTTCCAGGGAGCTATAATCCCGGGTGGAGCGCGTGCGCGTGCGCCGGGCCCGCGGTTACCGCGCCTTGCCTTGTTCCACACTCACATACAATCAAACACATGTAGCCATTCCGACTTATTGAGACGATCTCCGTCACTGTTATACGGTATGCCTATCATATTCATATATTTGTTCTAGATACGCCCATAGATTTGAGAAAATATGTCTAAAGTTTAGCGCATAATGTCGGAGTGCCGATGATTAAATTAACAATTAACTCACCGGCATTGATTATGGCCTAAGCTCGATATTTCATACAAAAGGTATGTTTTCATCAAAGATTTGCTCTTCTTTAATATTAGCTTTTTGCACTGCATTTGATATCGTTTCAAAGCTAAAAGAGCCAGCTTGCAGACGGTATTGTCACTTTAAAGGTGGACAGGTTAATATTTGCCATATGAGGCGTTAAAAAAATTATTTCAATCTTCATATAAAAATTATAAAAATTTGCACTGTCCATACTATATATCATTTTTGGCGTATACGAGAAATAACAGTAAATTCAATAGACGTATCTTAATGCTGACTTTTCTAACTTTTAAATGATACCGAATACCCTAAATCAACATTAAAGTAGAGAAAATCTTTGCTGATAACACCTCTTTTGTATGAAATTTCAATGCTGGTGAGTATAATTGAATCCTGACTGAAACATGTCTAGCACCTTTGACATATTCGACTGTATTACGAATATGTCAAAGGTGAGTTTTGATTGTTATTGATTTTATTACTCAATCGCCAAAGCCACAGTATGTATTGATTCATTATTACGTGTCATGTTTTCAGACATCTCAGGGCGTATCTATAACATCAATGTGTATAGCTCTTACAAAGAGTGTTGAAGTGCCGCGCCGTAAAGTGCACTATCTAGTTGCATATTGATACCTATTTATGCCTTATATCTGTGTAGGTGAGGTTTGGTCGAAATGACATGGTTAGATTTTTTATTTCACATTTCCTTCAAATATCAAAACGTAATTTTCTATTTGAATTGTAAAAAAATTACCGGTCGAGTTCCTTGTTCGCCGATCAGATGACACATTGTTTTGTATAACTCTTTTTTTCGATATAGATACATTTCTGTCTCCTCTAAAAAAAAACTGTTAGTTTCTATATGCAGTAACTAAATTCCTGTCCGATTATTTCTGTGTATTAAAATTACTCTTCGTCCTATTTTCAGAATTTGTAACTGACGTTTATAATGCCAAAGAAAAAATAATACTTTTTTACTTTATAGTAAGGTTTATTTTGCTGCTTTTAGATCAATGGATAATTTAATGATGATATAAATTTTAATATATATTAATAAGGTTAATTTTTCTTTGACATTCTGTACGTCGAAAAGATTTTTTTATCATGTAAAAAGAGTAGTTGGAAACAAGTAGGGTCTTAAAAAATATGCTTGAATTGTGTTCATTCATACTATCAATTAATTACGAAATTGCGTTGTTGTAACGAAGGTCGACGTGTGTAGCCGCAACCGAGTCACAAAGTTGCAATGCCATAGTGTAATAAATAAATAAAAAAATATATATAACGTAATGAATACATTAAGATGGTTATGTCTTATAATATTTTATATGTGCATTATTTATGTAAATATCACCTTTAGTTCCCCGTCACGCGGTAATGTGTTGTGCTACTAGGTATCATTATAATAGTTGGAAATTCCGTATGCTGTACTCTATCTTCCTATAGAAATGTTCTGTCCGTTATTGTCTATCGAAATTGATTCTTATTTATAAATAATTAGTCACCATTTCGTGTATATGTCCTAATAGGCCACTCGGCCGCATGTTTTACTTTTTTCACTGTAAGTTGTTTTTAGTATAATTTTTGCCCGCGGCTGTTTGTTGAATGCTTGTGTTTGTCTATGGTATTGGATCTATAATTCATTTTGTAACGTTTAAATATTCGTGGAGAGCTGTTTCGCTAGACTTCGCCAATATTTTGCCATAATTTGTTTTCTAAAATTTTTTTACTAACACCCAATTATTTTTATAAAGAAGTCTGATTTATTTTCTTGTGATCAGTCGTCAAAATTCTAACATAATTTATATGATTCAGTAAATTGATGTTTAAACCTTGATTTTGTATAGAAAATGTTAAGTGTCATTCCAGACAAAAGACAATATTGTCAGCATTTATAGATTATTTGTTTTAACTTGAGTTCTGATATAATATTGTGCAGTTGAGAAACATCTGTTTCCGTTATGAGAAAAAATGTTTTAAATTTCCGTTAGCTTAGTTATTCGATATTAGTTTAAGTTTTGTATTTGGCTACTTACCGTTTTGGATAAATTTAGAGTTGACTAATATTGGTTTTTTGGAGTTAACATTGAATCACTATTTCATTATTATTATTTAGGCGAGGACGGTTATTCTAGGACGGCTATAAAGTATTCTATGAGCGTAAGTATTCAGACACCAACGACCATACGGTGTCGATATAAATTAATTAAAATCATGCTTAATATGCGACAATATTTAGCAATTGGGAGTATATAGAGTTATATTATTACGAAGACTACAAAAAAACATTATTGCTGTGTAAAAATGTAAACCTTAATATAAATGTAAATTGTGTAGTATAAATATAATGAAAAGCTGTTTTATGAAGTGTTCTTATAAGCATATGGAGAGTAGTTTGTCTTTCCAATTGAGCAGTGTTCTCGCGGCCGGCGGCGGGGCGCCCACACTTGTTCATAACTACTACAGTAAGTAACGTCGATCACTATCCTTGCGGCGACAAGGAACAGTTTGCCTCTGACGTGTAGTTTTAAAGTGTCAGTGGGCCTTTCCCCCGGCACGTGGCGTGTTTTGCCTTGAATTTTTGTTTTGCCATGTGAAAATAGCATGGGGTGTATGTTACGTTGATTTCTATGGAGGATCAAAAATTATTTTTCCACTTGATCGTATTAAATAAAGCGTGTAGTGTTAGAGGTGGGCGATAATTGTTGATTATTGATTAAAATTAGGTGTTTGTGGCATTGGATAGTAGATGAGACGCGAGAGATGTCGTGGCGAGCCGGGCCCTGCACGGAGAAGGTATGAAACTGTCTGGGTCATATAAACGAGCCGTGGCATGTGGACATATGCCTTCTCTGTCCAGGCTCAGTAGACGAGCGTAGTAGTTGTTATCTTCGAAAGTTGCAGAATGTTTCAGGATCGCGTCGTTTGGTTCATGGGTATTTGTGATCATATTTGCATAGTTAATTATAAAGTTAAAATCTATATTATTATAATATTTAATAACGGAAGCCTGTTTGATACCGGTAGTAACAGTGTAGTGTTAGTGCGCGCGTCAGTTTCGAGACGAATATGTGCACATCGGTAACATCATTTAGTTATGAGAGTTAACGTGGGAGATATAAATACACATGGAGTCATATTGGTGGCTAATTAAAGGATCAAGACGTCCGTTGTGCACATAAGGAGGCGCATTCTGCGCGTGTGTGAATGTGGATTCGTCGAAACGTGTCGCGCGAACTAGCACGCCACGTACCTAATAATGAAATAAATTCACCGGCCCTCCACTCTTGCACCATAACAGCTAGCGGCGCGTACCATTAGTGTAATGGTCAATTAATGTTACAGCGTCATTCTAACACGTTTATGTAGGAAACAAATTTGACTCTGAAATAAAAGAAGTTATTTAATTTTGGAAATTGTTGTTGTTTTATTTTATTGGTAGCATCCGTGCCGCGGTTTCTCCTGCATTCCTGATGGATATATTGTTTTCCCTGGACAAAAAGTATCCCTATGTGTTAATATAAAACGTATTATATAAGGTCCTAATAAATTAGTGAACTTCCTCTTGAGGGATGAATGTAATATTATTTTTTGATTACTAATGACCTATACATTCATCCCTCAAGAGGTAGTTCACTAATTTATTAGGACCTTATATATGTGCGCCAAAGAGAGATAGAGATAAGGAAAGATTAAAACTATATATATACATGTGGCCAAATCCACTAAACAACTGCGGTGTAATCATTTCTAGCAGTATGGACCAAAAAAAGACAAATATATGAAATTGTCGGTCTGATTTAAAAGATAGAATTGTGTTTTGGTGGCCGCGTCAAAACGGGCGTATAATAAATAGGCCATGGCTATAAGGTACCAACATAAGCAATGGGAATTATAAATCATCCTTGTACCTGAATCAATCAGTAATTTAATTGTTGAGAATGCCGGAACATTGGAAAATACACTATAGGGAGGAAATACACGTAGGTATGAAAGTAAGTAAGTATGAAACTTTTGTTGATAATAATTGGTTATTGAAAGATGGGAACTAAAAAGGAAGCTAAAGCAATAATGGTGCTTTAAATCGCACAACATGATAATAGAATAAGTAGTGCGCCACAGAGTGCCCAAAGTATATATAATGTCACACTCACTGACCTCAGAAAAGTGACATTTAAATATATTGTTTGTTGAATTTCGAATAGTTGTCTTTTTTAATTAAAAGAAGAAAGACTGATAACTATTTTAAGACCAATAAAAGGGTATTTTTTTTCACTCAATTTGTTTTCATTCAAATTTCAACTACTTTATTTTTTGTTTGTACCTATTAGAAAATCTACGTACGCAAAAACATGGGTTTATGACAGGAAAATGACATAGCCAATTCTTATAATATTGTTTTATTGACAATCTTATAATATTCTAAGTATGCTGGTATAACAAATTTACAAAAAATATAAAATAAGCTCTATATTTTTTTGATTCATTTATTATATTTTTTTAGATATTTTATTAATACAAATAGGTAGTACAATGTTACAAAATGATGTTAATTTATTATTAAAATTAACTTCGTACTTACATCCTTATACATTTCGCGGTATTTACAAATTAATATTTATCCAGTTGTTTTCCCTAAATATCTAGTTAAATCTTTACATTTAGCAATCGTACGAACAAGGACAATATTTACAAACAATAAGCTTTGAAGTACAATGCAATCATAGCCTAAATAAAATTAAACCTAGCAAATATCTAAGCAAAATAAATTAACAATTTGTAAAATAAATGATATTGAAAAAATGCGCTGCTTTTTGCAGGTTCGAAGAGATTTGCCTTTGCTTTTCTTATTTTTTTTTTGATAAAAATTGGCACGATCTACCTTATTTTAATATTTATAAAATCTAAGTAATTTGAGTATTCTTCTTACTCCAGGAAAATTTGGAACTTATTCACATTGAGTTATTTTTAAAATAAAAAAACAACTATACAGATTTTAATTGCTTTGGTTCGTCATTATAAAAAAAATATCAATTATGCCGAAACATATATTAAAATAATAATATAATAATTCAAAATATATTAGAACATTATTCTCGGTAGGAACTATTACAATTAATTACAATACAACATATCTAAGTAGGTACCTATAGGTATACATCTTAGAGCAATAATTACTCAGAACATAGCTGCTCTAAGGTACTTGTTTAGGTACAATTATAAAATGGTCAAAGGAGAATAGTTTCGTAATTAATTGTCACATTTATGGAAATCTTAAAATATTAAAATAAGGACAATGGTCCTAAAATATTCGATGATTCCTATTCTCTATCTATTCATTCGTTTATAAAAGCACTTCGGCCAAATTATGTAGGGTATTAACTAGTTTATATAGTATTAATAGCAATGACGTTTTAACTTTTGTTGTTTTGCAAAGACGGGTTATACCCGTTAGTCACCGAACTCGCGGTCTAATCGACCGCCTGAATGAATCCGCCCACGGGTATTTCGTACACCTACACATATACAAAATTCACTACTCTATCCTACTTTCGTATAACTTTCTCTTTAAGTGCGAATCATTCGTCAGATCGCCACATCTAGTTCAATAATCTTAAATATTAACTGATGTAACAAAATCAACTATGAACCGAAGTTAACTTGGCTCAAATAAGCATATGTAATATCTAAACTTTTGATAAGGTTTTTAATGGTTTTAAGGAAACATTGCCAGTTCAATCGAAATAATCAAGTTATTGTTCGTTGGTAGCGACCTATATAAAATAACATTTATGTAATGTACCAACATATTATGTACATTAATGCGTCAATGTGCCGTACAATTCAATGCCATAATTTACCCTAACATTACAAATCAAACTAAACGTGGTGACTCACTATCAATGGACTCACTTAGTTAATCATCTTAAATATCACAGAGGTTATATAAACCACCTTATTACATACTTACATAAGACCTACATTATATACAACGTGTCATCTAACAAAAAGCGTCAGACACCGGACGAACGCAATTTCTTCATCGCGTTTGCGACAGTGTTGATCACAGGCAGTGTTGGAATGGTTAACGAACGACCCAGGTCCTGATTTAGACTAACTAAAATACGGTTACATCTAAGAATATTTACAAGCGAAATGTACCCGATTTGAGCGTCATGGGTCGTTTGACCTTATGTTTTCGGTCTGCGGTGATTCACCCGGCCAGCGAGTTACCTGTGGGGAAAAAAACATATTATATATGAGAAAACGCATGCCATAGCGAGTGAGTCAATCTTGAGTGACGCAGGGTGAGTCAATTCATTTTAGCGGTCACAAATCGAACTACTGTTTATGTACATATTTACTTAGCGCGAGACGCTGTGACGGATTTCTAAATTTGTTTGCGTAACCCAACTGATAAATAGGTACCTAAATCGGTATGGACTATTTAAATTATTTGTTTGTACGTGTTTATTTACACTACATACACTATTATTTATTAATATTACTTAGGTAATATGATTTGTAACTAAAGTTAAAATTTGCATTAATATTGATAATACAACATTAGACATAGCAACACATAAAATAGTAGGTATAGGTCCCCTAGGTCCTATCCTTAGTCATCGATGTGTATTAATAATAGAGCAATTATGACGGTGATATCTCAGTAGAAGTGACGTCAAACGAATGCCGTAACAAACCGACCGGTCGGTCGTAGGTTTGATTTCCAACAATGATCGAAAGCTTTCGGTGAAGCAAAATATGAAACCATAGAGCCGTGGTGACTGGCCACAGTGGCCACCAACCTCGAATTGGAAATTGTCGCCAAGGAACTAATAGACTATTTAATATTCTGTGCTACTAGTGTGTTCCGACGGCTGCACTTGAGAGTTAGATCCATTGTTGGCTTTGTGTGCTTACCATCTTTGACCACATCATTACTTGCCACGACGAAGTCGTAAAAAGAAAAGCGACGATGACTTTCGACAATGATCCTGCTCTTAAATAATTGCGGTTTATTTTGGATCATGCATCATTATACCACAGAGTATGTAACAAAGAGTAATATCAGCGATCCCTTCTTCAACCTTGAAAGAAAGTATTTATAGATAATACCTACCCTGTGGCAATACATGCATGTTATGTATTGTACTGAGAAAGGAAAATGTACAGTACCCATGTATTGTTCTCGTTTATAAAAAACATGTCGGTATTCACAGGAAATTAAGCGGCAAAAACAATATTCCAACTACACAACACACGTCTGTGATTATTTCGCAATAATTAACAGTTTATTTATTATTCTTTAGCGTCTAAACATTGTTTATGTGTCATGTGGCCGCATTATAATTACCACAGTAAAAGAATATTCAAAGAACAATACATAGGCGTGACTGCATGACCTAAAAATGTAACTGAACCTGCGTAAGAGGAAGTTGAGTGGGTAAATCAAAATTCAGCTAATTGCGTTGAATGGCTGGCGATTTACCACAAATTGCATTCAAACAGCATATTGTTATTAAAACATATTTTATTCTACTTTTTGTTTAATATAATTAATTGTGTTACGCATTTATTTATAAATTATTCATTGACTAAGTATAGTTGCCCGGCGCGACTTCGTGTGCGTGGTGCCCTACCCTATACATTGCGCAACTTTCTTTTTTTTTTCTTTCTACAAAGTATTAGAAAACTAAAAAAAAAAGTTAAGGCGTGACCGAGGGAAATAGGGTATCATTTATATATAGTACTAGCTGCCCGGTACTACTTCGTTCGCGTGGTGTCCTACTAACCTATAACCTACCCTACCACTACCCTACCCTACCACTACCCCTACCCTACCCTAACACTACCCCTAACCTACCCTACCAGTACCCCTACCCTACCCTACCCTACCACTACCCCTACCCCTACCCTATCCTACCCAACCTTACCCTACCCTACCCTTACCCCTACCCTACCCTCGCAACTGACAATAACAAACACAACAAAAAAAAAAATTAGCCAAATGGGTCCAGCCATTCACGCGTGATGGAGTGACCAGGGGAAATAGGAATTCATTTTTATACATATATTATTACTATATAGATTTGGACGGATTTGGACGAGATTTAGTACAAAGTAGATATATTCTCTGGAATGGAAAAACAATCGGATCCCTCGAGAATGCAGATAACCATGTATGAAAGTTAATCATAAATGCGATATTTTTCGATAGACAGAACTAAGAAAACGGTTGATATTAACTCGAATCCGAGTTTATTATTTTAACGTACCGCTATTTGCATACATTGGCCCTGCATCACCACTTATTTATAGCTTCAGATCTCGACATTCATGTTTCAAGTGAGATTGGAAACTAAATAAATTGTTTATTCATGTTTACGTAACTTCATAGAGTTTACTACATTTCACTATCACGCTAGGAAGTGCTGAGAGATAGGTACGCCTACAATGTACAGTTTAATCTTACTGACAAACAATTTTATTAAACTACTAGCTGTCCCGCGCGGCTTTACTCGCATTCCCGAGGGATCGTACGTTTTCCCGAGATAAAAAGTATCCTATGTGATAATCCAGAACATATTCTATCTGTGTGCCAAATTTCATCCAAATCCGTTCAGTAGTTTTTGCATAAACAAACTTTCGCGTTTAGTAAGGATAAGGATTATAATTACTTACAGATAATTTATTATTTGTTTGATTAAAAAAACCGATAAGTCAACTACATACATAACCTACATTGCTGGATTAAGGTAACACGGGGCCTTTAGGAAATGTAATCAAGGGCCCTTGGTTCATATAATCTAATGTAATGGTACAGGTGCAGATCCAGCTTTCAGGTTACAAGAGTTGGTTTCGTATGTTTAAACGATTTGATATGAAAGACATTCTGTATTTATTATAATTTTCTTTCCCAATCATAATTAATTTCATTTGAACACAAAACACGTATTATTAGCTTTTTGCATAATGTAGTTTTCAAATGAATTAATTCAGCTTCCAATTATTAATTTTCCATGACTTCAGTGTATGAGGTTTATTTTAGTTTCAGTTCTCTTACTATTGTTCTTGTTCGCGCAGCGATATGTTCAGCGTAAAAACCCCCTTTTCTTACTACTTGTACCTACTTATCACATATTTTTTTAAGAGCGAACTCGGGGCCCTCTTGAATCGTACACGACCGGACCCCGTACGTAGCATTTCCTAACTCCTGCTATGTTGTGTACCTACTGAGTATTACAGAACTATTCGATTATCATAAAGCTTAATAATGCAATTCATTGGCCTTTAACAAAATAATGAACTCTGACCATAAAATAAACATCAAGTAAGACTTATTTATTAACCAACTAAGTAACAAACAACCCATATATGGAAACCTGGGAAGTAATCTAATAAATGTTATAAGTATAAATAAAATTATATGACTCAATAAAAATACAACGCAACGCAACGAGTGATCCTGTCCTCTGACGTAACTATTAAAGTACGTAATGGAATGGCTTGCAGACACACGGACAAACGTATCCTTATATTAGACGAGGCATCCTGCGTCCCAGGGTCTTGACCTTTTATCGGCACTGCGTATCAAGTGGCCAATGCTCGCATAAAACCGGCATTCATAAGACAGAAGACAGCCTAAAACTCGGCAAGTCCCGGCTGATTTCCGTGAGCTATATTTGTAAAATTCATTAGTCATTGTTTTAGGGCGAGAGGAATTGGGTGTTTTTATATGACACCGATTTGTAATTAGCTTGAAGAGTCAATCAGTCACGCAGAAGGATGTACAACTATCAATGAATAGTTTGAAGCTATAGGCAATCTACTCTACGTAGAATTCGAAAACTGATGTCAGCTACAGAATTGGACATTTAAAACGAGCCAGTGAGGGCAAACTACTTATACCTTGGGTTGACTGCAGTAACATATTTCGAAAAAAAGTTACAGTCAGCGAGAAAACGGCGATTTTCGAAAACAAATCTTAAGGCTCTAGAAACGTAAAATAATGAAAAAACCTTTCCCATACAGTTTGTTGGAAAAATGAATGTGAAAAGTATTCGACTCTGTAAATGCCGATAGCTTATCTCAAAAAGTTAGAGATAGTCTCCTGAGACCATATCCCTTAGACCTTATCCTTAAGACCCTTTTAACCCATCTAAAATGTCCACCCTGTAAATATAAAAGGATTCCTGCAGTCTTTTGTCCCCAATAATCGAATCCTTTTCTGTAGCGCTGTACAATGAGGAAGGAAATGACGTCGAATGTGTATCGGGGAAGACAATTTTAGTCTTCGTATTTATTTGTTATTTCCGCCAGACTTCCAAGGATTCTTGGGATTTATAAAGGATATTTTATAAGCTATAGAAATTATATACAATGTAACACTGCTATTTTTTAAATATTTATATTAATCTGCCTTACTCCCGTGGAGCCCAGGTCCCCTTACTCTGTGACCCAGGCGTTAACCTATCAGCGTATTCTTTCTTTACCTTATTGATATAATATTATTATGTTTTCCCGTCCGTTTTTTTTCCTTTCTACTTATACCTACCTATATACTTAGAAAATATATACGTCTAGAACGACCATGCCCATACTACATGATTTTTAAATAGTGGCCAACTTTGCTACGTCTTATGCTCGCGGTACGTCATTCTGCTTGTCATAGTGAAGTTTATAATGTTACCAGTTGTTGAAAAAATCCAATAAAATGGGGAAAAATATATAACGGTTTCGATATCTTTGTAAACTACGAAAATAAAAGTTGAATCGGGATAATACATGATAATATAAATAAGAGTAATGGCGCCGATATTAATTTAATACTTATTATTTTTACTTATCTTACTATCGAGTGAAATCGAATCAACACGAGTCAAATCAAGTTAAATCCAGACAAATCGAGTGTAATTGAGTCAAATCAAGTGAAATCGAGTCAAATCAAGTCAAACCGAGTCAAAACAAGTCAAATCGAGCAAATCAAGTCAAATCGAGTCAAATCAAGTGAAATTGAGTCAAAACAAGAAATCGAGTCAACTCGAGTCAAATCATGTCAAAACGAGTCAAACCAAGTCAAATGAAGTCAAATCAAGCCAAATCAAGTCAAACCGAGCCAAATCCAGTCAAACCGAGTCAAACCAAGTCAAATCGAGTCAAACCAAGTGAAATTGAGTCAAATCGATTCAAATCATGTCAAACCGAGTCAAATCAAGTTAATTCTAGTCAAATCAAGTCAAATCGAGTCAAATGCTGTCAGATCCAGTCAAAACAAGTCAAATCAAGTCAAATCGAGTCAAATCAAGTGAAATTGAGTCAAAACAATCAAATCGAGTCAAATCAAGTCAAATCATGTCAAACCGAGTCAAACCAAGTCAAATCGAGCCAAATCGAGCCAAATCAAGTCAAATCGAGCCAAATCCAGTCAAACCGAATCAAACCAAGTCAAATCGAGTGAAATTGAGTCAAATCGATTCAAATCAAGTCAAATCATGTCAAACCGAGTCAAACCAAGTCAAATCAAGCAAATCAAGTCAAATCTAGGCAAATCAAGCAAATCAAGTCAAATCGAGTCAAATCGAGTCAAATCCAGTCAAATCAAGCAAATCAAGTTAAATCGAGTCAAATCAAGTGAAATTGAGTCAAATCGATTCAAATCATGTCAAACCGAGTCAAATCAAGTTAATTCTAGTCAAATCAAGTCAAATCGAGTCAAATGCTGTCAGATCCAGTCAAAACAAGTCAAATCAAGTCAAATCGAGTCAAATCGAGTCAAATCAAGTGAAATTGAGTCAAAACAATCAAATCGAGTCAAATCAAGTCAAATCGAGCAAATCTAGCCAAATCAAGTCAAATCGAGCCAAATCCAATCAAACCAAGTCAAATTGAGTCAAATCGATTCAAATCAAGTCAAATCATGTCAAATCATGTCAAACCGAGTCAAACCAAGTCAAATCAAGTCAAATCTAGTCAAATCAAGCAAATAAAGTCAAATCGAGTGAAATTGAGTCAAAACAAGTGAAATTTAGTCAAAACAAGCAAATCGAGTCAAATCATGTGAAACCGAGTCAAACTAAGTCAAATAGAGCAAATCAAGTCAAATCGAGCCAATCTGACCACTGGAAGTGGGTGAAATTCGACTTGCAAGATTTGGTCCGAAAACATACAAACATTGCAAGTAAAATGAAAGCTTGTAAAAAATACTTGCCTTGCAAGGCACTGCTACCTTTTTAAATCTCCGGCGTCCCTGCTTATTTACAAAATACATGTTATTTTTATTGAAATGGCCAGAGCCACAGATTACAGAATAAGGATGGAGCGCGCGGAACACGGGAGTGAGGCCAAAAAAGCAAATACAAATTGAAAAACACGTACCTGGTATTCGCTTTTGAATGTGTATTTGCTTTGTTTAACAAAAAACACTCCTTTATAAAGAAACTGTGGTTATACAATGCAAATACAAACTGGAAAACGAATACCAGGTATCAGATTTTCAATTTGTATTTGCTTTTTTGGCTTCACTTTCGTGTTCCGCGCACTCCCATCTGAATTATTCTGTAATCTGTGGTCAGAGCAAAGAACAGATTTTTTGGCTAGTTTCCAGAGATCTTTACTACGGCTTTTCCGAATGATGTCTATTCATTGGCTTCTTAAAATTGGATCAATTGGTATTCTGTAAAAAAAAGTCTCATTTTCAACTAAAAAAACAATTTAAAAACGTGACATCCACCGTCGAGAATGACATCAGTCATTAAAAAAAAAAAGACCGCCATTTTAAAATTCAATTCGAGATTTTCACAAATTTCAAAATGGACGTCACACGCATAATAACTATGATCGAAAAATCCGAAAACGATAAACACGTCAACTTCGCACACGTCACCGTCGCTTTTTATATATAAGTATCTACATACTCGTATTTAGCTATTGACTGATATTACCATGGGAGTTTCGAGTTCATAAACTGGCAGGACAGGCAATACGTAAATATGGCGCTTACTAAAAATAATTTATTTTCGAAAAAATTCAATGGCTTATATTGCAGGAACTAATAGGAAATATTGTTACTTACTGATGATAGCAGTAAGATAGATGAAGTTTTTTTGTTGATCTAGATCGACCTTTGTAGTTTCTGCACACTTTTATCACACAAAAAGACATTCTGGAACAATACACTTTTGGTGAATTTAGTTGTGTCCCAGTGACGTCTCGATTGACACTGAGGGCGGGAAAATGATTTGCGCCCTAACAGTTAGAGGACATTTTTATCTACGCGTAAACAGCTTCGTAGTTCAGTCTTGATATATCATTAGTCAAAGCCTATATACCTAAAACATTCGCATGTATAATAGGTAAGAAGGTGCTTTCCTACACTCTTCTCCCTGGTTACATACTAGTTACGTAGTAACTATTGAATAAAAGCAATACGTAAATACATGAACCAATGGCAATACACTGTGGCAATATGGGCCTTATCAACGCTATAAAAATATTATAATACCTAAGCTCGTAGTTGATTACTTCATTTCATGAATGAGCGAATAAACGTGTTCCAATTTTAAAATTCTTTTTGTCTCTATATTATCGCCTAGTTATAATGACATGTGTTCTCGATAATTCGATGATGTTTTCAGCCAATGAACTGGCTGGTAATACTTGATTAGATACAATTGGTGCTTATTGGGAGATAAGAGCATGTTAATGCCCAATTAATTGTAATTTGTTGGCCGGTTGCGGAATTACAGAATCGAAAAGTTTGTCGATTGAGATATTCTTATAGTTATTCACTGAGCTCAGGATTATTGTAGGTTCATTGTAATATTAATGTATCGGGTCTATTCGCGCACAGATTTTTATCAAAATTTTATTTTGACTAACCTCGACGTTTCGTCCAAGTAGTAGATCGTGGTCACGAGTGAACTGGAAACAGCGGGTATCAGCGTCAAATAACTAAACGTAAATTTTGTGCGCGAATAGACCCGATATATTAATATTACAATGAACCTACAATAAGCCTGAGCTCAATCATAGACAATATCGTGAGGAAACCATAGCACAATAGAAGAATACTTTGTAGTAACCTCTGGTTGACTTCCACCTTTAAGTTGAAGAGAGCCATTTCCTTAAAAGCTTTGTTTGTTTACCACCTCATATTAGAAATCCGCAAGTGAAGTAACAACAAGCAATTTAAATAAATTCCATACATAATACTAATAAACATAGTAGGTATTTATGTTAATATACATATTTGAATATTCTATGTACCTATTAACTGAATTCTAGCACTACATTATTTATTATTAGATGCATATCTATCTATCGTTACACATAGCATACTAATAAGATACAGAGAAAACCGGTACCCTTATAGGATCACTTTGTTGTCCGTCTGTCAAGACTCTTTTTCTCAGGAACGCGTGAAGGTAACAAGCTGATATTAATATCAAATATTCAATTCTGCAATCACTTGGAACAGTGAAAAAATCAAACTTCTAAGTCAACGCAATCAAAAGATACGGCCGTTTATGTCGCATAATTTGACGCTCGCAAGGTAATCAAAACCTATAGGGTACTTACTTCCCGTTGACCTAGAATCATGAAATTTGGCAAGAAGCAATGCCATGTAGCACAAGTAAAGGAAGAAATCCGAAAACCGTACATTTGTACATACATCACAAAAAAAAAACTTTATCGGAAAAATGGGGAAAATTCTTCGAGACTCGATCCCCGTGGTGAACGAACTATTTTCATTACAAGTTTGTACGGAACGCTCGGTGCGCGAGTCCGACTCGCACTTGGTCGTTTTTTTTTTACTATAGCTGACCCGATTAAGTAAGACGGTATCTGCGATAACTGCTCGATGCAGGGGAAATAATAGAACTTGATAATAAAAGCTGCCAACTATATCTACTGACATGCTAACAAAAGACAACATCGTCGAGGCCTTAAAACTTATGACCTGAAACTTATATGGAGAACTAACGAGTGAGCATTGGTAGAGGCAACGTTGACTGCTAATTTATCAGTATTCCTTTAAGCACCAATGCTTTGAGCACCTGGTATTCCCTTTTGAGCACCGATCAATATTTAAGCTGGGTGAACAAAAATTAACTCGTTTTTTATACTATTTAGCAAACAAGCATACGGCCCGCCTGGTGGTAAGCGGTATCTTATGCTCTATGCCTCATGCTCAAAGCACTGGCTCAAACTACTTGCTATTTAAGTAGGCACCTACAAACAATACATAATGTAAACATTTTTATATCTACTAAGTACACTTGCATCCTATGTTATGTAATACAAATAACACACGTGTTTCCGAATAACTTTTAAATAACTTATACGAGCATAGATATGGACAAGTGATATGGTATGACTCAAGCGGTAAGTAATTGAATGGATAAATAATGTTATGTTAATTTAACAATTAACATATATCTGCGTGACTGCATTCTGTTGGAGGCTTTTAATGCTATATATGGACATTGATTGAACACTCATCATTTAAATACCTACTTGAAGTCACCTGATTTTTATTTATCGATGTTAGGTGCATATTAATAAATAATAAAAAGTATTATTACACGACATATTATATTATTAAGATGTGAGTATCAATACAGGTGTTTTTTAGGGTTCCTTACCCAAAGAGTGCCAACGAGACCTGTTGTATGTCCGTCCGTATGTCTGTTAGTGGACTGTATTTCATGAACCGTAATAGGTAAAATTTTCACAGAATGTGAATTTGTATTGCCGCTATATACCTAACAAGAAATAATAAAAATGAAATAAAATGAAACGGGATATACGTAAACGTCTTCACGGAATCCTTCTGTATGAGTCCGTCTCGCACTTGGCCAGTACAGGCCTACGTTTGATCACAGTGCCACTATGACAAGTGAGTGATGATGGGGTCGAAGGTGTTGAGTGCAGATGCTGAAATGCACTGTTAGGTGCTTGCAACTAGGGTTTCCGGAACCGGTATCTTTTTTGAGAACCGGGAATTTCGGGATTTTTGTTTAAAGGAACCGGGATTTCCCGGTTCTTTCGGTATTTTCGGTTCTTGGTAGTTTTTGTTATAGAAAGCAGTGATACGCTTCAAAAGTATTGCCCCAATTAAATATTCAAGTAATTATTAAGTAATAAAAAAAAACTTAAGAATAAAACAGAATTTAATCACTCAAGTCTTCTCATAGAATTTTTTCTTCTATTTCCTATTGTCATTGCGACAGATTTTCAAATAGAGTGTGGCCAAACGGGTACTACAAAGTACCCTACCACCGTGCTATGGTATCCTCATGTTCCTTACGATTTCTGTCACGTCATCGCCTTGGTCTTCAGCTGCATGAGTAGATAAAAACATAACACCTATCATAATGAATTCGACATTTTCTTTACTTATTTTTATTAACCACGACAAAGTATTTCGAGTAATCGAGGTTTTCTCGAAAATTCCATCATTACGTTGGTAATATTTGTCTGTGTTCCTTAGATAATTCTAAGAAATCAACACAATTCTGTTTATGAAATATGAAGTCAATATGAATTCCATGGATCGGTATCAGAATTGTTTTGTGGTCGCATTAAAACGAGGTGCTGCGTAAAGTAATCGCTAATAAGGTCAGACAACTCATAAAATTGTACAACATATTATTTTTATTTCCTTACCTAAAATTTTAAAAAATATGTTAAGCAAATATTTTTTTGTAAATTAGGAAAGTTGTTGTCAGTGATTTTTCTTTTAAATTTTGATAAGGTGTTTTTATTTTTTTAATCTTCGTACTTTGCTGTGTAATTGTCACATAGTAAAAATAGTTTTCAAGATGTTTGTTCATTTATCATGTTAGGGCCTTTGATTAAGGATACATCCAAATAGAGTGTTGCAGCTGTGCACGCGTCGATAAAAATAGCCCCTAACTGTTAGAGGCTAAATCAAATAAAAACTTGATTAGATTTAGCTTAACTTGCCGATCGATTAAGAACGGCTTATCATGCTACACCACGAGCGCTTCCACACAAGCACATACCGAAGCTGAAAGCGACACGGAGCCTCTCAACCACAGAAGCTATGCTCTCCGAAATCGAGGTCCAGCATGGAGGAAGTTAATCAAATGAACAACAAAGAAATAACCAAACTCAACCCAGGAACTAAATACCAAAGAGAGAAGAAAGAAGACAACATACACCAACGCTCATCCCTCTCTATGATACCCGTCTTCCCATTTTCCAATATTGGCTATAGGCTGAACAGTCGGTCGATTGTGGTCAGCTGGTTGCGGTTGGCTGGCCGTCCTCTCCCATCCCAGAGCGTGTCACTCCTATATACCACGCACTCCTCGGTTTATCCATGGTTACTCCGATACAACTATTCAGGTACCAGTCATTATAAACTAAGTTAGTTACATGGTGGTTGATGCTTGAATGGTTGTATAGGACATGGGTCGGTCGTTGTACTGGCTGAGACAGTGCTAATCATCATCATCATCATCAACTATTATCATTATGAACGTCACTATGACAAGCAGAATGACGCAGAGGGAGCGTAAAACGTAGCTGTTACGCGCAGCAGCCTATAAAAGTTGGCCTGTTTTATATATTCGTGTAGTATGGCAACGTTCTTTCTAGGTATATTTATTTCTATGGTAAGGGCATACATTTTTTATGGAATATATAAAATGATGAATGAAAATATGGAATATTTAAATAAAAAAGACGTAGAACAAAAGTTGTTCGTCTATCTTTTCAGAACGCCTTGTATGCGTTCCGAATGTAGTTAGGTTGTATGTAAAGTACCTATGTGGTAACGGGTAAACACATTTACTGCGGTTGCGGGTTTGACTGATAACATTTATTCTAAAAAGTATTCCATTATGAAATTTGGTAATCGGAATTTAGGTAAGGATAACATAAAAAATATCGCCTTCTAAAGATAATTATGTGGGAACTCTTCATCTGAATGAATTATTTGATTTTATATATTGAACAGCGTGCTACTCTAAATAATGACAATTCACCACCTACTTGTTAATTACAAGTAATTTCCCTTTAAATTTTGTGAAGGAAAACCACACTTAAGGTGCTATATTGGAAAAAAATGATATCTTTGTGTCCCTGTATCTTAATTAATACAAGGGTTGGGGTTCTGAGTTTTTATTATATGATTTTTGAGATCTTAATTGAGTTTGCCAATGAAGGAAAACACGTTTGATAGAAATTTTCTCGATAAAGTTTAATTCCAAAGTAGCCTCTAAATAAAAATCTTTTTTACTGTAACTCCGTCAAGCAGGCGAATTTTACAGTGAAATTTAATGCAAAAAATTGGTAATTCATTCTTCTTATGATGTGAAGAACAGATTTTCTATACATTGCATGGTTATTTTATAAACAATTTATATTTGGTTTGGTACTTACGTCGTTTATTAAAAGCTGCCGCTTGCCTGGGCGAGTACCTGAGAGCACTATAGTCATCTCTTTTTGGCACATACGAAATTACGGTACAAAATAAGTAAAGTACCTACCTACCTACTTACATTGATTTTCATATAAATAAAAACAAGTAACAATTTGAATAATAGTATTTTTTCATTTTTTTTTTTTTCAGTTTGTTTTAATTGTTTACTTGGGTTTTTACATCGTGAGTGGGGCGCGCCAAACTCTATTGTTCGTTTGCTTACGTTGGAAGTTGTTTGTCAGCATAGTAATACAAATAAATAGCCTAACAGTCATTTATTTCATCATCAAGTATTTTTAACAAATGATAATTTAGATGCGTCTTTTGGTTGCATGTATTTTCTACTCAATTAGGTATCTACATGTGTATGTCGTTAATCACTGTCATTTCTAATTCTGATCTAACAATAAGATAGTATCTATAATACTATTTGTTTTTTGTTGAGACTAGCGGTTGTTTTTTATCAATCACTATTGTAAGGAGTTAAAGGCCGTATAATTGTTTTACGACTAACTGTATTTATTTTAGACAACCTAGTAAATAACCATGTCAAGGAACTGATACTAAAAATTATTTACATCGAGTTTTGGTATGAATTATATCAAATATTTCGTATTTAATAAACAATGTAGCCTATTGCTAATGTTATTTATGCGACTACTACGAGTATTGCTTAGTAAACTAGGTATTTTTGAATAATTTATTATGTTGTGACGACTTGGTTTTACCGTGATATAACGTAATTAGTAAATAAGAGGTTTTAACCCTATAAAGGGACGGAAACATGACAAGGAAAAATAAATGTTACCTTAATTATAATACGGCTCGTTTTTAAACACGTATAAAATGCGTTGAGGAAATTAACATAAAAAAATCTACTAGTATTGTTAATAATTCGATATCAGTCTCTAGTAGGAATATTCAAATTGTATGTAGATTCGTTAACATCGGTGTTCTACGTCCGTATGGAACAGATTGTAGCTACTATCAACAATATACCTATCAAGCAAATACTAGGTAGGTACTCTGTATTGCTACATGTGTTTCCAGTGAAGAATGCTTTGTAAAAAATGATGTAGTATACGCAATGGCCCAAATTATGTAAACGTCAAATTGATGTGACCTCGACATCTTTCGCTCCGAACACTAATATAAAGACCTTTATGTCCAGATATAAGGTACATTGAATATGTTATGTGTAATGAACTTATTAAGAGATGTGGCCAAAAGCCCTTCTTAATCTGGGTCAGTAGAAATAAAGAAGTATGTATTTGAAACAGTCTGTTTTTATTTTTTTTTAGATACAACAGTAATTACGTCTTTGCGTTGATTAATTAGCACTACCATTAGCATTTGTTCTTTTAATAATTCGACTCCTGTAAGTGATTGCAGTCAACACTTTTGACTGTAGGAAAATAACGAATAATATTACTAGTTAGCGTAGGTATCTCAGGTGTGACTTCTCATCTAATTTGTCAAATATGTAAATTATTAGTTTCTGCGATAATTCTGACTGTCGTCCATTATGTTCGTAGTTTATCAATTCTGGAACTAATGCATATTTAAAATGTACCCACTAATGAATGCTGAGTGTAGTGAAAGCTAATATATCGGTGTTGAGTGATAATTTGAAGATAAAATGTGATATTCTCTGTTTATTAAAGAATTTAAATAGAATGCGTTTCTGAATTTTACCACGTGGTAATGTAACGTGCTCGTACTCGTTTGGTTCCCTACAACACACCAAGCATTTTTCCTTCTTTACCGGAGTTTATAATTAGGTATATTTCATCATTAAAATTATAAAATAATAATAGTATTGACATACCTTGGCCGATTTATTTTACAAACATTAGTTACTTAACAAAACAGGAAAATTAATTATTTTTTGTAATATTATGGGAATTATTAAAATATACTATTTTTAACCGACTTCAAAAAAAGGAGGAGGTTCTCAATTCGGTTGTATGTTTTTTTTTTTTTATGTTTGTTACATCATATCTCCGTCATTTATTAACCGATTTGGAAAATAATTTTTTTGTCTGGAAGGGTACACTTCACGTTTGGTCCCATTGTCATCAGATCAGGATTTGATAACTTTTTAGTGTACTTTGAAGTCGGTTTAAGTTTTTTGTAAAACAGTCCAATTATGTACTAACCTAATCACATGATGCGCATGATCAGTTTAAGCCGGAGGATCACTTATGAAGGTAAACGCTATTGAAGTTACTACTATCTCAAAATAGATTTTCTGAGCAAGCGTCATACAGAAGCGAATAATCTTAAGTATATTACGAAGAAAGACGAATGCATTGTAATAAAATAAAATTGGTGACATCTAGCAGTAGAAGATTGGTTAATATGATTAAATTGTGTTTTTTTATTGGCATTTAAGTGCGGAATGAACACTCGTTTCGACGGCCGACACATGAGGTCAAGTTTTAACACTCTACGTTCACTGAACTCTTCGGGAAGGTCACAAATATTATTTAAACTGACGCCGTGTGTACCTTTCACATTAATAATGTCGAATCAGTCTTTGGAATTGCATCTTTTTTTTATTATTAGGAGTATTTTATGTTACAATCTTGCAATGAGTGATTCTTCCAAGATTTGGTTTTGGTTAGCTGCTTATTTATTTGGTACCAGAAATTTATTATTGTTATAAATGTCCGTGAAAAGACGTTAAAAAATAAAAATATTTTAGGGATATTTGAAAAGAGGCGTAATGCCACTTCCTTCTCCTTGGTGAGAGAGTTAACATAAAATGTAGGTAGGTAGGTAGGTACTAATACTACTTTTCGCGTTTATAAATTCCCCTACTTACCGAGATCTATTGTTTGAACAAAAATACTTCTTTTAAATACTAATTTTACATTATATTAAAATTAAATACTTGACTCACATAATGTAAAATATGACGCAATAAATATTGTTGCATTGGATTCTTTTAATAATTCTGAACAAAATAGTTCGTGATTTCTGTTTTTTTTACGACCTACAATTTGTATTTTGATTAAATGCCTTTTCTAAAAGTATTAAATTGCCTCGTATACAACTGTACACCATAGATCAATATTTATAATGCAATTTTTTTCTTCTTTCATAATATCCGCTTCCGTGTAAGCAAGCGTTTAAGCAATGAGTAATTCTTGGAGATTATTTCCGTAGAAGAGTTATTATTTTAAGATGAGGTCATCCCAACATTTTATCCTAATTTAGTGCTTACGTGAATAATTTCAACAGTATCTGTCTGTAATCAGTTTTTTTTTCTGTCGCTAAGCACCTAGCGCTGTGTTCCGACAGCTGCACTTGAGAGGCAGGTTCATTCTAGGCTTTGTGTACTTATCACCTTCGGCCACTTCACCACGATATTATGGTCTATACGGTAAATATATTATCAATGATATTGACGTAGTAAAACTAATTCTCTCCGTGAATTGAATACAATAACTCTTTATAAAGTATAAATTAAATATTAATACTCAGTCACATTGTATGAGATATGTTATTAAAATAAGATCTTATACAGTTTATAGACGAGCCTATGTTTTGAGCTGACATTTAAGTGTTATCAAAGACAATGGACGTTGTGAGGTCACGTTATGAACTTAATAGATTTATAATGTGTAATAAACTATGATAATATCGTGTGACCACTAAAATACCTATACCGGTAGGTATCTAAAATACCAATATAGTCAGATTGTTCAAAATATATTAATAATATGTAACCTTACCGGGGTTCTTCCTACTCCTCCTCTTACCTCTCATCTCGCTCTCAATTCCGAAACGAAATTGCTCCTGGGGTTTATTTATTATGCACAAATATTTTGTTAACTTTTACCGCGTAGGTATTTGAACCTGAAATCTGAATTGACCTGTCAACGAGCAGGAATAGCAAAATAAAGATAATTGTTATTATTCCTGCTGTTGCAGTCATTCATGCACGGTGACGCCATCGCGCCGTTGTGGTTAGTAGGTACCTAGGTATATTATTTCCAGAGTTCCTCTGTTCTATGCGATGTTATATATTTTCGTTCAAAATTCAAAATCATTTATTCAAATAGACCTTCGCAGGCACTTATGAAAAGTCTGACTCTAATACCGGTTCGGAAGGTTGCATTTACTGAGAAGAGCCGGCAATAAACTTAATTACTCTTTATTTCAGCAATTACTCTTTTCAAAACATGATTAGATTAATTACATAGCACCTTATTACAAAACATGGTTTAAAGGAAAACCAGGTTTTAAAATAGCCTCGTCCCTTTTTAGGGTTCCGTAGCCAAATGGCAAAAAACGGAACCCTTATAGATTCGTCATGTCTGTCTGTCTGTCTGTCTGTCTGTCTGTCTGTCCGTGTATGTCACAGCCATTTATTTCCGAAACTATAAGAACTATAATGTTGAAACTTGGTAAGTAGATGTATTCTGTGAACCGCATTAAGATTTTTACACAAAAATAGAAAAAAAACAATAAATTTTGGGGGTCCCCATACTTAGAACTGAAACTCATTTTTTTTTTTTCATAAAACCCATAAGTGTGGGTTGTCTATGGATAGGTCTTCAAAAATGATATTGAGGTTTCTAATATCATTTTTTTCTAAACTGAATAGTTTGCGCGAGAGACACTTCCAAAGTGGTAAAATGTGTGTCCCCCCCCCTGTAACTTCTAAAATAAGAGAATGATAAATCTATAAATTCAATTTCAACACACAAAACCATATTTGATTTTGTGTCGCATAGTACCCTCCTAAATAAACTTGCTGGGTATGGAATTCGAGGAATAGCGAACGAATGGTTAGAAAGCTATCTTACGGGTCGTCAACAATGTGTGCAGATCACAAAAACGTGTGGAAATAAAATAAAACATTATAGATCTACTTATCAGCACAACAATTGCGGAGTACCACAAGGCAGCATCTTAGGGCCACTTTTATTTCTTACTTACATCAACGACCTGCCACACTCAATAAATCATGATTGCGTATTATTTGCTGATGATACCACCTTAGTGATAAAGGGTACAGACAAGGTCTCCCTCGAAAATGATGTCAATGAAGCACTTAGGTCGGTCATAAAATGGCTAGAGACTAATAATCTTAACATAAATATAAATAAAACTAAAATCATACAATTCCAGACATATAAAATGACCCCCATAAAAATTGACATTAACATTAATAATTGCAAAGTAGAGGAAGTTGATGAATATACCTTCTTAGGTATAACTATTGATAAATTTTGTAACTGGAAGCCACACATTCAAAAATTAATTAATAAAATAGATAGGTTCGTCTATGCCTTAAGAAGACTGAGGCAGATAACAAATTTGAAAGCTGCCATACAAGCGTACCATGGCTATGTCTCGTCCATACTTCGGTATGGAATAGTTATGTGGGGAAATTCTGTTGATTCAGGTAGGGCTTTTATAGCCCAGAAAAAGTGTATAAGAGCTTTATGCGAGATTGGTCCCCTAGATACATGTAAACCCCATTTCATAAATCTAAATATATTGCCTCTCCCATGTCTTTATATATTTGAAATATGTCTGTTTGTTAGGAAACATAGCGAATTGTTTAAAACTTATGGAGAATTATTGAGCAGATCTCGACACAAGAGGCGTTTATTTCTTCCAAAGCAAAGACTTGTCCTCTTTAAAAAAAATGCATTCTGTATGTGCATTCAGATTTATAATAATCTGCCAGAATATATGCATGACCTAAACTTTTCACAATTCAAAAAGCAATTATTTAAAGTACTTATATCAAAATGCTACTATTCGACATCGGAATATTTAAATGATAAATTGTAATACCTACGTACATAGATTTGTGACGTAACTAATAAATTAAATTGATTGTAAATAATTTTGACTAGAATTTGTATATATTTTTTTTTGCTTAATGTTTATAATTGTATCTTTTAATGTATTGACACAATGGTATTAGATTTGAATTATTATTCTTTTAAAAAAAAATAGATTATAATTAAGATACAGAATTAAATTAAATTAAATATAAAATAGCATAATATTTACACACCGTATAGGTAGAATATGAGGCAAAACTTACTACTCCAAGACATGTACAATACTACCATATTCTTGTAAATAAAGAAGAATGGGTAAAAACGTCCCCAGACTGTAGCACGATGAGCTATAGTGGTAATTGTAGGTCTCGTCGAGCACATTATTTTATTCTATGACAGCAAGTCTGAATTCCATGGGAGAAAAAAGATACCTATTCAACTTTGAAGTTACAAAAATGTTCCTTTGGTAATGATGGTTTTTTGTTATTATTAGCTATGCCCTGCGGCACAGAATACTGAATACAAGCGATACCAACCGCGTTTTCAAGACAAAAAGAACTGTATGTCGATTTCCAGGTTCCGTGCTATCTGTCTGCTAATATTTATCGATATCGGTCCAGTAACATAGCTGTGAAAACATAACAAACGGACAGATCTACTCTCGCATTTATCATATTATTATTAAAGTACTAGCTGTGCCTCGTGGCTTCGCCTGTGTTCCTGAGAAAATAGTATTGCATGTCCATGTGTAGGCTCTAAGCTGCCACGTGTGCTCATTTTAATTGATATCAACCTAACTTAGCTAGAAAACGTAACATAAGGCATACTAACCCGAAGAAAACCCCTATAGTGTGGCTCTACAATTCCAGAACACTCCCTTAAACATCAGTCAAAGCATCGGGATTCCTGCTATCGATATTTCTAGCGACACATGCTGTTCCGTATATAGTCCCTTAGAAGACAAGGATAAGATGACATCCAAAAGGCTCGGAGTGCTAATACTGCAACTTTATAAGTCGCAAGTCCGGCCTCATATGGAGTAATACTGTCATCTATATGTCGGATACCAGCTTGGGCCTTTGGACTCGGTTCAGCGACGACCCATTACAATTTTGTCGACGATCCCGAGCTCACAAGCGGCTTAGAGCCCGTTAGTCTGAGGAGAGACTCTGCCTCCTTATGTGTGTTCTATAACTTGTTCAACGGTCAGTGTTCGACCTGATACCCACGTCTACCTTCTACCATCGCACCTCTCGCCATTGACGGGGAGTCTAACCTCACGCATTGGAACCGAAATAGTTTCGTACTGTGCGATATCAATCGAGCTCAATACCGTGGACGCTCAGGCTGTAGAATGAGCACCCCGCCGAGGTTTTCCAAAGGTGGTGAAGAGATTTCTGCAGGGTCAGCAACGCGCGAGTGGTACCCTAGGTTTTACAAGCGTCTATATAGGCTACGGTAACCGCTTACCATCACGCGGGGCGTTTGCTTGTTTGCTGCCTTAGTGGTATAAAAAAAAACTATCTTTCGCATTAATAAAGTTAAAGTACTATTTGTACTTCGGGATTTTACATGTATTCCCGGGATACAAAGTAGGTACCTACACTATGTTCATACATCTTCGGTTATCATTAACGATAAGGTAACTAACAAAATTCATATTTTAAACCATATTCAGTTTTTATAGTCATCTTCAAGTTTTCTTTTTTATTGTGTTTTGCTATTTACTATAATCCAGTCAGTCATTGCCCATAGGGCTGATTACACTTAAAGAACGGCAATTCAACAAAATGTCATATAGTAGGTAGGTAATATGTGAGTGTCATTGTTTGCTGTGCCAAATAAAAAAAGAAATAATAATATTTAGATCTTTACCGTATCCTAGTAATGTAAGTAAAAATGCTTATGTTTTTATCGATGTTTGTTATTAAATTACACCGAAATGGCTTATCAGATGTGGGTGAAACTTAGCACAAAGATAGATTAACCTCTGGATTAGCATATATAATACTTTTAAACCAGAAAAGTTATACAAATACTGCGGGACGGTAACAAAGTTAATCATTATTTTGGTTGCTTTAACCGTGAATATCTTTTTTTTCCCATGGAATCCAGACTTGGTGTCATACAATGAAATGATACCCTCGATGTGGCCAACAATCTCCACCATAGCTCATAGTGCTACATTCTGGGGACGCGTTTCATATAACATGACCCATTGTTCTTTATTTCATTTCATTTATTTCATAAAAAAATATATGATGTACATTACGGTGCAAACTTCCACTGAAAATTGGTTTGAACGAGATCTAGTAAGTAGTTTTTTTTTAATAGGTCATAAATTGAAATTAATATCAAATACTCAGGTCTATACTACCATTTACTTATATACCTACAGGTTTGTACGGAACCCTCGGTGCGCGAGTCTGACTCGCACTTGGCCGGTTTTTTATTATTATATGACGTTAGAAAGTGACCAAATGACAGTAAAACCTGGCTTTACTTTAAACCATGTTTTGTAATAAGGGGGTTTATGTTTACATTCTAATCGCACTGACAACAATTGCGTGCCTAGGAACTAGGATATCCTAACTATTATAAATGCGCGAAAGTGAGTTTGTTTGTTTGTTACGCCTTCACGATGGAAAAGGACATAGGCTACTTTTTAACCCGGGAACGCGGGTGAAACCGCGGAGGGCAGCTAGTATGTAGACCCATCTATGAAAGCCGTTACGGAGCTAAGTGGGAATAAACACACAGAAAATTATGTTGTTCTCCATACCGTAGGCTATCTGCATGCCAAATTTCATGATGATCCGTTGAGTAGATGAGGCGAAAAGGCGTCACAAACAAAAAAAATATATGCATAGGATTACTATGATAATGATATTTAGTTATGAATAATAAAACTCCTATGATTTAAATAATCTAGCTAGTCTCGGTGCAACATTATCTCGCAAACTACAAGCGAATAGCTTTTAGATATAATAAAATTTAACTATAACGAGATTGTAAGTGAACGGAACGATACTACAATATAAAACACCAAGGTTGCTGCAGAGAGAGTATACATAACCAGCGAGGGTTTGTAACTATCGCTTTGTTATCAATACAATACTCATAAAGAAGGCCACAGTGTAGTTCTGATTCGTCATCTCTCGCATGTATTTGGTAAACTTAGAAACAGGGATTACAATAAATGCCCCAAACTTATAGGCAATAAAAATGTAAACAAGGTTTTTATGCATGGTGGCACATAAGTATTCGGCCCGCTTGATGGTAAGCGGTAACCGTAGCCTTAATAGCCGATAGACGCTTGTAACACCCAATATCGCTCGTGCGCGCTTTGACGACCTAAGACCCTGTCCAGAAGGGGCGATGGAGCATGGGAGCAGGGGATGGCTAAGAGATACAAGTAGTACCCAACTAATATGGCTTACCGATGTACCTGCGCGGAAGATACATTTTGAAAGCGCAGGAAATGCTATTGGTCGGCAGCTGCCGCCATGTGTGCGGAGGGGCGTGACTTGCGAGTGAGACGGAACTAACAGCTGCAGTGTATTATGAACCTTAAAGTAGTGATCTAAGGTTGATTGTAAGTTTTAAGCATTCTTTCGTTAATCTTCGAGCCATACTTTCTTATCTGTGCGAACGAAGATTCACGACGCGCCTTATTAGTTGGGTACTACTGTATCTATGTTTGAAAAGATCGCAATAAACTGTAAATAAACAATATGTGTTGCTATGTATAATAAAAATCAATTTTTAGAATTAAAAAGCAAAACTAATAAGATAACACTTACCGAGACTATCACTTGCCATACATGGGATTCTTGAATGAAGAACACGGGTCGATATAAAGAGGGTTCACTCCAGTGCAGTCCTCAGCGTCGATATTATGGTACTGCATGTCTGTTGAGGGGAGGGGCGGTGCGCTGTTCAGGTGCTTCCACATCACCACCCCGGCTGCGGCGGCTACCAGCAGGATCAGAGAGACTATGCCGAGCGCCATTGATACTGTCGACAGTATATTTAATAAGCTTCTTTGCCAAGGAATTATTTTTTAGACACACATGGGAGCATCCCTCTATACCCTTGGGTGGTAGAACTTTTAGGAGCTTAGCTAGAAGTAATAGCTAGTCGATTTTGGTTGTTTTAGAGGTTTTTATGACATTCTATCTACATCATAAGGGAAAGTATAGTACTTGCTATTCGACGACTGATTGGCTAGGCCCAGCTCTAATCAAATTTTCAGTATATCAATGTAGGCTAATGGTAACACCCTTAATTTATTGAACTTAGTCTGTGAACCTTATTTCAACACTATAGAAGCTAGAAGTTAGAAGAATCGATTTAAAAAGCGGCTACACTTAGGAAATTATTCTCTCTACAATCTATTATGATACCGTATGTCTTTTGACTGTAAACCTAATAACTATTGAAAAGCTTTTAAAAGAAAATGGGATCAGCATTTTAAATTAATTGAAGTTACAATTACAACACCCATCGATACATACAATAATGAACATTATAATATTTGAGACATCAATAAATATGAAGTAAAAATCGAGGTCGTTAACAGCAAACATAGCAATACCAAGTTCGTGATTATAAGAAACATCAAGTGGTCCTGTTTGCATAAACAGAGATAATTACAATGTCATAACAATTACGATGATTGTTGATTTAGGACGAACGAAGATAAATGCAATCGTTTCTTCAGAAACGTAAGAGACATATCAAGTGATGGGGCGCAGCTGGCCGGCCACATATTTACGTACTGAGCTGTCAGAACAACGAACACAACTGTGTAAACTTAACTTGTATATTATCAGATGATTACTAGTCAATATTATGCTTTATTAAGACAGTATAAAGAACTATTTTAGTTCAATGTTAAAAGTCAATATGAAATGTCAAAGAAGTTTTACGGCGAAAAACGTTGCTGATATAAAATTTTATTATGCTATACAAACTTGGTATGCAATCATTATAAATTATAAAAATGATGCGTTGCTCAAAAACTATATGTACAATTAAGATTTAGTAAAACAATTGGTACCGATGTTTGTTTTGTGCCATTTTTTTAACATAAGGACAATTTACATAAATTTCAATGAATTGATAATATTGTAATTAAAATTGATTCGAGCGGCTCTCATTAACGTCAATCAAATATAGATATATCCAACCAGAAGTCAAATCTATCAAATGTATCACAAACTTACCAGTTGGAGGTACTAGAGGTGCAGCTTCTGGTCTGCATGTTTCAACCATCAGAAACATTTCAACGTTGTCTTTACTCATGGCCGTATACTTCACATTGCAGTCTCCAACAGTCACGTTGCAATGTACCCAAACGTTCCTACCAAAAATGTCTTTTTCTGACCACAACGATGAGTTCAAAGTTTGGATAGTAATAGGGAAGGGACAGTCGAGATGGCTGCATCTTCCAACAGCGCCGTTTAGTATGCAAGTGTCGCAGTTATTAGTTATCTGGCATATGGAGCCACATTTACTTTCTTGACTGAAGTACTGTGCCCCTTCTAAGCTCTCGTCGCAGATGCAGTTGTCACAGTGGCCGTATCGCCCATTGCCGGAGCAATTCAACTGTAAGGATAAAACAATAAAACTATAGTAGGAATCAAAATTATACTAAATGTAATCACAAACTAGAAAGAACACTACCCCGTGAAATTGGAAATTCGACTGACCCTAAAATTCAAAGTACTTACTCCATTACTTAGATAGCCAGAATCTTCTCCCATTATATCGCCGCGATCTTCGCAAGTCTTCTGATATTTCACACGGTTGCAGAACTTACCAGTCCTGTCAAAAGGTTAAATGTTTAATTAAATGTATCAAAACGGAATATTTCGGAAATATTTCCGTAACGGAACGGTCCTACCGTTTTATACCGAAGAAATATATGGGTGAGGTTTTTTTTCAGTATCCCAAAGCTGAATAGTTTCATGACTATTTATTGGGACTATTGGGAGCCTTTCTGTACAACCAAAGAGGTTGTACATTAGCTTTAGGCACATCTACTAGATTGAAGTCGGTGCGAAAAAATTGCCATTCAGTATTTGATGGTATTTGATTTGTATAAAGAACACCTGCTTCATATTGGTTAACTTTTATATAATTAGAGATCCCACATAATTTTTTTCTACTTTTAGTGTCGTTTTTTTTTTAACCTTAGTTTTAACTTGTGATCCACAGTTTAAATTGTTATTGATCTTACGGCCCTTAGTCAGCCATGTAGTTAGTATCAAAATGAACTTACCATCCTTTATGGCACATACACACTCCGCAAGCAAAATCTCCGTGTTTATGGCACCAGAACGAGTCCTTCTCTCTCTGCAAACTGCATTCGCAAGCACATGGCACATGGAACTTCATTGCTGTCATCGAGTTACCCTCAGGTATTTCAATGGCAAAATACTCCATGTTCGTTCCATTTTCCATACAAAACTCTTGTTCAACGGTAAGTGTGATGGTAGCGTTACTTAAATTATCGTAACAATTTTTCAATATTACATTCACGTCGATAGCTTCGACATTTTGTGTCGATTTAAGTTTTTTTATTCTTTTCGTGATTTCCTGTAAACAATGAGTATGTTTTAGTTATGTACACATACGCAGAAAAAACTGTTATTTAGTTTTCTTAATAAACAAGGTTCAATAAGTAAGTAGATATAAATCGTTAGCTAAAGGAGAGTTAGTAGAAAAATTAACATCAAAGTATCAATCATTTTTGTTGTAAAATCGTCCCAATCATGAAGATTCAAAAGGTTGTTACCTTCAATCTCATCAGATTCTGCTCTGCCAAGCTTTAAAGACAGAACGGAACCTTCATGAACGGCCTAGTTGATGTTAACTAGACTCGTTTAACAATCGGGCTTTGTGCGACACAAATAATTTTCAACAAACAAAGGTCTTTTGATAGCGTACATTTAAAATGTCATTTATATTTTGTATCATGTTATTTATAATTATGTAATTGCAATTTTGCAGTAAAATGCATATATTATTATAATAATTATATCGTTACGAGTATAAACGCAGTTAATGTATAAATGTGTAATTGTTGTAAAATGTATTAGAAACTCTTCTTAGAGGTCTTCATTTAGTTCTTTTGAATGATGGACATAAAACGATAGTTTAAAAATATCAATTGAAATGATCGGAACATGAGAATTATCTATACATTTTCTTAGAAGGATACTTTAAAATCTATCTAGTCTAATCTATTTCATCAATTTCGTATACATTCATTATACTTCTTCTTGTTTCTACTTATACAATTATACGTATTATTGAATGTGCTCTGATGAAGATTGCAAATATAATTTTCGGACGAATTGGATCTTCATGCGTGAAACTGTATATGTGCTCGTAAGCACGTAGGCAGCAGGTAGTACGTTCATTCAGTCGTCGTGAGTCGCTTATTCTCGTCAATTCAATACTACTTTCTAACTTCAATTCTACATTGGATCTAGATTCAAGGAATTTAAATGGTGCAATCTTGGAGAGTGGTCTTAGCAGGTTTTTCAAAGATTCTTTGCTGTACATACGTACTACTTGTTAAACGATTGTTTTTTTTTTTTTTTTTTTTTTTTTTTATACCACTTAGGTGGCAAACAAGCATACGGCCCGCCTGATGGTAAGCGGTTACCGTAGCCTATGGACGCTTGCAATACCAGGGGTATCACGCGCGCGTTGCCGACCCTGCAGAAATCTCTTCACACCCTTTTTGAAGAACCCCATGCTGTACTCCATTGGGAAAACCACCACCATGTTTATTTATCCTTAATTTAAAATTAACTTGTATTACATATAATTTGACATCAACAATACCATTTAGACTTCAATCCAACCCACTGTGCTTTATGCTTATACTTCAGAGAAAAAGTTTACCTTTCAGTATAGTAGGTATAAGTACCTATCCTTCTGTGTCCTTCTTATGGTTACGAGCTCATACCGGAGCTTTTACCTACACAACTTCTATTATGGCAAATTGTGTGTCACTTACCTCTACAGTGTTGTTAGAGGATTCATAGACGATGTTTATGTCATATGGGGTGCCAACTTTGATAGTTCTTTCGTTGGGTAGGGTTTTGAGAATCTCCGTGCCCTTCGTCTTACACCAGCCGTCTTCTCGCTCCGATTGTGACGCGCAGTGAGTGCTCTGTAAAGAAAACGAAATGGTATAAAAATACTATCAATTAACTGGAATCATGTATGTTTTGTGGGAAATTTTAGATGATTATTATAAGAAGGACAGCTTTTTAATTATTCAATCATATCCCTGTCACTTAATGTCTATTTATTGTTTGTAGGTCGAAAACTTAAGACAGAATTGGCGTCCCGCCAAGTTTTCAATTTCTTATTTAGTATCTTTACGTTGAAAGATTCAATCTGACAAAACTGATAATTCTGTTACTATATTAGCATAGTTACCGTATTACCCTAAAATAAGTGAATGAATGATCCTGTATATAAAGAGGACTTATCAACGTAGTTGCGGTTGATCACAAATGTATAAGTTCAAACGCAAATAATTCAATATGTGCAAAAGATTATTATAATTGCTGACGTAAGTGTATCACTTATTATTATAATAATGAGTTGCCAAACAGGAATGTCCAAGTTCTACAAAGTTATAGCCACATATGGGTCGTCGCCTAGTTTCTAGACTTGCAATTACAGTAATTGCAATTGCGATGTTAAATGCCGCCGAGATTCAAACTTGCTATACTTATGCTTACAGTGTATCTGAGTACGTGTCAATTGATTAACTAGATATGACAAGGGCGTTAAATTCAACGAAAACGGAACGTGACGTGAGAGCTGTTGCATTGGTATGGTACGTATGCAATTTATAATACCTAATATATTGTTATGGATTGATTTCACGCCTTCACACTTCGGAAGTAATATATTTTTGGCACATACAACGTGTTACAGATTAAGATGCTAAACCGTTAAACTGGTTGTTCAGAATCGTTTTCTGAATCGATTTAATTAACTTTTAATATAGATATTTTAAGTTACCAAATCGATTTTGAACAACCAGTTTAACGATCTAGCATCTTAATCTGTTACACATTGTATAAATTGCGAATTACCACAATCTCAGCAACTATAAGACCCACGTAGCTGAAATTTTGTATGCGTACTAGCTGCATGCTTGCTAAAAAGGAGAAAATTAATGGAGAAACAGGGGGAAATAGACGGAAATAAGTATTTAAACTTAGGACAATGTTCACCCCAGAAACCGGAGGACAGCTAGCAAAATATCAGATTCACTATTACAAAACAAGTGTAATATATAAATCTTCCAAAACATTTGTTTCCATGACATGACGATTTTACGCAAACTTCACTAGCATAATAAAATGATTCGCACACTAACTAACCAATTAATTTATTGCATATCATAAACATGGATTTACTGTTATAGGCGTATCCATTAAATTTACACCTATGTGAAATGTCTCAACGGCGCCGATCGCGGTGCGCCTGGGCACAGAGTAAGTAATGACCACAGTAGGCAACTTGCTTAATGCGGACATGCCTTTATTCTGCATCGTGTATTATTCGTAATTTATACGAATTACTTGCAACTAGTTAGCACATTGTTGAATAGTGATGGTTGGTTTGAAGGACGAGTGTATGAATAACAAAGAAATCAAACTTGTTCTTTCTAGATCACGTTACTGGTGTACAAAAGATGAATGATGATGCATGGCGTATTTTTGTGCAGCCCACGCCGGCGAACGGGGAAATTACAAATGAACCGCTAAATCACTACCGGTTTTTACCGATGAAAATTGTTTTGCTCTGAATATAAAATTATTTAGTTTATGCATTCGAAGTAACGTGAAATTAACTTTTAGAGGCGAAACTTTTAGATTAGATATTATAACAAAAATAATTATAAAGCTGTTTGTATGATTGATAACCGTTATCTCAGGACCATCGTCTGATTTGAAACATTTAGCACAACATCACGCGGAAGTGAAACAAAAAAGGCTAGTAAATAATAACTGTAAGTTTGGGAGCTTACTTTCCAAAATAGGCATTTTGTTACTGAATTAGTTTCTTTGGATAGCTGAGGAGGCTGGATTTAAACTTTTTATGATTCCTTTTGATGAGGACCCTTCAGACCACACAGAACAGCGAAGCGAACAATAAGTCAGCCGATATATAAAATATTCTGTTGTAAAACCTGATGCATGTTTATGCATTAGTGTTAATTATAAGGCGAAAGGCAAACACCTACGCTTAAAAGTGACTCTTCAATCCGGTAACTTCATATTAATACGGGCGGTTGATGTGTGAGTGGGTTAAATATCCTGAATACCATGCCAAGGCTGTGCTTTTATTCCTTTTTTTACTATGGGTTATGTGTGTGTGACCACAATCACACCATGATGAGTGATGAGTGATGATGTGGCAGAAGGTGGTATCACTAAGCACACAAACCATATAACTTAGTCGTTCAATGCATGCGTCGGTATGTGGCATGAACGTATATGGGAAATTTTAATCTCTAGAAATAACTAAACCATTGTGGTCATAACCTCTGAAGGGGTCTCTCTTGAGGGTGGTACACAGTCAGGTACAACAAATTACCCCATAATCGTGTTATGGTTTCCTCAAATTGTTTTCCTTCACGGCATTCAACGTATCATAATAAATTTCTTAATCTCCCACGCAGTTCATACTTACATGTATGAAGCTGACTTGTCTGGGGATAATTTCTACCTTTAAAAGTAATTTATGTAGCAGTAGTATATCAGCTGTACCTATAGTTACCATAGTACATACAAGCTTTGCTTCGTTTGTGATCAGATAGCCGTGTTAAAAATTTGTTTGATTTGTTGCTTGTATTATGTCGTAACTGATTTGTGTGCCGCTCACGGACCAAGTAACACTACGATTGCTAATTAGTTGACTATGTTTATGTAGTGTGAAGATTAGACTATGTTATAAGGGTCAATACCATCTGTGTTTAGTGTGTGTAGATATCTTATACATACACTCACGGTTACAACATACTGAGCCAAATATACAGTGGCTACTTGCAGCAAAGCGGGTACTTTAAAGTACCCTTACTGCCACGGTGATTCCCTCACGATGGTTTTCTTCTTCGAAAGCACCGCTGTACAGCGTTGTAACTACCAAATGACACTGCTTGCATATGTTTCGTGCCTTCCGCTGCCGGCACAGCGATTCCTCCCAACCCTAATTTTAGGGTTGTCAACGCGCAAGTTATAACCCTTGTCTTGCAAGTTTCTATTACAGGCTACGATAGGGCTTGTTTGCTATTTATTATACTATGGGATATATTGTACTATTTATTATATATAGGATATTTTTTAACCGATTTCAAAAAAAGGAGGAGGTTCTCTCAATTCTTTTTTTGTCTGGAAGGGTACACTTCCCGTTTGGTCTCATTGTCATCAGATCAGGATTTGATTACTTCTTCGTGTACTTTGAAGTCGGTTTAAGTTTTTTGTAAAACAGTCCAATTATTTATACTATGAAAGACATTGGATAAAAAATATACTTATTTTGGGATTCGAAACTACGTCCACATCTTTCGTCTTCACTACTTTATTCACTTGAACCTCATTTAATTAAACAGTTACAATAGTAATAAGCCCTACGTAGGCATTTGCGAATGTAAATCAGTATGTGGGTGTCGGTAATAGTAGAGATTTTGACGATTATTCTCGCCCTATTTTGATCGGCATGATAGCTGTGTCTGTCTTTGTTTAATTGGCAGGGTGTGAGAGAGATAAACGGAATCGAAAGTTCAGAATAAGAAGGCTTAAGGTGTGGGTGGTAAGTGGTATAACTGCCTACAGAATCTTGTCTACCCGTTGCGACATCATCTGCTGCAACCAGTTTATGGAAGTAAAATATGATAAGTTATTTATATGAAATTCCACAATACTACAGGCAACCGAGTTTAATAAGACCACAAATTTAATGGACATAGTAGGTGATCGTAAAAGGGCATATTTCATATATTTTGTGCAACGCAAAGTGTTATAAGGTTGTAGTAACTATCATATATACCACAAAAACTTATCAAGTAAGTGTGTAATTAAACCATAGGATCGTCCTAATATTATAAAAAAACAAACAAAAGTTTGTTACTTAATCACCTCATAATGAATGGTTTTTAAAGTGGCACTAAGGAACTCTACCTACTTTTCATCTTGGAAACCCCGGGACCGGTAAAACCGCTGTAAAGAAGGAGTATTATTTACTGAAACAACATAGCCTTCCAAATAGGTTTCATGATCATGGCATTGAAAGATTTTATCAAAGTACCTATTCCCTATGTGGTTCGTCATAAAGTCATGTCATAACACTTTTCCTCAACTGTATCATGTGTAAAGTAATTTGTTTTCCCGCCTGCTTGACGAGTAGGTATAGTTAGGAACTGTTTTCCAATATGTGACACACCGGATGGTACACACGGCTACTCATCAAGCTATACATTTCCAATATAAGATGATCTCGCATTGTATAGGATTTCGGTACAATGAGAGGTCAGCTTATATTGGAAATGTATAGCTTGATCTGTAGCCGTGTGTACCTAGTGTGTTAGTGTTGGTTCCATTTTATTATTGCAAAGTTAAGTACCTACCTATATGCATTGCAAAACAGTTTTTTTTATAGTTACTTAACGCAACTAAACTTCAAATAGTGCAATGCAAAGTTTTTCAATTTCGTATCCCTTATCTGTCTTGGACTTGTATAAACTTAGCCGTATTTTTTGTCTTAATATGCACTATAAATAAAATGATTATAAAAAAAAAATATAAGGTGATATTGGCCCGCTCGGTAAAAAAATGGGTGAAGGTAACGTTCTGCAGAGGATATCCTTGGGCTGATTATGATGATGATGAAGCTGTTGGAAGAGAAAGATAGTTAGTTGTCACATTGTCACTACGGTTTTCTTAAGCCTTTGAGTGCGGTCTTTACATTCAGGAACATGTATGGTTAATATAACAATAGTTCCTCATCCCATATTATTTTTAAAGCGAAAAGACTGTTGTTCTTCTGAAATAATGAGATCACCCGCATAAAGAGTTTTCTTGGTAACACCACACCCTTTGACTCATTGATCTGTGCTAATTTAATTAAAAATACCATTATTTTTGTGTCGTGCGTGAGTAATGATGCATTTTACACAGAATAGTTACTTAGTGAAAGTTTTCCTTTGAAATAAGGATCAAATTGGTACATCACAGCTAAATGATCAATAGGGATAAATAAACACTGTCACCGACACTAAATGGCCTACATACGTGTTTGAAGAAAAGTATGTAGGTACCTACCTACCTAGGTACCTACCTTGAGTCTCGTTTCAAAGAACATTTCATTTATAATAGTGTGAAAGAACCTAATAACAAAGACATTAGACTTCCTCATTGTAAAATCGATCATTGTGCGAGGTCGCTGACCCTTCAGCGAGAAGACATCTTCACATGCGTCCCAGACATCGTAAACAAGTTGGCAGAAAAATCAATGTTGGCGCAAGTCCAGTTTAAAATTTAAAACATACCATTTTGCACTACCCTAATGTCGTGAACAAATAATACAAAAGAAACTTAATCCGTGAAATGTGAGGGCGTTAAGCCGTTGAGAAGTGTAATAGGATTTGAGTACTATAGTAGACGAAGTGCAATGAACTATTGCAATTTATAAGTTTCGTTGGTAGCTGGATAGCAGCCAACATTTTTCTTAAGAAAAGGCAATTATTTTAAAAATATCTTTTCAATATGCAAACACAGTTAAGGCCTTACCCCACCTCAAAAGTGCTCCTTTGATCCGGCATATCAATAAAAGTAACCAATCAATAATTTTGAAAAAAATATATAGTACAGTTGAGGATATATACTGACTCCTGTATGATGTGAAAACACGATTCCTAAACATTTTCTCGATAGAAAAAAATCTCAAACTTCCCTCTGAATTTTACAAATAAATCGCATTAGTCAATTAATACTTTACCTATACTAATGAAACTTTTTATATAAACTGTAGTTAGTACAATACGTGTACCATATGATTTGAATTTAAAATAATGTTTTATTTTAATTTGTTAGAAATTAAATCTCAAATATTTCGAGTGGTACGATGCGCTGCCGCACAGATTCAGTCGCGCTCCGGCGTTCGAACGGGGAACCCGTGTCTCTTGCTCTCACGACCCACGTAGATACGTACCTAATAAATTATAAGTGAAGTGTATTTTGTTTTAAATGGGAAATGATCGAGACAAGAAAAGAAAAGATGGAATTGGAGAAAAGAAAATGCTACACATATTAAGAATAAAATATTGAAGTAAGTACCTACCTAAAATGAATCATAATATGTGTTTTTACCTAGGAAGGCATTTTGGTTTGTATCTACCAATAAATTCTGAGTCTGATTATTGTAATGGGTAAGAAAAGTAGGTAATTTCCAGTATAAGCTCCTCTGATCTGACCTTCCATTGTACGGAAATCCTATACAATGCGAGATCAGCTTGTACTGGAAATTTATATCTTGATGTGTAGCCGAAATAAAGAAAATATAGGTACCGGACGTGGACCCGTGCCCGTAAGTATCAACCACCTAGCTAATTAGGTTAGATACTAAAATGTTTTCACAACAGCGTAAGTAAAGCATGTACATTTAGGTTCCTACCTACTATGTAGGTATATATTATGCAGTAAATTGAATTTCTACAATAAACATTTTATTGGTAAATATTAGGGTAGTCGTCCAAGTAAATGGCCACGGTCACATATTATTTTATTAGTATGAGATAAAGAGAAGTAAAGCCTATTTTGTTACAGAATGCAAATACCAACGTACATACCTAATCATAATTGTACCTACTACATACATTTTTCATTTTCAGAAATAAACAAATACCCGATTCTGACTGCAATACAGAAAATGTACCGCACGTGGACCCGTGGCCGTGAGTATCAACCGCCTAGCTTATTAGGTTAGATACTAAATGTTTTCACAACAGAGTAAATAAAGTTTGCACAGGTTATTAGGTAGGTATCCAACTTCTTGGTAGGTACCCACCTACTAGGTAGGTATATGTTATGTAGTGAATTGAATTACTTCAATAAATATCTTATTGGTTATCCTTACTACTATTATAAATGCGAAAGTGAGTTTGTTTGTTACGCCTTCACGCCTCAAATACTCAACGGATCATCATGAAATTCGGCATGAAGATAGCCTATGGTATGGAGAAGGACATTGGCTACTTTTTATCCTGGGAACGCGGGTGAAACGGCGGGGGACAGCTAGTTCTAAATATAAGGGTTAAATATTAGGGTAATCGTTCAAGTAATTGGCCACGGTCATATTATTATATCATAGTAGTATGTAAGAAGAAACGTATAGCCTATTTTATTACAGATTGCAAATACCAACGGAACACATGGATGCCAGTAGTTCTAAACATGCAAACGAACCTGATTTGATGGCTTTACAAACTGTAGAATTGTGAGTTTATCTAACTATCGTTACCTATTAGTGTGTACTTTAGTGTAAGTAACTCTTTCTGTCTATTATCTTTTTACATCTTAACTTTTTTCAATACATATAATTCTTAGTTTACATACATATAATATATTTACATACATTTTTTTCTCATATATAAGTTTGAATGTAATTGGGTACCTTATTTCTGCGTTTCTTAACTTATTATTACTCACTTAGAACGAAGTGCTAGTTACATAAATTACATAATTAATTTATTATTGAAACTGGTTATTTCAGGTACGTAATAAACTATTGTGGAAGCGAAGCAGAGCATATTCAGTGGCGTGCATTCCATATAGGCAAATAAGCAATGCCTACCTCATAAGATTCAATACAATAATATTTTGATTCAATTATACTACATAATCACTTTGAATAAAAATCTAACCTAACATTCAATACGAAATTTTAAACTTTGCCGCGCAGGCACTCGCAAGTTCGCCTCTCAAATTCACGCACACTACGATTTCGGCATATTCATACACACACACACACTTCTTTAAGATAATACGACGAAAGCATAAATGACGCTTTTGCTATGCGTAGCATACTGACATTTGACATTCGCGATTAATGGACCAAAAGTAACCTTACCTACTCTGTTGTAAGTAAGGTAACCCATTCAAATTAAAAAAACTACCTTAACCTAAACTACCTAAACTAGTTTACCAACATTAGAGCAACTCAAATATAACTTCGCAATTTATTTGTGTTGGTTTGTTTATGGTTTGGCTGGCGTTGTATCGTCATTGTATGCAGTGTTGTTGTTATTTACTTATTGTGATTTTGCGAAGTGTATCTGTGTGAAATTAAGGAATTTTGTGGTGATGATGCAAAATGTATTGATTAATTAGTCCTTTATTCAGTTTTCGTTTGTTGAAAATAGTAGGTAACTTGCTGTAGACCAACTCCAAAACATTCATGGATTCAAACAAAGGTAAAAATCTTAGACAATTTTATTAATTGTGATTTTGCGAAGTGTATCTGTGTGAAATGAAGAAATTTTGTGGTGAAGATGCAAAATGTATTGATGAATTAGTCCTTTCCTTTAGTCAGTTTTCGTTTGTTGAAAATAGTAGGTAACTTGCTGTAGACCAACTCCAAAACATTCATGGATTCAAAACAAAGGTAAAAATCTTAGACATTTTAACACAGGATATTATGTTTATTAAAAACACCTGGCTACCTGGGTGCTGTTATTCGAATCTATTATTCTGTTATTATGTATTTTGTTTGCTAATGAATCATACCAAATGTGTGTGGAATGATACGCTGACCTAAACAATTTTACGAATTTGGTCAAAAAACCTGATCTATCTAAGAGCCATATTTAGGCGTATGGCCAAGATTTCTTCTGCCTACCTAGTCCGAAAACCAATGCACGCCACTGAGCATATTATTCCCGTGGATGGACGAAGAATCATCGATTTGGATCATTTTTTAAATCACTTCAAACAATATGTAATCACAACAAAGCGTTTGGATGTACATTGAGTAATGTCCACATTATTGGAGAAAAAAGAAAAGGACTACTTTCCAAATACACGTTGAAATGCAACATGTGCCATTTAAAATTTAGTCTCGACTCGGAACCCAAATCAAACCAGGATTTAAATAAAGCTGCAACATCTGGCATTATATCTACTGGTATTGGCTTTTCCCAATTTAACGAATTATTTTCATCAATGGATTGCCCGTCTTTTACTTACTTATTTATTTTCCCGTAAGAGTCTTCTCAATAGAAAGATGAAGTTGGTAAAGTCGTTCTCAAGTTATTGCATGACCAAGGGAAATAGGGATTAATTTTTATATATACATAGAGATCTCTAATAGGCATGTTTAGTTTTTCTTACATGCACTAGAATTTGACTTGAATTTGATGTTTTCCCTTTGAGACCGCACCCGTAGCTGGTATCAATAAGCCAGGCCGACACACTTATTAATCCATATTTTGAAAACTACTGAACCGATTCTGAAGAAACTTTCACTGTTCCCTTAGTTGAAGTAAATGTAAATTAAGCCTAAAATTTGTACAATTGCAATTATTTAAATACATTTAAAAAGATAGTCAAACATAAGTTATGCAAGAAAGGGTACTATAAAGTTTCAGAATTTGTAGATGACAAGAATGCATTTGAATGAATTGTTCGCTTCGCAGGCTATCTATACTAATATTATAAAGAGGAAAGATTTGATTGTTTGTTTGTTTGTTTGTTTGTTTGCATTGAATAGGCTCCGAAAGTACTGAACCGATTTGAATAATTCTTTCACTGTTGGGAAGCTACACTATCCCCGGGTGACATAGGCTATATTATATTTTCAAAAAAATTAGGGATCCTTACTAAATCTCCAATAATGTAACCCAAGGTGTAAAAATAATACCTAAAATATTCAATACATCGCGTGCGCTGCGAAAACTATTGATGATAGAATAAAAAAATGTACTACGACTTTGCAGAGCACATTATTATTTACAAAAAGTGTCGCGATACCATATGTCTAACTATTATAGTTATGCCATAATAAGTGTTTTTCTATTTTATTTTTTTTATTGAAATGCCGCCGCTATAAATGTCTCTCTATTTGTATCTTGGTATTAATCATTATCAAAATAAATTACTTCATATCCAAGACTGCTTCAATACCTTTATATAACTTTTTGAATTATTCAATTCGGACATTCCATTCAAAAGATATCACGAGTTTAAAAATATAAGTATTAGCAGAAAAATCACGTCACGGGTACGGGCCGTACGGCAGGGAGTCAATCTCTTTGCGTGTGGCTCAGTGTTTGACGGTAGGGTAGGGTAGGGTAGGGAAGGGTAGGGTAGGGTAGGGCAGGGCAGGGCAGGGCAGGGCAGGGCAGGGCAGGGCAGGGCAGGGCAGGGCAAGGCAGGGCAGGGCAGGGTTCGATAGGGTAGGGTAGCACAACAGGGTAGAGTAGGATAGGGTAGGGTAGCACCACAGGGTAGGGTAGGGTAGCACCTCAGGGTAGGGTAGGATAGGGTAGGGTAGCACCACAGGGTAGGGTAGCACCACGCGAACGAAGTCGCGCCGGGCAGCTAGTTGTTATATAATAATATATCGTTTGTAAATTATAATACTTCTAAGTACAAATAAAAAGCTTGCTGAGTTTTTTGCCGGAGTCTTCTCAGTTCATGTTGTATTTGGAACCGGAGTAAGTTTACGTTCATAAGTGCCTCATTAGGGCTTATATTGAATAAATACTTTTTGATTTTAATTTTTTACCATATTCCTAACACCATGTGATCAAAATGAAATAAATTGTTTAATTAAATCGCTAAATAATACATCTGCAGAAGGATATGACGAAATCGCTACAAAAGTAATTAAATACTGTAAACAAGAGCTTAGCCCGATTTTAGCTCATTTAATAAATCTATCCTTTGAAAATGGTGAATTTCCAGACTTATTCTCTCTGGTCAAACCACTACACAAAAAAGGCGATAAATCGAATATAAATAATTATAGACCAATAACGTTAGTACCGATTCTGTCAAAGTTATTCGAAAAAGCTATGCATAAAAGGATTATGTCGTTTGTAAATAAGCTGAATATTATTAAAGAGGAGCAATTTGGATTTCAGAGTAAAAAATCCACTACATTAGCTGCACTGGTACGTGAAATAACAGATTCTCTCAACTCAAGACTGGCAACGTCTGTTATATTCTTTGATATGTCGCGAGCTTTCGATTTCGTATCACATGAGCTTCTAGTCACTAAATTAAATAATATTGGCCTACGAGGTACAGCGCTTAAGTTGTTGCAGACTTATTTACAAAATCGGGAACAATATGTCGAGATAAATTGTTTAAATAAAGAACTGGCACTAGTTTCTCATAAATCGATAAATAGAGTTAATGGCTGTGGTGTGCCTCAAGGTAGCGTCCTGGGGCCGTTGCTTTTCTTGATCTATATAAACGACCTTCCGGATGTGACTAAAAATAAATGTACCCTTCTTGCTGATGATATATCAATAATTATAAGTTGTAATAAAAATTTAATAAATAAATCCATATACGTATAGAACAGATTGAAACAAACATCCGCGCATTCTACTATATTAGCAGCGAACCATGGTCACATAGCATCTACATTAAAATATGGGTTACTTATTTGGGGAAATTCTCCAGATATACATAAAGCATTCATTGCACAAAAGAAATGCGTTCGAGCAATATGTGGTGTACCACCACATGCCTCATGCAGGCCCCTGTTCGATAGTCTGGGTATATCTCTTCCTTGTATGTACATACTTGAAGTTGCATTATTTGTAAAATCTCATCATAGTTATTTTAAAACAGGGCAAGACATTTATCCAAGAAGCACAAGGCATCCAGATCGATTGGTCTTTGACAATCCGCCTCGAATGGCTCTTTATCAAAAGCAATGTTTTGCAATGTGCATAAAGGTATATAATGCGATACCAAATAACATTAAAACACTTCCACTGATACGTTTTAAATGTAAATTGATACAGTGGCTAAAATCCCAACATTTCTATAATATTAATGAATTATATGGGTACAATTGTTTGACATAGGTTTTTCGTTTTTTTTTTTCGTTGTTCGTAGGCTAAATTGTATTTGACATGTGAGTAAAATAGACAAAAAGTTAACATAGTCAATTAAATTAATATAATACCTTGTTCTTATATGTCTGTGTATAATACTTAATTTTAGTAAATGAATATTTAAATTGATAACGTGTTTTTGATTTAATAGTAATTTGTATTTTATTTAATAATTATACCTAATGTACCTAGTGTACCTATTTTACATGCTTATTATGAAAGCTGAATGTGCTGAATACTATAACAATGAACTGTATAAATTTTAAGACCTTGTAAAACCACATTTAAAGCAAATAAATGATATTCTATCCTATTCTTTGATTTTATTTCCATACCTAGTAGTAACTAGGTATGGAAATCTAGTAAGATGTCAAATACTGGTGTATTTACCCTATCGTGCGGCGCTTTAGTACTTTTCTACAATCGTTTTATTTTATTTCCATACTTAGGTCAAATAACTGTGTATTTACCCTATCGTACGGTCGACTCGTGAGTCGTGCGTGACTCCTGCCGGGCTGCCGTGTCATGAACTCGTGCGAGTGAGATAGTTGCGACTGCGCGATGCGGGGGCTGCACGGCCGAGCCATGAAGCGGGGGCAAAATGTGGATTTGAGCTGGGGTAGTATAAGCTCTTAATAAAATTATTCCTTTATAAACGGTAGCAATCAGCAGATGCACTAATAACTGAGTCAAACTGGTGATCATGTAGGTACTGCCTATAGGATGCTCACATTATCCCGTGCCATGTTGGGTAGTGCCCAGTTGTGATTATACGGACCGATTTGTAACCTGTGATTTCGATAATGGTCGTCCGTCACAAAGAAAAAATAAAACCGGCCAAGTGCGAGTCAGACTCGCGCACCGAGGGTTCCGTACAAACCTGTAGGTATATAAGTAAATGGTAGTATAGACCTGAGTATTTGATATGAATTTCAATTACGTAATCACGTATTAAAAAAACTACTTACTAGATCTCGTTCAAACCAATTATCGTTGGAAGTTTGCATCGTAATGTACATCATATATTTTTTATAGATTTATCATTCTCTTACTTTAGAAGTTACAGGGGGGTGGGGGGGACACTCATTTTACCACTTTGGAAGTGTCTCTCGCGAAACCATTCAGTTTAGAAAAAAAAAATATTAGAAACCTCAATATCATTTTTGAAGACCTATCCATACACCCCACACTTATGAGCTTTATTTTAAAAAAAAAAAAGAGTTTCAGTTCTAAGTATGGGGAACCCCCAAAATTTATTGTTTTTTTTTTCTATTTTTGTGAGAAAATCTTAATGCGGTTCACAGAATACATCTACTTACCAAGTTTCAACATTATAGTTTCGGAAAAAAGTAGCTGTGACATACGGACGGACGGACAGACAGACAGACAGACAGACATGACGAATCTATAAGGGTTCCGTTTTTTGCCATTTGGCTACGGAACCCTAAAAACAGCTGTTTTATTCTTTTATGTATTGTACTATGTTTTGCAATAATAATAAAATTACCTATACTACTTATTTACATAATCGTACCTATTATAAAATTTTACAGAGCATTTCAAGTATTGGTGTGGAATTAAATTAAAATTGTAATAATAAATCATTAAAGTATGAATCGATACATAGGTACACACGACACAGGTAGGTATGTAGGGTTCATTCATAGAGATGAGGGTTCATTGTATTTACAATAACAACTTTACCTTAAATAGTTACTTGTTTGTATAACGTATCAGTTTGTAGCCATATACAGGTATAAACGACACATCTGACCATACAATAAACAATTTTTTTCCACACATATTCATGCAACCAATAAACTTAATTATAACTGCGTCAAAATGAAATGGAATTTAACGACAGACAGTTGTTGAGTTGAATAAAAAATATAAGTAACTTTTTACATACGAAGCTTCTTATCAATTGAAAACTTTCTGTTAATTAGCATAACAATTAGTTTGCAGCACATTAAATATATCAGAATTAACACACATAAATGTTGTGATAAAGCAGTAAATGGTTGGTAGTAGTCCTATAAGTATATGAAGACTAGAAAACGTAAAGCCATTGATTGGCTATGAATTCGAGTAAGCGGTAATGGAATAACGTGCCCTTTGTAAGCCAATTTTTAAAGGTAAAGTTACGCAAGGCTGTACGAGTAAAAACTGAGATGCTATACCATCTCGTATCGCGATAAATGTGTTTGTGGGTAAGTGGAGCGGCCTACAGTTAATTGCATTCATTGATCACTTTGGAATCACTGTATTTACATTTACTACCATTTATGATATTTATTTCGGCTATCTACTGTAGATCTTATCTCAAGTAATTAGTTTCTGTACATATTTATTTATTGCTACCCATTTACAGATGTCCATTGACACGAGAGCGGTATTGAGGTGAAATTATTTAATTATTACGCAAAAAAACTACAGCCTGTAGTTTTATGTCACGGTCATTTTGTTATTTGCTCAGTTTAGTGCAAGATTAAGAATTGAGTGCAAAAAGAAGTCAAATGCTTATTTATTTAGTTCAAGTAGCATGTCCAATTACCTGGTGATACTCATTTAAAAGAATAAGGCAAGTTTATTTATCTATATCATCTGCTATCAAAGAAGCAAATCGATGAATCGGACTATAGTCCTATCCTAATGTATGATAGTTAACGAGTCATCAACTTATGATACTAATATCACAGAAGCCTTTGAACAGTCAATTAACTACTAAATGGCTTTAGTCATTCATTAGAATTAGGAATTAGGTGGGTATAGGATTGACTGATTTTGTTGGCTTCCACACTAGGAATATGGTTTGAGGGGTTTGAGCATATTGTTTAAAAGCTAGAAACAATAGTGGATCAACGAGCCTTAAAGATTCTAAAAGATCAAGGTATTTATGTTTTTAATAGACTATTTGCCCTTAAAGTACCTACCTGAATATCAGCTAAAATTACAGCTTACACGCCATGTAAATTATCTGAAAATACAACCGGGTCAAAGTTCTGTACCATATGACAGAGGTGTCCAAATGTCAGCGGTCTTCGAGCCGATTCAAAATATCAACATTACGCAAATTAACCGTCTCCGTAACCCCATCGATCAATCATCACCCAAAGTAGGTTATGATTAACCACAATTATCTTCTTGAAAATATAAAAAAATGTGTGTAATCCAGAGATAATTGCGAAATACACGAAAGTTCACGCGTTCGCTTTTAAAAACATACTAATTTATGAAAAATAAGAGATAATTGGTGAGTTGCGTATGCACACAAAATGAATTACTATGCTCATACTAAATGATTGATTGCAGTGGTAAGAGTTTCATCAAGTGAGTATGCTATAATGATCATATTCCCTTGATTACACTTGGTTGCGTGTAAATTGTGTAACATTTTAATGTTTAAAACACAATCAGATATAGGTCAGCGGGTTGTACATATAATTTCTCGGAATGGTGTGATTGCTTGCACGGATGTTTGGCGGTTTGGTATACGGTGTATTCGCATTCAACAGTTAACTGGAAGTCTATAAAAGTAGATTTACATTGTAAGCCTAGCCGATACGATTGTTTGTATAATAAAGTACTTTGCCTTTATCGGTCTATGTTCTGGCAAAATATTTCGCCTAAAACGTCATAGTAATTAGCGCGAAATTAGTAAGATTTGTAGAAATAGTCTCTCTACGCTATTTTACACACGACAACAGTAATAAGTTCAGAGACCTCTTCTCTTGTATCCAGTTATAATAATTATGTAAAATAATACAAATACATGTTCATTGTGTCGGTTTGTTTATTTAATAAAATGAACGTTCATGCTGATGTTTGGCGATTTGACGGTGTTTCAAACAATCCCATACCGAATAAACATTGACACTGCCGGTTTTCTTGAATCAATACGTCAAGAAAGTCAACTTGGATAATATGGCAAATAGTGAAACGCTGAAATTTTCACATGCGTCTTTTAGCTGTTTAGAAATAATGGCCATCAAAGTTATTCGTTTTTTTTACAGTTTTAAGAATCCATTTGTATTTCCTCAGGTTTTGATATAAAAATTAATGCAGAAACAAAAACCCTAAAATTCATTATTTGAGATCGTCCTTGGACGGATCGGCTGCTGTTGTTATACCTACAATCAATTGAGTTTTCATCCAAAAATTACATCTTGGCATGGCAAATCTTATGTGAGAGGTTCGATAATAAATTGATTTCGTCAATATCGTCATTGTCATGAATGAGACTGGTAAAGGTGTCGCGAAACTCGAGCCAGTTATCACATGAGCCAGAGAATTTAGGTAAATTAATAGTAGGCAATTCGACTAAGTAGTTGACGTTTAGAACTACTGTGATTAGATTTGTTGTCATCTTGAGTAAATGTATTGATCATATCCTTACTCTTTGAAATTACACGAGTTTACTGCGTTAACGGGAAATCTTATTTTATCATCCCCAAAAATTACCTGATTAATCCTCAACGTCGCCCACATGGTAGCCCTAAAATAGCTAAATTCGATTTGGAGCTAACGGAAGCATTGAGCATAGATTATTCTTTTATCATAAATACCTAGTGCTCACACGGTTAAAAGGATAAACAGTGGCGTAAAGCCAACCACCATGCAAACTAATGTAGAAATAGCGATGATTTAATATTTACTGTTATAACAATAACATGATTCACGCGTTCTTAATGCCATTTAAGACAATAGATTTTCCCTAATGTTATTTGCTATTAGTTTTATGTTAGAGGTAGCTTGTTTGTAAAGAACGGATATTGGAAAATGGGGTTATACAGGAAATTTGTCTATCGATCGGTGCTCCCCAAGTCCCTACCACTTCAGATGATTGTGTGGAGTCATCAGTTTATGAATATTTGAAATACATGCTAAGGACCTGCGAGAATTTGAGTCACATGTGAAGAAATTTGGTAAGTAGTCGCAAACTCGCAACCTTAGATAAAAATTATCACCGGAACGCTTTGTGAAAGTGACTCACAACAGAGGCAGTGTAAATATTGTGAATACAAATGACGTCAGAAGCCAACTGTAAATGCAGTTTCCTAATAATTTTATTTACTGAGGAACTTCGATCTCGAAAACAAAGATGACGTATTTGCTCTGTTGAATTTCCAAGAAGACACATCCTTATTCAAAGTGTTTGTATTCTGTCCATTTACGAGTGAGCGAAATGGTAGGGCCAATTAGTTAGCTGATCAGGTTCGTGCAAGTAGGTAGGTACTGACAGTTAGGAACGTCAAGGCTCCATGTTATCAAGGGTAAGCTTATCATAGCTCGGACGAGTCTGCTATGAGATATCACGTAGTATAAAACGATATTGCATCCTCTTTGTATGTTTGTAATTATTTTTGACCGACACCGAAATGTAAAGGCCTTCATAAAGTGGCCGTTTTACACCAGTTACGTGAGAGTCCCATTGAGCAAAAACTGTCGTTCAGAAAAAACCCACATGGATTGATCAACGACATAAATTACAAGGAAAGCTATCACGCCCTATGAGAGTTGTATTAGTTCAATACCTTCAGTCAACCGAAATATTTTGCCGGTTTAAAACTTCAATCACCAAGCAAAGTGTTCGAGCCTACAAAATCAGATGTAGCCAGGCCCAGAATTTTCCATAGGTCAAAGAAACTTAAAGAAGATCGCAGCCAAATAACATTATAATAATGTGGTTTTGTTACTGCGCTGAGTAAGGGCGTCAGAGCTGCATGAGGAGGCACATTCCTGGCAGCGAGCGGGGTCCAACGGCGATAATGATATCCCTTCCGAAAATATTTTCAGTAAACTAGTTCACAATCTGTGGTCATTTAGTGGCCTAAACCAAATATAGTAGTACTAGGTCTAGGTATACAGACATATAGTCTATTGTATAACCAATTAGGCATATTTACTTAGCACCTAAGTGACAGAGGATCAAAAATAGATGTTCGCAGACGAGTTGACCACGGTCGGGTCGCTTCGTTCATTGATTCAATTGTTTCCTTCCGTTCGTATAACTTCCAATGTCTTCGTTTTTTCCTGCGTTCAATTATTTATTGGTCTTTAATATTTTTCCTCATATAAGACTCATAACTCCATAGAAATAGTAGTTTTGCTTCTGCTATTATGACCTCTATCGAAATTGATAAATCTCTCCATAACAACTCTCTCTTTCTCACTCTTAGACAATTAAATGAATTGGCAATAACTAAGTATTATGATCCAGTTTTATTGGGTAACTAACATCGATATTAAAACAAGTCAGCCGAGTCCAATATTACCTTATTATTTATTTTAGGAATATTACCTACATATTCCTAAAATAAATAATATATTGTGGGAATCAACTTGGCTGTTATAGCTATGACAAAGATAGGTAGACTTTTACGATTTTTTGCCCAAAGAGCAGCTCGACTGGGGAAGTACCTTCACCTTACAGAATACCGCAGACAAATAATTCCTGCACGTAAGCATCGTGGAGGGGGAAGGATCGGTAACGAGTGATTCCCTGGGGTGCCCCGGGTGTTGCATGAGTCCTTATGGCTACGGTAACCGCTTATCACCAGGTGGGCCGTATGCTTATTTGCCATGCTGACTTCTTAGAATAAAAAAACTGAAAAGTGGGTAGGGTAGATATATAGTACATATTTCTTAATTATTTTATGAAAGAATACCTACCTACCTACCTAGTAGGTACCTACTTAGGTAGGTATCTAAGTTAAAATGATTTATGATAGACGCGGACATTGCAGGAGGTCCTAATGTAATTAATCATAATTGATTGGTTATAAATTAATAAACGATGTACCTAAGTAATTAACTACCTAATTACTTACTCAGTTACCTACCCTTAACTTTTTTAGATAGATAACGTTAATTTTAGATACAAGAAAGAATAAGAAAGGTAATAAGTAAGTAGGTAGGTACTTAAATACGCTTCATCAAAGAATATTATGTAGAATAGAATATACATAAATAATTAGTTATATTTTATATACTTACGAAAATTTGGAAAAGTTGATAAAAAATACATTACCATTGGTTCGCTGCACCAAAAGGAGCCAATTCTGATACACTGGTCACACGTGGATATTAGTCCGTCATCACCATCATCATCATCATATGCAAAAACTTGTTGACTAAAAACCAACACTATCACCGAAAACCACACACTAGCCAACGTTAATTTCATTTTTATTAATTTAATTATTAGCACAATAATATTTTGGACACTCGGAAAATTATTTGAAAATATTAATTGAGAGTTGACTGATCGAGCGTAAAACACGTTCGATATCCAAAATGCGCGCGTACCCGTTCACGACTTGCCACAGACTGTATTGTATAGTGCACACTTGCACAGACAGTAGACGACCTATGTCGGTCGTTGTGTTCGGGCGACTCGAGATGAATCATCACGACACATCACAGTGTCATGTCGCATTGAGGAAATTTCGCGGAAATTACTTTTTAGATGAACGTAACGTTATGTCGTATAATCATCTTAATAACATTGGTATCAATTATGTGAAGACGTCAGTAAATTTAAATTGATCGTCAATATCATAGTAATAATTTTATGTTTAGAAAAATCACATCGTGGAAAAATCCCTTTAGTACCTAACAAAATATCGAGCAAACCAATTCCGCATCTCGGCAATACTTTTGCACTAATTTTGAACAGAAAGGAACAAATCCAGTGGCGTAGCTACCCAGGGGCTAGACGGGGCAATGCCCCGGGGCCCCCAAGCTCAGGGGGCCCCTCGGACTCTGACTTACAAACTATAAATTGAACACAGACATATAACAAGAAGCAGACGATCTCATTTCCATAGCAATGAGACGTTTTCTTTCCATAGGGTTTTTTAGAGTTTGGTTGAAAATACCATAAAATATTAGGTGCCGATCCCACAGAGAGAGTCTACTAACTCTTGACTGCTCGCTCGCTGAGTCGCGGAACTCTAGAACTCTCTCTGTGGGATCGGGACCTAATAGGTATTTCGCATAAAAACAAACAGTTGTTGACCGTTCATACGGATTATCCTATCCATAAGCCTTTGGTTACTTAGCTACGCCACTGAAAAAATTACTGCATCGTGTGGCCTCAGAGTAGATAAATACTACGTACAACAGAGGGTCAGCGCCCATACTTCAAAAGTTACCACCGTAACTCGCGCAAGTACAGCGCCGGTGGTGAGTCAAAGGTACTATTTGCTAGTCTTGCCACGTATGTCACTACAGCAATGTTAGTTTTGTCAGTAAATGACAACAGATGTCACTTTTTATAGAACAGTATTTTAAAGGACGATGGGCACTTTTTATTTTTTCCTAACATTTCCAATTCTATGGTATAAACATTTTTTTATTGTTTGAAGTTTTTAATTTAAAAGGCGTGAAAGTTAAAAAGTTTAAATAATGCTTACCTAATTATATCCTTTAACATTTTACCATTTTTTGCCTGGTTGGCTGAATCCTAAAGTATAGGGCATAGCGACAAATGCTGAAAGGAGCCCCAAGGCCGATTTTAATAAAAAATAAAACTGTATACTTGGTACTCGTTGATTTGAAAAAGAAAATTGTATTATTACTCCATCTCATAGTGTCGCTTATAAAGATCTATTTCTGGGAAACAAATAATTTCTGTGGAAAATTAATGGAAACATCTATTTATTAAGAAACCACTACATACATCTAGTCTGGTCGCAGTACTACAAGCTCTGGAAAGACTTGAAACAGCCACCTATCTTATCTTATCTTGTGCAGGGGCCGAGGAATAACTCGGACACTTCGACCCATTGGGATCTATTGCGGTCCCCTAGATAACTTACTCCTCCCCAGTCTCGTTGAAAACTCTTTTCATGAGTTTTACAACGAGGCTAGGAGATATGAGCCTGTAGTCTTCTGGTTTTGGATATCCGATCCCTAGGAGACTCATTCGCTTACCAGCCAGTGCATCGCATGTGCACAGAAGGTGCTCCATGCGTTCCGTATGCTCCCCACACAACCTGCACATGGGTGTCGCGGTTAGACCCATCTTCATGAGCATGTCGTTGGTTCCAAAGTGCCCAGTAAAAGCCCAAAGCAGGTAGCGGATTTGCCCCCTACTCATGTTCCAAATGCACAACAGTATGACATATTTGAGATAATGAAGCCTTGCATGCGTATGAAGTTGGTTGTGACGGTTCGTAGTGAATGCGAAATGACGAACATCGCGCATGCGCCCCGCCTGTGGCCCCGCTCGCGCCGTTTGCGTCTAATTTCATTACATATGCATTTGTTTGAGCGAAAGTTGTTTTTTTTTAATTGGGAACCCTGCGAAATTTCCAAAAGACCTTGCATGAAACTGCAGAATTTCCGATCACTCTGGTGATTATATAACTGTTAGTATTCCATTTTGTTCGTGCGCCTACTTGAGGGCGCCAGGGTATTGCTTGCACCCGGGCACAATAAATAATAGAACTAACGTACAGAAATTGCACACTTTTGATATTGAGGGATTGCCACCGTTTTAATAGCCTACAATATTTGCAGAGCACTAAGTTAATTCTTAATTACACCTTAACGCCACGCACATTAAAACGCAATGCCTTTGTATTTATAATTTACCGAAATGACCTTACGACCGTCAGGGTTACCTACCTATATCAACTACACCTAAATAATTAGGATACTGATAAAAACACCGTGTAAAATTAACAAAATATATGTAGGTACTTACTGTCTTACACTTCAGAATCTTGCAGTAATTTAAAAACCAACAACTTAAATAAAATCTGTTTATTGCGACAGCCGTTAAACTCAAATTATTAGTGTTACGGTTCTCCATTATAACAAAGTGCAGTGATAATTGATAAATAAATATATTTCCTAGGTTAACATCGCACAAGAAAACAAATAATCACGCATTCTGATTTTGGCTCCGACACAATTGCGTACAGTGTGCTCGCAAGCGCGTGGCGGCCCCGACAGTTTAGTCGAGCCCAGCTCGAAGCGAGCTGTAGATGCTTATCGCGGTAGATATAGGCAAGTGACAGAGGCCTGACCCGGCGCTATACAGGCTACTGCCGGCCCTGATTAGGGAACGATTAAAAATAGGTCAAGATAGCAATTTCTTAATCTTCTATATGTTTTAAAAATCACTTTAATACCGAGCAAGCGAAGAGTCTCCGTTTCAGCTTGGACAAAAATGCTTTCGTATGTATGTCCAGATAACCGGCTGTTCTCCACTACAGGTCAAATTACTCATCCGATTCTCCATAAATTTTGTGAGCAGGGTCGGTGATTTACGAATGGCTTTAATCCTTTTGACCACAAAAGACTTAATAATGTTCTTATTTGATATTTTGTTGAATAAATGAAACCACTATACGTTTTCCTGCACTAGCTAGATACAGACTTAAGCCCATAAAAACAAATGAAATACAATTGGTACGAAACTGCCCATTGTACTTTTAAAAATAATCGTTGTAGATTTCAAAATATTTAGACTATATTTATTTACCGTTGAAGTCTCTGCTTATTAGAAACAGGTTAATATTAGATTTATTTTATTATTATTTGATTGTTTCGGTCCTAGACGATAAAAAGAAATAAAAATAATCGACGGTAAGGCCATCTATGTAAGGTCGAAAGATTTAAATAAAATTAAATAAATTGCAAATATTGAAAATACGAGTTTAAAAAAATAATTAAATTAAATTATTATTATCAAATTGTATTCCTTTGCAATAAATCTCAATAAAAAGTGATTTAATAGCGTTTTGACTAAGAATTAATTTTCAATCCGTCCATACGATGTCTGTAGCGACATCTTTACGTGTGAATTCTACACTAATTATAAAATGTATATGATTGACCAGACATGGTGTGGCCAATTAGAGCGCATGTGTCCTTGACATAGCCAATCAAAGCGGATTGTCGGTGGTGGGAAATTGGCGGAATAGATTTCAAAACAAAAGGAACGTCATTGCGCTTCTTTGGATTAATTGTTCGATGAGAATAGGATAAATAAGTAAGTACACCTTTCAACTTCAAGCTACATTAAAAACAATATATTAGTTTATGATTAAAAATAAAAACCGTCGGAGTCTGACTCGCGGGATCCGACCTTCTTAGACGTATAATTCCTTTGTTTGGGCTCTAATTGTAGAAAAAAACCGGACCGCCTAACTTAATTTGTTTGTGAAGGAATTTTGATAATTTCGAAAAAACTGTGCTAGTTAGGAACATCATAAAATTTTCCTGTAAAATTTATATCAATCTCTATCTACTGTAATTATTTCAGATTTTTGGCTTTGCCAACTACGGAGATAAGGGGAATGGTATTTTTTTTGTCTTTTTTCATCATAAGTAAAAACCTACAGAACATAAAAGAAAATAAAAACCATATTTGGAATGCATAAATCTTTAAGGCACAACAGCTCTATCTCTATGGCTCTATCATATGATACCCCATTTAAACTTGTAACCCTAATATGAAATTTCGGTCCACCAGTCCAGCCCCTTATGAAAAGAAAATAAAAATATTTCTTAATTTTTTTCCTATATTTCTTTAAAAAACCTCGCCGTTTGAGCCGTGCGTTGATAATTTGATATCTCAGTCTGTCAGTTTTCCCAGTTATAAAGACTGTCAGGTTCTCCTTGTATGTATTTATACATGACTAGCGGCCCGGTACGTGCTTCGCTACATATAAAGTGAAATAATAAAAATTTGATAAATGAAGAACCGCTCGACCGATTTTGTGCAAACTTCACATAAACCATCTACTAAATAGTCCGAACAAAGCCTAAACATTTGGTCTGGATAGGTGAGCCCGTTCTTGAGTTATAAAATTTAATTACAACGAAAAGTGGCATTGATTTTTATATATATTGATTGATGTCTCGTAGTTTGGTGATAAAAGCCATATTTTATAAGAGTTGAAAATTGACAACCTGTGTATTTCCCAATTTAGCAGTTCTTTTTAACGTTTTCCTAAATAACCATGCTATCAAATCGTAGTTACAAATCAAACAAAGAAAATTGTTAATTAAGTCAAAAGTTGATATTTGATTGAGTCATGTTTAAGAAAAATTATACAGATGTTTGACATGACATACTTTAAAAGAAAAAAACCGGCCAAGTGCGAGTCAGACTCGCGCAACGAGGGTTCCGTACAAACCTGTAGGTAGGTATATAAGTAAATGGTAGTATAGACCTGAGTATTTGATATGAATTTCAATTACGTAATCACGTATTAAAAAAACTACTTACTAGATCTCGTTCAAACCAATTTTCGTTGGAAGTTTGCATCGTATTGTACATCATATATTTTTTATAGATTTATCATTCTCTTATTTTAGAAGTTACAGGGGGGGGACACACATTTTACCACTTCGGAAGTGTCTCTCGCGCAAACTATTCAGTTTAGAAAAAAATGATATTAGAAACCTCAATATCATTTTTGAAGACCTATCCATAGACCCCACACTTATGGGTGTGATGAAAAAAAAAATTTTTAGTTTCAGTTCTAAGTATGGGGAACCCCCAAAATTTATTGTTTTTTTTCTATTTTTGTGTGAAAATCTTAATGCGGTTCACAGAATACATCTACTTACCAAGTTTCAACATTATAGTTCTTATAGTTTCGGAAATAAATGGCTGTGACATACGGACGGACAGACAGACAGACATGACGAATCTATAAGGGTTCCGTTTTTTGCCATTTGGCTACGGAACCCTAAAAATTACACTAACCCCGGAAAGTAGTTTAAAAAGATGGCCTATTTATTCACAATTTCAATACGGAACAATATTTGACACTTTTAATTCCAAAAAATATATTATTGGTTATCTTCTATATTATATCGGTACACACAATATGTAGCTATGTTTGGGAATAAAAAAAATACCTATTATTCGAAAAGGATTAGGTGCGATGATACACCCATGGTAGCACCTGAGAAACCATTTCGTTAATGAGGTAGGTATCACATACTAATATTTTATTTACTTTCTGAGTTGTTGTTGTCCATTATTGAGGGACTTAATAGTTGACATAAATGGCGTCCTTGATAATAAAATGAAATACCACTTAAAAGTAGTACCTCAGAGTACATAAATACTACGTACAACTCGTACAAGTAGTAACCTACACAAAAGTTGTTTCAAATATTTTTTTTTTTTTTTTTTACTGTGTATAGGCCTGTGTTTGACCACAATCTCACTATGGTAAGTGATGATGTGGCCGAAGGTGGTAAGCACACAAAGCCTAGAAGGAACTGGCTCTCAAGTGCAGCTGACGGAACACACGGATAGGTGCTTGGCGACAGATTTAATAAGTAAAACAATAAGTGACATGCTCAATATAATATTTAAAAAAAAAGCGAGCACGAACCGTGCCTCGAACGAACAGGATTCGCGAGCCTACAACGAGCGCGATGCAAATCCCTATGTTCGTGAAAAATCTGACAATGCCAATCGTGGAGCGCAGTCGAGCACGCTACGAATGCTCGTTCGAGGCTCGCAAGCCCGTCCACGCTACGCGAATCGTGCTCGCACGCAGTGTGCTCGTTCGTGGCTCGGCTCGTGCTCGGTTCGCCAAACATACTATTAGTACGAGTACACTACTATATAGGGTGACTGGTAATTAGTAATAAACGATACTTAGACACATGATTGTACTCATGATAACAAACATCTTTCTTATTTGTTTTCTTTCAAATTTATTATTTGTAATAAATATGACGTACTTTTATGTAATATTATTATTAGGACGTAAACTTCAACTTAAAGCCTTGGATTTGATTTGTCGAATTCACAACCCTTATTATGGATGGTAATTTATTCTTATTCTTAACCTTATTATATGTATGCCTCACTAAGGATCATACAAATTGTGATCATCTTATTGATAACTTTACGAAAACAATACAAAAAAAAACGCTAAGAATTTCACCCTTAATATAGTTCTACCAGTCGATACTAGATGGTGTAACCGTCGCGACAATAGCTATTCATATTATTGCTATCTTTGTTTGTCAACAACAGTACCCCATATCACTGTCTCCCAGGGATGATTTCTTACATTAATGAAACACATTATTAATTCGTAATATATTACTTCTTCAGTACAATAACATTTTTATTCAGATTTAATTTTGTTTGAGCATCTAAAATGTTTTCGTTTGAGAATATGTAGCAAAGTCCTGAATCGCGGTGTCGATGTTTTCTCTCCCCGTAGCATATATATGATTGAAGTAGCAGGTAAACCGGGAGTCCGCCGTTTCTACACAGTAATGTAGTTGTTGGGGTGGAGCTACTCTAAATCCGCCCTATTGAAGCAATACGCTTGGGGGAGCTATTGTGGATATTCCCTGACGCCACGTCGTCGTCCTCGGGTCTCGCACCCAGTCAATCGCGTTGAGCACTAACGGTCAATGTGTGTTAGTGCCGATGCGTCATCGCTGCCTCGGACCCTCGCGGTCCAAAGTAACACTGAGGAACTTTGTTCCTCACCCACACTGCTGTAGATCCTTTGACTCCCTTTTTATATTCCCCGAATTCTCACCTTTACTGCCTTACGCCCGATTCCCGAGAAATTTTATGTCAAATATTGATCCACAGTCGGAAAATCAAGAATAGATTGAATTATTTAACTTTCCTTAGGTATTAAAAGACTAAAAGTTATTATAAAAATGTTATCATGATAACAAACAACTTTCCCAAAGAAGCAAATAGGGATTAATAACTAAATTAAATAAAAGCTGATGGTGTATTCTTATTCTTGTTAGGTATTAAATATTACGGGCTCATGTGCTAAGTAAATAAATAAAATGTTTCTTGGGAAAGTTGTTTGTTATCATGATAATAACTTTAACGAAAGTTAAATCATTCAATCTAGGTTTGCTTGATTTTCCGACTGTGGATCAATATTTGACATAAAATTTCTCGGGAATCGGGCGCAAGGCAGTAAAGGTGAGAATTCAGGGAATATAAAAAGGGAGTCAAAGGATCTACAGCAGTGTGGGTGAGGAACAAAGTCACTCAGTGTTACTTTGGACCGCGAGGGTCCGAGGCAGCGATGACGCATCGGCACTAACACACATTGACCGTTAGTGCTCAACGCGATTGACTGGGTGCGAGACCCGAGGACGACGACGTGGCGTCAGGGAATATCCACAATAGCTCCCCCAAGCGTATTGCTTCAATAGGGCGGATTTAGAGTAGCTCCACCCCAACAACTACATTACTGTGTAGAAACGGCGGACTCCCGGTTTACCTGCTACTTCAATCATATATATGCTACGGGAAGAGAAAACATCGATACCGCAATTCAGGACTTTGCTACATATTCTCAAACCAAAACATTTTGGATGCTCAAACAAAATTAAATCTGAATAAAAATGTTATTGTACTGAAGAAGTAATATATTACGGATTAATAATGTGTTTTATTAATGTAAGAAATCATCCTTGGGAGACAGCGATATGGGGTACTGTTATTGACAAACAAAGATAGCAATAATATGAATAGCTATTGTCGCGACGGTTACACCATCTAGTATCGACTGCTAGAACTATATTAAGGGTGAAATTCTTAGCGATATTCTTTTTGTATTGTTTTCGTAAAGTTATGAATAAGATGATCACAATTTGTATGATCCTTAGTGAGGCATACATATAATAAGGTTAAGAATAAGAATAAATTACCTTCGATAATAAGGGTTGTGAATTCGACAAATCAAGTTAAAGGCTTTAAGTTGAAGTTTACGTCCTAATAATAAGATTACATTAAAGTACGTCATATTTATTACAAATAGAATTATTAAATAAATATAATTATTTAGAATTTTAATTCATTGACTGTTCCAAGATCCGCGCGGGCAGGATAACAATAGAAAATCAATTATTATTTCTTACTAAAATTTTTGCCTTTGTAATTAATGAATCTCCTAAAATAGAAAACACAGGTAAAAAAGCAATAGTTGAGCATCAGCCATCTATAGAAAATTATTTTAACATTTCTACTGACGAATTTTCTTATACATATAAAATGCTTTGTCCTGAATGACTGACTGATGGATCAACGCACAGTCTAAACCGCTGAGTCTAAATCGTAGAGACCTGAAACTTGGAGGGTGTATTCCTTGTATAACGTAGGCATCCGATAAGAAAGGATTTTCCGAAATTCCACCCCTAAGGGGATGAAAAACGGGGGCAATGTTTGTATGGGACAACGTGATTCCGTGGGCCAATCTTATTCAAATTTTGGATAAATTCTTTAATAGAATTGATGGAAAACGTGTTTCGTATTTTATTGAAACTCATCGCCTAACTGGGTTAAAAAGGGGTAGGAAGTTATTTTAGGGGTGATTTTCATCGAAGTTGATATAAATACTCCTTAGTGTTTTTGATTTAAATAACATTTTATTTTGACACATGTTTGAGATAGCGCAGTCGTAGCGCCTTCGTAGCACCCCGTCAATGTAAGTGCGAGCAGCGAAGCGCCCGGGAGGGTTCTGTATAATAGTAATAAAACAGTGTGCGGCGCGCGCTGTAATCCGACTACAATTTTGCAAAGATTAGTGTAGGAAAGAGTAGTAATATTTTTTTCACCTCACAGGCTCGGAAAGGTTTTGTTTATCATTCGAAATCTGCGTGAAAAAGTGGTTTTTATCCGATAGCGTGGAAATAATTTTTAAAATTCGAACCATTCAATCCGAAGATGAACACAATGATTCTTTCAGATATCCCTTGATACATTTTATTCTTTTTTTTATTTTTTTATACGACTAAGTTGGTAAACAAGCATACGGCCCGCCTGATGGTAAGCGGTTACCGAAGCCATATGGACGCTTGCAACACACGAAGCATCGCTCACGCGCTACCGACCTTTCCCCCCTCCCCAATGAGCTCTGGCGACCTTACTCACGCGCAGGAACACAACTTTACACAACATAAAGTTATTTAGCTGCGGTATTTTGTAAGGTGGAGGTACTTCCCCAATCGAGCTGCTCTCTGAGCGAATACACGCTATGCTCTACCTCTCTTAAAACATTGTATTAACAATAATACTTCGTTTTGCTTTTATTATATTATCTAGTTAAATCATTAGAATATACAATTATATGTTTATATTTGGAATATATTTTTTGTTGTTAGAAATGTATGGTGGGTGAAATTTCTGAATGAGAATACTTCAAAATAGTCTTTTTGTAATTTTCTCCTGCTCAATTCACTTTCCATCATTTTGGTTTGATTTTTGATAAATTCGAAAGTAGAAATAAAATATGAGCGAGTCAAGCAGCGACGAATATATAAATTTGAAACCTGCAGAGTTGTACCCTAAAAACATACTATGTTATTTAAGTGTTTTTCTTCCACCTAGCATTTTCCTCACTAGTGAGGTGAAAAATTGTGTGCTTCGCTCAGCAGCAGTTATTTAGCATCTCAAAATTCAAAATCATTTATTCATATAGACCTTCGCAGGCACTTCTAAAAAGTCTGACTCTAATACTCTTATTGGTTTGGAAGGTTGCATTTGCTTAGAAGAGCCGGCAATAACCTCAGCAACATGCTCAGCAATTAAATACTATTTTCAAAACTAGCTTAGATTCATTACATAATATTTACATTCTAATCGCACTGACAACAATTGCGTGCCCCGGCGCGGCGGCAAAACTACGAAGTAGACTGATTCCATATTTTATAAGTAAATAAATGCAGACCAGCCCCCACAAGCAGCACCTGTTCACAAGTAATGACGCGTATGGAGTATGACAAGAATTGGTTTCCGGCCGCGGTTTCACCCGCGACGGGCCACGACTTCTATTACCCCCTTAGGGGGATATAAGGGATCTTTATGCAAAATTTTGTGTGTTGTGTGTTTTGAGCTGTGCGTGCATCTCTCAATCGTTCAGTTAATCCTTTTAGTACTTACCTAACGTAACGACTGCAATTACATTATAGTGTTGCATTGCTTTCAATTTTTAACAGGAGTTAGTACAATTTATTAAGCGTTTAATGAATTTACAATACATTGGCATAACTAAAAAAAATTTTCGAATGTACAAATGAAGCCCTTTCATATGATACTCCATTCAAACTTTTAGCCATACTTTGAAATTGCGGTTCCCCATTACGGCCTATTTAGAACATACAAATACTTTTTGAAATTGTTCGTTTGCAATAAGTTTGGATGAGCTATATTTTAAAGTATTCCAAAGTTCAAATCAATAGCAAATATGGTTTACATGGTTTACCTTTTTGGTTCGGAACAGTTCGGAACTCTAAAAATGACGCTTTTGCTGTGCGCTTTTGTCACTCATGTCTATGCAATCCTTATTCTATGATGCAATCATCCCGCGGTTCATTCCTACTCTGCTGTAAGCCTGTAACCGACTTTGTATAGGTAGGTAATGTTAATTGTTGGATTAAAATTTGAACCTTTCATAGTCATGGCAAACATTGGTAGTATATTTTTTTGTATAACTCTTCAGAACTTGGATATTCCAAGCAGATTCCCTTTTATTCGGTAACTAGCTATACCCCACGGTTTCACCTGCGTTCCAGGAATAAAAAGCCTTCTTATAACATCGGGGATAATGTAGCTTCCTATTATTGAAATATTTTTTGGAATACGCGCGTTTAAACAAACAATCAAACAAAAAACTTTTTCTACTACTCTTTTTTTTAAACGATTTTTTTTTCCTTATTTTATGAAGTGAAGTTTGAGAAGTGAAAAACCTGTTTATGAATTGTTTTTATACTCTTAGGCGCTGCATAGACGTGTGTCCTGTGTCGGATACAAGCAACCAACCACTGAAAAAAAGGATCTACAAAACTAGTTATGTAAATTGTCATTTATGTTGTCGGGAAACAAACTTTAATTACATGTAATCAAATTATTTAGTTATTGATCCAAAACTAGTTATGTAGATTTTTTTTCGATAAGCAGTAAACTAATTATCAGTTACTATTTACTGAGACAACGTAGACTAACTAGTGTGGTTGCAGCAACAAAACCAATTTCTCATTTATTAACAAAAAATAGTTTTACTTCTTAACCTATTTGTTTGGCATAAAAACTATACCAACTAATTTACTAAATTCAACTAAACTTTTGTTATATTTAACCTAAAGACTTTTGAACTAGTATACACATTTTTGTTGATAATTACAATAACGATTGTGTATATGTAAACGAACCTTCAAGGTTTTCGGGGCGTGGGGGAAGACGTGACGCGACGCCTAACACGTTCATTCCTGTCTTTCGCGCGTTGTTGTTGTTGTTGGTTTGTTACTTGTGAAGTTGTGAGCTAAACGGCACTGAATGGTTTGTTTTCTTTATTTTATTGAATAAAATGGTGTTTGTCAAGAAATGATTTGGTCAAGCAGGACATATTTGTCCTCCTATGAGCGAATTCGATCGGGTGGCGGCAGCAGAGCCAGCAAGTGACATGGAGAACTATCTTAAGTCCTGGGGACTGGCCATATACGTTGATAAGTTTAAAGTTATGTAATTATTTTTGCTTGATAATATTTCTAAGCGCTTAATGCAATGAATTGTAAAAGTTCACGCGGACCTTGGCAAAACATCGATGCGGAGTGGCACGGCCAAACCAGACTCTCCAGCATCAGTGTCGTAGCTAGGTAAACTTGTTAACTTCCCATTTACAGCTAAATTAATGAACCGATTTTGATGAATAAACATGCAAAAATCCTTTTTAGGCTGATGACAACAACCAATAATACAAATTGTATACTAAATTATACACTATTGGTGCTGGATTGCGCGCCCGTAGAAGAAGAAACAACCAGGAGTCCATCAATTGAATCAGAAATAATACCGAATAAAAATTGTGTGAGTACTATTTTACTTATGTAACTAATAAGCGGATTCCACTTAAGTTAAAATACATAAACATAAAAAACATTGCCCACCGTTCTAACCTCCGTGCCTCTAACCTCATTTTTTGTTTTTCAGGAGCTGTATCAAAATTAAGTCATGAAGTGAAGGAAGAGGCCTCCTTCTTCAGTACCAAGAGCATGGTTATTGGACAATGCATCTAGGATGCGCATGTTTAATATCCTTATAAATATAATAATGAGATATCTATAGATTAAGTGTTTGTAACATAATATTCATTGTGGGATACTGAGGTAGGTAGGTACAGAGTGTTAATTTATTTAGTAAATATTTTGATCACTTAACATGTTCAGTATGACCTATTCTGTGAATTCAATGCTATAATGTTTGAAATAATCGAAATAAAGCTATATTGATCCAATATTTCATTTTGAATTTAATTGATAACACCCAACATATTTTAATACATATTAGTTAGTAAATATTTTTTCTACCTATGCATTTTATAACCAGAATAATGTTTCTATTGGTATTATTTTTCTGTTGGGCTTATTTTAACTGCAAACTGCTGAATTATAATAATTTGGTTCAAATTGTACACTGCTTAGGTTGGTATACAGGATGTAACACAAAGGTGAATGAATAGTTGACGAAAATAGAAGGCAAATTAAACTGAACCACTTTCCAAAAGAAACTAAGTTAAAATAATGAAAAAAAAAGCTACGGTTCAGTTTAAATTTGCCTTATATTTTCCTTAAATAGTCATTCACCCACCATTTTGCTACACCAACCTAAGCAGTGTACTAATTGAACCAAATTATAATAATAAAGCAGTTTGCAGTTAACATAAGCCCAACAGAAAAATAATACCAATAGAAACATTATTCTGGTTACCAATGACTAAAGTGAGATTGGCTCCTGATGACGAAACAGTTTTGTTACTGGTAACAATCGTTACTATTAACAAATAAACAAAGAGTTTGGTTACCCGTAGCTAAATTTAGTCCTAAAATCAATCAAACAAGACAAATACAGGTAACAATCAGTTTTTTTAATTATTGCTAAACCTTTATTTTATTTTTCACTTATAGAAGTGTTGTTAATAAATAACAGTTCGATTCAAGATAATCAAATAGTAATGTTACTTTTAACAAATGAGTTAAGCTGCAAGTATCTGAAAACAAGTAGACAAACCTGATTTTGTTACTGGTAAGTTTTAGTTCGCAAGTCACTCTGTTTAGGTTGTTGTTAGTCAAATTTTGTGTTACAGTTAAATAAATATTTTTTTCAGAATATTTAGTATGACATCAGCCACTCCTTCCGCAGACGTAAACTGTGTTCAATCGCCGCTACAGGACTCAGCAACTACGGTTTTGCTACGGTTTTGGTTGTACGACACAGGACACACGTCTGTGCAGCGCCTAATGGTATTCGTGATTTTTTGAATTTGGTCACCTGAGGAGTACCCATCTTCAACCTTCAAGGTTGATTTACAATTAATAGTTTATTTTGAATAAGTAAATAAAACGCTTTTTTCATTTATTTATTTAGTTCTAAATAATTTAATTAATTTAAAAAAAAAATGTCCGAATCGGAACCATAATAGGTAACTTAATTATAATTAGGTAGTTAACTTTGGGGTCAAACAAAGTAAATCATTGTAATAAGTATGGTTTCAACACAATATTTTCATCGGAAAGATCTTTTCCTAAATCCTGGATTCTTGAACAAGACGTTCGGGGCACAGTAAAGAGGGTTCTCAGATGCGTCCAATTCCGAGATGTCTGCTTTGTTTTGGTTAATGAACTTCTTAAATTCGAGCTTGTCACGCTTGTATGTGACCACCTTCCAACCTATCAGGGTTGCTACCCCAATCAGTATTAACATTAACCCCACTACGCTGCCGTATACTAAAAAGAAAGAAAAACATTTATCAGTCCGCAATATTACCTACATTCCTTCGTCACAGCCTACTTTCCTTCGTCGTACAGACGGCCGCCGAGAGAATGCGTTTCTGACAAACGAAACGGCTAATCTGTTTATGATGGAACTTTCACTAAGCTATGGCTAAGAAAATACTGCACCTTCCTATGAAAGTCCTATCGCAATAGGATTAGCCGTTTCCGAGAATACCCCAATATTAACATGTGTCAGATATGCATTCTCTCGGCGGCCGCACTGTTATACACACCACATGAAAGAACATAAAAAAAAACATAATAATACCTAAATGCAAAAGTGAGTTTGTTTATTTCTTATTGACGCCTTTACACCTAGTAGAAAATTCTAAATCTATGTCTACACCATAACCGTGATAAAATTATGCATATAGTAGGTAGAATATCGTGGAATAGCATATAGGAACTTTTTGTCTCGGGGAAACATTCCAAACCTTGGGAACGCGTGTGAATCCACGGGGAAAAACTAGTTAACTATAAGTAAACTGATTCACAATAACTTACGCCAATAGTTCTGGGCACAATTTTTTTCTCTCTGCGCCTTGATCCTTACTCCATACGATTCGTCGTCGTAACGATATAGAAAACGAGATTTACAACCGATGTCGACACTTAAATCTTCGCATTCCTTCCATACAGATTTCTCATATTCGTTGAGTTTTTCACTTAAACTCTGAACAAATTCAATGTGTACATCATCCTCACACACTGGGCAACTCGTTTTATTGTTAAATTTGCAAATAACACAAGGCTCCAGAGCTTTACATTGCATGATGTGAAATTCTGGTTGTGGTGTTAGCTTGCACAATTCATTTTGACTCCGCTTGTCCCATGGCGATACTTCTATACAATCACATTTGTCGCAAGAGCAAATGCCGCGATTACTGCAAACCTGTTAAAGGATAAAATTGAATTATTTTTAGTTTTGTCAGACGTCATAGTACGGACTGACTGACTGATTCATCAACGCAGAGGCTAAACCTTGAAATTTTGCAGACAGGTTCCTTTATAATGTAGGCAGCCGCTAAGAAGGGGTTTTTGGAAATTCAACCTTTGAGGGGGGTGAAAAGGGGGAATTTTCTTTGTATGAAATATCTTGTTCCTTGGATTTATAAACTTGAAACTTACACGATTACTTACCTAAAGTCATTTAAGTCCCGATGCAGGCTGACTAAAACATGTAAAAAAATACTTACAACATTATCGTTAGCCTCTTCTGCTATACATTTCATAGTATGACATTGACAAATATCTCCGCTATAATGTTTATCACATTTACACACGCCGCATTCGCAAGTTCCGTGGTCGGAACATTTTGCGCATTTAGCATCATAGCATTGGCAAAATGTACCGGTATAACTGAAAGAATAAAATGCTATATTAGTCTCGAGAGGCTGCTTTCATTTGAGTATCGAATCTGGAGCCGAAAACATCAAAATTTTGAAAACCAGTTCGTGATGATTGATGGGACAAATTAATTAAGCAAGAAAATTTAAAACCACTTGGAAACTGAAAAGATTTCCATTGATGATATATCCACTGAATTATGAAACCCCCTATATTATCAAAACTGTTTAAAACCAGTTAATTCAACGAAATCTGTTTTACGGTTGTTGCCAAAAACTAGTTAACCGAAAAAAAGAGCTACTGAAGTAACCTGGTTTCTAAGTCCTGCCCCACGGAGACATACATATCCTATACTATAATAGTATCTTCCTCCAGCGGTTTCACCCGTGTTCCCGGCATAAAAAATAGCCTTTTTCCTTCTTTATACCATATCTATCATCTCTCTGGCTATCTGCATGCCAAACATGATGATCCGTTGAGTAGTTGAGGCGTGAAGGCGTAAAAAACAAACAAACAAACTCACTTTCGCATTTATAATATTAGTTAGGATGAAGATTGTAATATGGGTTTTTGGAGCCGAAAAATCGATCTAGCTAGGAAATCTCTCATCTCCAGGAAAACGCGTTTTTCCGAATTTTATCGAGCAAATCTGCGGTCACCCAGAATTATTACCCCTTAGTAAATTGAATACCCCTTCTGTTGAAGCATTTCTTTTTTTTTATATACTAATTCGGTAAACAAGCATACGGCCCGCCTGATGGTGAGCGGTTACCGTCGCCATATGGACGCTTGCAACACAAGAAGCATCGCTCACGCATTACCGACCTTTCCCCCCTCCCCTATGAGCTCTGGCGACCTTACTCACGCGCAGGAACACAACTTTACAAAACAAAGTTATTTGGCTGCGGTATTCTGTAAGGTGGAGGTACTTCCCCAGTCGAGCTGCTCTTTGAGCGAATAAACGCTATGCTCTACCTCTCTCAAAATGTGTAACAAGAACGACGGATGAAAGGAGGAATGCTCATACCCTGTATTGCATGTACAAGCACCACAATTGCATTTTCCATGATCGCTGCATGGAACATCTGAACCTTCAGCCAAACAAGTGGAATCGTCATTTAATGGATTGTTTTCATTCTTTTGACAGGCGCATTTGTTGCCGTATCTGAAAACAAAAATCAAACCACAAAAATGTTAAGTATTTTTAAAGAATTATGATCATTCAGGGTCGCTCACTTCCCTCCAATATGGAGAGGAGGGCGATGGTTGCCACACGCGTCATACTTGTGAACAGGAGCTGCTTGTTGGGGCTGCAACGGGGGCTGGTCTGCTTAAGTTTGCTATTTATTTACTTATTAAATATTTATTCAGTCTACTCTGTAATTTTGCCGCCGCGCCGGGGCACGCAATTGTTGTCAGTGCGATTAGAATGTAAATATGATGTAATGAATCAAGGCTTTTTTTGAAAAGACTAATTGCTGAGTTCATTGCCGTCATTGTTCATTGTTCTTCTCAGCAAATGCAAACTTCCGAACCGGTATTAGAGTATTAGAGTCAGACTTTTCATAATTGCCTACGAAGGTCTATTTGAACAAATGATTTTGAATTTGAATGTGAATTTGAATTCAGTTATATTTCTTAAAAGTCAATATCATACATTATCTTGACATTAACTCGCCGTGGGATAACTCTTGAATATATAAATTTCTTGCTCTTGTTATCATTCGATTATTGCAATAAAACTCTGCGCATGATTATACCCTAGTTACAAGAGTTTGAAAATTTGTGATGCGAGATGGATATGTAAATACCTGTTTTCACTGCATATGCACTGACCACATTGCAACATATCATTGTGACATTCAACAGAATGAACTACAGTGTCGATGTCGCAGTCACACTTATGGATAACGTTAATGTCTAACGTTAATTTCTCGCTTATTCCTTCAATTCCAATGGATATTTTAGCATTATCCTCTCCACTGTATTTCGTTAGGCGTATTGTTCCATTGAAGTCTTGCTTCTGACCTGGTTTTGTTTTGCAATCGATGTTGTTGATATTATTTTTCAAGCAATCTGGACTGAACTTCAATTCAAAATTTTGACCAGGCTTCTGATCCACTTGAAATACTATATTACTCGTTATACTCTGGAAAATGTGTGTATATTAAATTATGTATATGCCTTTACCTACATATACCTGGAAAGCGCCGAGCGGGACGACCTCCCACCAGGTGGACCGACGACCAGGGGCTCTACCGCGTAATTTTGGTGGTAATCATAACGAACACCATTAATTAATTTCATCCAATCAGGGCCCACGAATGGTCATCGTCGCGTCATACCGCGTGCGCGTCATTGGATGAAATAATTGATGGTTACGGTTACCACCAAAGTTACGCGGTAGAGCCCCTGGTCAGTCGCTGGGCACCGCTGGATGCAAGCGGCCCAGAACCGTTCGAAGTGGAAATCAATGGGGGAGGCCTATGTTCAGCAGTGGACATCCATGGGCTGATATGATGATGATATGTCTATACCTACATCGAATTTAAATCAAAAATTCATCAAGTTCACGTACCTCATAAATGTTTTTAATTATGGTCACTAATCCGTCACTCTCTGTGGTCTCCTTGTCAATATCAAACGTTTCAAATTTGGATCCCCTAATGGCCCTCTGTACGGGTGTATAAATAAACTCAACATCTCTATGTGTAAGAAAAATAATAATTATATTTTTTTCCGTTGTCAATTTGTTGATCATTCCTAGTGTAGGATAGTCCATTTCTGTCTCTTTCGTATAAACACCATTTTCGAGGTGGCATCCACCATCGTAGGGTTTAAATATTCCTCCTGCTTTCCCGTCGCCGGCCACGTGGTATGGGCCGTCAGTGAGAAACACTATGATCTTCCTCGAGTCCTTCCTCCAACCAATTTTGTCACCACAAGCCATCACTTGCGCAAGAGCATCAAAACCACCCTCTTGTGCATCGCGATTCTCTCCATTAGGTGTATCAACCAGTTTTTGTCGAAATTCTGGGTAATTGCCAGTCAGATTAAGTTGGTGATGGAAAGAGTAAGTCCGTGTACTATTGATGCGACTGAAAAAATATGAGAATTTTATTTTATAACTCCAACAAAGAGTTTTTAAACAGAATCAGGTATTAGAAATAGCTGGGTTTTTTCGTCATTGATATATTTTTGCTGTTCAATAAAGGGTATTTAAATAATATTGAAAATTATTTCTCTACTTCATAGAGAATAGAAAAATAAGCTGCTTTAAAAAAAAAACTTACTCTGTGAATGGGAGAACATTTTTATCAATAAATGTACCTAATCCCAGATATACATTTTTTGTTTTTTTTCTTAAAGTTGTGTAAATGTTTTCGCTCTGGCGTGTTGTATTTTCTTTAATAGTGTCCATAGAAGAGGATGCGTCCATTAGAAAATACAAATCAACTGGGTAATCTTTACTGCCGAAGTAAGAGAAATTAAAATCGACGGAATCGCCAACTCTAAGTTTAATTTCATACTTTTGAGGTTTAATCTGAACCACATTGCCTTCGGCGTCACTGAATTTTTTATTACTACTATTTGGTATGTTTAAGCTGGTATTCGAATATTGAAATAGCTCTGGGCACCATCCATCTGGTATTGACTTTGCAGGCTTACACCTCATAGTTTCACTAAAATTTTTCTGAAAAAAAAAAATTTAAAAAAATATACTAAGTTGCATGGAAATAGATACCATTTACCACCTTCGATGACAAAGCTTAAAGAATAAAAAGCATTACGGTGTAAGTACTTAGAACATATTTACATAATATAGTAGTCCATACGTAGTCGAGCGGTCGTAAGTCTAATATCGACTCTATACCACAGTATACTATGTGTCAACAGTACTTGTACACTAACCGTCTTACTAATAAAAATATGGAACACGGTTGTTTAACAGCTGTATAGTTATGCAGTGTGTAAGCCTTACACAGTTGCTATACACTCCCTTTACTAATAATCAGTGTGTAAGCGTTGCATAGTTATCTATTTGTTAAAACAAAAACGACTGGCAACTTTTTAGGAACGTTTTGAAACTAAAACTATCTAACTTCAAAATACGGGAGAAAATATGGGGAAAAATGTGTAAACACCAAAAGATACTGAAAAATAATTATATAAAATATTAATCATATCATAAAAATCAGGTTTCTTTTTCTTAAGACTATTTTTATTTTAATAATTAAACAATAAAATTACTTTTAAAAAGCTTCAAATAGCTAATGGTTTTGAACGAAACTGTCTTGTGCTTATGGCTACAGTAGCCATTTAACCAAAGAAGAAGAAAGAAGAACGTCATTGTCAAATTACAAATGTTACGTCAACAAACGAAGCAAATGGCTGTGCCAATGACTTCAAAACTAAGGATACACCTACCGGAAGATTTTGCATAAAGTTATCAAAATCAAATAAATTGTAAATTTTTGTTTTATTTTATCCATAACTCCAGTATAAAACACAAGCCTTCCACTACGCAACTAGGCATTTATAAGCAAACAATGAACGAATGAATTGTTCCGTGGACCGCAGTATGACCGCAGTCGACTGAGTCGCGTTGGCCCTAAAATGACTTTTTAGGGCCAGCGCGTTGGTGTCATTTTGTTGCGCGGTTGGCCTGGTCCGTAGTAAATGGACACAACACTTGATTGTCAGACACAGCTGATCTATTGAAATCCGCCATAATGTTCTTATACAAACACTAAACAAGGGTCCTGGCCCGTGTAAGCCCTGTGTAAATTTCCTAGGTAACTAAAACACGTGTATACAGGCTTTGTGTCAAAAATGTTTTTATTAGTAGCAATTATCCTATAACAGATGTGTACACCGCGTGTAACTTTTTATTAGTAAGGCTGGTAGTATTTATCTACTCTGAGACAGTACTAAACTTAAGACAGGTACATTTTCATATTTTATCTTAAATAGCTTTAAAATTATAAAATTATTAAAAAAAAGAAATGATACATTCATAACAAGCCATTTCATTTTCTATATTGCCCCCCATAAGTGACCCCCATATATTTACGTTACACCTTACGTATGGGTTTGGGTCACAGAGATACAAGTGTGCACCAAATTTTAATTTAGGTAATCATACCAGCTCATTCGGAGTAAATAAGCTGTAACAGACGGACGGACAGACATACAGATAAGAGTTCCCTTTTTTCATTCGGATGTACGGAACCCTAAAACAAATTAGCTTTCTCCATAAAACTTGTAACTATGTCAAATCACACTCCTACGTGGAGCGCACATCACGTATTTATATAGGTACCTAATATATATTTTTGTTATTATATATAGGCCTGTGTTTGACCACAATCTCACCATGGTAAGTGATGATGTGGCCGAAGGTGGTAAGCACACAAAGCCTAGAAGGAACTGGCTCTCAAGTGCAGCTGTCAGAATACACCGATAGGTGCTTGGCGACAGATTTTCAACTTGAGGGTGGTAGCCAGCCAGATGGGTACTACAAAGTACCCTACCACCGTGCTATGGTTTCCTCACGATGTTTTCCTTCACCGAAAGCTCAAGCTCATTGTAGGATTCGAACCCGGGACCTTCGTCTCGGTATCCGACGTCACTACCACTGAGCTATCAACGCCTTGAAAATATAGATTATTGTAAGTACTGAAAAATATATTTACCATAGCACACCAAGCACAATCATTCGGATCTGTAATACACTCATGACACGTCGATTGATCACATACCGACGTAAAAACTAAATTGAATTGTAATAATAACGCTAAACACCAACAAAAATAATACATATTTGAAAACGCCCGCCTGATCGGAACTAAATATAAATTATGATCCACACGTTACGGTATTCAAGTCATACAGGATAATGTACCTATGTAAGGGTAGGGTCACATAGTTTGACTGCTTTATAACAGGACTGAATCAAACTCGTATATTTACCTAGTACACACGGCAACAGATCAAGCTATACATTTCTAGTATAAGCTGACCTCCCATTGTACGGAAGTCCTATACAATGCGAGCTCAGCTTATACTGGAAATGTATAGCTTGATCTGTAGCCGTGTGTACATGATTTTTTAATTGATCATACTAGTTTTTGAAAAAAACAACACGTAGATCCCTATTCCCAACTCGGTCGTTAAAATTGTGAATAAAGTCAATGAAAATTAAGGCTTTTTACCCGACTGACTCAGAAGGAAGATTTTGTCTTTTTGTAAGTACAATGTAAAGGCCTGTATTTGACCACCTATAAGTATGATCCGAACAGTCCTTTTTTATAACAGTTAGATCTTATGAATAACATATACCTACGATCTATAGTTTCATATGCTTTGTAATAGACTATATAGAATATTTAAAAAATGTAACCTTGCTGAGTTTCTTGCCGGATTCTTCTCAGTTGAAGGCCGAGTTCCGAACCGGTGGTAACTTCAGTAAATGAGACCTTCATAAGTGCCCGTCTGGGGCCTAAATTAAATAAATGTCTTTGACTTTGACTTTGATACCGTCGTTTGAATTTCGTCAGGCAATTGCAATAAGTGTGTACGCAGCTTTAACACTGTGGTAGGTACTGAAATGTCGTAGTTTTCCTTTAAAACTTCCTCTAGCTGATTTTTAGAGGATTTACGTACAGAAAATGACTAAGTATGATGTACCTAACTATTGTATGTATTATCCTGCAGTGATACAGTATTAATTTCAGTGTTATAAGAACATTTTAATTATTGTTCCTTCAGCCATGAAGCTGTTAATACTATTTTTGGTTGTGTTACAATTAAGTTTAATTCTTTGCGATTCTTCTTGCAATACTATAAAAAAATGTGGTGAATGTATTGGGAATCCATACGATCAATGCGTCTGGTGTTCACAGGTATTTTCTTTAATATTTTGTTCTACTCAAGCTAGGGTTTCGTTCCGGGAATTCCCGGGAAATACGTCGTTCCCGAAGTCGGGTTTTCTTTTGCGATTTCCCGTGAATTCCCGGGAATTTCTTTATGAGATTGAATGCTCTAAAACACTGCAAATATTGGTCAAAATTAACGAAAAACCTTTGAAACACAAAGATGTTGCATACGATATTAAAACAAATGTCGATATCCACCGAAATCTAACGAATTGAACTACAAGCTTATGAGAAATCGCTGAAAGGAACTGTAGGAAGTGTGTATTTGTGGAAATAACGTTTTTTTCTTAGAAAAATTTCAAGTTTTCCGAAAATACCCATAAAAACATGTTTGTTTGTAACATGTTTTTAACCTATCAAAAGTCAAGTAAAATACGTAATTAATTTAATTACCTCATACACAAACATAAGTAGAAAATTATAAATAATCATATCAAACTATAGGTCATACATAGTTACTATGGGTAGTTTCTAAACTGCCGATTTTAGAGAAAATCTCTGAATGCGCGTAATTTTGAAGAAAATGAAAGTTACATTAATCATTTTATTTAATATATATTTTTGGAGATAAAGCTTATCAGCGTTTTTGTCAAAGTCAAGTAAAGCACATCATCATCATCATATCAGCCTAAGGATGTCCGCTGCTGAACAAAGACCTCCCCCATGAACTTCCACTTCGAACGATTTTTGGCCGCTTGCATCCAGCGGCGCTCAGCGACTCTGACCAGGTCGTCGATCCGTCTGGTGGGAGGTTGTCCCAGTACAGTACAGTACAGTACAGGAGTACGTGGTTGCCACTCGCGTCGTCTTCGAGAGATGTGGCCTGCCCATTGCTATCACATCAGCTTACTATCACTAAGATCTATATCGGTAATTTTTGTTCTCCTACGAAAGTCTTGACATAAAAAAAAAAAAAAAAAAGTCGTCGAATACGAATTAGTAATTCTTTTTTTCAATTAATGCTTCATTTGACATTTATTGCACCGTTTTTAGTATCATAATGTAGCTTATGACGCACTAGTGTTTTTTAATTTACATTACCGCACAGTTTTATGATAGGTATAACTCGATTATGTAAGTTTGTAACTCAATGCTATTGATATGTGCATAGACGAAGCATTCTTAATTTAAACGGTTAAAACAGTTTTGCTGTCAAAAAAAGAACTTGCGCGCCATATTTGTTGACGTTGACTATTATCAAAAAATCTAGTGAATCACTAGTTTTTTTTTTGTTTTTCCTCACAAGTTTGTTGAAAAACGTCGTATGACACGCGTGTGAATTGATCATTACACTCTCGGGTTCCTTTGCTTAATACATAGGTACCGTCTCGTGTGATTACCAACTTTGCACACGTCTCATAATGTACTATTATTTACTTCTGAGACAAATAAATTGCTAATTTAATTAAATTACGTGGTTTACTTGACTTTATATACGTTAAAATAACAAAACTAACAACTTTTAAAATTTCCTCAGTCATTCAAAAAGTCATTTTTTTCATTCCCGGTTCCCGGGAATGGAAAAACGTCGGGAAAAACGAAACCCTAACTCAAGCTCAAGTGTGCTCAAAGCTAATCCGATATTTTACTCTAATACCTAAATACTTAATATAAAATAAAGCTTAGTATGAATATGAATATGAAAGTGGATGAATATATGGGAAGAGGAAGACCGAAAAAGAGATGGATGGATTGTGTGAAGGATGATATGTGTAAGAGCTCGTTCCCACTATGTCGTCTGTCGGGACGATTTTTTATCGTGTTTCGTAACGGCAGAATATTTTATATGAAGCTATTCACACTCGTCGGACAACGATTTTGTGTCGTATCCGACAACAAATATCGTGTGTTTTGTCAGCCCTCCCGTCCGGAAAAAAATCGTGTCGGATCAACGCTCGCATATGATGGCATATGGCACTGTTCACATTTGCCGGATGTCGGGCCGACCCCGCCCGCGCATCGCTGCCGCTGATCGCATACACATTTTGGCGCGCAAGCAGAGTTGTTGTATTTTTCTTCGTAATAATGGCTGTACTAAATATAAAATCTGAACATTTAATCTCCCTTGTTGAGGAAAGACCTGTTCTTTGGGACAAGACTGTAGAGGATTATAAAGATAGGCCTTTAAAGCTAGCTGCTTGGCGAGAAGTTTGTTGCCAGCTCATACCAGATAACCAAACTAATGGCATCAGCTGCGGTCGTGGCCGACAGCCGACTAGTGTGAACAGAGGCGCCGATACCCGATTAAAATCGGAATCCGACACACGACATAGTGGGAACGAGCTCTAAGAGCTCGTTCCCACTATGTTCGATGTTGCTTCGTTGTTCGTTGATGCTTCGTCGACGTCCATCGTGTACAAGAATCCAACCAAACTAATGGCACCAGCTGCGGTCGTGGCCGACAGCCGACTAGTGTGAACAGAGCCATATGCGATCATATGCGAGCGTTGATCCGACACGATTTTTTTCCGGACGGGAGGGCTGACAAAACACACGTAATTTTTTGTCGGATACGACACAAAATCGTTGTCCGACGAGTGTGAATAGCTTCATATAAAATGTTCTGCCGCTACGACACACGATAAAAAATCGTCCCGACAGACGACATAGTGGGAACGAGCTGTAAGAGGGGAGTGATGCTGGTATAAAGGATAGAAGACACGAATGGAAACGTACATATTGCGCCGTCCCTAAATGATTGGAAGCAAGGCAGATGATGATAATGACTTACTACGTAATAGATTTTGATGCGGTTTATAACATCACACAACTCTGGCGAAGTTAGCACCCGCCCTAGCCTACTAGTAAATATATCAATATTGGTGCAGATTCTGTTGTTTACAACTAAACTAATTTTAGTCTTATTATGTCTCTTTCTAACAAAGAACATAAGAAAAAGATAAAGTAAAATTTAGTTCTTTTAAATTAGTTCAATGCTTGTTTTCAAAATAAATTTAGTAGCCATATATCGCGGTTGCGTCTAAATTGAAACCATGAATTGAAACAAATGAAAACGGCAAAGACTAATTTGACAGCTTTAGAGATGTTCTATCCTTTTTCAATAATGTTCGCAAGAAAGAGATGTGATGTGACTAAAATTAGTTTAGTGCGATTTATAACAGAATCGGCACCATTCTGAGTAGGTCCCTACTACTGATTTGAGAAGTATTGCCTGTTAGAGTTTCTAAAGTCCGGAGAACACCCACTCACCACAAATTAAAAAAAAAAAAAACAATTGACGGGCCAGTTGGCGCAGTTTGTTACTTAAGACTCCACCGATCGCGCCGCAGGTTTCGGATACCCACACGGATATTTGTGTGCATGAACCTCTCTGTAAGTCCTGAGTCTGTAATTATGTATATTAAGTATGTATTTACAAACAAAAAGTATATGTACGATATCAGTGATCTGGTTTCCATAGTACAAGCTCTGCTTAGTTTGGGATCAGATAACCGTGTTTGAGGAATGTCCCAGGGTATTTATTTTATTTATTTTGTTATATTTTTTTTAGGAAGACTTGAAGGAGGAATTTCATCGATGTGAATCCAGTAGAAATATCAAGTCAAGTGTTCCGTGGTGCAAAGAAGAATTCATTGTAAATCCGAATAAAACAGTTAGTACAACTCGAGATGCTGATGATGACTGGAGAGTGGGTAGTGATAAAGTACAATTTAGACCACTAGAAATGAAAATCAAAGCCCGACCAGGTGTACCCGTACCATTTACAGTGTCTTATAAACCTGTAAAGCATTATCCACTCGACGTCTACTTCCTCATTGATAATTCGTACACAATGACAAATCATAAAGAGCAATTAAAAAAACAAGCTAAAGCTATACACAGGCAACTGATAACATATACGAATAACGTACAATTTGGTGTTGGTACCTTTATAGAAAAACCAGCTTTCCCATATTTTGATAAAAGGTAATTTTGTTTAAATATTTTGTGTATTTTTTTTTCTTATGCCGAGACGACAAGTTCGAATTCACTATTTCCAAAATAACCAATTTTTATTTTTATTTGCAGCTTCCAAAGTAATTCATATTCATTTGAGCATAACCTAGCGTTTACGTCGAACATAACTTTATTTAGCGATATATTGGACAACACAACACCAGGAGCTAACTACGATGATCCAGAAGCTGGACTCGATGGTTTAATGCAAGTAATGGTTTGTGATGAGCTGCAATGGAGAAACAACTCTAGGCGCTTCATTGTGTTGTTCACTGATTCTACGTACCACAGCGCGGGGGATGGCAAAATGGTTGGTATTACAAAACCAAACGATATGAAATGCCATCTCAAGGACAACAAGTACACGTGGTCTTTAGAACAAGATTATCCATCAGTCAGTCAAATTAAAACAGCGGCCTACGACGGTTCATTTAAAATTATATTTGCTGCACCCGACAACGTTCGATCTGTATATGAAGCATTAGCACGAACTATTGGATCTGCAAGTTATACAGAACTGCAGTCAGATATTGTAAATCTTATAGTTGATCAATATAATGTGAGTATAGTTTTGTAAATTATGAAAATTTTATATAATAATACAAATCTAATTGGTTATCTTATCTATGCATGTTTTTATTTTAGACTGCTGTAGCAACAGTAGAACTTGAAGCTGATCACCCTCCATATATTGCAGTAAAAATTGACCAAGACTGTAAAGCGACACCAAAGGTTAATTGTGGAAGTACGCATGATAAACCTCAAGTTGACATAAATGTAACTCTCACAGTTAAATCCTGTCAGAATAACGTGAACCCTGAAGTAGTGATAGGTCCAAGTGCATTGAGTGATAAATTGAAAATAAAAGTAGAAATAGATTGTGAATGCGAATGTGAAAAAGTAGTTTCATTAGAAACTTCAAGTCTTTGCAATGACGGAGGCGTACTGCAATGTGGTATTTGCAAATGTAATAAGGACAGGTAAGTACAGTTAACGTAATGAAAATAGCATCTTTGTTCTTTCTCATGAACGCTATTTAGCGATCACGCAACAATTGATTAACACAGAGGGAGAAGAGAACAGCATGGGGCTCTTCAGAAAAGGTATGATGAGGATATTTTTAATGAAAATTACATCTTTGTTCGTACTCATGAAAGCTATTCAACGATCACGCAACTATTGACTAACACGGAGAGAAAAGAGAACAGCATGGCCCATGGGGCTGTTTTGGAAATGTGTGATGAGGATATTTTTGATGGGTTGGAAACGCGCGACTGATACTATAATTAGAAACTCAAATATTTGACTGATCAGGCACCACAGCTCAATCCTTAGGGTATTTTAAGAATTGAAATTTTGCACACATGTACCCATAAACAAAAAGGGAAGGTTTAAAATAAAATGATTTACTGTTTTCAGATATGGCAGTAACTGTAAGTGCACTGGTAATTCGACAGTTACACAAGATATTGAGAAATGTAAACAAAATGTGAATGACACCAAATACTGTAAAGGAAATGGAGAATGTCAGTAAGTGTCGAAGTATACTCAGTTATAGTTGTTTACACATTTAATCGAGATTATTGAGGTTTATATCATCACTCATATATAATCCATAAAATCCCATAAAAGACAGTGTCGCAACCGTAGATTGAACACGGCTTACCCAGAAGAAGCTTATTCACTCTGAAATGTTGGATTCTACAATTTATTGCCAGAAAGATAGATTATTATAGGGTTTGAAAATCTTTTGCGGTTGGAAACGCACGAATTATACCCCTACCCACTTATGACATGAGATGGTTTTAAGCAAGTCTAGAAAAACCCAGGTTTTAAATATAGCCGTTACTTTCGAACTTCATATAACAAAAAGAAACGGCCATGTGCTTGTTTGCTACCTTAGAAGTATTAAAATAGATCACATTTAGATAATTTATATAACATATGATTTATTTTCTCAACAGATGTGGCACGTGCATATGTGACAACGACAAAATTAATGGTAAATACTACGGGGACTTCTGCCAATTCAATGATAAATATTGTCCAGGATCTTCGGGTCTCAAGTGTTCTGGGAACGGGAAATGCCAATATAATGAATGTCATTGCAATCCCGGTTTTATAAATACAGTAGATAGAAAAGATTGCAGTTGCGCGGTTCGTGATGACCTATGTCGGGCTCCTTACTCTGAAGAGGTATGATTTTTTTCTATATATCCGTCACTGTCTAACGTCTGATAACAAAAAGGGCTGGTGCTATCTTAAACCTGGGTTTTACAAGACTTATTTTAAACCACTTCATGCAATGAGGAGTACGTCTGCGAAGGACGCAAGAAAAGAATTGCTCAAGAAGGCCAGGAAAATGCAGGCAATAATAAAATTAAAAGCTCTGATTTAGGATTACCGTTTCTTTTAGGTATGTTTGTCTATCTTTTATTTCAGGTTTGTTCTGGATACGGCAAGTGCGATTGCGGCAAATGCGTTTGTGACAAAATAAGTCCAGATAAAAATGACACATACTTGGGAATATATTGCGATTCTAGTGACGAATATGTTGAAAAGAGATGCAAAGAGCTCGGCGATTACGCCTTATGTAACCACAGGGAGAGCCAAAAAATTTGCGATGGCAAAACAAATATAACCTACAATGCCGAAGTTATTGTGGTTAATAAAACCGATTTTAATATGCCTTTTGCTTCCGGAAATATACCCACTTCATGCAAAAAGACGCTCGACGATGGAAGTTTTATATTATTTAAGTATTATTATGAGCCGAGTGAAGACTATAAATTGAAAATGAGAATTCAAAAGGAACTGGAGATTCCACCAAAAGCGAACATTTATAGTAAGTTTATTTTTCCTTGAATAGTCTCGTGATAAACTAGAGTACCGATCGTAGTCAAGGTTGGGTTTGTGGCTTCACCATCGTCGGCTACACCATCACTTACCATGGTGAGTGTGTGGTAGTTTCCCCTTGTGAACTTTGTGGTAATTAGAATAGTTATTTTTCAGTCGCAGCCGGCAGTGCCATAGGTGCGGTGATTTTGATCGGACTGGCCACGTTAATTGGATGGAAAATATTAGTAGATTTACATGATAGACGTGAGTTCCAGAAGTTTGCGGATGAAGCATCCGCTGCCGGATATAATGTTGTGAATCCACTGTACGAACAACCTACTCATAGTTTCACAAATCCAACTTGGAACTCAACTGAACGTATTTAAACAAACATTTGTTCACTGTACAAGGAAAAGCTTCAATTATTTATACCATATCCACTGATAATATTTAATAATAAATTTAAAATGGAAATCAAATTGGGATTTTATTTGTAGTATGAAAAAGCAAGTAGCAAGTTAATGTATTTAATTACTGAAAAATTTGTTAATATAAATACAGGTATAAATAAAAAATAAATAAATAAAATCAAAAATCTAAAGTACTTATAAATTTTGTAGCAAAATATTCACAGAAGCAAACCGACATCGTGTTTAAAAAAGTGTATTTATTATATTGAGCCTTCGAATTTCTGGATTTTTCTACAAGAATTACCGCATTATTTTGTTTGTTGCATCCGTTCCGGTGTCAATTCCAGTTGAAAGATAGAAAGTAATTCCAGTTTGTTGTCAAGTCCTGGATTGTTTAGAATTCCACATTCAATACTTCCAACTGACTGAAGTAGAGAATGTCCAACTCTATGTCCAATGTGTCGTTTATTAGTTATTTTTTTTGAGAGCGTGATAATTGTCGATCGTAGGACCTGCGCAGGCGCGTCGGTGGCTCGTCACTGTAGGGCTTCGGTTCACGACGTACATCGATGTCCAATTTAGGCAGGGCCACCTAATTACAGAAGACATTCAGTTTCCGACGTAAATTGGTCGGTGTGACGACAAAATTACCAAATAATTGTACCTGATGTTATTAACCCTTCACCACCCATCAAAATTCTCCAGTCTTTTACAAATCTACAATTAATGTTTATTAAATTTCATACCCTCTCCGGCCGGATGCGTTTATGTCGAATGTTGGCGATTGCTATCGCTGACATTAGGTCACCTGCCGATCGCCTCTCGCTCACATCAAAGGTACCAGCTTGAGGGTTGCAGTTGCAGCTACAACAAATCAGGAGGTCAAACTAAAAAACTGCATGCAATTGCAGGCCTCTTGACAGAATTTCTGCTGATCATAATCCTAATCGCGGATTTTCACGTCATGGTTTCGCAGACGCATACAGCTAAGCTCAAAATAGTAGGTGGGTCTTTATACTTATTAATAGAACAGAGATAAAAAAATAATTAAACTGTTTTACTTTAACTTCAACCGACTTCAAAGTACACTAAGAAACAATCAAATCCTGATCTGATGAATGGGACTAAACTGGAAGTGTACCAAACAAGAAGATTTTTCTAAATCTGTTAATAAATGACGTTGCTATGAGGTACTAACATAAAAAAACTACCGAATCGAGAACCTCCTCCTTTTTTTGAAGTCGGTTAATAATGTTAAATATCATTTAGTATTCTGTTATGGACATAGTGATGATTGCCGTAAATATGGCGAAGATGCCAAACCACGGCTGTTAGCGGATAGAGCGGTTTAGAGGAAAGTTTCTCGTTTAAAGTCTTTCGTTTTTAAGAGAGGTAGAGCGTAGCGTTTATTCGCTCAAAGAGCAGCTCGACTGGTGAAGTACCTCCACCTTACAGAATACCGCAGCCAAATAACTTTTTGTTGTGTAAAGTTGTGTTCCTGCGCAAGCGTCCATATGGCTACGGTAACCGCTTACCATCAGGCGGTCCTTGTTTACCGACTAATGGCCGATTCCTATAATTTACGGATCGTTATCGGTTAAAATTAAGACTTATATCTTTACTAATAATGAATCAAAGACCTCAAAGCTTTGCATAACAGTCCCTCCCATATGGATGTAGCTATCACAGGTAAAATTAGCTTACGAAATTATCTATATGCCGAGTTTGGCAATAAAAAAACCTACCATAGGTAAGCAAAACGATTCTTTTTTTTATAGAAACCGGGCATAAGTCGTACAAAAACAAAAAAAAATCTTACCCAAACATATCATCGGTGGTTGAGGAGGGATCCGCGTGCGTGCGCCGAGATCCCGACTCGGGGCTCACCGTTCGAGAGCCGGACGGGCTCCGCCGACATACGGCCTCCCGCACTTCTTGCAAAATACGCCGCTCCTCTGCCACTCTGCGGTCTAATTCAGCTACTGAATAATGGAATAAAATAAGGGTTTATTCCATATGTGTGAGTGGCGCTGCTAGTGTTAGATATTGGACAGGTACTTGACTTTATTATTTGTTACATCACCATTGAACTGTTAAAAGTTATTAATTTACATTCCATGTGGGTATTAGCACAATATTGGAATTAAAATAATCATCAGAATGTTGTTATGATAAAGAATTGTCCAATTTTGTGAAACTAATTTTCAAAACAGGCTACTTAATTATAATTTAATAATAAACTCCAAACAAACACGCATGATTTTGAACTGAAATGATTTGCCTGAGTGAGTATCGAACCCACGAACTCAGGTATGGCAATATCTAAACTCTACATCAAATGATGATGATTTCGCGGTAATTCCACTTGATTTCCTAAACTATCTTCCTTCTAATATAAATAACTAATCAAATTCAAAATTATTTATTTCAAGTAGACCTTCGCAGGCACTTTATAGTCTGATTCTAATACGGTTTCAAAGGTTGCATGTGCTGAAAAGAGCCGGCAATAAACTAAGCAATTACTCTTTTCAAAACAAGCTTCAATTAGATTGATTACATAACAATTTTACATTCTAATCGCACTGTCTGATATAATACTCCACATTAAATTAACATACTATGCTGCTGAGCGTGGCGTTGCTTATTCATCAACTCATTCTCTAACGAGCCTATTTTCTTTTGAAGAGCCTCCTCTTTGCTGAGTTTTAATTTCCACGTACGGCACACTTTTAGATGAAGAAATGATAGTTCTTGAGCATCCAGTGTCTAAAAAAGATCCCATAACGAATTTATTGAAATTTTTTAGAAGTACCTAAGTAGTACTACTAATAATTTTCAATACTAATATGGTCATGTTAATAATATAATGCAAAAACATGTTTACCTCAACGTTACTATTCAGTATTTTGTTAGCAATATACTTCAAGTACGTATGCTCGGCCATTTTCCTCTGTTCGACGTCAACTTGCTCAAATATGTTGCGTATTGTGTCGGATATATTCACATCGAGAGAGCATGTACATGGACCATGTGTTCGAGTTTTTGGTTTCACGTTAAATGCTTCGACATTTGTTTTCGTGAGCATTTTGGTATCAGTACGGATCTTCTTCCGTCTTTTTACTTCAGGGGTAGAAATTTTCACGGGCTCCTATAAAACATTATATATTTTTTAAATTAGCTGTGCTAATAATTAAGACTGCGAACTAAATTGTTGATATAAATAAAATGACCGAAAGTGGTGTAAGCACACAGAGTCGCCACGGTATTCGATTTCAACTAAGTTTGTTGTTAATTACCTCATCCAACCCTGTAGTAATACAATTTGTTATCTTTATTTTAAGCGTTTTGTTTTCTTTCTCTAGTTTATCTGCTTTTCGCATCGCTTCAATACTCATACTTCTTAAATTTTCAACCTCATTCTCATGAGTTTTTATAATATCTTGCAAAGTTTCTTCATGAAGACTTTGTATGCTTTTGACACCTTGATTATGTTCATTTAGAATGCTTTTAATGTTATTGTCATATTGTACTTTGATGGCTTCTATTTTCTTTTTGTAATCGTTCTCAATATTCTCTAAAGTATTTGTGAGATGATATATTTTATTTTCAAACTTTTCGTTAGCGTCCATTTTAACTAACACACTCTGCTCTTTGTAGGATTTATTTGGGTTTATATCAGTTGTCTTACTGTGACTATTTATTGATTCTATTTTATATTCATCTGATGGTATTTTTGAAGGACTTAATCTTAATGGACTAGAATCTGTTCTAACTTGAAGATTTATTTGGTTAAACCTTTCATCACTCCTCACCTTACGCATTTTTTTAAGGACTTCAAGTGTCCTAGCGTGGTTGGGATCAACTTCTCTTTGTACAGACTGCAAGATATATTGTAATGCAAAATCTGACGGTTCCTTTAATTTCGTTTCAGATGTTTCATTATTTATTTCAGTTTTTATGAGACCTAAATCTGCGTCAACTCTGGAAAGTTTGTGATGGGATTCACCTTCAGGCTTATTTGTATCATTTTTTTTATGATTGATTTGATGGCGTTTTTGTTTTAATATAAATGGATCTTGTGATTGTCTTGAGGTTAATACCTTTTTTGTTTCCTTCAACTTATTCATTTTTAAGTCTTCGTTATTGTTCTCTAAATAGTCTAAATGATCTTGTGAATCTAAATCTGCGTAATTATAATTCTTCACATATTTATTTGTAAAAGCAGCAGTATCTTGAATGTCATTGATAGAAATAGTTTGTCTTGGTGATGAATACATATCTAATGTAAAGGAATCTAGTGACTTTTTGTCACATTCGGATGTTTGAGATGGACTTCCACTTTCAACTCTTGGTAATTGTATATTAAGCTTATGTTTGACGTTATCATTTTCATTACTTACTTCCTCTTCTGGATAGAATAATGAATCATTTTCTGTTCGATGTTTCTTTACCTGCTTTCTTTCATTCCATTCTCTTTTCGGATCTCTTCCTTGATTTTTTGGATATAGAGTCACTGCCTCTACGGTTATTTCAGTATCATTACTTTGCTTAGGTCTTTTATTATCCTGAGTTTGAGCTTCGTAAGTATTCGTTTTTTCACTATCCTTATAAATAACAAATAAATCTTTGTCTGTTGATTTTTCGGATGAATCCATTAACATGTTACTATTTTGGAAACGATTTATATTATTTTGAGATTCAAAGCTTTCATTTGTTAACTCAAGCTCAGTGAACGCACTTGATTTCATAGGTGAATCCGTTTGATGTGACGTGGTAGCGTTGTTGCTATCTTCATGTCTTGAGATTGTATGCAATGATAACCGATTGTAAATATCAATAAAATTTGGCTTTTGAGCTATTCCTGATTCAACATAAGTTTTATCAGTTTGTTTATTCATTATATCTGGTGTTTGGATAAGTTTATCACTGAAATACAAATCCTTTTCTATTGTAGAAGACTGACAATGATTTAAATCTGAGGCATCATTAAGATTTGAGATCGAATATTGTTCTAGTCGGCCCGTACCAAGACGTTGTAGTTTGTAATTTAGATAACTATTTTTGACATAATCAAATGGTGGCTCTATAGTTGCAGTTAGTATTTGTACCTCATTAACGGAATTTACATTCTTTTTGGATTGTAATTCTTTCATTTGTTGTTCAACAGTTGTTTTTTTTGTTCGTATCACATTAATATCTGTTATTTTTTCCATATCTTTTTCATTTGTACATCTCAAAGTGGAATCTATTGGCGTTTCATATTTGTCATAAAATAGTTCATCATCTGTTTGTGAGCTCATGTGTCTGTTGTTATCAATTGCTATTTGTGCTCCAAAACTCCGTTGCGGGTTTCGCTTTAATAGTTCAAGATGATTTTGTAATAAAGCAATTTCTTTAGATTTCTCTTCTAGAGCCAAATTAGATTTTTCAATAATATCAAGGTTTTTATTTTTTTCTTCAGATAAGTTTTCTATTTTTTCTTGAAGCTCAGATAGTTCTTTAATGGAATTTTGATACATTGTTTGAAGAGTATTCATTTCTTCTTCTAATTTGGAAATATAACTATGTGTTGATTTATTTATTTGATCAATTATAAGTTTTTGATTTTGAAAATCTGCCTCCAGATCTTTGATAATATCTTTATCCAGAGCTATTTGTTTTTCTAATTTTTCTTTAAGGTCTATTAATTGTTTCTCTATTTTTAGTCTATCTTTTATTGCTTCTTCTTTTTCATTTATTATTTTTTGTTTCTCTTTCTCAACAATCCTTTTAGCTTCATCGGCTTTGCTCACTAGAAGTTGAGATGATGTTTGCATTTTAAGTAACGTTTGTTCTAGTAAACTACTTTTTGAACTTCGAGAATCGCAATATTTTCTGATTCTATCTAGTGATGTAAGGACTTCTTCAACGCTACATTTATCTGGTGATAAAGCACTATCACCAACACTATTTATTTCTAATTGTTTTACATCAGTCACGATAATCTCTCTTTCATTTTGAAGATGACTTATAAGAGATACATATTTATGTTTATCTCTAAAACTTTCTTCACTCTTTAGTTTAGTGAATGAAAGTTGTTCTTCAAGTTTTGAATTTTCATTTTGCAGTTGTGCTAACTCTATTTTCATATTATGAGTGGCTCTAGAATCTGTAAAATAAAGTAACATTTCTAATTATTGTATACTGGGTGGAGAGTGGAGATTGCTTCGGAAGACACGTAAAGCCGTTGGTCCCGGTTATCACTTAATTGTGATAGTCGTTAAGCTAGTTGGAGGCCTACTAGGCGGCTTGAATACTACAACAGTAGGTTAGCCACTACCCAACCTCCACCGATCCGCAGAGGGCACGCGCAGTGGAGTATCTGCTCATTCCCTTTCACTCTAATTTGTGAAACGAGGCCTGTGCTTAATAGATAGATATTATAGGCTGATGATGATGGGTGGAAATTTCAAGATTGAATATTTTCGAAACCTAGGTTGGGTTAGTGGTGCTGAACAACTTTTATGGGACCTCAATGTTTTAAGTGTCAAAACAGTGTCAGATAAGAATTATTTCATACTTTTTAGTGTACTTTGAAGGCGGTTTAATTTCTATGCAATGAATTTAAAACGTCCAGAAGGATAGTCGCCTCTATGGGAACATGAAATAAACAAGCCAGAATTGACAGTATTTGACAGCCGTGCGCAGTACGAACTGAGAGCGATTTGCTCAGGGAGCCCCTCAAGCGGAATGAAATTAAATGTCATGCTTTAGTAAGGCGGATTATCCATCTGGGTAGAGGCACGATGCCCTATGAAAATCTTTGTAAAGTTTTTATTTTTCTATTTTGAGTATCACAACAATGACAGCCACAACCCATCTAGGCGTAAAGTTCTCATCAATAGAAATTAATCAATCCTAAACACCAGGTAATTGCTGTAAATCATTGAGGAGTTCCCGCGACTGTCTTTCGGCTCCATCAACAGATCGACTCCAGACCTTCATTAAATAGTAGTGCTTTAAAAAACTTAATGAAAAAATTAACAAACGCACTAGTCGCCACTACGATTTTCGAAGGTTCCCCTCGATTTCTCTGGGATGCCATCATCAGATTCTGGTTTCCTTATCATGGTACCACCCTAGGGATATCTCCTTTCCAACAAAAAATAATCATCCAAAACGGTTCATAAACGACAAAAAACACACATAAAATAAAATATACGTTTGAATTGAGAAACCTCATCCTTTTTTTGATGTCGGTTTAAAACAACTGTAATCCCCTATCTTATTGTGATTAATACATATGTGATTGTGATTAATACATACGATGCGCTTCCATTTTCTTCAGAGACTGATCGATCTTCTGATAGCTAAAATCTTTTATTTGTTCACCAGTGCCTACGACTTCAATTAAATTTTTGTGTAGATTTCTAACTTCATCTTCCAATTCATTTATATGATTCTGCATGATCGAGATTTTATCATCTCGAGCTGAAACGTTTTCACTGAGGTTCGAGATTTCATTCTCCTGCATATGAAATAAAAAGTAATTTGAATTTGACATTTAAATAGAAAGTTATGTGTGCAGTGCGGAAATTTTGACAAATTGAAGTTAGGTTTATTGAACACTTTTTCAAAAAAATTAAGTTATCGGTAACGAAAGATGTCTCCTTAGATACTCGTCGTATAAAAAAAAATGCTTGCCACCCTGCCTCAAGGGTGGGGATTGCACCCCCGCTGACTCCGCTGACTCCCGCCGCGAATTTATGTATTACGTATACATAGTTTCAATATTTTGCTGACATCAAGTCGGTTTTTTTATTTTTTTTAACAAATTAACGAAATTTATTCTATTACTGATAATGAACCACCAAAAAAATTATCCGCACTGGTTAAAATTTTATCCTGTATTTTATCCAACCGGGATCCACCCGTTATTTGATAAAAATCTAAATATAGCGGGACGATAGTCTCTTGACGAAATAAATTTAATGAAAAATTCGGCTGACAAAGGAACATGTACATATACACACACATGTACATGACACACCATATACCGAATTTGCCGACAACATGTGTACTATATTTTTTATAAATTATTATTTATTGGTTATAATTAACTAGCTGTCCCCCGCCGTTCCACCTACGTTTCCGGCATAAAAAGTAGCCTAAAACATGTACTCAGGGATAATGAAGCTTCCTATTAGTGAAAAAAATTTTCAAATCCGACTGGTAGTTCCAGGAGATTTGCCAGTTTAAACAAACAAACATACAAAAAAACTCTTCCGCTTTATTATATTATATATTAGTATAGATAATAGTTCAATACCGATTCGTCTAATTTATCTAATAAATTTCGTATTTTAATTTGATTCTGTAGCTTTTCTTTCTTCAACTCGTCTATATCTTTTATAACATCAGCATAAGATTCTTGAGGAGACTCAGATTTCAACGAAAGCTGGAATAAATATAAAAATTATATTAGAACCCTACTACAGTAGTACCCAACTAATATGGCTTACCGATGTACCTGCGCAGAAGATACATTTTCAAAGCGCGGGAAATGCTATTGGTCGGCAGCTGCCGCCATGTGTGCGGAGGGGCGTGACCTGCGAGTGAGACGGAACTACCACCTGCAGTGAATTATGAACGACGCGCCTTATCAGTTGGGTACTACTGTACCGTGCTATGGTTTCCTTAGAATGATTTCCTTCACCGAAATCTCAAGCTCATTACAAGATTCAATCCCACCACCATTGTAATTTCACTACCACTGAGCTATCATTGCCTTAAGTCTGGGATTAGACAAATAGCAACTATATTGTGTCCGTGCTATTGTCTAATCTTGGTTATATCCAAAAATCGATATAGCCATACCGCTTTAGCTATTACAAATCTATAAATGAACCCCTATTTCTTCTGGTCACGCTATAACTTGAGAACATTTCCGATTTCATTCATTTTTTTAATGTTTTCTTCGTAGTAGGTTATTAAACATTTAAAAAAATATGAGAATTGCGCAGAAAATTTAAGAAAACTTAACGACAATACATATAAACATTTCTGGTGTAAACTTAGCGCGGTAAGGAAGGAGGCATGGGTGAAACCGCGGGTGGAAAGCTAGTACTTATTCAATAGAATATGTAACGACAACTAAAAGTATTAGGCGTCGTCTTAATTGGCGATGATCGTATGAGCAAACGATGCAATTTCGTCGCACGACGAGATTAAATACACAAAACGCTTTAGAATGTCCTAATTGAAGCTCGCACGCAAGTCATCACGCGAGCACAGGAACATCAGCGCGATCGTGCGACGAAATCGCAATCGCATTTGATCGTACGATCGTCGCCAATTAGGACGACGCCTTATGCAATGAGCACAATTGCTCGGGCGCAGTCGGCTCGACGTCTCTTTGCACCCTTTAGCGCTGTTCGCCCATTTCTCCTTCGTCTTTATTCTACGTTTGAACAAAAGAAGCAGAACTTCCTATAGAGGTGCGAGATCCGTTGTGGCGGCTACCCGAACAGTTAACAACCAACTGCCGGAGCAGTTCGTGCGTTCGCACGTTCGACAGCCCGATAGCTGCAAGCAGTTTTTTTATTCATAGCATGATTATGACTACTCACCTCTGCTCTTGCAGTAATTAAAGCTTTTTCCAGACATTCACTGTGATCCAATAAGTTACGACTTTGACTATTTAATACATTATTTTCTTGCTCCATCTTTTTCAAATCTACTAACTGTGCTGCTAATTCATTCTGTAACCTTTGTTTTTCTGTCAACATTTGACAATGGGTTGTTTTTAATTTATCGTATTCAATTTCTAAGTTTTCATATTCTTTAACTCGATCCAATAACAATGCACTTTCTTTTTTAATAGTATTTAAAGTTGTCTGAGTAGTTAAATTCTCATTTTGTAGGGATAAAATATTGTTATTGGCCGATAATTGGTGAAATTCCAATGATTTTATTTGTTCAGAGAGTTCCCTATTTTCTTCTATTTTATTTTCTAAAGTATTATGTAAGATATTAATCTGTTCCGTTCTACCGTCAAAATCATTTTGAAGTTCCCTCTTGTCTGAAAGTAATTCATCGTACGATTTCTTCAAACGTAATAGTTCTTGTTCCATAGTAGTAACAAGTTGAGCTTTTTGTAATAATTCTCCATTTCGCAGTTTCAATTTATCTATTGTCAGTAAATGATCATCTATATCCTTTGACATGTCAATTATATTTTTCTTTAGAATTTTATTGTTATTTAATTCTTGATTATAAGCTTCAGTTAATTTATTGAAATCATCTTTAATATTTCTTGATTTTTGTAATTTTTCCATTAATTCTGCACTTTCTTTCTTCGTTAGCTGAATTGAATGGGATGTACTCTCTAATTCATATTTTTTATCACGTAGCTCATTTTCTAACCTATTATTCTCTAAAATAAGTTGCTTGTTCGATTCCTTAAATATTTCACTTTCTTTTTTAGTTAAACTAAAAGACATTTTGTATTGATCTTTCTGATCTTGTAAACTATTCATGTTATTTATCACGTAGTTATTTATTTCACGTAGCCTCTGTATTTCTTTTTCGCGGTTGGCTAAATCCATTTGCAAATTTTGATTCGCTTCAGTTGAATTTGCAAGCACTTGTTGAAGTTCTTTGTAATCCTGTACTTTTTCTTCTAGCGATTTTTTCATATCATCCTGCTTATGAATCATTTGATCATAGTCTTTAAACTTTACAAGTAATTCTTGACTTTCTTGTCGCGCTAGATCTAGTGAGTGTAAAGCACATTTTTTTTCATTTTCTAATAGATTCAAGCTATTATTATACATTTCTTGAAGATTGTGTAGTCGGTCAGAGAGACCTGAATTTTCATAATTTTTCTGGTCTACTTGTTCCATAAGATTATGTACTTCTTGAGATTTGTTGTTGATAACATTGATTAAATTTTCAATAGCAGTATTTTTTTCTACTATGTCTTGTGACAGTGTTCTATTTTCTTCCATAAGCCTCTGTACCTCATCACGGAAATTTTCCATATATTTTTCTAAATTTTCACTCCGTTGTAGTGTTTTCTCGTAAGTACCTTAAAATATAAGCAGTATTAAGAAAAACAATAACATCTACTGTATCACTGTATGTCATTGTAATAGTACCTGGTATTATGCTAGGCCATTACACATAACAATTTTCAATATTTTGAAGATTCGCTAATTCCAACAAATATTGCTATTGCATTTTTTTAATAGTATAATATACTATTAAAAAAATGAAATTTCTAGCACAAGTGTTGGATTCCAGAACTAGGGAATTTCTATTAAAAGGTGCTTTTCTTTTGGTAAATTTTTTATAGCTCCGCACCGCTCCAATCCGTTGGACAGACAGCCCTATGCTATTTAAAAGTGTGTTATGTCACTTCGCTTAATATATTTAGCCCAGGTTCACAACAAGCGTCTTTAACCTACAGTTACCATCAGGCGGGCCATATGCTTGTTGGATACCTTATAAATAAATTAAACAAGCTATAATTTTCAATTGTCGCCATATTTACATTGATAGGTTGAAACAATTAACTATCACAGAATTTATTCTTAATATTCTAAACATGACAAGTTTTTTTGTACGGAACGTGAGCCTCTGGAAATATGGCAAGAATAAATACCACAGGAAAATATTAAGAATTTTAAGTGTACTTTTCCAGTCTTCAATTTCCATCCTTAGGTCATTAATGAGCTTAAGTTTTTCTTCGAATCCTTCCTGTAAGTTTTGTTTTTCTTCTTCATTGCAAAATACAGCTTCCTTGAGGTTCTTTATTTGTTCTTTAAGTGACTCTATTTCGATGTAAGCAGATTGCGATATATCTTCACTCGGCTGTACCTAAGAAACGCATAAATGAAAAATTAATCATGCTTCTAGTTTCGAAAAATATATACCTTACCATATTTTAAATAAGGCAATACCTGAATTCGAATTACTATTTAGAATTTATGAATACCAATTGTATATTAGGGGATGAGAGAGACATAGACGACATTTTATCGGAACACTATGTAACACACGGTAATAAAAGCTAATATAATGGTGGTAATAGCTAGTTTCGAGAAGTAATCTATAAAATTATGATTTTTCAATGGCCAGATTAGCGGTATCTGACCTTTTGTATGACTTAAGTGGATTATCCGAAGTTTATACAGCGTTCGGTTCTACATCGTTAAATAAGCTACCAGGTTAACTAACCTTTTCACGATCAAGTTCCAAAAGTCTATTAATTTGCATGGATAAACTTCTTATTTGCTGTTCTTGGCACATAACTTTACATTCAGTTTCCTGTAATTTACACTGCAAAACATTTTTATCTTTTTCAAAAACAATGTTGGCCTCATTTATTTTCTTCTCTAATGAAATATTTTCATTTCTCAAATCTTCAATAGAGATAGATTTTATATTGTTAATTTCAGCTTCAGCTTTGAGTTGAATTTCCAAATTTGTTGATTCATCAGTTAGAATTAAGTAGTTTTCTTTCAATGTATCAAGATCAACTGAACGTTTGCGGTAATACTCTTTTTCATTCCATAATGAGCTGTATTCTTTGTATTGACTCTTCAGAGATTCAAATTCTTTCTGTAACTCTTCATACTTGTAACATCTAGATTGCAAGTAATCTCTTTCGTGTTTCAAACTTTCAAAGCAAGTCATTAGATCATCAAAGTTTTCTTGCAATGTTTTGAGACGCTTCAAATTTTCTGTATCTATACTATAATTATCAACACTAAAGCAATCAGTACTTTTACCATCATCTCCTTTATCTGTCTCAGATTTTTTACTGAGGATCTCCTTCATTTCATCACATTCCATAATGTCAGCTACAAGTTGGGCTCTTTTGTTATCAAGATATGGCTTTTTAGATTCTCCTAATGTTAGTGCGAAAGTGTTTTCTGAGTGTGCTATTTCAGCACGCATGCATATGCCCGCTTGTCCTGATGAAGCGAAATCTGACGAGCAAGGTGCGATCAAAGCAAGGGAAAATTTTTCAATCACCTTCAGTTTAAAAAGTATTTTCCCTTTTATATCAATACAGCGAGTATCTCGTCCGGCAGTCTACAAACAAAACAAATTTAAATTCTTATTTTTGTATATCTATAAGAAAAACAGAAATGGTCGAACTTACTAGAAGATCCAAATATTGCTTGTATTTTTCGTTTTGGCAGAGAATACCAAATATTTTTTCCAATGCCGTATATATGTCAGCATAAATGCAGTATGGTTCGCATAAATCATTCTCCATCACCTGTAATAAATTACTATTTACAATTGATTCCAGTAATTAACACTTATCTATCATCTAATGTAACAATCACATCAGAGATCGATTTAATTATGGTATAAATTATTTGTATACTTTAATTTCCAGGTCAGGATATAAAATGGATAAAACTTGATACATAATTAAATAATATGGGATAAGATATGGATACGCAGAAAAACTGCGGGAGCTAGGTATTCATTATAATACATAATATGAAAAAGACTATACGTACAGCTATAGTATTTTGCATGGCGTTAAGTTTGGCATCCTTAACAATAATGACATCTTGCATTTCATCAAGTCTTGGATCTTTTACGTCTGTAAATATAAATATATTTATATTTGGGGGTCTAGCACTGCTATTATACCTGCATTAAGTCCGGAATCCTTTTCACCGTTATTTGTGAAAGGAGGCCTGTGCTGAGCAGTGGTACATTATGGGCTGATGATGATGATGAAGTCCGGAATCCACCAAAGCGGAGATGGGATAAATGTTTTCATACAAATGATAACTTGAGCGAACTGGAACGGGCATTGCTCCGCTTTAGTAGATTCCAGATCCAAGACCTTACATGTACTAGCATCGCAGTTGCAATCTGATTTGATCTCGCTCGTTTGATTGCTTTTTGTGTCCATCTTTGGAGTTGCTTCCATGTCCGAAGATAACTGTGATTTGAGAAAAACAGTATACAATATATTTATTTTTATACAAATCAAATTTGCTAAATATTATTAAATAAAACAGTGTTTCTTTCATCCTTCAAGTCAGGAAATAATATTATGGAACATAGTATATTATTTATAGGAATTTCCTGTTTGGCTTTGAAATAGTCATATTATAGCGAATGTGGGTAGATCTCTTATACAAAAATATAAATGACTGAATAACTCTATACAGCGGGGACAATGAACAACGTCAACAGAACGTCTTGTCCATATGTTCGGTATGTCGACGACACGGTTAGGAATTTTCCTATTTAGGGAAAAACTATTAAAGTTCTCTTTCTTGTCCTCTATTGTTATTCGAGCAGGGCTGAGTATGCGAGTAATACGCATGGTATATTCAATACACAAATTGAAAGAAAAGGCTCGTTGAAATATTGAGATATTATTACTACGATAAGAGAAGACGCCTCACATCACAAATAAAACAAAAAAACGTTCTGATAGCTCTACGTGTTTCTACTGTCTGCTAAGACGAGTAATTATTGTTTCAGGGCTAAAGAGAACGTTAGTTGACTCTAAAAAAATCGGACATAATCTTTGCTTATGATAGCTTCTCTATACGTAATAATAGCTCAATGCGTTGAAATTACTATGTTACCTAACGTAGGACGATATTTATGTCGATGATAGCTGTCGGCATAATAAGAAGAAATTTATATCAATATGGTACAGTCGAGGACATAAATATGTATACACTTAGTAAAATTCAACAACGGTTTCCTCTTAAACTACTAATTGAAATTATGAGATATTATAAAGGCAGAATCTTCTAACATATACTATTATAATTTGTGTAATAGTTTAACACTTAAATGTTAAACATGCGAGAAAATTGCTTTTGAATTTCAAAAAGTGTATACATATTTATGTCCTCGACTGTACATAAACTTAATTTTCTTTGAAGCCTGTCTATATATTAATATGATTGACATAACGTACCTCATCGCCCCTGAATTTTGCTACCTGAAAATGCAGTAATAACCGTTTAGTTGAACCTCATATCCCGTTACTAACATCAAAATACATAATATAAATATATTTTGAGTTCTACTATTAGGTAATATTAGTTCGGTTTTACCTCATCGCCTCTCGATTGCCCTGTCTGGAATAAAAATAATTGGTTTTCATAATTTTATGGGTAAAACCTATTTAAACGCGTAATTGTATGAAACGAGTTTAATACATCGAATGGGGTTATTTATATTAGATAGCTCTTTATTTTGTAAATATAATAAAGAAAGATTAAATTGTAATTATATACCTCAAAAGCCTCTGAATCGATTCCCTGTAAGAAAAAAAAAATTTGTAAAAAGTTTGCATTATCTCTAAAGTTACACAATAATCATCATACACACCTCTGTAAACCCTGAAAGATCCAAATCCAAGCACTGAAAAAATATATACATAAGTAATAATTTTGATGACTGTTATGGCAATCCTTCACAACAGTTATAATGACGTTATATAAAGCCATTTATTCAATTAAGGCCCTAGGTAAAGACGAAAATGAGTCGAAAATTCTGAATTATGCCACAACTTTATGCTATAATGTCATATAAATGCAGTGTGGGAGCACCATTGTAAAAAAATATTTGTAGGTGTTTTTCAGTCTAACCATTTCGTCAAGTTCTTTATTGGCGGCTTTGATAGCAGCGTGCTGAAAGAAATTTAAGTTTGTACACTGATACTTTGAAAACGTACTAGACTAGAATTATTATATACGTTGTGATATATCAAAGAAAATGTAGTATTATTTCTATTTATGGATAAGAAACCAATTTATGAGCACTTTTACTAATAAAAAGCAAACGCGATAGATACGTTAATTCTTTGCAAACTTTGCGCTTGGAGTACACACGGCTACATATCAAGCTATACATTTCCAGAATAAGCTGACTGTCTGCTGACCTCTCATTGTACGGAAATCCTTTACAATGCGAGATCAGCTTATACTGGAAATGTATGTAACCTACCGATGGAAGGGAATCGTACGTAAACTTGAATACGCTTTTTACGCGTTCATTACACATTTCTTCTTGTCTTCGTTCCTACTAGAGTTCGTTCGGTTTTACTAGAGTGTATGAAAACTCCCGACGTAAAAAAATGTCATTGTGAGAACATTTATAGGAGAAGTTATACGTTGAAAATGACGCGCGTAAAAATCGTTCGTGCGAACGTGGGCTTAGGAGATCCCGACCAAAAACTAGCGAGAGGTTGCTATGAAAAGCTGAGAGAGGAAGACCCAGGTTTTTATCTTATTTTTGAATCAGTTCAGTACAAAATGTGCCTTTTAAAATCTTGAAGTGTAGAATATTGATTAAAATACAGTGATTAAACTTACAGCATTTGCAATCTCACATTTCTGATCACAGGTGAGATCAAGTTGGTCATAAGCTGTCAACATTTGCTCAAACTCCTCAATCTTCTGTTTGAGTCGTGTTATCTCTGCGTTCTTTGCGACCATCAACGTCTCCACAATCACACTCGTCGGTACATATTTAGTTCGGTTCATGTCATTGTTTCTCTTTATTATTTCCACCAAATGTTCGGTCTTATCCGAACAGAAGTGAGACCAGGCTCTGGCGTCGGTGCATGACGCGTAGGCCTTAAGCTTCCCCTCATTCCTCGCTGGCAAGTCGAACAGCTCATATTCATTGAAGACATGTTCCCTTTTCGTTATAAAAGACATCACCTACTGCTTCGTCCACTTACGATAAATAAAATATATTTAAATACATATAAAAATAAATACTACTTTTCATCGCCATCCATTTTACGCATCACGAAACGATTTTTAATATTTGACTCACAACAATATTTTCTAACTAACGGCAAAATGTAAATAACGAAAATCTATCAAATATTTTTAAATGTCAGAAATCTAGACGGAATGGCAGCCTGGTTTTTTGGGTCTAAAAACAAATGTCGTTTCATTTTTGAAAATGTTTTCTTTGTTATCAAAATTTACAACCAGTAGGTATTTAAATACTTGTGTCAATATGAAATAACTTTTTTTCCAACACACTCGCTCGTAAAGTGACAATTATTGCAAAATTGAAGACTTTTTTTTTTCCTCGCAAGTGTGTTGAAAAATTTCGTATGACACTCGTGTGCATTGATTTATAACACTCTCGGCTCCCTTATCGCGTTCGCCTGCGGCTCACGAGCTTAATACCGCCTCGAGTGTTATAATCAAATTTGCACACATGTATCATAATGTACTATTGTCGCAATCTTGGACGCTGTCGCCGTCATACACGTCAATAACCAAGAACTACCCGTGCGCGATAAGTTGAGACCTGGCGCGGTGACGTTACAGTTGCGTGCTTGTATACTACACGTCATTTTCGCGATTTCGCTAATTCTTTTTTGTTGTGTTTGTCATTGTCAGAAGAAGGTTCTTATGAAAGAAAAAACTAAGAAAGTTGCGAGGGTAGGGTAGGGTAGGGTAGGTTAGGGTATAGGTTAGTAGGACACCACGCGCACGAAGAATTGCCGGGCCGCTAGTATATAATAAATCTATGTGCTTATATCTATGTCCTTATTCCAACCCGTTAAAAAAAAGTTATGTCCATATTATGACAATGCTGTGTATGGAAAAATTAGGAAAATGACACAGATTACAGAATAAGGAATCTGTGGAAAATGACATGTTGAAGGAGATAATGACAGATTGCATCTAACCTTCAAACTATTTATTCTTCAAACTTGAGCTTCAAACAGGCAATTTTTTTATTTCAAAATTTCATGTCAACAAAATATGGATGAAAGACCGTTAAATTACTTAATGTCTTTTCAAATTCAATGAGTTTTTTAAGTAATAACAATCTAAGACTTTTTTCACGTAACGAGGGTAAGATTAAGAGATACGAATCGTGTTGTGACATAAGGGCATGGAGTCATGACTTACAGGTACGGGATAAGTACCTCAGAGAATGGATAAAGTGCGATATGCCTATTTGTGTTATACCAATCAGCACTTTGACCAGTTTATTGAGGACTATGACGTGTAAAAGCAGAGGACGGGTAAGAATCATATTTCCATAAGCTATAGGTTTGTTTTAGCTCTTATCAGTTAAACATAGCCAGAGATGTTCCCAGCCTCTCCAGCCCCACATATAATTACAGAACGTACTGCTTGCATCTGCTTATACTTATCAGAGATCTTAATAATTTGAGGGTTTTTAAGCGAGCTTTATATCTTATATAGAAAATAACGTGAATAATACCGTATTATAAATAGTAAATGTAAATGATGGCTTATTTTTAAGGCAACGCCCCGTTGTCATCCTGATTGCAAGTCAAAAATATTGCTTGAAAGTATTTGTGCTTCATGCCAAGCAATGAAGGAATGTTTAAAACATAATGAAAATATGGGCAAGTATTTTGAGGAGGTAAGTACATTACATAGATGCTTTAGTATGAAAATAGATGCTATAGTATGAGGATTGATGCTATAGTATGAGCATAGATGCTATAGTATGAGCATAAATGCTATAGTAGGAACATAGATGCTATGAACATAGATGCTATGAACATAGATGCTATAGTATGAGCATAGATGCTATAGTATGAACATAGATGCTATGAACATAGATGCTATGAACATAGATGCTATGAACATAGATGCTATGAACATAGATGCTATAGTATGAGCATAGATGCTATAGTATGAACATAGATGCTATGAACATAGATGCTATGAACATAGATGCTATAGTATGAGCATAGATGCTATAGTATGAACATAGATGCTATGAACATAGATGCTATGAACATAGATGCTATAGTATGAGCATAGATGCTATAGTATGAACATAGATGCTATGAACATAGATGCTATGAACATAGATGCTATGAACATAGATGCTATAGTATGAGCATAGATGCTATAGTATGAACATAGATGCTATGAACATAGATGCTATGAACATAGATGCTATGAACATAGATGCTATAGTATGAGCATAGATGCTATAGTATGAACATAGATGCTATGAACATAGATGCTATGAACATAGATGCTATGAACATAGATGCTATGAACATAGATGCTATAGTATGAGCATAGATGCTATAGTATGAACATAGATGCTATGAACATAGATGCTATGAACATAGATGCTATGAACATAGATGCTATAGTATGAGCATAGATGCTATAGTATGAACATAGATGCTATGAACATAGATGCTATGAACATAGATGCTATGAACATAGATGCTATAGTATGAAAATAGAGTCTATAGTATGAACATAGCAGCAATTGTATGAACTTAGATGCTATAGTATGATACGTATGATATATGATACCTAAATGACTAATCACAAATACTATATAGGAGGAATTTGAAACCAGTCACTGGCCTTGCGAAAGATGCTTAGAAGCATTGAAGAGCATCAAAATGTTTTGGAAAATTTTAATTGACAAAATATTCAATATAAATATTTCTAAGGAAGCTGCGTTTGACAACTGCAATAATTATCGCCGTGTTGACAGTGTTAAGACATTGGCAAAAAATTGGCACGATGAAATAATTGACCAAACATTTATCATAAACAAAGTATCGCCTTTATTTAATAGAAAAAATGGCATCAAACAAACTAGGCATCCCATAGACAAATCAATGAATACTGATTGTATTTCAAAATCAAGTATAACTAAAACTAACAAGAAGTTAGTCAGAAAAATAAGTAGAAGTACATCTGTAAGAATACAAATGGCAGATGTAATGTGCGATTCTTGTTCTTTGGAAAAAGTAAACGAAGAAATCAAAGCATATAGGGCTAATGTTAAATACTTACAGGATAATTATAATAGACAAAAAAACGAAATGGAGAGATTGAGACAAGAAAACACTACATTGAAAACTGATTTAAAAAAAACATTTAATTATGGTCAATGGAAACCGTATTGTATACCTGCTGATATGAGTTCTGATGACGGTAAAGTAGCTCTTATATCAAAACCCCTTGACACTTGTGTTGAAGAAAACGTTCACGTCAATTCTACGAAAGAAACTGAATCAGAGGTGATAATCACAATGAAAAACTGTAAAAATGAGGTAAGGCTTTCTTTGGGGGTTGCATCGCACGAGTTAGAAGTGTGGGAGCGTGAGGGGGACGGGGCTATTATAAACTAAATACTCATCTATACAAAATACTATCATATATACAAAAATACATGAATTTCAGAATTTCAAGCACGTGTCTTTATTGCAAGTGCTCCATAAAACGAATGCATCAGTTCCAAATGAATATAATACAGATGAGCCAAGCTGCAATAATCAAAACCCCATCGATTTATTGACCAGAGGTAACAATAATAGAGTAATATTATTTTTCATCACTAATGCTCTGAAAATTTGTTATATTAGCCCTAAAATCGATCTTTTCGAGGAAGGTAAGGTAAGTAGGTTAGTCAATTTGAAAATCGAACGAAATAAGCTAAATAGCAACAGAAAATATCTCTTCTGACTCATCTCTTTGTATTTTATTTCAAAGAACAATATGAAAAAAAAGTCGAGGTCCTATATCTATCTAGTTCTTTCAATAGGGAATTTCTAACTCTATCTATACTGTTTTTTTCTAATACGTTAACATAAAAGACGCTTAGAAGTTACACCGTAGGTAAATTGGTTTTATATCGCACTGGCTAGCGCGAAGAACGCCCAAAAATAAAACAACCCTATTTATGAAAACAAAATGCCGCACGCTTTCTTGTTGAAAACATATTTCTAAAAATATTTCTTATCGAACCGCTGAAAACGACTTCTGAAAGGTACCTTTCAGACCCTAAGTTTTCGCTCTCGCTACGGTTGCTCATGCGCCTAAATACTTATCTCTAGTTTAGGTACATACTTGATCACTTCACTTACATCCCTTGATTAACAATCTACTCATTTATTTGATGCATCGTTTGTTTTTCTATATAACTGTTTCAGTGAACAAAACTTTCGGAGAAATTGTGAGGAAAGAACTATCCATTGCCGGTGATAGGAGGCATCGCAATAAGAAATTTGATATTGAAGCAACATTTCATAGAGTAGTTGGTGTTAGCCAATCAATGCCCTCTTGCTCGACGGAATCAAATATTTCTATCAATTCACTATCTGTAAGTAAATCTGGTATTACTTACCTATATGAAGCTTTCGACAATGGTATGTGTGATTGTAAAAAGCTTCATCATTTTCAGGTTTCTGCGAAAGATGTCCTTAGCTTGTGAAATAAACTGTGTCTGTGTTGTTATAATTATCACAAATAAAAGTATGATTCTTGTGTGTATCAATTTTATTTGAATTGCGACATAATCTTCAGTAAGCGATCGTAAATAAGTTCCTTAGCGTTTATAGCAAAGACGAAATCCAGATGATTGAATTTCTTTAATGGTACTCTATATTTTCCAATCACAGATTTTGTTTCTTTAGACAATTTATCAACATCTTGTGGAGTTGAGAGCCAATCATTATCTGCATAGTGAAGAAAAATGGGAGTTCTTATGGCACTTAAATTGTAGGTCGGTGGTTTAAAAGTTCCATATAGGCGTTTATTGTTAAGCAAACCATGGTCAAAATTTACGTATCGGTCAGATTTATATAACTGTCCGAAATGTATAAGCTGCCTTGTTGATGCTCCAGCTGGAGTATGACCAAGTACCACTGGTAGCATAGTCTGTAAAGAAGAAGATTAATAAAAATACTAAAATAGAACTAATCTCAAAGGGATCAGATTCATTATTACCGTATTCAATTGATCTGCATTATATCCACATATGAGGAACAGAAGGTTAGTGCAAAGACCTTGAGTCAAGGCCTCATCTAGACACAGCTTCTGTCCAGCAAGTTCGTTTATCTTTCCATTGGGTAGAATCTCGTTAGTTCCTAATAATTTAAATATTATCTGGAAAAAGGTATATGAGCATCACACATGATATTTAAATTGTTTTGTCTATGTTTGAATAAATGTTTTCTTTTATTTAGTTAGGCCTAAAGACGCCAGTTAATGAAGGTCAAAGCTACTGAAATTAACACTGGGTGGGATTTCACTCTGCCGAGTAAGTCTCTGCGAAGAACTTTTTACCAATTGTTTTTCTGGATGGACTTGTGTTTAGCTACAATCTCAAGGTAAGCGATGATGTAGCCACAACTGGTACCTAAGCCTAAGCATACAGAGCCTAACTGGCTCTCAAGGACTCAAGTGCAACTCCTGGTCTGAAATAACGGTTTCGGGCTTGGCAATCGAAAAACAATATAAGCATGAAGACCAACCTTTTGAAGTGTGTAATATAACAATAATAATAAATTATCGAATGATTAAGTCACTGCATTCAGTGATAAATTGTTATCTTGCAGTTAGTAAACAGAAGCAAATAGGTGATATAAAACAATACGAGTGTCCTTGTTACACTGCTATTAGATTTCCTGTAGATTTTGTTGATAAATCAACATGTCCTCGATTTTCATTGATACGCTGATAAAGATAATAAGTTTATACAACTAAGACTTACTTCTAGTGAATCAGTGAAGGGAGCAATGGCTTTTATAAATGGACTCTTTATATTACCAACGTAAGCGACAGGTGCTAAAGCTTGCATCGCACTTATTTTATCATTATATTCGGGTCTTGTTGAAGTCATCACCCAGAATGCAGTGGTACCCTGGGAGAAACCGACGTACTGAATCTTTGGGACACCAGTCTCTTTAATGACGTAATCAATCATCGCAGGGAGGTCGTAGTACCCGATTTCATGCCAGCTGAACTTCCAGAAAGAGGACGAAGTGGGTCTCAAAGAGACGTGATTTCGTGAATAAGTATTTCCTCTAGCGTTGCCCATCCATACGTCATAACCAGCGTCTGCTAGGATGTAGGCTAAAGAAATGTAATGTTTCATATTAAATATAGGTATTATCAATTTTCCTGTTGTCCTGAACCTACAGTAAGCATATTTAGACAATACTTAATGATACTGTAAATAAATGACTAGTAAAGAGCTCAAACCTAAATGGATCAATGCTTTTTAGTGCTTTTTAGCAATATTTTAACCCGCATTTGCAAAATTTTCAGAGAGGTAGAGCATAGCGTTTATTCGCTCAAAGAGCAGCTCGACTGGGGAAGTACCTCCACCTTACAGAATATCGCAGCCAAATAACTTTATGTTGTGTAAAGTTGTGTTCCTGTGCGTGAGTAAGGTCGCCAGAGCTCATAGGGGAGGGGGGAAAGGTCGGTAACGCTTGAACGATGCTTCGTGTGCTGCAAGCGTCTATATGGCTACGGGAACCGCTTACCATCAGGCGGGACGTATCCTTGTTTATCGACTAAGTTGTATAAAAAAAAAAAATATACAAAATCAAGGAGCTTTTATACAAATGTTTCTATCTCTTACCAAAGCCCTTCCCGGGTGCCATTAAAACCCACTCAGCTGATGAAGATAATAGTCCATGCTGCAGGAACACCACTGGTCTTGGTCCATCCGGCACACTGTTCCTGCCATGCGGCACTCTGTGCATTTCTAAAACGTATTTGTCTTCTGTGTAAACTCTATGTATTTCGCATTTGTAGCCATATTTTCTTATCAGGGAGAACTGTTGAAGACCATATATTCTTGTGAGATATATCGATGGTATCTATTCCTGGTAAGTCGCTGGGAACCGTTTGATGTCAAATCTTTCGTTTTGTAAATTTATGGGGAGGCATTTGGCAATGGACATCTCGGGCCTGAATGAAATGATGGTGGGAGAAGAATCGTGATAAAATCGACTCCTTTCAACTTTCAAATTGGTTGACCAAGTAAAGAAGAATAATTCAGAGAGTGGAATACTTATTGATCAGCAAAAGTGCGATAATTATTAACAGTATCTATACAGGAATATCATCATCATCATGAAGCATCGTGTCATATTTCAACCCTTAGAGGTTAAAATAGGGGATCCTGGGTGAAACCGTGGGTAACCATCTCTGTATATTTTTTTTCTAGATATAAGTAGAAACTGACATGATAACGCACAGCCCGTAAGGGTGTTTCAAAATTCAATCCACGAGGAGGGAATCAAAATAGAGGATTATGCGTGAAATAACGGCTCAACTGATTTGGTTGACATAATATTATTCTTTCGGGAATACCATGGGAATACATTAGATTCCTCGGATAAGCAGGGCGGAAATTAATGTTATAATAATAAGTTAAATTTATATAGGTAGGTAGATACTTACAGTATCCAGACGAGCATCTTCCAGTATATTAGGATCAGTTCTTTTTAACAAGTTTTCATCGATAGCCTTTATATTTTTAGGGAATAAAATAAACATAGAAAATATTAAAATTGGAAAAATCATGACGATTTATCCAACTGTCCGGTTGAACTAACTCCTTAGATAAATGGCCAGTTGAATAAAACTAATCGTTTCACAAGAGCTGAATTATCTGATTATGATAAGCCTTGTTCAGGGCAATGTGCTGATGATTGTTTGGTGACCTACTTTGATGTTCTCACAAATATACAGAATATAGATAGCTCTGACAAATGAATTGTAATTAGTGATAAGATCACACAGATAAGGTGACAGTGATAGAATCTAATCACGTTAAAAATTTATGATTGATGTGATGACAAACAAGAGCCGATGACCTCTAAAATGAACAGCTGATCCGGCGAGTTTGTTTGGCTAGACGGGAAGCAATGGATAATAGGGCAAGAAAATTTGCTTTAAGTACCTACTGATATGATGATGAGATTCGGATGATATTATCTTGCATCAACATTACTGAAGAATGCACTTTGTAATAAATGATAAGGTAGAGTTTATGTATAAGTAGGTACGTAGTATTATTAAGCAGCATAATAGAACACACTGCTTGAACATTGCTTGAAATTTTCTCGATAGAAAAAAACAAAAGTCTTATAACACAATTGTGACGTAAGTACTCGTAAGCTTGATACCGATATATTGCTTGATAGTTCTTGATTAAGATTACCTAATCTTAATCAAGAACTGAATACTTACCTTTAATAATCCAGACAATAATAGATATTTAGAAAAGAGAGGATAACAGAGGAAGAGCATATACTGCATGACGCGGTATTTAGGTATAGTAAATGGCTCTATTAGGACATTGTTTAGCAATGTCGATACGGCTAGTAATGGGACCGCAGTCCGCAGTATTAACACAATGCATCACTGGATTATCGCAACCTATATATGGATGAATTATTTTAATGAGTCGTCCAGTGACCTACGTAATTTATTTTTCCTGTTCGCAAATACGAATCTAAACAGTGATTGCTTCATATTTTGAACAATGTAATCTTTTTAACTCCTACGCAAACTGGACCAAATGGTCGTAGTTTGCTGACATTATTACTTTTATTTGTTTCAATTTGGTGTTTTTTATGCGTTATTAAATACATTTGAATCTTTCCTTCAAGAAGCTCTGCTGTCTTGCGTGGAAAGATTATAAATATTTTAGTGGCTTTATATTGCTCGTCAAACACGTAGTATTTATATACTCTGAGGTCAAACTATCGCTTCATAGGAGCTAATATAATGCTAGGGCCACACTATCTACTATGGCCACAGAATTCGTCCTATAGGGAATACGAATGCTCTTCGCTAAATTGCAGCACATCAAAGTTCGTGCGGTTGGCTACACTTCGCGCGGAGCGGTTTGAACGTGTCTGATTGAATTGATTTTATTGATTATTTATATACTCTGAGATATTACATAGGTTTCGAAAATATGTCTCTATCCGTTATTTCCACGAACTACCCTGCTTGCATCATGTATTTTATTATTTTGTTTTTATATAAGGTAGCAAACAAATTGCGGCCCGCCTGATGGTAAGCGGAAGGTAAGCGGTTACCCTAGCCTATGGACGCTTGCAACACCAGGGGCACTGACTTAAATGCCAGGGGTGTCACTCGCACGTTGCCGAGCCCACAATAAAATGTTTTGCAATAAATTGCCATGGACAATTTTCGCGAAATTCAATATTCTCCAAGAAAAAAATCTGTGTAGCAAACCCTTTCAACCCCTCAATCCTTAAGTTTGTAGGGGTAGCCACATGGCCACAAAAAAAAACAAATTTCCCGCCTCAAGCTGAACATCCAATTTACTTTATCGCACATTATGATTTAAAAGCGTCACTTGGATGGCAAGTTTGCCAACGAGGCGTAGCGGTGCTGATATAGTGAGTGATGACCATAAATTTCCTGTTGTACTTATTTTTTTATATTCTTCAAAGGAAATTGATAGGTAAGTATTTGACAAATTAATATCAATTTCCTTTGAAGGAGGCTATGGAAGGACGTTAAATTGACGTAGGTATTGACTAGCGGTGGGAGATTGTTTCAAAATAAGTAATCGAAAGAATCGACTGTACATTCGATTGCCGATTCATTCGTTCTAACGAATAGACAATCAATAACAATCGACCTTTCGAATGAAAATTGACGCACACAACGCAGGTTGCAATAGTATGCATAATCGACGGGTGAGCGCGGGGGCGCGCGCTTCTCCATAGGTAGATTGAACGATTTTTTTAGTTGATCCCGCTCATTTGTATGTTAAGGTCGCAGTTTTCCGCCGCCAAAACGCCGCCGAAGCGCAGCGCGCGGTGCAATTGTTTGTTTGGCGCATGCGTGAGTACCTGCACCTGCGTCCTACGCAAATGAAAGAATAAATCGACCGAGCGAATAGATTCATTCATTCCGCGGATGGCCAGCCAGCCAGCACACAGGCCACGAGCAGCGCGCGCGAGCAGAGCGTATTATGAACAATTGACGGACAATCGAATGATGTCGATTGTTTTTCGAATGATTCGAATAAATTCAATAATCGAATAGTTTGATTGTTTTAGTAACAATCGCCCATCGCTAGTATTGACAGAGAATTAGGTGTTGCCACGGAATAAACAGTTTAGTAACTGAATAATCTACTCTTTTATGTCGCCTTGTGTACTTGTTTACGTAGAAATTTACAAAAAAATATATAAATATAATTTAAAACAATTTATCATAACTTGTCCGGTAGCATAGCCCATTATTCTGCATTTTTAGAATGCATTCCAATCCAACAAACCGTGCATAAAAGAACCATGCGAGCGATTGGACAAGATTGTTCTGGCAACATTCAAACAAACTGTCATGTAAACAGTTTCTTGCGTAGGATAATTATTTCGCATCATTTTGTTTTTTTAGTAGTTTGTTTATTTTATTGTCATATTTTGTTAGGAATAACAAGCTTCTCGCATGTATACATAACGTCTCGCTATGGCAAATCAAGAAATAAGTTTAAAATGGAACGGATATCAGAGTAATATATTATCGAACTTGAAAGAGCTGTTTAGTGATGAAGGCCTATCGGATGTCACGCTGGTATCAGAAGGGCATAGCTTCAAGGCACATAAAGTGATTTTATCAGCCAACAGTTCTGTATTCAGGACTATATTCCAGGTAAGACAGCTTATTACTACGCAGTAAGTCAATTAGATTGAAGGTTTTTCGTCTGACGCCCACACGATTTTTTTCGTAGCAAAACCCCCACAAGGATCCAATTATAGTACTTCATGACATCAACACGGCCTCCCTGCGGACGCTACTGACGTTCATGTACAATGGGGAAGTCAATGTGACTGAAGAATTCCTACCAGTGCTTCTAAAGACTGCTGAAACCTTAAGGATCTGCGGCTTGTCTACTGGAAGTGAAGTAAATAAGGATGAAGAAGTATGTATTTGTTAAATAAAAACAATCTTTATTACAAAATTGTATATTGTACAACTTGCAATTTGCACATTAATTGCTTTTACACTATGATTGCTATGACTATAGATATGTCCACTTTGCATTATTCGTATTAAAAAAGAAAATGTCTAGTTGGCTGGTTAAGATTCCACATATCACACTGCAGTTTCTAGGTCAATTCCCACCCAAATACATTTGTGTGCACGAACATGACTGCATATCCTGAGTTTGGATGTATATTCTTAGATAAGAGTTTAACCTCAATAAATGTTTCTCAATTGGCTCAACCGGGCCAAAGATAGAAAGGAGTTGGAGGAGGCCTATACCAGTCAGGGGTCTTTAATATAAATACTAGATAATAAGATTTTTAAACTAATAAAAATCAAGTTAGAAATAAGTTTAATTTGTTAAAGAACCAATAATGGCTTTATATATTAAACATTCTCAGAAAACTGCAACGGCTCAACCAAAGAAGCGTAAAAAAAGTGAGCATGAAGATAACAATAATAAAAGTAAGAAACCGTCACCATCTCTCAAACCAGACATAGCAAGCAAACTTACAACAAGCTCAGATACTGCTAAGAATTCTGTAAGTATTATAATAACTTTATTACAAACGGCTCAAGAGTTTGTTCAACTGAGATGAGATGCGACACTATGTGACAATACAATTGTTTCATGCTGCGTAACAGGGCGCTGCGAAACTGCGCTTGTGTAGAATGATTAGCCATTCTAAATCAATCAGTAAAGCTAAGATACCATCAGTGTGGCCTCTACCTGGATGGGTAATGTTGATCCCGGTTATTTCTTAATTGTGATAGTCATTAAGCTTGTTGGCCTCCGGCTTGAAAACTCTAACAGTAGGTTGACCACTAGCCTACCTACACCAATCCGCAGTTGACATGTGTGGTAGAGTATTGCCCATTCCTTTTCACCTTCATTTGTGAAAGGAGGCCTATTTTCAGCAGTGGGACATTATAGGCTGATGATGATACATGCTAGTGTTCTCAAAATAAAACAATACTTTTTATTATTTCCAGAACATAATTCCCAAAATAGAGCCTATTGATTCACCATTAACAGATTATTCTGGAGAGAACACTAATGATACTGATATTGCTTTGCTGGATGACAATTTGGAAAAGAAATTTACTGTTAGCCCAGAAAACTGTCAAAAGTCTGTTTGTACTGCCTTAAATGACCGTAATGTTAAGAAGTGGATTAGTGAAGTGAGCAGCACACAGCCTTGCTTAAACATTGGGATAGAAAAGAGCAATGGTATAGATGTTGACGATGATAAAGAGAGCATTGAGATTGATAAAGAAGTTGAAACAGTTCTACAAAGTGGGACAATAGTTGAATCATTGAGTATAACAACGGAGAATCTTAACTCAGTATCTAGTGAAGCGCAGAATTATAAAGGTGGGTTATCTTCTTCTTCCATACTAATCCATTAGTCACCAATAAGTTGAGGATAGAATGAATATTTGTTTTAAGTTACATATTTGGTTTATTTTGCAGCTGTACCAAGCTAGCAAATTATTTGATTAACATGTCAAAGTTTTGCCTCCAATACTTGCATGTAAACATAACTTCAATTCTTATCTGAAGTGGTAAAATAATAATTGTATCTACTTTTTGAATCAAGTACATTATGGTAAAAATCTTATGTTAGTCATAAGACTGTTAGAATTGATTATATGATTTAATTTTTAATATTTTCAGATAAAAGCAACACATGCTACGCAAATCCGTCTTTTCCATGTCCATTTTGTCCTCGAGTGTACAATAGTTGGGGGTATAGAAGGAGGCATGTCAAATCCAGACATGTAACAAACAGGTAATTTGTTTTATTTTGGTTGAATGTCCTTCTATGAAAATGTATGTACATACCTATGTTCTAACATGTGTTCGACTTCCTATACCATTCATCCATAAGATGCAATTCACAAACATGCTGCATTTCTTAGATGGAATTCATTTAGATGGAAGAAAATGGCATGTGTTTTCATACTATTTTATGAAATTGTGGTATTTAATGATTTGTTGTGCTCAATTCTCAATAATCTTCTGTATCCCATTGAAATAGAGTTGATGCTTGAAGTATTGCACTCTTTTGTTTCGTACTATTGCATATACTATTTGCACTGGTGGATTAAGATGAACGCACACTTATTGGAGCCGAACACCTCGAACGAAAAGAATATTAGAATTCTTTATATGAAATCTCATCCAGATTCGGACGATTCGACACGGGCAAGGGTGCGTGCTTTCATAAGATTTCATATAAAGAATTCTAATATTCGTTTCGTTCGGCTCGAATAAGTGTGCGTTCACCTTTATCCACCAGTGGAAATAGTATGTGCAATAGTAAGAAACAAAAGAGTGCTATACTTCAAGCATCAACTCTATTTCAATGGGATAAGTGTGCGTTCACCTTATATGCTCGGTCTTCCAATCAGGGGCTCTACCGCGTATTTTTGGTGGTAATCGTAACGAACACCATGAACTATTTCAACCAAAGACGCGCACGCGTTACGACGCGACGATGACCACTCGTGGGCCCTGATTGGATGAACTTCATTAATGGTGTTCGTTACGATTACCACCAAAGTTACGCGGTAGAGCCCCTGACTGTAAACTGACCCTCATAGATATATAAATCCAGCTACTTGTATCCTACTTCCAGATTATCGTGCAAATGGTGTGTCTCCGTTCTCCCTTCAACGGGAGCATGGTACTCGCACGCGACTCGAGCTCACGGTGTTCCGCACGAGGAAGCTAGGAACTCCCTCGTAGTGATGGTGGAAGCCCACGCAGTACTTACCCTCAATGAACCGAGTGTCACTCAGTTACTCGGCCAAGTCGGCATGTCTGATACCAACGGTACCAGTATAAGTGAGAAGATCAATTAGGGTATGTTTTCTTTTTATTATGTGTGGCTGAGAAAATGTGTGTTATGAATTTCAAGTGGAAATGTATTGAACGTGAAAATCTAAAACTATGTGGGATCTTTTACTCAGACGTGTCAAAAAGCAAGAGAATTGTATCGTCTTACTGGACTAACGCAAGCCCATTTAATAAAAAAAATGAATAAATAATTTTGAATGTTGATTGCCTGCCACCACAAACTCACTCGGTGGCGTTGTAGGGCAGTTTTAAGTTTCAATAACGCTATAGCCTTTGTTTAGGCTGCATCTCTCTGAACGAAGCTTCTTACATATTGTGTCGAAAGCTGTCTGTCATACAGAAAGTTAAATTGTTTTTTTTTTATAGTTTCGTCATTGATTCAACATAATCTTAAAATACTATATTTTTGAGATACTTAACCGACTCGTATTGCCTTGTGTTTATAAACTACTGACTGTATTGAGCCTATATGCCTTTTAATAGCATAAGGACATTCATTTATTAATTTAACGTTATTTTTTTCGGTATACTGTATTTCAGTCCGGGTAAATACATTCACTTTCGTCTATAATTAATAGCACAGTGAGATAATTTCTGGTCTAGTGTTTAATATAAAATTAAATAATAAGTATAATACACATGTATGACCAATATATTTTTAAACGTAGCATAATGTCTAGTACCTAACCGTGCGGCCAGTTTCTGCGCTACTTGTCAGTTACAAGGTCAGTAAAAACACTTGTTTTATTTTTGCACTTAATTTTAATGATTTACGTTACTTAGTTTATTTTATTTAATACAGTTTGTTGTCTTGAAACCGGAAAATCTTTGTGTAAATCAGTTTATTTCTGTATCCCACTTCTACTCGTTTTTAATCCTGTCTGGATTTATTATGAGCTTTTATGACACTTGTTCTGCCTACTTGTCAATATTTATTACTATTTACCACAAACAAACACACTAGCCCCCTTATTAATAAATAATGTGTAAGTCTGTCTTATAATACCCAGGTATTAAGATAGCCTCATCTCTTTTTGTTTATATGACATTAGAAAGGGACGGATATATTTTAATCCTAGGTAATTACTATACTTGACTTAAACCTTATTTATTAATAAGGGGGTATGTGTCCCATACCCCGTCTTGTGGTATGGGACACTTTTGTGACTATTCCTGCTTTATATTTCTGGTCTTGAGATGACAAAATTTTAGATATGTAGTATTCAATATTTAATTTTGTTTATAAATTATTTGTACATATTTTGCAACGTGTGATGATCTCATATGAATGGAAGTCAGTTTTGGTCATGTTTGTTTTGTGTGTATAAGTCGATTATCTTAAAATAATATTAAAAGGTCATAGAACCTAAGATTCCGATGTCTTCAATGCTTTTGGAGAGTATACTTTATAGGTCCTAGAAATATGAATCAGATCTGATGAGTAGTTTATGGGTCTGCCGCACAGTTTGCCGATAGGTTCCTGATAACTGATCCGGGAGATATTTTTACAGGTTGCCAACAATCTGGGACTGATCGGCAACCTATGAGACAGGCTCTAATCGTTGTAAAGCTCTCAGGACTACCCAATTTCTTTGTAATGTCAAAGAATTTGCTTTCATCAACGATTTTAATGTTTGCATGTGAATGTGTTGTTCAATATCAAAACAAATTTTGAAATGTTGACTGAATTAATAGAAATAAGGATTTAAGATTAGATTTAAAATTAATAAATTCTTATATTTTTATATAACTTATATAAAATTTGCTTTTGGAAATTAATGATATATATTTAGGTAAGTCAATTACTGAAATAATCAGCAATAAATTTAAATTGTGATTTTGAGAAGATTTTATTAAGTATTTGCAAATTAATATTCGGTCAGTATTTACGCGAGGCCTAAATTATGATATTAAAAATAGATGTTTATGTGAAAAATCAGATTGAAGTATACGTGATGCGAATGAAAAAATGTATATTTTTTGGAACTTTATTGTACTAATGTATTTTGTATCTTTCCCCAGTAATATAACAAAATAATTTAAGGCAGTTACAAATTTGTGATTATATATAAAATAAATGGTATTATAATAGGTAATGCTCAAGTGCTCACATATTAAAATAAATAGTGATGTATAACAATAACAACTATTATTATGGGACATATCAAATTGTAGGTACAAATGGTACAAGAGCTTCAACAAAATACTTATACAAATTATAAAATATTAAATGTATTTAGATGTTGGTATTTTACCTGCGTATCTCTATTATTGCATTATTTTAAAATTATGTAAGTTCTCGAAGAAATTAGTTAACTCAAAACTGCGCCTTGAAACATTGCAAATGGCTACTGGCCCAATAAATTCTTAATTCAGTTGTAAGCTACTCAAGAAACCAGTGTGCAGTACCAACTACACATATATTTAAAATAAAACGTGGAACATTTATCACTCATGGCCAATCAGATCCGAAACTAACCAGAACCTCTAAAAATATTACCCTCCTTCCGAGTCAGTCGGGGATAAAAGATCTTCCTTTTAATATTTATGTTATTATTTTCTGAACTATTTACTCATATCTGAATCAGGTGAATCCAATTTGGTTTTCGATTATAATTAGACAGTTAATTCGAGTAGCGCCATTTGGTTTCCAATTTTGGCGCAATTTTGAGTTAACCATGTAAAAACATTGCCATTAATGCATTCAATCGAGGCTTTGGAAAAGTGTTGATATTCCATAAATATCTACCTATTTATCTAAGTCTTACCGCCGTAGATTTTGCAGATTTTGACAACCTTACTCAAACATAAAAAAAAAGATAGTAAACTATTTATTAATCCATTTAATTTCCCCGTTTTCACGGCAAAATTTCTAGAATGCATCAAAATGGCATTTATCCAGTTTAGGCCCTGGTAGGGCACTTATGAACGTTAGGAATCACTTTGGCATTTATGTATTTATTACTTAATGGACCACACTTTTCAAAGTATTTATATAGACATTATTCGATCACTCTCTTTAGTCGTAAAGTAATTTTAATAAGTTACCAAAGCAATTTTGATTAAGATACGTAAATTAAGTGGATTTAAAAATTAAATTGATATACATATTTTTCTACGATGCGACGTGATAAATCCCTAAGATGTATATTTTTAAGTATGTTAGTTCACAAAATACGACAGCGTTACGATAAAGATTCTGTGGAAGGTTTAAGCCGCAGGCTAGAGAGAGGATGCGTGGCACACTTCGATGGGTGTCACACCCACTCTATTTGTCTTGCAGCATTTTGCTAGGTAACCAATTCAATTTAGAATGCGCCTGCATTCGAGGCAATGAAGTATCGGGATAATTCAATAAAAAAAATACTCCATGACATTCTCCACTTTGTTTGATGTTATGTAGCAATGGGAACTCCATAGCGGTAAATAACGTGTCGTTTTCGTATCGTGTGAATACATTTTATAGTGTGTAAATTTAATAATTCGCCATAATTCGCTTTAAAATTCACTTTGTATCCAATATACTTAACTCTATTGAGAAAATATAAATTATATTTTACTTACTTCTATCATAACAATAAAATTCTTATGACTTAACATAAAACTTATGGCTTTAAAAAACTTAATTGTCAAAAATAATATTAATAGTGTTACGCCATAATAAGAAAGATAATGGCCCTGATTCTGTTGTTTACAACTAAACTAATTTTAATCTCACTAAGTCTCTTTCTAACAGAGAACATAAGAAAAGGATGTAAGAAATTTAGTCCTGTCAAATTAGTCCAATGCTTGTTTTCAATATGAATTTAGTCGCCATCTATCGCGGTTACGCCTAAATACACGCAAAATAAGTTGGCAAAGATTAATTTGACAGCTTTAAATATGTTCTATCCTTTTTCAATAATGTTTGTAAGAAAGAGATGAGATGTGACTAAAATTAGTTTAGTGCGATTTACAACAGAATCGGCACCAGTGTATGCGGACTTCCAATGCAATGGAGATTAAATATATTTTTTACACAATAATGTCGGTTTTTATTTTACAAGTCCGTTACCGTCCCTTCTACTGTGATGCCAGGCGCTAATATTACCTTTTCACATTCAAGGTTTTCGATGACTGGGCATATTAACTCGGGCTTAGAGTCTCTTTTCTTTAATGAAGCTATGATGAGGTCTCTTGAGTCTTTTCGTATGAGTTCCTTGCTTGCTGATCGTGGCGGTGTCGGCGTTCGATAGACTTCAGTTGGATATGGGCTTTGAGATATTGGAATTCGTCGTGACATTGGGGGGCTTGGCGGTGCTGGAGCCGGTGTTTCAGGAGCTGGCGGGAGAGGAGCTGGTGTTTCTGGAGCTGGCGGTGGGGTGAATGCAACTGGCAGGGGACTGTATGCAACTGGTGGTGGAGGTGCTGGAGTTGCTTTCCTTGGCGTTGCTGCTCGTTTGCTTTCCACCTTTACAATGTCTATTTCATCTGATCTCTTCATTGAAGCTCTGTTCTTCGGTGTCTTTTTCAGCATTGCTTGGAAATTGAATGGAGGATCATCTTCGTTCATGTCATTCGTCGACTTGGCCATGGATTGCAGTTCTCTGATTGGATCTGGCCCTGGTGTTCCATCGATGCCGTAAAGACTCCTGGTGTAGCTGGCCTTACGAAGTTTCGGAGCAGTGTCTTCGAGGATGTCTGTATCGTCACGTGCTCCGACCCAGGGTTCAGGTGGTTGGTAGTAACTTTGAGGCGTGTGACCATGTTTTTTTTTGTAAACGGCTGGTCTACTACTAGGAGGTTGTATCTCGATAACTTCGGGTTCAGGAGGTTTTTCTGGCTCATCAGGTGGTAAGGTTGGAACTGGTTGTGTGGGATCTCTGCAGTATAGCACTGTTATGGGAGTTTGTGTGCTCGTGGATGTCGTTTCGTTTTGTGCTGGACTAAATCTTCGTTTTAAAGGTTCATCCCATTGCTCGTTGTCGGAATCATATTGACTGGCAAATGTGTCACTGTAAGAAGAAAATATAAGAACTGTATAAGAAAATATTCTTTACTGTTCAAATTGTATTAAAATAAAATGTTAGTAGATGTTTACTATTAAGTATTAGTATAGTATCGGCCATCGTGGATATTCGACATAATTCCGACCATTGGTAGAATAAATCAAGACAACTTACGTGCTCTTAGCGGATGGATCACACATATACGATGTATCATAATATTGCAGCTGATCGATCCTAAAGGGCAGTTTCCACACTGATGGCGGTCCTGAACCGAGGAAGTCTGCTTCTTTAGAGTGAGGGTCCACTCTGTCTAGTAACACTGATGTGCTTGTGTTCAGTAAAGCTTCTAACACTGCTTGATTGTAGATGTGAACCTAGAATATTTCCATAGGTAATGTTTAAGAATCTACATTTTAAGATTTACATTATAATAATGTTGTTCGATTGCTATTTTTTTTAGGTAATCTATCCGCTGGGATAATAATGCCTATGTTTACATGCTTACCTGCTGCGAAAAATGCACTAAGTCCTGATAACGAACTGCTCTGTATTGCAGAAGAACTTGGAATATGGATCGGCTCTTCCATTTCATTGCAAACCTTTTGAGGAATAACGCTGTCTCTTCGTCAATTTGACCTGTGGACTTGATAAGAGGTCCGTATGCTTTTCGGACTATGTATCCTCGGTATGCTGAAATAGGTTAAAAAGTTGAGATATTTACAACCCCACGATTTGAATATTACTAAAATGAATCATACCTTTCTGTATTAACAATGCCGCTTCATCTTCTGTAACCAACAATGATTGTTGTTTCTTTAGTTCTTTTACTGAAAATAAGTTTATAAGTATATACGTTAAGCATTTGTATCAAGGATTAAATTCAATAATATCGTAATGTCATGCTATTATTACTCACGGTGCAAATTTTTTGCTTTGCTTTTTATAGCTTTTCTCCTCGCTAAGTATGCTCGCATCATGCATTGTACTTTAATTATTTTCTTCACTTGTGTTTCGTATAACCTGATCAATTCATAATTTTAGTTGTGCTAGTGGATTTGGTTTCAACGTTCTTTATAAATATAACCTACCTGGATAGGAATTCTTCATTGTAATATTTCAGGAAAACCTTTGTTTTGCCTAACATCCAACCCTCCATCTTTAACCTGATCATCAATAATCTACAGTTCTCTTTTGTAACTTCAACATTTTCGTCAAAATCGAAAGCCAAGAAACGATACCTGTAAAAATATACTTAATTACTGCCCTTGTTATCAATTCGTGTCGCGAAGAAACTGTTATGCGCACCTTCGAATAAACTCGGCAAATGGAATTCGACAGGAATAGCCATTTTGTCTAGCTTTAGCTGTGTCCAAAATCGCCAGAGCTCTTAGTTGCTGCTTCACTACTTCTGTTTGGAATCCTCTAGGGTTGTCATTTAGATTTGCCCTTATGCATCTTACGTAATGAGTTCCACCACTGCCAGGTCCTACAGATAGCTGCTTAAGGATTTCTAAACTAGTAGCCCTGTAGGTTGCCGCAGCAGTCCTCATTCTGTGCACTTGTGAGAATTGACCTTTGGAAACAGTGTTGTATTTCTAGAAAAATATATCTTATATTGTAAACTTTAGGTAAGAATTTAGAGAATATCTATATTTTATGATGTTTTGGTCTCATACTTACTCTTGCTTTAAGATTATCTATCTCTTTTTCAGATTTAGATTTAATCACTGTTACCTTAGGCTGACTCGGAGTTACAGTCAAATTGCCAGTTTTAGTTAATTTATTCCTGAACAACTGTTGTACTGTGATATTTGTTGAGGCTCTCATAGTTTCTATCATTTCGGGTGGAAGGAAGTCTTTGTTTTTGTCAGCCATTTCTCTTGCATCATAATTTACTTTTCCAGTGAAATGAGCAACACTAAATTCATGGCTTCCAGATAATTTTATATAAGGTCCTTTACATCTTGTTTTAATAGTACCTGCAAATAAATATTTTTTATTCGATTTGTTTTAAATATATAATTTATGAAAATATATTGTAGTTAAACATACTCATTATAAATTCTTGTCCGCTGCCAGTACGACTTGCTTCGTCTAAGATGTAAAAAAGTCCTAGTGGTTTTCCCATTAGTTGATCTACAGAATTCTTGTTATCATAGAAATGTAGAGAAACTACTGGAATGTTCTCATCTGCAGTCTCCTGCATTTCCCAAGCGAATATCCGCTGATTATAAAGAAACTGTATTTGTTCATTTGTCGTATTTACAATAAGTTGTTCCAAGCGGTTTCTGTGGAAGCACTCGAAACCGAACATGTCCATTAAGCTAACTGAATATTTGTCTCCACTGCAAAAAGTAAGTTATAAAACTAGACACCTATTGTTAACAATCAGTCATATATTTCTTGTAAAATATAAAATGTAATACTGTAGGTATACTTACAATACGGATCTCATGAAAGACAGTTTTGAATTTATTAAATTAATCATCCAATCAATTAATCTCTTATACAATGCACTAGCTAATGTATCCCTTGCATCCCTGGCCTCATCCGTAGAATGTTTTCTTTTTACAGCAGTTCCACTTTCTATTAAGCAGTAGTTTAATAACGCCCAAAGAAATTTAGCTTCTTCCAGAGATAACAATTTTGCTACTTTCTTAGCTTCTTCAGGATTCTCGATTTCCGCCGACCCATGTACACTCTCTTTGAATCTCACATTGCCAAGAACGAGAATAGAAGCAAGTATTGTTTCGAAAAATGTGATGTCCTCTTCCTCCCAATCAACAATTTTTAGATTTTCGATAAAGTCTTTGTAATTCTGCAAATTGTTTTCAGAATTTTCTCTAACACCCTTCACTTCTTTTTGAGGCTCATCTTGTATTCTCAAGTATCTATGTTTTCTATTTTTCTCTAAACATAGCTCTTCTAAGCGATTCCCTGCTTCCATTGCATCGTAAAAGTAGTAAAGGAGATTGAAATTCGCATGAGTCCTGAAACCAGCATTTCAAATTAATTTTAGTATATATGTCGGAGATAGTTATAAACTTTTCATAATTCATCATATTAGTGCCAGCCTTTGTTTTCCCAAATGGAGTACAGCATGGGGTTCTTCAAAAGGGTGTGAAGAGATTTCTGCAGGGTCGGCAACGCGCGAGTGATACCCCTGGTGTTGCAAGCGTCCATAGGCTATGGTAACCACTTACCATCAGGCGGGCCGTATGCCTGTTTGTTACCTAAGTAGTGTAAAAAATAAAATATTAATATATGCGGAATTCACTCTGAACTCAGATTTTTATGGTTAACTTATTCCTTAATGGAATGCGTTTCAGATTTGCCATTTTGTTGTGATCGTTGTCAGAAATCAATATTTTATTATCTCGTTATGCTTTGCTACGTCTTTATTATTGTTTTCGATTAGTTATGATTCATGTTGGACTGTTCATTTATTCGTAATATTAACGAGGTTTTCAAATGTCTCAAATGTTAAAGCGAGTAAACCGTTGGCGCTTGAACGTCATTGGATGTAGTTTTGTGAAGCTAAAGGGTAGGGATCGCTTTTTAAAGAGGTCCTATCGAGCGCCTTTTTTTTTTTTTTTTTTTTTTTTCGTGGGGAAATCCTCATAGGATACCCGACCGCCTCGGGGGTAGCGGCCAGGTTATGCCGGACTTGTACCGGCTAAAACCCCACGGTGGTCCTATCGAGCGCCTAGTATGGCAGTCTTGCACTCGGCTTGACTCAGAGCTCTCGCTCCCAACATAACTGTTGGTTCACTCAATTAGGATACAGAGTACCTGCGGTAAAGAATGGTTATTCTGTACAGTAACCTTGTACCCAGTACTTGGATTGATCTGGTTACTGTCAGTTGGCGTGTTGTCGCTATTGGTACTCTTTCTACGTTATTTTGTGCCTTAAGATAGTAAAATTGAGTTGGTTTCAATCCCTAAACGTGGCTATCCGCAATCCTGACATTTCTCTTCAAATAGCCCACGATCCTACAGATAAATATGACAGATATTTTACAAATTTATAACCTGTTGCAATACATACATGTCAGTAGATGACACTCGCCACTTCTCTAACTGATAGAGCCAGAATATAGCTCCACTTAATTTACCAGAACTGCCGTATGTAACTTGAACCTGAAATATTCCCCTGGTAGAATGGGCGTTAATAGGTGTTGCAGAGCTGATAGCTGCATGAATAACTCTTGTAGCCTTTTGTATCCTTTCAGCAGTATTATTTTTCATGGCTCCTAAGAAAGTTAAGTGAGAGAGTGCATGCAACATATTAGTTGTTTTTCCAGCTTTACTTTCTCCAGAGAACACAACGTGTTGAGGTTCATTGTGATGAAGTGCGTCTTGAAAAGCGCTGTCAGCTACCGCAAATATGTGGGGTTCATTGTCTGATCTTGATTTGCACCCATATTTATTGTGGTACTGAAATAAAGCAAATTTTCATGAAGTATCTCAAGTATTTGATGATTCGTATTTTTATATCAATTATGATTATACGTACATTTTCATTATAGATGTCATCGGTAGTATTCGGATTAAGAATCAATATTATGTCTCCCACAAACGATGTAAAGGATCCTCTAGCAAACTTAGTTTGCAGCTCGGAGATCAGAGTATCTTCTGTCAAAACTTCTAGAGCGGCAAGATCTTCGACTAGCATCGATTCTGGTTCAAGAACTCCCTGAGTCGTCAAATGACCTTTCCTGATAATCCTTTCTGGAGTTTTACTCGGTGCATCTTTCTCTTTCAATTCGGCTGCTAGCATTTTCAACTCTGTAGAAAGCTAAAATTATTAATAAGCATTTAGTTTAAATAAATAAACTGTTGAAGAGTGATGTCTACTTTCGTATTAGATACTTACATGAAAATCGTTATCCGGAACAGACTGTATGAATGGATGCTCTACTAACTCCATTATATACGGTCGATGTTCAGGGTTCTTTTCGAGACATCTGAATGTAATTCATTATTTATAATTGGATATTTTAAACAAGTTGACTTAACTTACAAAATATATCGCATTACTTACTCCGTTATAAAATCACTAATAGAATTAGACCACATTGCAGGTTTCGACAAACCAGGTGGGGGATTCCTTACTATTTGAAACAGTGCTCTGGTCGGATGCATGTCTTGAAAAGGTGCTTTACTATCAACCATTTCAATAGTCGTTATACCCAAAGCCCATACATCGGCTCTATTCCCATAACCATCTTCTCCACATGTCACTACTTCTGGTGCCATCCAACTTGGCGATCCAATATTCGTTTTACTTTTATCAAACGTGCTGTCCAACTTGCACGATAGACCAAAATCTGATAGCTTTACCTCCCCATCTTTAGTAATCAGTATGTTGCTGCATCTTATATTGCGGTGCATCACTTTGTTTTCATGCAAGTAAACGAGACCCTAGAAATACACATGACTGAGTGAATTGATCGGACCAATCGGCTGATTCAACACGGCGCTTGACAGCGAGTGATGGAGCGACCGCCCGCCCCTAATGGCCCGTCCTGCCGTTACGTCTGATTGTTAAGACGGCCTGGCGATACCAACGTCAGTGTCAGTCAGTTGCCCACGCCCCTGAGATTCATTGGGGTCTATTTGCATACGTATCGGGCCCCAGTGCTGTCACTGGCGGCCTGTCCTCGCTCTCCGCTGTCTGATATATCAGTGTGTTTAATGCGTTCATTACGATCGTTTAGTGGTTAGGGCTGAGGTAATTGCATATCGATTATTTTTATTGGCGGAAATCAACCGCGTAGTTCAAAATATAATTAGGTATCTAGTAGATAGTTCTCATACCTACTAGATAGATACCTAGTAAGAATAATATTTTCAGAATAACTATGTACAGTCGCGGAATAAAAAGGTTCGTCACCTTAGAGTTGGTTTGCGCTTGCACCAGATTGCAAGAATCAATTTTATTATATACTAGCGGCCCGGTACATGCTTCGCTACGTATAAAGTGAAATAATAAAAATGTGATAAATGAAGAACCGCTCGACCGATTTTGTGCAAACTTCACATAAACCATCTACTAAATAGTCCGAACAAAGCCTAAACATTTGGTTTGGATAGGTGAGCCCGTTCTTGAGTTATAAAATTACAACGAAAAGTGGCATTGATTTTTATATATATAGATGTACCAACATATTACCAGTGAGGTTCCTAACAGGAAGAAACAGTGTTGCTAACATTTACTTAAATGTGACGTTTGCCATCGAATAAGGACGGATAACGGACAGTTAAATCATTATTTTCTCTAATTCAGTGTATTCTGTCTATTCAGTTTCAAAAGGTAATATGTGCTCGTCGTGATACGTTTAATGAATCGTTCGGAAGAGATAAATTACGCGATTAAATGGTGAAATTATTGATCCTTACCGTTTCTTACATAAGTGATGATATCGACAAAGATTACATCACAAGTCAGGCTTCGATCGTACCTTACGAGATGCAACATCGATAGATATGCGAGGAAGATCTGCCGTACGACGTGGACGGAGCACCGGTATTGTGAACCAAGTGGCTTGCATAAAGATAATACGCATTTAACCCTTTCTGAAGCCTTTCGAGCTTAAACAACCAGCATTGCATTTATTGATTTCGACTTTATTTTTATGGCAGGAAGGAAGAATGTCAGTTGGTAGATGGAAGTTAGGGAGATCATTGGCTACTGCGTCATAGGTCCGTATATCTTATGTGCGCGAGCATTATTTACGATAATTGAGCGATGCGCCGCGATGGGGGGCCATCATGGTGTTGTCGGGCGCGCTCCGACATTCGCATCGACAAGTTCGACTGTTCCGTCGCGAATCACATCAAATAAAGCGGCGTGCATTTTAAGTAATGGCCCTAGATTGTATTTCAACGTACGTGGACATTCGCCGGGCAATATATTATTCGACGTCACGTGAGCAGCAGAAATCGCTGGGACACAGATCCGAGAACAATTGAGTTTGCATTCAAAGTACCCACCAATTGATTCAGCCGTTGAAAGGTGGACTGGCAGGCCCTTTGTTTTATAAACAGCCATCCAGACTCGAATGTGACGAGAGACATGTTTATAGTCAGTCGAATATGGGCTTACCTTGATCGTATATTTGAGGATGTAGGCGATGTGTTCCTCAGACATTTTTCTGTCTATCGCGTTTAGTTTTCTGACAATGTCGATGACAGAACCAAATTCACACAACTGAAAATAGAAGAGTTACTTATATCAAAACCAAATAAAGCTACTTAAGTTCCAGATCTAAGGTAGGTGCATATTCTTTCACCAGTACCATATTTTCCATAATAGGTAAAACATATTTTAATTTAAATAATAGGTCACATACCTCAATAATAAACCAAATCTTCTTCGCACCTTCTAAATTTTCACAGAATACACCATAAAAGTCAATCAAATTGGGGTGCATCGTGAAATCCCTGAGTATCTTGTACTCCTCTTGAATATGGACCTCATATTCATCCGTATACGTTTGAACTTTGATTGCCACCGCCTTACCAGCGGCCTGTGAGTCTGACGCCTTAAAAACTTCTCCAAAGATGCCTGAACCGAGTTTGGTGCCAAGCTTGTATCGCTCCGAGGGGCTTGGCAAGGACGACACATTCAAACTGTCCTTCATGTTGGCTGAGGAACATATAATTGACAGAACAATCCTGTTGGAAAAAGTTACAGCCCTTTATTATTATTGCTGATTAATGTTGTCTTGCGTTGCATAAGTAGTTTCTATTTGTTTTTAATGAGAATCCTCGGAGTGCTATTGAATTTCGGTGTGGAAATTCCAAGATATGGACACAGAAACAAAACAAGAATAGGATACTGATTGACACCTCGTAGTAACATCGATTGATGACCGCTTTATGGGTCGATCGATAAAGTACAAAATTGGTAAGATTTTGTTAAAAACATACAAAAGAACCTTGGGACATTTTACTCCCTATAAATAATTATATTAGTAATCCTTAAACTCACAGATATGAGAGAACATTCAAAGCAGGTCAAAAAACAATTACCTATTTGACCATTTCAAAATCGGTTCAACAGAAAAATATACGGGCAACAAGTTTAAGTGTGCCATCACTAAACACTACTACATCCACTAAACACACCATAATAATGAACAACTAATTATTGTTTTGTTAATTCAACTTACCACTTTAGCCAGCTCTCGTTCCTATCCAACGACTTCGACCAACGCCTCGAGGGCGAGTGCCAACTGCCTCTCAGAGCCCTAACAAGTGCCGGCCAGTCGGGGCTTCGAAGAATTAAGAGCATACGACTAATCTGCAGTAATACTATTAGGTAATGCCCGACGACCTTCTCGAATGCCTTGGATACAGACTTAATTGAGGCCACAAGAGGGATTAATTAAGACAGTAGGTATACATTACATAATGTTACTTAAGTTAAGCTACCCACGTCTTATCTAGGCTTAGTTGGGATCTTCGTAGTATGAAATTCGTAGTATTTTGTTTTAATTGGCCGTCGATGTACTATTAATTTATTTACTTAAAATATATTTTGTTTATCGGTATTAGTATTTTAATTTAGGTAGGAACTGGCTGTTCCCCGGGGTTTCACCCACGTTTCACAGTTAAAAAGTATACTTTATTTATCTCCGTACTCCAATGTACTCCTCTGCAAAATTTTATCATAATCGGCTCGACCATGAAAACGTACCAAACTGATAGACACATTATAGAGCATACGGTTCGCCTGGTGGTAAGCGGTCACCGTAACGTATTGAAGCTTGCAACATTTACGGATGGTTACTTAGCTGACTAACGCTATTTGGTAGATAAATAAGCTTTCAAACGAAAATCTAACTTTTGTCAATAAAATGTAAACGTCAAATTTGATTGGCAGCAGTAGGATTCGTAATCCTAAATTTTGACAGCCAGAATTATCATTCAACACTGAAAACCGTAACGAAACGTATTTAGCAAGATTTTTCAATGAATTTGTAGCGCTATACCTTTTCAAAATAAGTGATCTGTCATAGAATTTACTAAAATACATCAGTCACGCCATGTCTTTAATCAAGCGTACGTATCCCCGGAAACTTCTAATTGTTGGTTACAATAGAGACACTCCACGCATACCTCTTGTGATATGGATACAGTAAATGTGTCAAAAAAAATCTAAACTGACGTCTCAATCTTGGAGCATATCCCTATTCTTCAATGAAGTTGTTACAACAAGTAACAATGGAGTTTTTATAGCCGTAGGTATCGTTCGGATTTTGAGATAAGTATTTGATAAAATTTTTCTTGAATTGCCGTGTGTTTGAAACTTATACTAGCTACCCAGTCTATGTACGTAATAAAAAAATCATAAATTATACATCAGTTTGTTCCCTTTCAAGCTTGTGTGCTTAATAAGTACTTTCAGCAATAAAACTTCCTTTTGTCTCTATAATATTTCTCTGGAAGGTAAGGCAATACACTGCATTGCCCAGCAATGCAATTGCACAGCAATTAAATCAAAAATAAAAACATACCATAGGTACTGCTGCCAGTAACTTAAAATTTTGATGTGACTTTAACTTATGTAGTAACCATTACTAACATCGCTCCTCATAGGGTCGGTCGAAGGTCGCAAGCCCAAAATACTTAACGCAAGTTTGTCTTGTCAAAGTTAAAGCAAACATCGAGTGATAAGAAAAAAACAATGAAGATACCTAGGTAATTTTACAATCTGCGTCTTAATCCATATGTAAGTAAATATTATAATAACTTCAAAGGATACAAACCTTCGACTCAAATATTGTTCCATCAGGCTTGAGAATCATCACAACTTCAAAATCCTTTCCACTTATCACAATTTTTTTACAAAGTCAGTAAAGGTAGGATCATATAACAACTCCGCGTCAACGCTTACAATGGGACATGGAGCCTCTTGAGTCGAGAGGCAAAGGGGTCAAATTAGCCGGAAATAACGAGATAATTGCGACGTAGCTCATTCAGATGTCGCTTCTGTTCAAGTGCCCACTTGGGATGGAATATCTTCGAGATATTGTTAACTGATTGATCTGTTATAAAGATGTTTTTGATATACCAAATAACCCACACACCTTATCATACGTGTGACTTTAACGTTGACTTAAACTGGGTTTTACTAGACTTGGCTTAAACCATCTCATGTAGGTAATAAGACATAGTTTTGAAAGTGGCAAAATATAATATATACATACAAAATCTCACACATTCATAAACACACCCCCTCACACCTTCATACTCACTGACATACACACCCCTACACGTACACACCTCCACCCACACAGGCAAACTGTAATTGTTATTATTTTATGTTTCCTATAAATACTCTGCTCATCGGGCACATACTGGTATCTTTCTTACTTTTTTACGGTAATATATTGTTAATCCTTAATTGGCTGTAAGTTATATTTAATTAGATAATATATTAGTTTTTAAGAGCTGTGGATTATGTAACAAATAAATAAATAAGTTTTATGTATTTTATAATTACTTTTATAAATAAAATTAGTTAGTAAAACCGTGTATACAAATAATAATAATCAATTCATTGGTTCACTATTTTATTCATCGTAAAAATAAAACTGTCGGTACAAAGATCTTAAATCTTACAATAAATAGTAAAGATAAGATAAAAATATCACGACCCTGGATTAATGGAATAATTAAATTAATAAGAAGAGATAGAGATATATGTACATATCGTACACAATAGAAATGGAATGCAATTACCTAATTTAACTAAGCAATAGGTACGTAAAATATGTTACTACTTACATTATTTGTCTATTATTAATACTGATTTTTATTAACAAACATTCTATATCTAACCAACTCCCCGTTTCTTCGCAATTTTATATTTTACAATAACATTCTTCTGTTTGTCTTGTCTTTAGTATTTAATTCATATTCGGAATGTATACATACTTAAAATTAACCCAATATAAAAATGTATATCAACATAATTATCATACATGTCATAAAGTTAAATAATATTCTTTAATAGGTACCCAGTCTTAAAGAAAATATCTGTGGCATTCAATACATTCGATACCCTTCTTTGGAATGTAATTTTTTTTTGGAGTAGGTCTTAAGAATTACACTGGAAAATGGACTTTATACGTTCATGGAGAAATATAATTAACTTTTATTACTTATTCCGATATAAATATTGTTTATTCAAAGGATATTATGTTCCATGACACTAAAATAAGCTTCCTATGCCCTGACCTCATCGGGAGACAGGTCGCTTGAAAGACAAAAGATAGGTATCAATATTACAGTTCCATTATGATTACTTACAAATGGCCACCCACTTATCATCGCGGCATCTTTGACAGTCCACCCGACAGCACCAGTGGAAGGTGCAGTTGCAGGGTTTGATGCTGGACCGCCTGATGAGCGCATGGCCTCGTCCGCAGCAGAGCAGGTCGCAGGAGCCGGCGCGAGACGTGCGCCCGATGCGGCACACGCGCCCCGACGTGCCAGCGGAGTCTGTCCTGGGATCCGCCTCACAGAAGCTTGGTGACCTTGTTAATTTATTGGAGAATTGTGTATCCATTTTTGAGCTTATTTTAAGATTCCGAAGTGTCATTTTGTGTCTCTTATGTGTATTTAATACCTCACAAGTTTTTTTTTTACTATTTGTAGGCATGTATTTGACCACAATCTCACCAAAGTCAGTGATGATGTGGCCGAAGGTGGTAAGCCAACAAAGTCTAGAAGGAACTGGCTCTCAAGTACAGCTGTTGGAACAAACTGATAAAAAGGTGCTTGGAGGCATATTTTCCACTTGAGACTGTAGCCATCTAGGTGAGTACTACAAACTACCCTACCACCATGCTATGGCTTCTTCACGATGTTTTCCTTCACGGACAGCTCAAGCTCACTGTAGGATTCGAACCCGGGGCCTTCACCTCGTATCCGACGTCACTAACACTGAGCTATAATCGCCTTAAACTTGTCACTAACCGAGGATAATCATGCATATCCTAAACTGTCGACAATATTGATTCCTTAGAGGAATTCCATCATTTTTTTCAAATTCCATGATCCAGATCATAACACCATTCTGATCTAGTTTAATACTTACTTTAATACACTTTAAAATGGTTGAGCTGTTTCCGAAAAATCGGTGAACATATATGTAAAAAACATACGCGTCGGTAAAAACTTATTTTCAATATTTTTTGCAAATATTTGTTAAGGAAAATAGCTTTAAATAATGTAAACTCACTTTTCAAAGAATAATAAACTGGTCTTCGGTGCTGGTCGAGCTCGACTTCGCCTCCTGCCTCTGGGGCGACCTCTTAACATCGAAAAACCATTGTTTAGTTCTTCCTGTGCCACCACTAATGCCTGAAACAGTACCTAATATTAATTACAATGATTCACTCGCTGTTTTACCTGTTCACTGAAAGCATATTATTCGCGCCGGCGCTCGCGCCGCTCGCTCGCTCGTTGAGCTCGTCATGTCTCTTCCAAGTCCAACCACAGTATTCGCGTTGCATTACATGTTCCATGTGTCTGGACACTCTTTAATACAAGACAAGATCCTACCTTCCGATACTGCCTTTTGATGGTGGAAGCCACAACTCTGAAGTCTGGCGTCGCTCTCCAACATGTCCGAAGCTGACAGCTCCCTGACAGTCCATGACATTTGCATCGTACTTCCATGTGAGATGATAGTATCTGAAAAGAAACCAGATGAATTTACAACCCATGTTTATTCTGTGAATTTCCGTTGCAAAAAAATCTGTCAAGGGAGAAAGAGAAAAATAATCCCTAAAGTAAATTATTGATAATAACTTAATGGACCACACAAGACCGCTGGTGCTGTTGGCAGAAACAGCACTCGTGCGTAGTGCCACATAACAGGTGAGGTGATGCAATTCAGTAAATGCAAGAACGCAAATGGCTCGCCTTTAAAATGGCCAGATCCAGAATAAAAGCGAATTGCCTCTATACGTGACCGCATCTTTGGCGCAATTACGCGATGACGCCACCCACCGCAGCTAGCTCATAACATTTACATAATTAAACGCCTCAGTGCAATCACTCTGACGTCTTAATTTCGCCAGCGCCGCCGGCGGAACAATTTCCCAAATTGAGTCGGGGCAAAAATTCAAATAAATCGGAGACTCGGCCCGCCCCCGGTACCCGAGCGGGCCTTAATAACGTAGTATTAAGAGCGTTCGCGATAGAATTCGCCACCCAAGACGTTTGTAATACGTCGTAATGAAGCCGGAATATTAAAAATGGCCCCGAACCGCTTATTATGTTCTCACCTCGGCGGGCGGTTCGTGAAATACGGCGGGCTAATATGGGCCCTCGAGCGGCTGCGCCCGCGCCACTCCGTGCTCGGCCACTTTCAATAGTTCTTAATGGTGGCGCTATCTACCGGCACTTTGATTTTGGATTATTTCATCACAACTCAGTTTTTGTACGTGACAAATTCTACAACGGCTTTTTGTGACAATCACTTCTAACAGATGTGAAGTTTCTACTTCAGCTCGTTGCGGTAAATATTAATAAATTACGAGTAGGCACTTCATAAGCTGTTTATTTATTTCACAAACTTAATTGCCGTGATATAAAGAGCTGTCATCAATTCAAATAACATTAAAACATCCAGCTGAAGCTTAATTTATTTACTTAATAATGATGGATGTGTTAATAGCCGTCCTCTTAAGACCTCGGACCATAATAATATGATGTCATTAAGGCGCTGTTAAAGGTAGCTGGCAGCTGCCATAGAAATGTAAATGAAGAAGAATAGAAGTGGTATCACCCTTGCATTTATCGCGTGTCTCAACTAAACTGTGCTGGTAAAAGTAAGGGTACAGCTTATTTTATTTAGTAGTACATAGTTGATAAGAAATGGGTTTTATTTTGTACCTATATTTTACTGGATTGGCATTTTTACGATACTTTCGTGTCAGACAATCAGTAGAAGGTTGTTGTATAATATTTTTGTTCCTTGTTATCACTAGATGACACTGTTACTGACATGTTTATTTTCTAGATCGCGATGTTAAGATTCTCTTCCAATTTATGACCTTGTTTTAGTCGCATTTCAAATATATACCTTACCAACAGTAAAAAGTTTAGTTCTTTTATTTACATCAACCGAATTCAGACAAAGTACTTAGTGTCCAGTGGCAGAGTGTTGTTCATGGTCCTTCGTGTGCCGGAGGAATATCGGCAGGGCAGCATAGTACACGTGTGACGTGAGTGTGTCATATGTGTGTGCTATGGTGTATTTTTTGAGTTTCGGTGACTGCGGATGGTGGATTGCCATCAGAACGTGGTCAGGCAGGAGATCGCAGGGCGTCAACTAGGACGCAGATCTTCAGACGGTATCGGAGGCGGTACAGTCAGGAACAAATTTTGGAGGAGGGAGTCGACGTCATTGAAGATAAGTAGTGACGTCATTGAGGTGCAGTGATACTTGAGTTTGTGAGTACTTTTATCTGTATTTTGAAGATAGAAGAATTCATACGTCAACTGGAAAATTTGAATTAAGTAGATGTCATTTATTTGTTTGAAAGTTAGAACACAGAAAGTTTGGACATAGAATAATTTCAAAAAAAATTGAACTTAGAAATTTTTCGGATGTTTTAAAATTTTAAATTGATAGAGATTCTGTTGTTTCTTGAAATTTGTTCTAGGAATTGTTTTGATTGAAAATGGAGTCCATTTTAAATTATCAAATAGATTTACGTTTACGCATTTCTAATGCTTATAACAATTTCAAAAAGAGTCCAAAGGATCGTATCACTAAAGAACATTTAGAGAGTCGATTAGAAATGGTAGAGCAACTATGGAATGCATTCATAGCTGGTCATAAAGATTTATGTCGCAGTGCAACATCGAAAGATTTAAAACATACAGATTATTATAAGGATGATATCTATGATAGTACTGAGGAAACTTATATGGTCTATAAAACTGAATTAAAAACTGGGTTGTCAAAGTTTAGTCCTGTTAATTCGAATGTAAATGTAATGTCTAAAGTAAAATCTTCGCATATAAAACTGCCTAAAATTAATATTCCATACTTTTCGGGGAAGTATTTGGAATGGTCGACATTTCGGGATCTATTTCAATCATTAATTCATGGTAATGATCAATTAGATGATGTTGAAAAACTACATTATTTAAAAGGTTATTTGGTGGGAGAAGCCGAGCAATTAATTAGACACATTCCAATTACCAGTACAAACTACAGCCAATGTTGGCAATTGTTAGTAGAACGTTACGATAATAAAAAATATATTTGTCATTGTATTTTAAAAAGATTGTTTAGTCAAAGAAATCTGATAAATGAATCAGCTGTAGGTATTAAAGAATTGATAGACAATACCAACGATTGCCTAAGTTCGCTAAAGAATATTGGTATTGATGTGTCCACTTGGGACGTTATCATCATACATATCCTGACTTTGAAACTTGATCCGGAAACACAAAAGCAGTGGGAATTCCATATTTGTGCTTGTTCTTCTGAAAAAATTCCTACTTTTAAACAGTTGAAAGAGTTTTTGATCAACCGATATCGAGCATTGGAGTTTATAGGTACCAAATCAGTTTCCAGACCAAGAAATCAAGGTAATCAGTATAATGCTACAGCTAAAGCGACTACATCATTACATGCCAAAAATAATGTTCAGTGTCTTTTTTGTTCCAAGGAGCATAGTCTTTATGTTTGTAAAACGTTTGTTAAAGAATCAGTTGATAATCGACGTAATTTTGTACTAACTAATAATGTTTGTTTCAAATGTTTGGGTAACAATCACACGGCAAAATTTTGCCGAGCCAACATACGGTGTCGCATTTGTAAAAAGAAACACCACTCGCTTTTGCACCCTAAGGGTAAGGTATCCTCTGACACTATCGAAGGTGAAAATGAAAAATCCCCATCAGATAATTTTGCATCATCTGAAGGTTTAAAAATAGAAGACGCAGATGAAATACCATCGCCGGGTATTTCTTGTTTTTCTTCGGGAAGAGTTTATAAGCAGGTTCTTCTAGCAACAGCCTTAGTTAAGGCTTGGTCAAAAAACGGAGCTCTGACAATTCGAGCTTTGTTAGACCAAGGTTCACAGTTGTCATTTGTAACAGAATCAACTGTGAAACTCTTAGGACTTAAGAAAACTCCCGTAAGAAAGAAAATTTCAGGTCTAGGTGGAAACAAAAAAGTTATCACTAGTGGCGTGGTAGATCTAGAGGTTTGTTCGCGAATCAATCCAAATATTACCATTAAGGTAAGGGCGTATGTAATGAAGTCTATTACAGGGCTTCTTCCAGTATGCAAAATGGAGGCTATAAAATGGCCAGAATTAAGTGCGTTGACATTAGCAGATCCTGACTTTCGAACTCCAAACAAAATAGACTTGCTGCTCGGAGCGGAAATCTATAGAGAAATATTAGAAGACGGAGTCAGGAAGGGCCCTCATGGTTCACTAGTCGCTCAAGCTACAAATCTGGGCTGGGTTTTGTCCGGTGAGGTTAGTAGTTCAACCAATGCGGGTAGTGTGGTAATGCATTGTCATCACATGAATGAAAATGAATTACTTAAGAAATCTTGGAAGCTTGAAGCCGGAGTAGAGCCCCCTAAAGGAAATTTCTATAGTTATGATGAAAGGCAATTTGAGGGATTTTTTAACAATATCACTAGTCGAGATGATGGTAGGTACATCGTAAAACTTCCTATTGCCAGAAGTCAGTTTAAATCATCTAATTTAGCGATATTAAAAAACAAAAAAGACTTACTTAAAACCAGTAGTCTCCGTATTTTGAATCCATTCATAGATGAAAATCAGTTGCTTAGAGTTTTTGGTAGATTAGAGCAAGCGCCGTTCAATGAAAGTAGAAAGCACCACATTATTGTGCCACGCAATTCCTAATTAGCTTATTTGATTGTGGCAGATGCTCATAAATCAGCACATATATCATAAAGTCAGAAGTCAGTCAGTCAGTCAAATAAACACTTCATGGTGGACCTCAACTTATGATGGGCTTTATTCAATTCAAATACTGGATTTTAGGTGTAAAACAAATATTCAGGTCATACTTTAGAAAATGTGAAACTCTTCCTGACTTAAATTTCAAATCCTCGAATGTGCGTTCCTTGAAAAGATGGACCAATATACGCAAAAGATTATGCAAGATTTTTGACGTTGTTGGTTCAGAAAGTATCTTACATAAATCTATAATAGGTATCGTTGATCTTCAAGGGCTCCAAATTAAGATATGTGATGTGGTAGTGATATAGGAATATCATTTGTCTCCGTTTTATGGTAAAGTGATTGATACTTATCCTGGATTGGACGACTGTTTTCGAACGGTGTTCGATTAAAAAAGGATTTGGAACTCTGTCGTACAGTCTCTAAGATATGTTTACTTCCGGTTTCTGATAAATATGTTATTTATTTAAGGCTATTATCTTATACTAAGATTTGAAACTTATGTGTGTAAAAGTTTTTATGTCAACTTTAATTTATTTACTTTGTTTTAGTTATACTCATTCACATTCATATTGTAAACTTGTGTGTTATGGTGGGCAATATAAAAAGGACAAATGCCACTTTGTCCTTGGTGGGCAATATGTATAATATTTTTGTTCCTTGTTATCACTAGATGACACTGTTACTGACATGTTTATTTTCTAGATCGCGATGTTAAGATTCTCTTCCAATTTATGACCTTGTTTTAGTCGCATTTCAAATATATACCTTACCAACAGTAAAAAGTTTAGTTCTTTTATTTACATCAACCGAATTCAGACAAAGTACTTAGTGTCCAGTGGCAGAGTGTTGTTCAGTTGTTCTCAGTTCTAGACGTATATTTGATTTCTGTGGATGTAGCTAAAACTAGACTATAACGATACTTGTCGGTAAGTTATAATTAAATGGAAATAGCACTAATTAAAACTGCCGCTAGTTTTATTTTGTATGGTATGTTTTATTAATAACCGAGATGACATTGTGTAGAGGTAGATCCGTTAATTAGTTCAATATAGACTGGTTTACCTGGTTACTTTTGGTGCTTTACTTTTTTATTAATTTATTGATTATGGAAGTTGATATTTCGATCAATAAGGTTAAACATTATTCATGCAAGCAGGTTAAGTTTTTACAATTTCATCAAAGAGGTCTACAATTGCCGATATAACTGTTCATACTTATATCTTCATTTTTTCGAATGGTTTTGGAGATATAGGAGGTTGATAATGAGATTGTAAAGGTCATACATGTTTTATGCAATGGGATCGTGTCTTAACAATGCAATCAAAGGGAATTCTACGATTACCGATATAGTTATCAAGTGCCTTAACGTGCATCTGGGGAAATAGAAAGACGGGTGGTCGAAGACAGTTTCGGAACGGTGGCGAAAGAACTGAGTGTAATTGGCTGGTAAACTGTCGGCTCTATTGTCAAGTTACTTAGTGCCATTTTTCATAAACGGTTGGTAAAGATGGCCACTAAATAAACATCACCAGATGGAAAAGGAGCTGTGTTCTCCAGAAGAAGGGCATGAAGCTGGGATAGTCCCGGAAAGATTTGAATCAGCTTATACCCTGCAGTGGATTGACATGGTTTGATATGGAGATGATGATGATGTGCTGTTGACGAAGTAAGTTAAGGAAAGGACTTGTTCACACTGGAGCGTCTGCGTCATGTCCTGAGGAGAAGTAATTTTTAATGTAATTAATAGCTTTTTGCACCGCGTACTGACCCCAAGATTTCCGCTTTAAGCCCCGGAATTATGTAAAACATGTCCTTAGTTTCAAGTTTCTAGACGTGGTTTAGGTGCATCTGATAGTAATTCAGTGTCTCATTTAGATTGATATGTGGTTTTATGCAGAGCGTGTTGCGGTGTAGTATGTTCGAGCGCTAATCTTCATAATTTAATTTTGCTTAACATATCATATGCTATGATGAATAGAAGAAGATTCGTCATGGAAGAAGACTCGTCATGGAAGAAGACTTTTGGCCGCAAGGCGTGGCGTGGTTATCCGTAGCTTTCGCGGAAAAATGCCACTCAACCGCACAAAGATATAGTACAGTAGTGTTTTATACTACGTTTTTTTTAATTATAATACTTATGTTGATTTGTAAGGTATATATCTATGGGCCGCAAGTAGCATGAAAATAAAGATTTACTAATAAAATCAGTGCTAACAACCCAAAAATAGCCGTCTATTTTAACATAAAATTATATTGTTAATATTGTGAAATGTGAATCACAACATTATCTAGCGGGCGATTAACACTCAGCGACTAACGCTAATAGGTTTAAGATGGCCGTGGCTAATCCGATGTACAAAATAACCATTAGTTAAACCGCACACGGCGGCGTATAGAGATTTGATTCCACTGGGTCTATTCGAGAAGCTAAAAGGTATCTAATGTTTTGGCATCATAAGTTAAATTACTTTCTGATACTTATATTAAATTTCATCATACACATTGTCTTGTATTGATTTTATTGATACTAATATACGTAATTTTAGATTATACTCGCGATTGATGGATTAATAGTTTAGTTTTGGCCCCATCCGAAAACCAGCGCTTACAGTGTAGCATAAGCTGAGATATAAAGCCATACGGAGCACTTCATTTTGTATAATGAGTGTGCTTTTGTGCGTCATAAATTTATTTAATTTCTCTACTTTTTTTTATCCAACGTAGGTCATCTACTTGTAGTAGTTGCTACTACGACTTGTCTCCCATCTATCTGTATCTCATTATCAATGTTGGGCTTGTTGATGCTAGATACATACCTGATGAATAAAAACCTATCCCTGAAGTCTCCACGAAACAAAAGCTCTACCGTTTCATTGATTGAATTTGGCTGCCATTATCTCTTTTTTTAGTTAACAAAGTCTCGTAGCAAGCATCCTGGAATCCTAGTACATTAATTCTTATATTGGAGGATTTAATGGATGACTTTATTGGCTGGTCTTACTCAAATGACCCTTAAAATATGAGCTAAAGTTAAGTACCATTTTGTTACGCGGTACATCCCCGTAGGTTGTATTTTACCTGAAGGAATCCCGAGAGCTTTTCTGTCTGCACTCTATGATTATCCATTGGTTATCGGTTCTTTCGATGTGAAAATATAGTTCCATGGTGCAGCTGTATCAAACAACACAAATACACGCAATGACGTTCATTATACATGAAATCTATTCCGCCATATTTCCACCACCAACAATGCGCTCTGATTGGCCAAGTCAAGGACACACGATGCAGTGATTGGTCCTTACTGTTTAAAATCAGTGAGATATCACTGCCTAGTTGCGGAATTGGCTTGATTTGTATTTTTAATTGTAATGTAATGTAGTACAATGTATTGTATTTTCTCTAAAGGAATTTTTCCTCGCATACAATTCATTTTTGGATGATAAATACAAAGTATAGGTTTTTATAATAATTTTAGCAAGTGACGTGAAAAAACAGTAATGCGTGACAGACACGACACCCAAAAAAATACCCATTTACTCCAGCTAGCAATTAGTTTGTTATTTAGAGGTACTACGCAGTCTTATCTATGTATTTAATATTTTATTCGTACAGCTATATGTTTGAGAGCCTCCGCTCTAGGCTTAAAACCACACACCCATCGATTGAATTTATAAAGTATAGCGATATAATATTAATTGTACCGATAGAAATATCAAATAAGAAGTTCATTCGCATCGGATTTTACAAATCGTAGATTACGTATCATTCGTCTGACGCAATCAAATGTTGAACAAAAAACTGAATAGCAACAAAATCGTATTTAAATCGATATCGGATAGTCATCGAGACAACAAAATATTAACTCATCGAATCGATTTTTTTGTAACGTAATTATCACCTTGCCCCTCTAATGTCGTACCTAATTTCTTGTGTGGATCGAGATGTGAGATCTTTTATAGACCCCGCTGTGGTACAACAAAAGATCGTCTGTAACACCGTTGCGTAACTATTTGTAGCTTATTTTATAATTTCTATATTACTACAGCTTTAACATTGGTTTCGCTTATTTTTAAACTGAAAAGAACTTTCGTAGCTATGTCAACAAAATTCGTATATTACCCGTCAATGTAGTCAAAATATTTCGTAGGCATTCGTAGGCCTCTACGACAGACTGCACTATCATAAGAACAAACATATAAAACCAAAACTCATACTGCATTCACGATAGTCAACATTTTCTTAAAAAATCAAATACTCAACGTTTCCGACTCACCTGCTACGAAACGGTGTGAATGTGCCCGCCTTTATTTTGACATTAATAAAAATATCATCGCAGGGGTTATTATAAGCGAGCGTGTCTAACAGAGATCTCACTCGGTGTCTGTTAATTATGTGCCCACAAAACAAAACGCCGATGCCGCCGGGACCGTGGGCAAGCGTGGGGTCCGGGACCACCGTGGACGCTCACACATTAATGGGTCAATTTACCCTCGCGCCGTGATACTCCTAGCTTGTAATTGTTATATTAAATATTTGATAGTGAATATTTTGATTGGTTCACCAGCGTATAGCGCTTTTTCTATAGTCATTGGTAAGTAAGAAGTAAGACTAGAAAACACAAAATTAACAAAATAAAATTAATATAGCTTGTGTATTCATTAAAATATTTTAATAAAAATAGTTCCAAAATATTTTACTGAAATGTTACAAAAGAGTGTAAAAATCGAATAGAAACTTTTGTAGAGCCTAGGAGGATTATTGGAGGAGTCTAGGATTCATAATAAGACTTATACCCGACTGTCTGTAAATATGGTCAGTGTTTATATGTTTTTGTAGGGGACAAGCAGTCAAAATATACTATCAAATTATGAATGACGACGACAGCAAACATTTAGAATTGTATCAGTTCACTTTTTGTTATGGCAGTTTTTTCAGCTTTTTTTTTTTACAAAAAAGCATTTAAATACTAAAACCTAACGATAATAGACGTTAACTATCTAAAACAGTTGTAACGTTTTTGTATATTAATAGATTGATAGCATTAAGCTTTAGTCTGAAGTTATAAAAAGCAACTTTGTAGCTAAATCTTTATTTTCTTTTAATTATATAGCGCGCACAGGTTGTCGGCCATTAAATGCCATATTAAACTATGTTAATAGTGAATTATGTCCAAATTAAAATAACATTTCGCATATATCATTCCTGCTACCAGATTAAAACAGTCTGTTTATTAACTGTTATAACCCTAATCGGTTCTAATTGGTTATAATTATTATTTTGTGAATTAAACTACTATTTATATGTAAATTAAACGGTTAATAACAAATTATAACTTAATCACGCAGCACATTACGTTCTTGTGTTTGTGAATTTATATATAATCATGTTTTTTCTTTCATGTATTGGGTGTGTACTAATTTAATCAATGATTAATTGAAGCTTGGATTTTTAAATATTAAGATAGTCTAGGATATAATGGTGATTGAAATAATTAATAAGGATTTCCTCCAGATATTTGTATAAAGTGGAGTCTCTATAATGCTTTAATTTGGTCTTTAAATTTATAAATATAAACTAGTTATTTTACAAATTACCACAATAAACACTTGCCCTAAAAATGTTGAACTCTACTGAACCAATAAAATTAGGACGTTTTAAATGTTGGATCCCCATTAAGCGACTTTATTGCACTCTTTCTGGCAACAGCATAAATCCAATAAAAGTCAGTGTAAAAACAACCTAATTATCCCACTGTAAATGTCATTGGACTGTGGATCCAATATAAATTAAGCATCCGCCTTCTACCGTATAATTAACAACTATAAACGTATTACAAATTAAATAATTTGTACCTACGCTTCGTGTTTGTATTATAAAAAAAAAGTTGTACAGAACGTAAATTGTATTAAATCGTAAATCCCCCTTAATAAGTAACCACGAGACGTGGTATGCCGCTTTAATGTCAGATTTGGTTTCAGACACTAATATAATATTATTTACAAACATAACTTTACTTTTACATTAACAGATTCAAACTCTCCCATTACAGCTTTAAGGTCTATATTAAAAGAATTGTTGCAAATTGTTAGTTTGTGGAAGTTGTATTTAACTTTAGCTTGACATGTTTATTATTAGAAGGAAGAGAGGGCTATTAAATTATTAGAAGTAATCTTGTACGGTAGGTCCGGTATTTTGGCTTAGCTGTCGTTCGGTGTCCGTGTCGCTGTCGTAGATTAGTGTACATTCACAAATCACCCCTTTTGACATGTTTAGGTGTCAGAAAGCGCATTGTAATTCTGGTGTACTGTCTTTACATGGATGAATGTTTGATTTTGTGAGGTCTATTTGTAACATTTGTAAGGATACTTTTATTAGTTACGAAATTGAACAAAATAATTATTTTGTTGTTAAATTAAAATTATACTACACGATAATTCAAGAGATTTAGGATCTTGTGTGCATCAAATTTTATTATTAACTTTAAATATTCTTTTAATTTCATCATAATACTTTACCAACCGATTTAGGAAACATAATTCGCAATAATCTAAGCTTAAAAGGCCAATCTCTCTCTATCAAATAAAGTACAAATAACTGCTGTCATTCTCGAATGTTATTGTTTTTAGTAACTTCTTGAAAAAATCAAGCCTATTAAACCTAAAGCGATCGTGTACGAAACCGATATGGGGTCGATTAAAGGTAAATACCATATATGATGCGGTTTATGGCACATAAAACAGGGTGTGACCACCGAAACGGCCGGCGAATGCAATATAATATAATATTTATAGTCAAGCAATGCCATAACCGCGGGACCACCCACCATGGTGATTACCAGCCAGGACCACGCCTTTTCACCGCTCTCCAATTTGAACTAAACATTGGACCTCATTTTTGACGCCTTAGTGGACCAATTTTGGGTAATTTGACCCTCCCAACCACGCTTCCTGGCCCCTTTATCATCATCAGCTTTATATCTGTAAAAGGTCTTTCGTAACTGGATGTAATGCTGCCAGTTTGGTTGTTACGTTAAAAATAGAGAAATTGTTTTTTGTTTTCGTGTCACATTGTTTTGTTGGATAACAATTGAGGTCGTTAGCTGTAATTTGCTTTTGTTTAGATGATTGAGTCATTGGGTCACGTTGGTTCTCCAATTTTATTGTTATGCTGTCAAATTGTAATGGTTTGGATAACAGGGCGCTATTATTAGGTGTTATCGATAATTTGTAACATTTTAAAAAGGCTTTCTATTTTTTAACCTCTTATAAAAGTTAATAATATTGTTAATTCTTTAGATTCGTATACCTACTAGAATCACTCATTGATTTCTCCATGAAATGCTTGCAAGTCTTGCAACACACGAGGCATCAATAACGTCTTACCAACCCTTCCCTCCTCCCCCAATGAGCACTGGCGACCTTACTCACGCGCAGGAACACAACATAAAGTTATTTGGCTGCGGTATTCTGTAAGGTGGAGGTACTTGTCCACTCGAGCTGCTCTTTGAGCGATAAACGCTATGCCAGAGCATAGCGTTTTTATTCTCCCAGGACTAATTAAAAATGAAAAGTTTAAAACAACAACAAACGACGGGCCAGTTGGCGCAGTTGGTTAAGAGTCTGGTAAAGGTTCCACCTATTGCACCGCAGGTCGTGGGTTCGATTCCCGCACAGGACATTCATTTGTGTACATGAACATATCTGTATGTCCTGAGTCTGGGTGTAATTATGTATATTAAGTATGTATTTACAAACAAAGAGTAGTATATGTAGGTATTATATCAGTTATCTGGTTTCCATAGTACAAGCTCTGCTTAGTTTGGGATCAGATGACCGTGTGTGAGGAATGTCCCAGGATATTACTTTCTTCCCAGGTTTTAATTTATTTCCAACAACAACCCTTGGTGGATTTTCATTTGTTTCCTTGTTTGGTAGGTGGTCTTTCTGTACGTGTCAGACATATATTTTTACTTTCTTCCTTTCGAGATTCAGATTGTCTTTGATTTCCATTAATTAATTCAACTCTAACTTGAAATTCACCCTAACTGAAACATCAAACCGGTGCTGTGTCGTGCTCTAACGAAGTAAATTGAAGTGTCATCAGGCACTAGTGGTGTCTTTTCAACCTCTGTACCTTCCACTTGAATAGGACATCAAAGTTAAATGGGGAATATCTAATTATTTTTTGTATAACTATGATGTATTAAACAAACTATGGTTCATATGTTTTCACGTAAAGGATATTGGCATGTTCCGATAGGAAGTAGTGTTATAAACATGACTCCAATTTCCGATAAGGAAGGTACTTTCATTTCGGGTTTAAAGGAGAATATTAAGTTTAATAACGTTATTTTAAATTCATTTGTCAATTGAAAAAAGAGAACAACGGAATTCAAAGTCAAAATCAAAAAGTCATTTATTCAGTTTAGGCCCAGGGACCCAATTCTCACTTCCCACGAACTAGCCTTCGAATCGAACTTGCAATACGAGTGCAATTTCGACCGTAAAATTTCGAGGGGCGGAGTCAATTTTTCGACTCCTGTATTCTCGGCACTAATCGAACTAACCTTCGAAATAATTTCGAGTGTAAGGAATAAATGTTGCCATTATGATACATACAAATTGCACGATGCATTTCGTTTCACTTGATAATTGCATTTTGTTAACGTATGCGTACGTACGTATCTTAAATTAAATTTCAAAAAGATATGAATGACTATAACATAATTAAAACAACGTTTTACACTTTTTATATCTTGATTTATCCGGAATTCATAAATTAATCAATTTTATTAAATAATTATAATTTAATAATAAAAAGCATTGACTGTGCGTAACGGAAATCCTTAGATTTATCTGTCATTACGTTTCGAAATGACAGCCTAACTGTTTGGTGTATGATAGTTCGCATTCGAAATACGTTTCGAACGGCCCCGACCAGTCGAAGCAGTTCGAGCGCTAGCCCTCGAAAAATAAGAAAAAATGGCGGCTTCGAAATTGTCAGAATAGCCTAACTTGATTTTCACTCGAATAAAGTACGAGTTCGAACTTTATTACGAACGAGTGATGAATTCGAGTGAATGAGAATTGGCTCCCTGGTAAGGAACTTATGAACGTTAAGTAGCTACATACAGTTGAAACTCAAATGAAGTCAATTATTATCATTCCGATATCCAGATGATCGATTTTAAAAATAATTATTTAACCCATTCTTAACTGTCTAACTCAAATTTATACTTCTAAGTTAATATTGTGTATACTAATAATGTATATATCCACAGCCTGCTGACATATCGCATGGCCAGCCATTGCATAATATGTAGGTAGGTAAACTAAAACCAAATTTTCCAGGTAAACGGCGGGAGGTGTGATTTTCCGCCAACGTAATAGCATGAGGAAAGAGGAAAGAGAAATAATGGAAACGCTGTCCGACTGCTGAGATACTTGCCGATTGGCAGCAGCGGATGCTTAGAGGACATTTTCTTTAAATACTTTTCTAATATTTGAATTATTTTTATAAATAAAATAAAGTATTACCTATATGTTATATACCTACATACTTTCCAGGAAAATGATCACTGCTAGGCCATGCAATCATTAAATATTGACACAATCTGGCAGATTTATTCCACGTGAATTTAAAAGAGTCTATAAATTAATTAAATTAATTAATTTTAAGGCGATGATAGCTCAGTGGTAGTGACGTCGGATACCGAGACGAAGGTCCCGGGTTCGAATCCTACAATGAGCTTGAGCTTTCGGTGAAGGAAAACATCGTGAGGAAACCATAGCACGGTGGTAGGGTACTTTGTAGTAGGTACCCGTCTGGCTGGCTACCACCCTCAAGTTGAAAATCTGTCGCCAAGCACCTATCCGTGTGTTCCGTCAGCTGCACTTGAGAGCCAGTTCCTTCTAGGCTTTGTGTGCTTACCACCTTCGACCACATCATCACTGAGTACATACACCATAGTGAGATTGTGGTCAAACACAGGCCTATACACAGTAAAAAAAAAAAAAAAAAAATTAAGATTAAATCTGTTTTCATTCGACTTCGTCGCAAGCCAAACGTAAAATGGCACATGATACAAAACAGACTTGTTGATAAAGATTGAGTTAATGATTGTGTCCGTGTATAATTCTGAAAAAAGAGACTAATTTAGATGGGTACAGGCGTAATTAATCCTAAGATATTTTCAGTAGTCCTAATTTTTACGGTTATACTTGTTGCTAATAGTAGCAGTGTTAGTATTATTATAATAGTAACTAAATAATGGTAGGCAATCAAATACACTTACCGATCTCCCAGCATTATTATTATGGACATTGATCTTCGACTGCAGATCATCCACTTGCTCTCTGGTATCGAGGAATTTCTTAGAGAATTCTAACCCGTACGCCAGGTTATGTGAGCAGCCGCTCCACTCCCATTTGTTTGCTCTCGCTCTTCCACGAGGGTCGTGTGAGGCCCTGTAGCCGAGAGGGTCGCAACCACACGTGAGGAGCCGGCCCTGGGCACAGGCTCTGGCGACAGCGTGGGCGACTCCTGCTGCTGTGAGTGCGTAGAGAAATGAGGCTTCGCGGAAACCTGTGGATAGGTACATAATGATAAAATATTTTGGTATGTTGGCTCATTCAGTTTAGGCCCTGTACGGGTCTTATAGTTACAGTTGGAAATACCACTGGTTTGGAATACACATAAATTGATAAGACTGCAGCAAGAAACTATTTTTAATTATTTTTTTATATGGCGTATAGACTATATCTAGCCTATACTAAATGAATTACGAAGAGACTCATCTCTTGCCGGTGTCTATTCTGAACCGGTGTGGTAGAGTCAACAATAAAGTTCAGATTTAAGTGCCTCGAGGTATTACTAAACTGTTTTAATGAGATTTTGATTTGATTAGCTTCTACTCGGTGGATCTGATTTCCCGGGATAAAAAATAGTTATTCTATTTTGTATTTCAATGTAACAAACTATTTTCTCGCATTGCTCCAGCCCAGTTTATGATTAAGCAAAAAACATCCGCACTAATAAACTTACAAATATACACTAAAAAATTCACGCAAGGTGAATACGCATAAAGAAAATGCGTCGGCGAGTTTCTCCATTGATAAATCTTCAACGTGAATTTGTTCATGTGTAATTATACGTCATAAAATATTTTTAGGTGTTGGTCTAAAATTAAGGGTAATTTTGATGTCGTCTGTAAGCTTAAACTGCTTAGTTTAATCTCTTTTTAATCCATGAAGTCTGTAATCAAGCATCGCCTGATGGTAAGCAGTTACCGTAGCCATATAGACCCTTCCCCCCTCCCCGATGACCTCTGACAACTTTACTCACATGCAGGAACACCACATAATAGTTATTTGGCTGCAGTATTCTGTATAGTGGAGGTATTTCCTCAGTCCAGCTGGTCTTTGAGCGAATAAACGATATGCTCGACCTCTCTTCCTTCGTAATAACTTACATTTAGTAAGAACAAAATTTCACATGACTCTTTTCTCGCCACGACATAGTCGCCTTAATTGCTACTATGTAGAAAATGCTTACGAAACTAAAATACATTGTAAATACCTACTTTTGCATAGCATCAAAGCCCACCCAAGTAAGCTTTTAAGCACAGGTACATAATATCGACGACATGCCACGACTCGATGCTATTAAAATAAATCCATGTATCAGGGTTTATATGCAGAAATACAAGATTATTGAACATGTAAAGCCCCAAGAGATGAAATAAATAAACTATTTGAATATTGAAGAACGGCGAACTAGTTTATCCTTTCGCATAAAAATAATCCACCTGCGCTTGCAATCGTAACTAAAAACAGATGGTTATGGAGTTAGTGATAGTAGAAGTGCCCAGTGATTCAATTGTATCGATAGTTTAAAAAAACATGCCGAAATCAGCCGAATACTTACAGCAACACTTTGAATGTGGAATGGACAAAGCTATGTTCCTATTGAGTATTATCAGTATTTATATACTCTGAGGTATTATATTCTTCAGAACCCATTGGAATGCGTTAGAGTTTTAGAATTAATTTGATGTGTTTTTGTTTTATGAGTGTACATGACGAATTTTTATTTTTATTTAAATGGGCTTTCGTTTGGGCACTGCCCGCCCATAAGGGAAAAAGACGAAGCCTAAGATGGAACACGATTACCCAGAAGGAACCTATACACTCTGGCCTTGAAAGTCCCTATATTGTATGAGTCAGGAAACACAGACGCTGGAAGCAATGTCCACTCCCTTGCTGTCCGCATTATAAATTTGGATGCAAAACGATGTGTCCGTATTTTCGGTATGTCAAAAACATACGGGTTAAACTTTTCCCGGCGTCTTGTGTGTGTGTGCGTAATATTTATCAAATACTATATGTAGAGTGTCTACACTAAGCTTCTCATTGAAACGTGCGCTCACAATCTTAAGCCACATTCAGGAGTTTTATACCCACGTGTGCACTTATATCTGGTTCTTTATTTCCCTTATTCGGTGTGTGGTCGGCTCGTCTTTCCCACACGGAAGACCTGACCGCATACCTACATTTCTTTACAAACTTAGACTTGGTGATACGTGTGCGTCGAGGATACAGGATTTGCTCTAAGACGAATAGAAATGTTGTAATCATTATAAATTACATTTAAGTATTTCATTATTTTTAGAATCAATTGCCCGTGGAAAGCTTTTGTCGTGATTTTAAACTTCTTGATACGAATTGAATATAGTTAATTCTAGTAAAATTTTAGTAAATCTCACAAGTTCTAGTTGGCCATATCGCTGTCCATTACCGCTTCTGCAGATAGCTTCGCGAGTAGCGATAAATTTAAAGCAACATGAGTATCACTGCATACCGATCATATCGCGATACGGTATTTATCATACATAAACTAGTGGAAGTCTAACTCCAATTTATAGGAACGCGGAACGTCTACGACCACCATTTATCTATTTTATTGCAATAAATTAAACAGTGAATCCATTCGCGATAGGAAGATAAGCTATTGGCTTCACACAATGTAATCTTTTCACCATAAATAGTATGATTGGCGATTTGCATTTGACTTAGGTTAGAGAGAATCGGCTGTTTAGTTAATTGTGTTCAGTTGTAATGTCACTGGAGGTTAATAATGTGCTATTCTCGCTATTTCATTGTGTTAACTTGAATAGGCCTTTGGTTGGATTATAACGATTTTAAGAGCCATCTCTTTTTAATGGGCAATTATGCTACTGCTTGGATGTGCCACCTGCTTCGCGATTCGTGTATCCTGGCTTTTATGGTGCTTGCATTAAATCTTTAATTGGTTGCTGCGTTTAATGTAAGTTTGATGGTTATGCATTATGTTTCTGTTGAAGTAAGACGTAAAGGTATAATTCCAATGTCTGGGTATCTAATACCGTATTCTTTTAAATGGTTTATCTGCTAGCTCAATAAATGCTAGCTAGTAGTATTAGCTTCAGCTGCAGTTGCAATCAATTTGATTTTAATTTTAAAACTATGTTTGTGGGGGAAGTTACAAATAATGAAATGTAATAAATTTTTAATCGTCTTATTAGAAATTCTTTTACATCCAAGTTCCCTTATCGAGCTCCCACGGACTCCCGAAACAGTCTAAATCGATAAGGATGATTCGAATAAATTAATTCGATTGTACCGAGTGATTAATACGAGGATCGGCGAGCGTTATCTCAACAGATTAGTGGCACTCGTTCTATAGTGAGTCTAATTGACACCCAAAGATATGGTTTATTAATATAATGGCGTTTTTATTTTAAATGAGTCTCGCTCGATGTAGTGATGCGACTGGGGTGATACTTATAGAAGTCGATTTTTAAAATCTTTAAATTGATTTTAGTCGCCACTAGTGGCTTGATGTGCGGGGACATCAAGCCACTAGTGGCGACCACATAAGAACGTCTAGTGGCCGCCAAAAGTTTGTATAGCATCGGCGCACACCGAACGTTTGAGTGGCCGCGTCCAAGCTACTCGCTGCGGGAGTCTCGCTACTTGTGGCCGCGTTTTGTAATTCGACTCGCACGCACACATGGCATCAGACGCCGGGAAATAAATAATGTATTCTAGCCGCAAGTGGCAGCCACTGTTGGCTGCATCCAGCTACTAGTGGCTGCCACTGGTGGTCGCGTTTAGTGGCGGTGACTAGTGGCCATAATGTGCGGGTTGTATTAAAGTCGCTGTATATATGTTAGTTAGCATCTCAATTTGCTGTTATGGTTGAAATAATTTGGACGGGGCACATGTATAGATGCATAAGACGTTTAGTTCTGAAAGAAATATTAGGGGCAGAAGCTAGTTTTTTTTCAAAAATAATAACGAATTTGCTTCTGGATTTTCGATAGGAAAACATTGAGAGGAAACGTATATTCCTCAGAAATTTAATATTAATACAGCCCTTGAAAATCTGTCGCCAAGCACAGCGGTGTGTTCCGACAAGTTGCACTTCTCAAGTTCCATTCTATGCTGTGTGTTTGCCACCTTCGGCTACATGATTACTTACCATGTTGACTACAGTCAAACACAAAAAAACAACTGAAGTTAAAAAACAATAATGTAGTCTTGTCTTAAAAATGATGTCTCTACCCGAATTTTTATTTTTGGGAAACCGTTTAAAAGTAAGATGATTTCATTTTACTTTTGCGGTTGAAGTTCATCAAACCTCAGAAAAACTGCGCAAGACATGATTTAGGATGAATCACGTTTAATAAAATGATAATCATTATAAATCACCATTATCTCGCTGAAGTGATCATTTGGCCGATGAATTTATATTGTTTTGTGTTTTGGGGACTTTTATAATGTACGATTGTGGTTTGCTTAGACCACAATTTTATTTGCTTAGGTTTTTATTTTTTCGTAGGTTTTACTTTGGTGCTTAGTAATCCTAACTATTATATAATGAAAGAAAGACAGAAGTGGCAAAATAGTACTTTTCACTTTAGTCTAAAGAATAACGGATTTTTGTACCTGGGCCCATAACCGTAATATGGTTTTCAATAGACTGACATTTATTTAGTATGTAATACAGTCGTACATAGATGGCGCTAGTAGTTACATTTTTTGTTACATTCTATAATCCTAATCCTAATCCTAACTAATATTATAAATGCGAAAGTGAGTTTGTTTGTTTGTTTATTTGTTTTTTTGTTACGCCTTCACGCCTCAACTACTCAACGGATCATCATGAAATTTGGCATGCAGATAGCCTATGGTATAGAAAAGGACATAGGCTACTTTTTGTCCCGGGAACGCGGGTGAAACCGCGGGGAACAGCTAGTAACATTATAAATGTGAAGGTGAGTTTGTTTGTTTGTTACGCCTTCACGCCTCAACTACTGAACGGATCATCATGAAATTTGGCATTCAGATAGCCTATGGTATGGAGAAGGACATAGGCTATTTTTTATCCCGGGAACGCGGATGAAACCGCGGGGGACAGCTACTATTTTGATAAATGTTTTCGAACCTGCGACCTCTGACGGCATTTGACTAGTGTCGTCAAATGCCGACTCATCGCCTTGAAGATCGTTATAAATTCTAGAGCTCTGTAGCTCTCTACCAGAATTTTAAATTTTTGTATACGTTTATGCTTCAACATACAAAATCGAATTATAATCGAATAGGTTGTAGGTTATAAATACTTCTTCTTACTATGGTTATCATACTGTATCGAATGCGGGACCCTGACGAATGTTACGGTGTACAAACCAAATAGGGATATGTTATTGTTTATTTATAAACTTAGATGCGGCGAAGACGTGCTTTTTATGAGTCGCCAGTGACAAATTTATATTTGTCGATCGGTCGAGACGCGATAGAATCGATACGTCGCGATTTATACCACGCTCGATTGATCGATTTCGATGATGTCGAGTTATGGGTGACCGGACAGTGGTTGGGTGTACTGTTATGGGAGAATTATTTGTTGGTAGCTTTGGTACGGTAAATATAATGGTAACAGCTATGGTAAATAGTGTGGTTTATTTAATGAAAGCTTTGCACGTGGCTTTATAGGTATGTGATAACGCAAATATGCTCTAACAATAATTATATTTTTCTACGAGTTAATCTCCGAAACGGCTCAATAGACTTTTGTGAAACTTGGTACATTCCAACCTACGAATTTGGATGAAAATGCAGGACAATTCTATCGTAAATTAAGTTGATAACTAGATCAACATAATTTACGATAGAATTTTAGCATTGTTAACAAATGGCAGGATGTGTCCCATACAATGACGCCCACATTCATCGGATTTTGATTTTTATACGGTTAGTAAAACATCGTAAATTCGCTTGTTAAACGGCGTCTCCGTGAAACCACGCCCTGTAAGAATCAATTATTATAAGCCTTTGTGGTTATATTGAGAATGACTTCATACTACTCCCTATTGTATATTTTTTGATTGATAATAAAAAAAAAGTTATTTTTATCGGTATAAAATTGGTATGTATTTATTCTAATATCGAGTTGTGGTGAGCAATCAGTAACGACGATATTATTTCATAATGAACTCTCCTAAAGCATGGAATGATTTGTTTTAGTGTCAATTTATGCCAATCAGTTGACCATAAGGTCGACATTCGGCCGCAATCGATACCCGTGCCGAATTCTTAAATCAATTATAATGAATTCCGATTATTCGTATTCAACTTTTTCCGAACGAAATGCTCTGAATTTCCAACGGGTGACAGATTTTAAATTCTTCCCTTACACTTGTCCCTTAAATTTTTTGTCTGTTTGTTTTAATAATGCATGACGTGAACCTAATTATTTTCGTTACGAGTTGTCAACATAAAAAGTCCTCCACGATTTACGGCACTCAACTTTTGCAAGTTAAGTTCTGTCCTTATTTATAATTTGTTGATGTATAATTAAATTTATTAAAGGTAGCCAGTTACTAGTGAAATATCGTCGCAGCCTTGCCCAATGGCCGTCGTTATATCCACAAGGCGTTCAACATTGATATCGCATTTATTTTCATTTGCGACTTAAAGTTGTTGTTTTGTGGAACAGAGCAAAAACAAGTAACGCTTGTGGACCTAATTACTTATACCTGTCCATCAGCAGGACAGATGGACAGCTCTCGTCGTCTGCCCGCGAACGCAGCGCCACCTCGATTCTTCGAACTAAGGATTAAATTGGCGAATCTACATTCGTCCCATATATGGAAACATGGCGCCGATACACAAAAAGGTCCCTCATCCTAAGTAAATACAAATTTCAATTATCATTGAACGTTTTATTTCAACTCCGATTCTTTATTTAAAAATGTATGGGCGAACGCGGACGTTTATTTAATCGAATGCGCATAATGATAGGTTTTTCCGAGCAGCGTCGGCGGTGGTCGGCTTTTTCCGTGTTGTGTAACATTGTTTTTGATGCGCTCGCGCGGATGCCCGCAGAACATGCTCGCGCGCGCATCATGCGTCATTTACGATTGTGCACTTTGTGTTTCATAAAAGCTGTTTTTCGAAATGGTCCTCGCTTCCAACTGTGTAGCTTATAAATCTGGCGCCAAAATGAATGAACTCGCATTGAGTTTTTCTCGTCAGTTATTGGAAAGTCTTAAATATATTCACATTATTTACTTGCAGTGACTTTAATGCGCTACTTTGAATGGGTAACGGTGCGGGACATGTTTTATTGCCGATTAGTATTCAATTAAACAAGACGTGGTTGTCATGTTCGAGTAAGAAACAATTGAAATGATTTCAACATCTTAAACACAGCTTTGTTTCTTTTTAAAATGACTTTTCAATTTTAACATTTGATCCCGTTATAATCTGATCGAAATATATTAAAAAAAGAATGATTCGTCAGCGGCTGAAAGGAGTTTTGTACCAATTAAGGCTCGCCCGGAGGTAGTGCCTCGAGGTCGTGTGTTGCGAATCGCTAATTACCGAAACCGGCCGATAAGCCGCCTGTGACGTCACCCGGGATAAATTTACGACTCGTGTAGGGTTAACACATGCTTCACTTGGTATGGTAATAATTAAATTCCAATGGGTACTTAAATATTGAAATATTTTGCTGGTGGAAGATGCGTGGCTCGCCTTCAAAATGTTGCTCCCTTAAGAATGCCCATATAACCTATGTCTGATTCTAAACATGAACTCATAAGTTGCCAAGCTGTTAAGGCAAAAAATATAAATGGACTAAGTAGCATTCCTTTTGGCGTGTATGTACACCTGCGACAACCTATTTAAATCTAAATATTTAGGGTTATTTTACTTCATCTACTATTAAAGGAAACTCCTGTTATAAATTATAATTTATCTACAGTCAGTCAGTGTTAAGAGTTTTGTTGTGTAGACATATGTGAGGGTGTTTCAATCGTATTCCATTAAGTTGAGGTTGATTCGAAAATAATGTTTTTACGAATCAATATCGGCGTTTTTATAATCCAAAATAAATATAAATTCGGTTGAATCATCATTCCATTAAAATTATTCCCCAAATTTCCGCAACATCACTAATACACTTCTCGACTTAATTAACCCTTAAAAGCCGCCTCATAATCCGACAGGGAACAAAAAGGTGAAACAAAAAAGCACTCGATGTCACGTCTAAAACTGGGAACTTTGGACAAATTCACGTTTTTTATGGGATCTTTTGTGTGTTTTTTCTCACAGTTTAGAGGCATCTGAAGGAGCACGATTCGGTAACGCACCGAGGAAGATGTTATCGTTACCATTAGAGGGTTGAGCTACATCGCATTGAGACATTTCGACACGTCTTCTTTTTGTTTGAATCCTTTAAGTGATGTTATTTTAGGTCACCGATGACGCTTCTAACTCTACATTTAGTTATTTTATCCCCCTCATCTGCGATCTCCAATTACCGCGGAAATATTTTGACATATCAGTCAATCTGCTCAAAATTATTAACCCGAAATAAGATGGAATAAAAAAATCATACAAAACCGCTGATGATAAAGATGTCTCATGGCTGCGAGCGGCGATATTCCCACGACACATCGACAGATAAGAGCGTCTCATAACAACCATCTTGTTTTTGCAGCCTCATAACCACACTTTGTCGTCACCTGCGGACACGTCGTTGATATAAAACACCAATAAATGTCACTTTTTTATGAGACATTCGGCTCGTGGATTCACGTCACGTGCGCCCGCGTCGTCAGATGTGTATCGACGCATGTTCGCCACCCTGGCTGCCCCGGCCGCGGCCCGCGGCACGCCATTCTCTCACGCGACACCGCCGACATCCGACGCGACCACATCTCGTGCTAATCTCGCCTATCTAATAACGCCCGAGGCGAACACATTTTCCGACAATAGCCTCATTAGCCTCACAAAAGTCATTAAATCTCGGACGGTGTCGTACGAGTATTGTAATATCGTCACGTCCAACAACAGCGCTAACAACGTGTGGAAGATCTCGGGGAAGCGGAACGAATCCCGTGATCTATCCAGAATGCCATCCGTCCACAGCGCTCTTTCATCGATATATCTACACGTCCGAGCAAAAAAAAGCCAACGGTCCAGAATCATTATTATCTTTCTTCTTCGATCATCGATCGCTATTATCCTATTTAAAAGCCTCTCGATTTGTTCTTCGCTTTTTTTGCTTTCATTCTCCCGTCGGCGTTTCAATTCGGGACCCCAACAATGGGCAAGTTAAGAAAGATGTTTAAGTGTTTAGTTACGCTGTTTTTTCACAATTTTTCAATTTAAACAGAGTCGTGTCGCTGAAGGACCGGAAGGTGTCGTTACGGGTATTACCTATACTAATACAGCTCGATGTCAATACACAATAGACCCAGCAGCATTCTTACAGTTAATCCGTGTACGATTCATGTCAATCTTTAATTATATTTTATTGCTCTATTTTAGTAAGGAGTACTTTACCGAACGACTTTCAATTCACATCTGCCTTTATGAAGCTTAATGAAGAATATCAAACTGTTATTAAAATGCGTGCAACTATAAAGGGCGTGGAGAAAATCGAGTCAGTTCGTCGGGACTCGCGTTCGGGCAATTTCAGTTAAGATATTAATTGGTAGAGACGATAGCGGGCCGAGAGCGGGCGAGGGGCATCGAGTTGGACCCACACGTAGCGTGAAATCGCGGGGCGCGGGTGCGGGGGAACACCTGGCCACCACCAAGGACCATCTTATTATTTGTTGTCTCCCATCTTCCATGCTCGTAAATTTCCACGTCGACGTGTGCGATGATTGTGGAAAAAACGAGGTCGACAAAGCCTTTTCACACCCAGAGATAGACATAAAGACGGACGACGCTCGGTAAATACGTATATTAACAATATAATGCGTCCACATTCGTTCGTTCACCGGTGGCCTCTTAATGTCCGTGAATAATTTTTCGTCGTAATAAATTCGGATTGTAATGGCTGATCGCGATTGGTTTGAAACTTTTAGTTGCGTTTATTTTAATAACAATATACAAGTAAAAAAATTACACATTTCGTATGGGACTGGTTTCGGCATTAATCGATACTGATTGCTACTACCTACGTGATTCGAAGATATCTTGAAGTGTTATTGCTACTACAAGTTACAGAGTTTATAAAATTATCTGAGGGTGGATCCGACCAAGTCTTATACTGAGTTTAATTCACTTATTAGAGTTATTAAGCTTTGCGTTTCGCCAAGTCTTATTCCAAGAATAACTATCTACTCGAAAGTAAATAGTTATACGGCCAAAATATATAGAGTTAACATGTTTTAATGGCGGCTGCAACACAGCTGGGGCCCAAGTCTGCTATTACAATTGTGTTCCAATGAACTATCAATGGTGTCACTTACATTAAATATATGTGTCTACTAACACAATAGCGTCATAATGACGTCATAATGGCCATAATAGCTTTCCGATGATTTTCCACTGAAAATTTATTGTACGTGCCACAATGATCTTTTAATCGTCAGTTTTGACAGTATTTGTACAAAATTTGTTCTAATTCAATATGAGGCCATTATGAATTAGTAGATCGGCTCAATGATAATCGAATTGCTATAGTATCGTGCCAGTATGACATTTTAGCAGGCTTGGCCCCTAGAGGGCCAACCACAAACTCTTAAAACAATATTATTATAACCATATTTGTCTTTTGTCCTTCTTTGTCATCCGGCGTCAAAACATGTGCTCACCCCTGGGGGCCTACCCCCATCTTTTACAAAACAACCTTATTGCAATACTGTTTTGTTTCCAGCATATAATAAGCTTATTTATATTCGTACCATGATCTCTACCAAACACTATTGTTATATGATTGTTATATTCCTGCTAAGAACGAATGATTTTTGAGAATTTGTCTATGGGCTCATTAAAGATGAAAAGAAATAACGCTATGGGCCTAAGCAACTTTCTCTCTCTTAACAATTCTCATCTCTGTCACTCATCCATACTCTCTCGCTCTTTCAAACAACCTTATTCTTCTTTTCGTACCATGATGTCCCTAAAACAAGCTTATTTTATGCATGAAAACAACCTTGTTTATTTACCATAATGGTTCATTCAATTCGTACCATGAGCTATTTTTTATAAGCTTTTGACAATTAACATTATTGTTTTAATGTCAAATTTAGCAATCTTATATACGTTGTATTTACAAGCTGAAAATAACATTGTTTTCCAAATTTATGTTATAAAAATCTATTATAGTGTCATATAAAGTAATTATATCGAATTTATTTACTTATAGAATGAATATATCGGGATTGCGAGATTAGGTATCATCCCAAAATAATATAACCGATTGTTTATAAAGTTTTTAATTGCACTTGTCGTTCACTACACAACTATGCATCTACGTTAGTAATATCGATCCCTCGACCCTTAGCCTTAAGATTTATTTAGATAAAGCGGAGCTTTAAATAGCGTGTTTATATATTTAGTGACTTTTCATTTAGGTACCACCCACTATTAATATCCTGTTTTCATTATAACCAACGTACATCGAATAACCCCAGATTAATCCATAAAATTAACTTTCCTGCAGTGTTAGTACACAGAGTAGTCCCTGTGTTCCTGGAATCCAAACTACCTAGATTCTCTGGCAAATTTTCTAAAATTGGTCGTAACCTACATTAGCCTGGATGGAATATATTATTGTCAACAGACGGACAGACGACAGACTTATAATAATCTATAAAGATAATCATTTTAACCATCTAATGTAGTAAAATATTAATTATGTATGTGTATTTGTATTGAAAACTCAACTCACAACAATCTGCTATACTGTTGCAGAGCAGATGTAACCGTGCGGGAAATTCTAAAATACACATCCATTGGACCTAACTTTCTGTAGCCTTTGTGGCTGTGGATAGAACCGTGGGGGTCTGAAGCTCGCTGATTTGCTCACACATTATCATCAAAACCTCGGCAAACCGGTTGGTGGGGAGCTTTTTGTGACAACGCATTAGCTTGGCTATCCAAAGAGGAAACACTGTCAATAACGAGCTTGAACCTGGAACCTTGTCGATGATCGACAACAGCGGCAAATATTTATATACCTACATACAAATAATATGTTTAATTCCAAGACCTGCAACTACAGTAGGATTCCCGTCAATAACACAATGAATAAAAACACGAAAGTATTATGTACCTACATTCTTTATTCACATAAGTTTAATGAGAGTAAGATAATTATACACAATATAAGTATGGCATTAAACAATATTGCAGATACAGATTCAAACTTTATTTCAGCGTTTATAGGTTCTTAGACTTCACTTTAGACCAGCCTCTCCATATCTACGTACACTTTTTTGAGAGTACTCCTTCGCTTGTAGATATCGATTGAAGGCGGTATTTTTGGTCTGTTTGTATTTAACCATTTCTACCTGCTGACTGGATCTCTGGCGAACTCTTCGGCTACAACTCTACAAAATGAATTGCAACATTTGTGCAACTTACAAATGTTTATAACCATGACATCTTAAATTTCATGCACTGAATATTACTGTCGAATATACTATTAAGATGTTTCCATATTGATTGCACTTTGTTTGTTATTAAATTACATAAACAAATGTATTAATAAAATAATAACTAAATATCTTGGATATCTTTATAAGACATTTGAGTATGACAAGAATGACAGGTAAATATTTTGTTCCGATTCATTTCATTTGATAATCTAGAGTCGGCAGTCTATATATTTTTTCAATTAATTTCCTTACTCTTCATAATAACATTTTAAAATATTTGTATGCATTTTATAGAAATTACTCGAAAATATTTTATTCTTTTAGTTACTTATACTTTACAATTAGTTTAATTTAATACTTTGCTAAAAGATGAAGATCCTCAAATCATTTCGGTCCAACGTGTGAAAGAAATGGCACTATACAGTTAATATATCGTTATTTCTTTTTATCTTTTATCAGGTTGTAGCAAGCCATAGACAAATTCTTACAAATCATTCATTCTTTCTCGGCACTTAGCAATGTTATATCAATGTTGAACGATTGAGCTCATGGTACGAATCAAAGTAATATTATTATAAGGTGAAAACAAAACAGTCTGGCAATAAGGTTATTTTGTGAGAGAAGATGATGGCCCTATAGGATGGAACGGGACAAAAAAAAACTTGTCAATTGTGACGCACGAATTTTGAAACTCAATGTGCCCTGTTGCACTACATATTTTGAAATAATACAAATATTTATTTTATGTATATCGACTTTTATATTACTTGAATTAATATTATTAGGTCAATATGAAAACAAAGCAAGGGCCGCCGTTCAATAGTGATATTCAGTGAATGAAATTTAATATGGCATGGTTACAAACAGAAGTAATTCAAGTATTATTTTATTCATTTTGCAGTGAAGAATTCGCCGGAATTCAAAGTAACTACTCTAAGAAATGTGCTGGAGAGAAATAGGTACCTAATCCTCAACTAGCAAAGCAGTGGAGCACTTCTTGGTCATTACAAAAACTGAGACAAAGTTCATACATAAATATATACCTAGGTAGGTTTATATTTATGTATGGCACTTCAGTCTTAAATACCTATAGTCTAGGCAGGTACCTATTGTCTTTAAATTATATGAATAAAGAATTTACCACAGGAATCAACACATTTTTATTTATTACCTTTTGTCAGGAATGCTACTGTAGTTGCAGGTCATACAATGAAACATTATGTGTATTTAGGTATATAAACGTTTATGAATACAGTACAATCACAGTAAAGCTTAATCTATACGATATTAAATATTTACAACAAATAAATGAAATACAATCTAGCACTCGTGTATAAATTTTCCTCTAGGCTGCCGTAGATTATCGGCAAGGTTCCCAACAGGCTAGCCAAGCTAATGCGCGAAAAAGCTCCCCGCCCGAGGCCTCGATTATTTTGGTGACAATATGCGAGCCACTCGGTGAGCTTCAAACCCATACGGTCGTATGGTTTCGATAGCAAATGGCATTTTGGTCCATTGCATGCGAAAGTGTTGATTCCTCACGTAGCATAGATGCATACCACGTCGCTTTCGTGTATCTATTATTGGCTTCTTTGGTATTTGCTTCCAAAAACACAAATAGTTCATATTCATTTGCCATCTTGAAATGCTAGATGGCAAAAGCTAGAAGGCTAGAGATACACAATTAATTCGATAAGTTAAATACTTAAATACGATCTACTGACTTTATATCACTATAATAATAGATATTTTTATCATAAATTTGGATAATTCGTCGCGTATATAATGTTATATTTTGATTGATATTGGATATATGCAGATATATGCAATTGACATAAAAACCATAATGCTAGTTGTCAAAAGACACATCATGGTACGATTTGAATGAACGATTAGAGGTGACGTCATCAAACCTGCTAACAAAACAATATTGTTTTATGCCTATAATAAGCTTATTTTTAAGGATGTCATGGTACGAAAACGCAAAATAAGGTTATTTTAACCTTGTTTTAAGAGCTTGTGGTAGGCCCCCTGATCGGTTGAAAATCTTGACAATGAAAATTCACTATTATAATCCAGCTAAATAAAGTTGACGTAAGATTCCATTTTGTACTTGAGCACCCAGAGTTTTTTGACTACCTAAGCCTGGTTTTCATATTCATTCGTTTACCCCGAAGTAACTGATAATTGCGATGGTGAAACACTGACGATATTATACGAGGAATAAGTTAAAAGAGTAAAATATTCCAAGTATAGTTAGTTACTCAGGTATTAATCAAGTCAAGTAGTTTATTTTTGTGCATTCCTTACATCAATACCCTAAATAAATTATATCATAATTATTATTAGGTATATAATATAATATCTATACTAATATAATAAAGCGGAAGAGTTTTTTTGTTTGTTTGTTTAAACGGGCTAATCTCTGGATCTACCAGTCGGATTCTAAAAATTCTTTCACTAGTAGGAAGCTAAATTATCCCCGAGTATTGTTGGCTATTTTATCCCGGGAACTCGGGTGAAACCGCGCGAGACAGCTAGTTAGGTATAAAACGTGTCAACATAGAACAATTGACCCAAAGAAGCGCAATATATTCCGCCAATTTCCCACCGCCAACAATGCTCTCTGATTGGCTAAGTCCAACACACGGTGCGGTGATTGGATTGGACTGTTCAAATTCAGTGACTAATCACTGACTAGTTTCGGAATTTGATTGTTCGGTATTACTGCTCTATAGGGATATTTCCTCGACGTTTAAAATAGGTAGCTATTCTCAAATAAATATGTGTATAATCTGACACAGACAAACCAAACGCTTTAATCATAAAAATAAATATACCTAGAAAGAACGTCGCCATACTACACGAATACATAAAACAGGCCAACTTTAACAGGCTGCTGCACGTAACAGCTACGTTTTACGCTCCCTCTGCGTCATTCTGCTTGTCATAGTGACGTTCATAATGATAGCAGTTGTTGAAATATTCCCATTAAAATCGGGAGAAATTTAAATATTACACATTATTTAGCAATTTTATTTATTTTTATTTGATTTAGCCTCTAACAGTTAGGGCGTATTTTTATCGACGTGTGCACAGCTTCAACACTCAATCTGGATGTATCCTTAATCAAAGGCTTTAATATTATATTTAAATAAACTCCATAATATATTCAATTCGTAGTTAGCCTACATTAACATTTATCCACCTGTTAGGTTATAAACATTGGATTTAAACGGCAATTAGACAAATAACTGTGTCCAACGATAATCACACCACATAAACTAAAATTAATGATTATTATCTACCAATTACTTGTCGTTACAGATTTATTTTAACCTGTCCCTAAATCATAACCGTGAAAGGAATCATAATTACAATATTTTTCAGGGTTCCGTATTCAAAGGGGGCCAACGGGACCCTATTACTAACCCTCCACTGTCCGTCCGCTTGTTCGTCCGTCCTTCCATCTGACTGTTAGTGGACTGTATCTCATCAACCTTAACAACACAGACTACATCGGACATATTCTCGCTAACAAAAAACTGTGTCTATGAGAGTCGGCCACCTCTCACGCATACATTAGGTGGCTATTCCGCGGGAAACGAGACTCTGTCGCCGTTTACCCGCGCTCGACTAATGTGCGAATGCGTGCGTGCCGGCTTGTAGGTACAGCGAGTGGCCTACTTGAGTGACAGTATTTTGTTAGCGAGAATATATCCGATTTTTTTAACATCCTTGCGTAACTTAGTTGTATTTGGAACCGGTGTAGTCATTTTGTTAACGTTCATAAGTGCCTTATGAGGACCTACCTAAATTGGATAAATACTGTTGATTTGTAAATAATAGGTAGACCTAATTGTCACAGAATGTGTATTTCTATTGCCAACGATTCTATTGAAACGAGTTTCCACAGTCGTATAATTTAAAAGTGTTACTATTTGCTTAGAAAATTATCCGTTTTTTTTTATCAAAATATAATTTAAAAAGGATTCTGACGCCAATTTAATTGAAATAATGAAATAATAATAATCGTTTATTTAAAACAGAAAAGAAGCTTAAAATTAGTGAACCCTGCATCCCACACTAGGGCAACCTGTGTTGTGGGATACAGTACAGTATACAATTTTAACTGATTTTTAAAGAAATTAATAGAAAACAAAAAATAATAATTAGCTTAAGGGGGTTAGTTACAAATTCTTAACAGTATGTTAATATTGATGGGTGCGTGTGTGTTGGGGTGTGTAATTGTGGTACATTACAAATATAAGATAAAAAAATATAAATATTAATAGATAGAAATAAATAATGATAAAATTCATATTACATAAAAGTAAGCTGATATTGAAAATACTTAAAATACACATATTATTAATAAAAATATACTTATGTTTATCGGGTAAAATTAATGGTACCATATTATACTGGAAACAATGAGAGGATACTTCAGGGGTTCTATAAATTTCAGAAATAGGTATAGAAGGAGGACAAAATTATAGCCATTAAGCAGGAGGGATGGAATAGGCCTGGCCCCCACCCATCGACTGGAGTACCATCAGATTCCAAAAAGCACTAAGGATCAAAGGGTGGAACGACGATGAGAAGGGACTATATGACAGAAATTCATCGACGAGTGAAAGGGTCAGGCCGTGACGTTATATATTTGTCCGTATGAAATTCTCCGTAACATTGTAGTTGAGCGTGCAGAGCAAGTTTGTGATTTTCTTTTTGCAAACATAACGTGAAGATTTCAAAATTTCGAGGGTCTTATCCAGGTGCTTGTACAGAAAAGGTCCTTTGTATGAATATGCACGCCGTCCAATTAGAGTTCTTGTACGAGGAACTACCCAGGAGGATCGGCGTGAAGATCGTGTAGTAGGAGCCACTGCTAATAAAGCTGACTTGTGAAAACGCAAAGCCACGCTGAGGATGTATAATTGCCGAACTCGCAGAAACTTCGTATCATCATATAGTCTGTCAGTAGAGTATCTAAATGGCTTATTGAAGGCAACTTTAAGAAGGCCCCTCTGTGCTCTTTCTATTTTAAGGAATGAAGTTTTAGTTGCCGATCCCCAGCAAACAATACAGTAGCCTAATATAGATTGACACAGCGCTTGGTAAACAATTTTAATTGTGTTTAGGCCAGCTACTTGGCTTAGTTTCCTAAAAATGTGAGTCATCTTACGGATCCGGCCACACAAGGCATTAATTTGGGATTCCCATGTCAACTGATGGTCTATAGTGACACCAAGGTATCTGAGGCTATCCACACGCTCCAGTTCAGGGCAGGTGCAAGTTAGCTTGGAGTGCGAGGCACAAGTGTGAAGTACAACTTTAATAGAATGGGGTTGTGTTCTCTGGGAAATACGGAAGGCCATATATTTGGTTTTTAATAATTGTCCTTTTTTTTCACAAAATGTCATGATTCTTTGCCTGAAAAAAAATTCTACAACTTGGTTTCCTTACCTCTCTTCATAATGCCACTAGCATGGGGATTGCTGCTCTTTACTGTCAAACTGGAGCAGTTCCACCTGTGCCAACGGAATTGGTGTTGGCACTCCTTGACCGCCAACTGAAGACCTTCGAAGGCAATAGCGGTGGTATCCGGGAACTCGTTGCAGACGGTTCTCTGCTCCCTGGTTAATCCCCCGACGAGACGGCAGGTCAGTGCCGAGTTGAGCTTCAGGGTTGGAAGCATGTTGTCTCTTGAGCTGAAATGGAGGGAAGATGGGGGTTAATAAAATGACAAATAAATAAGTCCTATATAATATGTAATTACTTTTCTTAGTTTTAATATGTAATTACTTTTTCTTAGATAATAGATGCGACACTTTACATTTAAAGAGGTAAAATTACAAAAAACGTCTTTACGGAACCCTTCGTGTGCGAGTTCGACTCGCGCTTGGCCGGTTTTCATTCATTTTACTTTGCTGATTTAGATGCTTTTTAAACGTTCTAGGCGTAACCCCAGGATTGCGTAGAGTATGGGATATAAGATACATTCATTCCTTTAGGTCTCATAAAAACCGTGTCGTGGTAACACATTTCAAAAATAAGTATAGCTTAGAACTTTCTGAATTCCTAGCATTCATCTTATCTTAGCAATTACCGAAGGTTCGACCTATCATTTGTAATTCTGTTATGCAAATTTGCAGATGTAATGTGTATTTTACAATTAACTGCATCATATAGGGTATTTTCTTGCTTACTGTTATGCGTATAACTTTACTCATAAAAAGTTTAAATAATAAACTATGCAACTCACAACTATTCAAAAAGCATCCAATATTCATAACAAACTCGTTCAAACTTCCCCAGCATTTATTAATTAAAATCCAACCAAAGCTTATTAGTTTCATCGTCGAATACTCGGAGCTCTAGAGCTGCCAAACAAATTGTTCAAAACATTAAACTATTCGAGAAACGTTCGATAGCATCAGTTTTCGAATAAATTAATTACAGTGACATTTATAATGAAGGAATTACCAATTAGTGGCAATATTTAGTTAACAACTTAAACTTTAGTAACGTATTACGTAAGATGGTTTTTTATAGCTATGTTATGTGATTTGTGAGCACAGATTTTTAGATTGTGTTGTTGCGATTTATTCGATATTTAGCCGCTCACGAGTTTTAACCTTAATAGATGGTTTGATCGATGTAAATAAATAAATATCCTGGGACAATCCTCACACACGGTCATCTGATCCCAAACTAAGCAGAGCTTGTACTATGGAAACCAGATAACTGATATAATATATATACTACTTTTTGTTTGTAAATACATACTTAATTACACCCAGACTTTAGAAATACAGACATGCATGTCCTGTGTGGGAATCGAACGCACGACCAGCGGCGCGTCAGTTGAATCTTTATCAACTGCGCCAACTGGCCCGTCAAATAACTCATTTAAAACTGCGGCAGTATCCTGTACAGTATGAGGCACGAATGGTGAGCACAGATAGGCAGTAGTGGGGGCAAGCTCGCGCATGTACACTTTTGGCCAAATCACAGTAGCCAAATTACACGCTAGAATCCAATAGACAACGAGCGTCGACTGACGAACCAATCGTGTGCAGCTCAGCGCTCCCCCCTTCTTCATTCCGCCAAACAGACTGAAAAGTTAACCACTTACTGTGCAGGTGTCAATCTGTGCTCACCACTCCTGCCCCTTACTATACAAGAGATTCAGATTAAATTGTTCTATAGAAAATAGTAACACGTAAAAATGTAATGGCAATATTATCATAATAAACCTAATTCATTAGCTTTATTATGATAATATTGTTGATAATATTCTTTGATTGTTCTGGTAGTACCAGTCGGATTCTAAAAATCTTTCACTAATAAGAAGCTACATCAGCGAGTGTCATAGGCTACTTTCAATCGCAGGAACGCGGGTGAAACCACAAGGGACAGCTAGTATCTAAATAAAGGTACTTTTCCAAGATTTATCCATAGTTAGTATACCTATATCATAAATGTACAAGATCGAGGAAGTGTTGAATTAAAAACTGTGTCGCCTCACGTAGGTACCTTGAGCCTGATCAGATCAACGCGACTGCGTCAAGTATTGAGATGGTGGCTGATGATAAACAATGTCGTGATTATGGGGTTTTTGGCTGTGTAGGTAGATTTTAGTTTGAATCAGCGCAGCAGGAAGTATTTAAAAAAAACAGGATAACTAAAAAAATCTATTTAGTCCGTCTTTTACCTACATTATCAAAAATATATACGTATTTTTTCGTTTGTCAATTAAACAAAAGCATACGAAGGTATAGAGTGTTGAAAGCTTTAGCCAGGTAGATGTTCAGGCGAGTACATACTTACTACAAAGTTCCTACCACCATGGTATGGTTCCTCACGAATTTTGCCTTCACCGAAAGCTCAAGCTCATTGAAGGATTCGAACCGAGCTACAAAATCATGGGCTGAAATACTCGCACACTTTTGGCCACTTCATCACTTACCATGCATGATTGCAGTGAAAAACAGGCCTATACGAAGTAATAAACAAAAAAAACTTTGCCTTTATAGGCCTAAATTCGCCCTCCTGCAGGAACGACTTTCTAACTGAATAGGATTATGTAACATGAGCAAACATTTATCTAAGTAGGTACATAGGTTAAACATTATACGGCGTGTGTTCGTTTGTTTGGGCCTAAAATAGTTCGGGGTGCGGTACATCATCTATTTAGCTTAGTACAAATACACGTTTCTTATCACTTAACCAAATGTACTTATTATACGGTCAAGTGTGAATTCTGAATCGGTGATGTTGGGTTCTATTTAGGTATAGTTCATTCTGTCGTTACATTTGTTGCCAGCATTTTTATTTATTATTTTCTAGGTCATTGCACCAAATCATCTATACTAATATAGTAAAGCTGAAGAGTTTTTTTGTTTGTTTATACGAGTTAATCTCAGAAATTGCCAGTCAGATTCGAAAATTTCTTTCACTAATTGCATGTCTGATCAATCACATACATTTTATAATTAGTGTAGAATTCACACGTAACGGTTAATCTCAGAAATTGCCAGTCAGATTCGAAAATTTCTTTCACTATTAAATTTGTACGTAGTATTTATATACTCTGAGCTAGTAGGAAGCTACATCATCCCCGAGTATTATAGCCAACTTTTAATCCCAGGAACGCGGGTAAAACCGCGGGGATAGCTAGTTAATTATTATAAGAGAAACTTACTGATTCATATACCACGCACAGCTATAACCACAGGATCTAGTAACTTGAATTGTTGTATGTACAAGTTCCTTACGTAGTGTCTGTGTGGCGGAAAGCTTATTTCAGTACAATTTTAATTTATGGCGATAAATTGCAGAGATACGGTCATTCGACGAAAAGACACGATTGATTTATATTTTATTTAACTTAATGTATATTAGAATTTATATAAGAAAGAAAGAAGGAAGATAAACATTTTATTTTTGCGCGCCATTCGTTGCAAAAAACAAAAAAATATACACAACGTTTTACTGCTACTTTTCACAAAAGATAATTATAAAAATTAATTAATTAATAAGAAATTAATTAAGACAAAGAGATCATTATGATAATGTTAACTAAAATAGCCAGTCGAGTGTTTTCTATTGCAATACGGATCTCTAAGAACAATTTGTAACAACAAACACAATTTTCCGTCTTTACATAACTGTTGTGTTATCTGGTTCCTCTTCCCACGCTGCGCTGCGCAGGCGCTGGTATGCTGGCGTATCATTACAGGGTGGGTCTCAAGTCATTTAATGATTTTAATGAAACGCACTCGCAATGATGTTCTTCATTTCTGTATGATTAGCGTTGCCCAAGAAAATAAAGCGATGTTAATTTTATGAAATACGCTTCCATTAGCACTCTAGGATTTTGAATTATCTTGCGAGGTTTATATATTTTGTTGTTCAAATAGTCGAATTACAGTCTACAAATTGCTTTTTAGAATTGTATGATGTTTAGCTTTTGTGTATTGTTTACATACATAAGTACCGAGTGAGAGAGGTAGGCGTAGCGTTTATTCGCTCAAAGAGCAGCTCGACTGGGGAAGTGCCTCCACCTTACAGAATACTGCAGCCAAATATCTTTATGTTGTGTAAAGTTGTGTTCCTGCGCGTGAGTAAGGTCGCCAGAGCTCATTGGGTAGGGGGAAGGGTCGGTAACTCGTGAGCGATGCTTCGTGTGTTGCAAGCGTCCATATGGCTACGGTAACCGCTTACCATCAGGCGGGCCGTAAGCTTGTTTACCGACTTAGACGTATAAAAACAAAAAGTGCTTTATTTAAACTTCAATTCATGGACAATGTTCATCAAATCGTTATCAAACATGTTATGTTCCGTCACGAGTAAGGTCGCCAGTGCTCATTGGGGAGGGGGAAGGTTCGGTAACGCGTGAGTGATGCCTCGCGTGTTGCAAGTGTCCATATGGCTACTGTAGCCGCTTACCATCAGGCGGGCCGTACGCTTTATTACCGAGTTTGACGTACTTATTAAAAAAAACAAGACATTTTTTTTTTGCAGTAAAAGCAACACATAGCTCAGATTTTATAAGGTAACTACTTTTCACCCCTGATCCCCTATTTCCTCCCTTGGAGATCAAATTACAAGAAATCCTTTGTTAGAGCACCCCTACTAGCTAGGATATTCAAGGAAAATTTCCTCCGTATTTCAAATCTTTCAGACTAATGCGTTCATTTTCAGGCTTAAAATGTTGATTAGGAACCCTATTTTGGTTAGTAGGCACTATATGTTAATTAAAGAAAGTATGGATGTTCATATTCCGCCAATGCCAGTGATTGTTGGCAGCACTGTTCTCGAAGTTGTAGACGAGTATGTTTACCTAGGACAAATTGTCCAACTAGGTAGATCCAACTTCGACAAAGAGAAGAATCCAACTCGGCTGGGCAGCATTCGGTAAGCTACGGCATATCTTCACGTCCAGAATACCGCAGGCCTGAAGACAAAGGTCTTCAATCAGTGCGTGTTACCAGTGATGATATACGAGACAGAGACGTGGTCTTCTACTGCTGGCCGCATAAATAAGTTCAGAGTCACTCAGCGAGCTATGGAACGAGCCATGCTTGGAATTTCTCTAAGCGACAGGGTCCGAAATGAAGACATTCATAGGAGAACGAAAACGACGGACATAGCTCGTAGAGTTAGTAAGCTGAAGTGGAAATGGGCGGGCCACATCGCTCGAAGAGCTGATAACCGATGGTGTAGAAAGGTTCTCTAGTGGCTACCACGTATTGGAAAGCGCCGAGTGGACTGACGACCTGGTCAGAGTCGCTGGATGCAAGCGGCTTTGTGTTTTCCCCTTTTTTTGCCTTGCAATGTACGACACATAAATCTTTAGGAAGAAATAAATAACTGCGTAGGTAGTTTAAAAGATACACAACGAGAGACAAAAACCCAAGACTTAATACAATTTGAGAGGTATTAGAGAAGGATCAATTCTAGGTTCACTTTATTTGTTCTAGTTTTTTCTTTTTTTTCTACGATAACAGAATTTGTTATGAATATCCGAAGGCTTCGAATAAGATTAAAACAACCTTAACCCGTATGTAGGTACATTTTAAGAACGCACCATACAGCTACCTCAGGCAAGTCGTTAAACCCAACTGATCCAATTAAAACCCGACGCAAAACTTAATAATTGCTTTAAAAATACCACTTGACTTGATAAAAACAATAATTTCATGCTTTAAGACGTCCGACGTTAGTAAAAAACTAAAAATAATAAATCTGATGTGGTCGGTGCAAGCTCGATGAAATGCTGCGATACCCATTCTGTAAGGTTATTCCAATACAAATTACAGCTACTTGCATTGCTCCTCTCTGCGTGCCGACAATTCTGCAAATACTTTTCTCCTCTCTAACACGCATTCATATAACATCCCTACTAAAAAGATCACATTTTAAAACCAACTCTATCTCTCAGGCCATAATTCGTATGATTGCACTACCATTTTGTGCATTTACGCCCTTTCACTACAGAGATATAAGAGCCTGATTGAAATTCCATGTACCAACAGCGTATGTATACTTAATACCTATTTGTTTTGCTTATAATCTACGACGATAAAGTTCAAGATACAGCACGATTTAAGGTATGTATTGATGCTTTGAAAAATATTGTACGCCACACCAATTAATTCGATAAGTGTTAATTTGTGCTTACATTCTCTTATCTTTTCAAAGACCGCAGTTGTGTCTTCCATTAGTAAACTAATCTCAACAATGGAATATTTATTATTTTTTAAAGTGCGTTAGGCTTCTGCCCTTTATTTTTATCAGCCTTTACAGTGTGGTGCCATTTACAAAGTCGTAGTGATAATATTAATTGCTGGGAACTTGGTAGATCGAAGGTTTGGCAATTTTGAATATAATGACGAAACTTAAGAAAAGTTATAAAAAACCGGACAGGTGCGAGTGAGATTCGCGTCCTGAGGGTCTCGTATAAAACTTAATGTATCGGAAAGTACATATTCTATAGTTTGTAACAAGATATGTTACATAAATGGCCATATTTTTTGTTTGGATTAAATTAAAAGCTTGAGTTTATTGTCTTGTCTCTATTGTTGTAAGCAGCAGTTATATTGCTGGCCGCATAAATAACCTCAGAGTCACTCAGCGAGCTATGGAACGAGCTATGGTCGGAATTTCTCTCCGTGACAGGGTCCGAAACGAGGACATTCGTAGGAGAACGAACATTCATATTTGATATCGATTTCATTTTGATACCACTCAGGAGTGGGTACTGCTGAGTTAAGATGTACGGACGAACTGACCGACGGACGGATAACAAAGTGATCCTATAAGGGTCCCCTTTTCGAAACCCTAAAAACATCTTGGATTGTAAGTTGTATGTTATATGCTATAAGTATTTCTCTTTATGTCGCCGCAGATGGTAATGTTGCAGGAATATAGATATTGTTTGGAACCAGCCGGCGGTTCCTATTAGTTTAATAATTTTTCGTATTCGTCTGGGCCAAAGATTAGCTTGTTTAAACGTTTCCGCTTTATTATATATTGTTCTCTGTCGTTTCGCTCTTGGCAGAGCGGTCGTTGTCACTGAAGCCACTGAAGCGTTTACATCGGTGATAGAGGCTGACACGGCTCTCCGCACGAACTCCCGCCATCTCTTTCTGTTGGCAGACTTTCTGGTGCAGTCAGATACGTTATTTCCTACTGCGGAATTCATTTGGTCATTCCAGCGCATAGGTGACCTGTCGCGCGATCTGATTCCCTCCACCATCGTATACTTGGTTAAACTAATATCTGTAGGTGACTGCTTATTTTCCAGACTTCAGATTAATTTATTTTTCTTTCAAAATAATTGTTTCATTTTCGAAAAATTACAATAATAATATGATCCGTAATTATTAGTCTGGGACTTTACTGCAAACTGTAATTATGACGAAATTAAACAATATGCCGCAAGATATTTATATATTATATTTAAAAAAAAATACTAAACCTCCACAGTTACCCCTTTTTAACCTCGCCATGCAGCTAAGCTATTTATTTAGATAAATTGATCGTGATGTTATAGCAGTTAAATAAATTAATTTATAGTAAACATATTAATAAACGATTAGTTTTAAATGCAACTCATATATTCACCGACACTTCGAGCGCCAGGTCTCATAGTCATATACGGATTATGAATACTAATTATTCAATGAATAAGATTATAACTGGAAATGTCTTTAGTTTTCAGTACTATTAATTGTCAGATTTGGGCAATATGGAGAAATTTGGAAGTCCCTTTACTGGATGACTACGTTATACAGGGTTATTCATTGCTTCCTTTTGGCTTTGTGGCCCCACTATTATTTACCATGGTGAGATTGATGTCAAACTATAGTAAACAATAATCATAAAAATATCGATGGTGACGCTAAAAACATGGACGGAATAACGATTACTTGAAATAATAATAATGATATTAAATTAAATTATTATATATCGAAATTTTCATGCATTTTTTTGGACTCATTTTTTTTATATATTATCTAATACTTCAACTTGGGCCAATTAATCAAATGAAATCATACATTTATGTACATACAACTTATCCAGTTAATAATAACTCCGTGTCACAGAATATCAATCACGCTGCAAACAGCCCCACGATTATACGGCCACGTGCAGTGGCATATCGGACTACATTAACATACTACGTAAATCTCCGCGCGATTGGGTGGGCCGACAAAATGATTGTCACCTTTTAAATTTGCATTCATTACCATTCATTATTCATTAGTCGGCGTGTTGTCTACTTACGCCTGTTTTGCATGATTAGGCGTCGGTGATGTTTTAGTTAGGTATTCATTGCGCCCGCCTATTTGTATGACGCTCGTTCCATGCACGCCTTTGTATGAATGCAATTTGTTATTTGAATTATTTAATAAATTATTCATATTTTTTCAACTCTTTACACATCAACCTGTATACTTTGCTTTGGTTGGCTTTTATCTAGATAATGTAGGTATTGACTCACCTCACCATCTCGAATAAAAGAAACAGTAATATTGTGGCCGCATTGAAAATATTGAGCATTCTGTCGTTCAAGCCGATTGTGACTTGAAGTTTTTTCATGTTGGCAGCACTAGTTCCTTACTTCGCGGGCTCATTTTAACTTGTCACTTTTAGCCGCGAAAATTTTCACACAATTTCACTTGTAAATCGATCACATCGTAAACACGATTCAAATAAAAAACTACTACATAAATCGTCAATTAAAAAGTGTTACACAAACTTTAATCAACGGTAACGCGATAACTGCGTTGATTAGGCGTGAAAAATGCGCGGAAACAATGACGCGTCGCTTTTCAAATTAGGAATTGGCCTTTCGCGCGCTCTAATCATTTTTCGCATTTTCTTTTTTGTTTGTTTACTTTTTCAGCCGGTGTGCCGTCGGCGCGTTGCCGTCGGCTTGTTTAAGGAGCGTGTTTGGCTCATGTTGTGCGTTCGGGCGCGTGGGCCGCAAGGCGTTCTCTTTGCGCCGCCCAGACGCCGAGAAAAAAAAGCTAGAGGGGCGTCTTCTACACGGCCCCACCTACTCGCTCATTATCCTTGTTTACGCGATTATTTCCGATATTTTCGGCACTGAACTGTTTGATTTTATGAGCGATAGGCGGCCGTGTGCACACAAAGAGGTCTCGTTTGACAGTGGCACTGTGGACGCAATCCCTGCCTATAAAATGCCGCCCCACGCGTTTTATTCCCGACCATGGGAAATGGTATCCCGTTGTCATCGGCTGTAGGGTTTTTAGATATTGATTTTGTGCTATTAATTTGATAAAACAAATGTTTTATCACATAATCATACATTGGCCCTGGTCTGAAAACGAATTGTCGACAAGGTTACACAAGAGTTGTAGTATTTTCCTCTAAAGCTCCAATTAAATAGATCTTTTAACTAATTTGATTTTCTAACATTTTATGAAATTTAATGACAATGAGGACCGTTTCAATAATTAACGCATACTTAGACTATATGGCAAAAAATATCTATTTTCGGTCTTTAAAAATGTGACATCTTTATTTTGTAGAGTACCTAAATGTTACCAATTAACTTAAAAAATATACGCTCTATGAAAAGTTATTTATAAAAAAGATGTCAACATCCCAATGACAAATAGTATAATAATCAAGAGGGTTGTACTAACCGTCTGTCCATACATTATAATAGCCCTTAGGATAAGGGCAGCAACCCCTTCATTAGGGAACGATTTAGTCGCGTGCGCAATAACAATAGTTACTTTTACAAATTTTATATTACATGCATTATGAACCTTATATCTGAGCGATAGAACATAGATTTATAGATTTGTATTAAATAGAAAAAAATGTAGAGCAAACTTTGCGTTGTCACAGACTAAATATTTACAGTAGAATTTTATTAAAACACTGCTTGCTTGAAAAGTTTTGATTAGGAGAAAATATTTTGTATATTTTCGGGATATTTTAATATAGTGCTTAAAACTGTTGTTGACCGAGACATGTTTGTTTTGGAGGGTTGATAATATTGAGGTCTGCTAACAGTCTCATATTGGTGAAACACAAAATTGGTTCAATAAAAAAAAGTGATAGGGACATAGAATTAGCATTTCGCTACGCTAACTAGACCTACATACCATGGAAACGAAATATGACAATCCTTATGACACTTTGCGAGAGAGAAAGAGACGCATAGACATTTTAGTCGTGACTCAATGCTTTTTTCGAAGTCAACCCATATCAACCCGGGTGCTTATGTATGATTTCTTATATTACTGAAAAAGTCGACTTGGTCGATTACGATCGTGCAAATAAACCTAGAAAAGTGCTTGTTATAGAGTGTCACTTGTTCTGTGTGCAAATGTGATGTGAATAGTATGAAATAGCCCACATAATTATACGTTTCACAGGTAAATACGTAATTTTTCACTGGAATGTTTACAACTATTTTTATCACAATATCAATTAATCGGCTGCAAAATCAGTTTTTACAACACTATATCCATTTAGAAGCGCTCGTGGCGTAGCATGATTAGCCGTTCTTAATCGATCGGCAAAGTTAAGCTACGTCTGTCGTGGTCGGTACCTGGATGGGTGACCGCCTAGTGGTATTTCAAATCGAGCGTTTCCGTACTTCGGAAGGCACGTAAAGTCGTTGGTCCCGGTTATCACTTAATTGTGATAGTCGTTAAGCTAGTTGGATGCCTCCTAGGCGGCTAGAAAAATTCCAACAGTAGGTTGACCACTAGCCTACCTCCACCAATCCGCAGTGGGCACGCGTGGTGGAGTATCGCCCAGTCCCTTTCATCCTCATTTGTGAAAGGAGGCCTGTTCTCAGCAGTGGGACATTATAGGCTGATGATGATGATGATGATGATGATGATGACGATGATATCCATTTATCTATATTTAAAAATATAAGTATGTAACTCAAGACTAGTTTTAATTTTTCCCATACAAATCCCTAACATAAATTTTCGTCTGGTCTTATACCTGTTTATCTTCTACATACGATTTCTTTGGATAGGTAGTAGAAATGGAAATTGTAAACAACTTGACATTTATGAATAGTCTGATTGGCGTAAGTTGTGAGAAATAAAAAAGCTTCATCCTTAAGAGCTTTACATTCTTCACGACCCGTAGCATTCATCGTCACGTTTTTTTCTCTAATTGAGCCTTTTCATAAGAATGCCACGATCTAACATTTCTCGGAGAAAAACCCAGTAAATAATTTCGCATTCCTTCACACGTCTGTCAAAAATATCTTCCCACCTTTAAATATAAAATAAAGCGTATTATGCACGATCAGGGAGCTATGTAAATGCTGGCTTTGATCTCGCAGGCACGCGTCACCACTCCGGTGGAGAGCACTCAGCTTTATTTCAAATATTAGTCTTATTTTGAGTACGGTTTCTTTCTAGACTTGTAAACTTTGTCTACGATTTGTTAAACATGGAGATGTGATGCAAATTACATAGAGTGATGCCAGATATCTTTTATGTTTTAGAAGTTTTAAATAAAAAAATGTTTTGGAATAAGTAGCAATTAAATTAAATGGTACAAAAACTGAAATGATTTGTTCAGTAATTGAATTGTTTTATAAAAATCTTAAACCGACTTCAAATTAGGTACACTAAGAAGTAATCAAATCCTGATCTGATGATCAAACGGGAAGTGTACCCTTCCAAATAAAAAAATATTTTTCAAAATCGGTTAATAAATGGTGGAGTTATGAGGACACAAACATAAAAATAAAATGCAACCGAATTGAGAACCTCCTCCTTTTTGCGTGTCACATAAAATATGTCACTTTTAATAAATCTTATTTCTTGTACAGCGAAGGAGAAGAATATAATACTATTTTATAGCACGTGTGACCTAAACCCGCACATAGGTCACGCTTCTCCGTGTGATATTAGACTAATTTAGTTACTGCAAAGCATGCCCTAAGTGCGGATTTAGGTCACACAGTACTATAAATTGATATTTAACTACATATTAAATAATGAATCTATTTTTGATACTAAAATCGTTCAAAGAAATAAAATATGTCGCAAAATCATATTATTTTGTGTACTAATAAACTTAGCATTATGAACGTAAATATTATTTTTTTTTAAAACTGGATATAAGTTACTCTCCTTTTCATGCAAATTCACCGCTCCAGTTTTTGTTTTTTCAAAACTGATTTTTTACACATCAAGTCTTGATTTTACCTGTATTATAGAAAAGATTACTCATCTATCTCATACCTTATGATCTCTAGACTTCCATGAACCAACCATACTTCATTGAATTATACCTTCTAATAAAACTAATAATAGAAATCAGAACAGTGTGAACCTACGCTAAAATTAATGCCCACGGTCGACGTCCTAACACCTAATTTAAACTTTAAAGCATGAAGAACAAAACACTCGTGCGATATCTATGACTAAACAATAATTTCCATATCTGTCTATACTTAATTGTATATAAGGTAGCTCTATTGTCGGCAAATGAATACTTACGACCCGTCATTAGTGCGTAAACACTTGTGTTTTATAAATAATAATAACGCGGTGTGGGTTACCACATTTATTGTAGTGTTGCAAGCTTGGGATAATAATATTCCCCATATATAAATTGGGCGGGGAAACGTCCATAGGTAACAATTGTGTTATTTTAAGGAGAATAAAAATTACCCCTTTTTTTTCATATGGTTTCAGCCGATTTTGCGACGCGACGGTTGATGAAAATTTATCTTTGGAACATCTCAGATAGTGTAAATAGAAGTGTAAGTAAGTAATTTAAAACTTTCAATAAAGTAAATTAAAAGTGAAGAAAACAGACATGTGAATTATATGAAATGAAAAGGAGTGTATAATAAATTCGTGGAATTTACTTATATGGATCTGGTTTACATATAACTTCAAAAATGTTATCTTGAGACGTCACTTCCCTGTTCACCTCTACCATTGAGAAAGATCGTAGATGAATGACTTAACGGTTATATGATATTCCTAGAACCTTGTATGTTTATAGTAAAACCATTATTTATAGATGAATGTTATTTAATCCATTATACATGTTATTCATATAAGCCTTTTTGTTTTTTTTTTATACAACTAAGGTGGCAAACAAGCATACGGCCCGCCTGATGGTAAGCAGTTACCGTAGCCTATGGACGCTAGTAACACCAGGGGGAACACTCGCGCATTGCCGACCCTAAAATTGTATTAAACTTCGCTAATTTGAAATCTAACATCTATATACAAATAGAACGCATGAAGTGCCCATCAAAATCTCATTATCCTTTATTTTTGGGAAAATCCCAAAGTATTGCAACACTTAAATGCACACTTACAGACGATTAAGCGTTTCATACAACATCGCTCGCAGCTACTGTCACGCATCATTTACTGTCATTATCAATTACCTCGCGAACGGATCGCGACACCGCAATATTGGCTGGGAAACATTTGTGGCGTGTATCGGGGTTACCAGCTCTTATATAAAATTACCAACTACACGATTGAAAAGGATTTTTTCTTTTTTAAAGTAAATCTGTGCCTTTACTTTGTAATAGCGGTGTGGTATGCGGTTAAGTTATTGTAGAGTCGAACAATCGCTTGGGTTTTGCAAAAAAAAACATCTACATGTTTATTTGAAAGTTTTCTAAGTTATATACCTACGTGGTTAAATAGCGCCCAGTAAAGTGAATTTACTTTACAGGTTTTGCTCATTGATTTCGATTTGGAAGAGTTTTTGAAGGAGTCGTTGAAGTGTATATGCTTTTCTGATCATGGCACTGTGGTGACTAGAAACATGGTGCTATTTAAGGTCATCTTAATTAATGACTGCTTTATCCTACCTATATAACCATTTTTAGTTTATATAGGTTCACATAGGTGAACTTAAATTAATTTTGAATAATATAATACAGATACCTACTGCTATTAATATTACTACTGCTACAACTTTTTTATTTTTTTTGTATACAACTTAGTCGGTAAACAAGCATACGGCCCGCCTGATGGTAAGCGGTTACCGTAGCCATATGGACGCTTGCAACACAAGAAGCATCGCTCACGCGTTACCAACCTTTCCCCTCCCCTATGAGCTCTGGCGACCTTACTCACGCGCAGGAACACAACTTAACACAACATAAAGTTATTTGGCTGCGGTATTCTGTAAGGTGGAGGTACTTCCCCAGTCGAGCTGCTCTTTGAGCGAATAAACGCTATGCTCTACCTCTCTCAAAACTGATAGTTCATTGGAATAGCAGACTTGGCCCCCTGGTGTTACAAGCATCCATAGTTTGCGGGACTGCCTTAGTATTACAAAAAGAAAAATATGAACGGAACAACTATTACAATTATCCATTATTTTGTGTGTACTTATTTGCCAATGAAGTTATAACAATCGCAATGTTTCGATGCATATCACTTATTTTAACAAATATTAAACTGCGAAGCCTAACATAAAACGGACTACAAATTAATCCACACGCTCTCACATTATATACATATGCGCATTTATAATCTCTTATATAGTTCATAAACACGTTCCCTCTGTCGTGTACATTAACAAAAGATTCTCATAAGCCAGTGCTAATTATTCCGAAGATTGTCGACGCGACGTACACACAAGCACAATTAGAAAACTTTAGGGGGCTATATAAGGGGCTATAAATCAGTCGAGGGGCGAACGCGATATTTTAGGGTATCTGCATGCTTGCGATTTAACGTTTTTAGAGCTGAAAAGTGCTGCTGATTCAAGTGCACCATGGTCGGTATAATTTTCTTGTAATGAGTATCTTTTTAAAGCCGAATGGGATAGGTTCCAACCAGATAGAGTGGCCACCTGATTAGACTTGCTTGGTAGTTGCAAGTGGCCCAGGCAAACCCTTCATTGTGGAGATCCATAGAGGCAGCTTATGATCACCAGGGCATATATAGGTTGAAATAAAAATGACAATAAATATTTATTACTTATTTCACAATAGTCGTATCATCGCATATGTGTAGCAAGCCTTACTAGCACAGATAACTGAGGATCCGCACCGGCAGCGGTCCAGTGTGCGGGCTACGGCCGTGCGCATACGCACGCTCGAGGCGGGATCTCGTTAGCATGTGTATGCGACATTTCACATGGGCTAATTGCGAGCATTTAGCCATCTTGATAAACTGCCCTCGCTGCCCTACACGCATCGCCGGGGTATAGACTACTATCTTGATCTTTATTTTGTGCAGAGGGGTCTATATTCTGAAGTCACATTCAGGCTTGAGGCGTCAATTACTGAACTAAGAGCTCCCCTATAGACCACAATATCTTAGGCCACTTGCATCCCTCGGCATACAGCGACTCAGTGACGGTTGTTTGTCCACCTGGTGGGGGGACTTCTAGCTCGGTACTTTCTACTCGAGAACTTTTGTTCCCGATAGGTTCTCCCTCGTGGCTTCTCCGGGCTTCTATCGAATATCATTTTTTTATCGCGTAGTTTCTTTGGTTTAGTTATTATGATTTTGGGTTACTTTAAATTTAATGTGCACAACATTTCGGTGAAAAAATTACCTGATGACTGAGAAATAAACGATGATTATGAAGTCTGAAAAATCACAGGTTTCCTTATAGCCTCGTTATTAGGTAACATTTTTACCCCAAGGATAGCGACGTGTGAGCTGCGCACTGCGCATCTGTGATCTTTGCCGTGTATATTACCTTCTTCCACATCTGCAATAACTTTTCTTTGCCACCTAGTATCTCGTATATCGATTTTCTTCCATTAGCATTCTAAACACTCCTCGCAAAGCTGAATGATAATTGAAACGGCAATAAACATCGCATTGTATAGATCAACAATTTGCTTATACATATTTTTATGGCGACATCGATTTGTTGATTATTTGTTAATTTTAACTGGTTTTATATTATACATCTATGTCCGTGTAATTTAGATCAGATATTGAGCACTATTTGCATTTACTCAGATATGAATTAGTCGGGTTCGATAAGCGTAGGCACAAATGGTTTTGAATGCAATTTATAGATTATCTGATGCAGGTTCAATTTATCTATGTACGAGATATGGTTTGTAAGTGAATTGACTTTTAAAATGTAATGGTGCGTCCATGCTTAGCGAACCGAGCACGAGCCGAGTCTCGACGAAGCACACTGCGAGCACCATTCGCGTTGCGTGGACCTGCTTGCGAGCCTCGAACGAGCGCGATTGTCAGTTTTTTTTACGAACAAATGGATTCGCATCGTGCTCGATGTAGGTTCGTTCGAGGCTCGGCTCGTGCTCGGTTCGCCAAGCATGGACGCACCATTATAAATTAATGAGCAAAAGATATTAAGATTTAATACTTTTTTCTGAGATGAACAAGACAACGTCTTGTTCAGAGCTGTGTTGATAGGTTTTGTATAACTTGATGAAATATATACAACTTTTTTATTTTAATTATATTTATAGACATGGTACGACGATTTACGATTTACAAATGTGGTAAAAATAAAATTATGCCACCACAAAGAAACAAAAGCCAATTAAATTTCTTGATCTCAAATTAAATTTTCAAAGTTACTTTCCCCTCCACGATTCCCATAAAACTTTTTAAATTAAATAAAAATCAAATAACCGCAGTAACATCTTCCAGTCAATTAGACGGAGTTATTCGGAACGTCAGCGAGTGGTCGAGGATGCCTGTGCGCAGTGATTTATGAGGACTGCTCACATACCGTGCGCTCCACTGTGCGTTGTGACTGCTTGTGTATGTGTATGTGTGTGTGCGTAGATTGTGTTTAATTTGGTATGTTTTAAAAACTTATATCCTTTGATTAAGAATACATCCAGATAGAGTGTCGCAGCTGTACACGTGTCGATAAAAATACGCTCTAACTGTTAGGGCGTAAATCAAATAAAAATAACTAAAAATGCAAAATAATGATCAATATTTAAATTTCTCCCGATTTTAATTGGAATATTTCAACAACTGCTATCTTTATGAACGTCACTATGACAAGCAGAATGACGCAGAGGGAGCGTAAAACGTAGCTGTTACGCGCGGCAGCCTATAAAAGTTGGCCTGTTTTATATATTCGGGTAGTATGGCGACGTTCTTTCTAGGTATATATTATTTCTATGCTTATATCATTGGAATATTTGTAGTTGTAGTACTGATTTTACTCCCCTTATGTTAGATTCACTCGCGATCCCATATTTCACCCTTTCTGGAGGCCTTCGTTTAAAGAACCTGTGTGCAAAATGTGTTTCTAGACACGTTTTGAGCTGTTCGTTGATATGATAGTCAGTCAGTTACTCCATTATAGGTATATACAGGATGGTAATTTTAGACGGATTAGTGAGGGCACGCGAAAATGATCTTAGGAGTGTACCCTTTAATTCTTGAGTTATTCCTATCGTTAAAGATTTTGACACAAATATACAGTCAGCGAGAAAACGGCGAATTTCGAAATTATTAGCTCTTAATTTTACAATAAAATTAGTCAAAAGGCAAAATGGGGCCTACTGACCCGTCTAAAATGTCCACACTGTATAGTTAGAGAGATATATAGATTTGCCAATCTTTAGATCCATTAGCACACATACTTAAAATTAGTGTAGCATTGACCCCAACTTAAAATTAATTAATATAAAAACGACAGCACAAAAATGAATACAAATCAATCGACAAACAAATCTAGATGAAGCATCGATCGAGCGCAGACGGGACAGAGCGTAATTTGTCAGTGGTATATCGATTGTATCGATTCATCGATGCTACAATCGATAGATTTATCATGTTAATCGATCTAATTTCATCAGTTTGCTCGGTGAGCGATGGAGGTCGTTGTGGGAACGCCACCGCGGGTGCGCAGTCATTCCATAGATTAAGATTGATGAGTAAAGTGGGTATTTAGTTTATTATTTTTATAGTTCATATTTTACCTTCATCGAACATAAAATCAGTAAAGTCTTTCTCTGCGCTAAAAAAATGCGGCGATTAATGTTATTTTGCTTCCAAAGATTTTCCGAATATTTTAGTGCTAGTTATCATCCCGACACAGATTAATATTTGAAATAAAATAATGTCCACTGTTTTAATATTATTAATTAATCAAAAGTTTACCAACTGGGCAACTCCTAAATGTATCCTTTAGTGAGCAAGTTTAGAATAAGGCATTCTCTAAATAAACATCTTTGCTACGCTTTTTATTTTTTAGTAGTGTGTGCCCAGACACACCCTTACACTCTCAACTTTGCTTCATTAATTTTATACTGGTGCCTCACAGAGACTACAATGAAATAGGCATAATACCAATCGTTTGTAAAGAATATTCTTTGTCATTATTGTATAATCGCGACCACCAGTGAGAGATCCGCCTAGACATGAGAATATTTGGATTGTGGTTTAATTACATCCCATTGTCGAGCATGATTCGGCGCTATTGTGTCACGGACTTTAATGTAGTAGGTAGGTACCTACTTACATTATATTGTATTGTTTAAATATCCTTGTAATGGATCTGAGGTTCATTAACTCTGATTGGGTGAACGACATTATTTGTTATATTTCGGGGAATTGAATCATCAAATTGAATAGGTATATTTTCATTTCTGGTTATTATATCCTGCTGTATATTCGTCGTCCAGAAGTTGATTTTTTAAAATTAAAAAATAGTAAAATGGATTCTGCAAATTATAAAGCATTCTCTCTGTAGTAACCACTAAAGAAAGATGAAACAAAAAATCCATTTCATTCATTCTTTTTGAAAATAACATTTTACGAGCATTGTTTCGTAGCCAGTTCAGCGGAGAGCGGAATTGTTTAGCGGCGAGAAATTTCAAATTTGGAACTTTGGAATTCGGAATTTGAAATTGAAAAAGCGGGAAATTGGACGTGGCGCGGAGGGGCTGCGCGGGGCGGTGGGCGTGGCGGGGGCGGGGGCGGGGCCTCGGGCCCTAGCTGCGCGCCGCGTGTTCCGAATAGGTGTTTTATCGAGTCGTCACAATAACATGATACGGGATACCTATCACTGGTATTTTTAACAGCTCGCAAAGTATTCTGGCAAGATTTCACGGTCTCGAGAGTACATACTCGTACGCTTTGAATTGCATGTCGTTGAAGTCTTTTCTTAGTGTTTTTTTTTATTGTCTAATAAATTGGAATTAATTAAATGTCTCCTCTAAAGCCTTAACTTCATATTTTGAAGTAATATTATAAAAATGTCTCGTTACAAAAAAAAAAAAAAAACCTGACTTGCAATCTAGGTATAAATATTATTTTAACAAATAGCAACTCTGGTTAAATTTTTTTTTATGGCATCACACGGCTTCTGTATTTTGCCAATTTGTAGTTATATTATAAGTTCTAGGTCACAATAAATCGCTTTCACATAGTTCTCAGTCAGTCACCTTCCTGTCCTAAAACTTTTCAGGTACTTCTTGAGACAACGGGAAAAGTCACGGTACACATAATTCATTTCATTTCACTGGTGCACATAAATTGATATTTATTGGATAGAATGCCACCGATACGCAATAAAACTCAAAATGCACGAATTAATGGAGAAAAAAAAATACGCATCGTCACTCTCCAAGATCCCGCCAAAAAGTCCTCTGGTTTAATTAATTGGCACCCAAAAAAATATTACGAACAAAAAAATAAAAGGAATTCAAAAATTGAAAACCATCGACAATGGAACGCAAATAATTACTTAAAGAAAACGGATGCGTCTAAATCACTTTGTCTCAAACGTCAATGCTTGAAGACGAAGATATGGAGTGGTCCACTGATAACCATCTCTTTGCCATCGCACAAAGATAACTTTGCACCTACCGACATTCTTATTTCTTGGAGTGTAGAGTCGATTTTAGCCTTTACTGAATGTAAAATGATGTCTGTTTGTCTTATATAGACGCGTCAATTGCCCCTCCCTCTTGAGTCGTTATTAATAATCATGTTGAGCCTGGTCCGTGAGAAATATTTCAATGTTGAGTCTGTAACTATTAATTTAGTCGTGATTATTACAATTATTGGGTAATTGTTGGTGTTGGTTTGTTTAATTTTATTTAATTTTTATATTAGGGTGGGAGTTAGCTGAGTCATTGAGTTTTTAATATTGATTTTTTTCTGTAAGATGTTGTAGTTTTATGTTTATAATGTGAAGTATTGAAGTTGAAACCTTTAAGGTTGAGGTAACATGGAATTTAGTTGAAAACCTACTTCAATTATGATTATCTTGGCTTTTTGTGTGTTACCACCTTCGGCAACATTATCATTAAGAAGAAATGCTGGTGGCGTTTGTTCTTTACAAATGTAATCCTTAGTTTCCTCTCTGGATAATGTTACTAGAGCAATGATTATTCTACTTTGCAATCTGTAGGTACCACTGTATGTCCCTCGGTTGTGTTTTTCTCCATAAATTAATTATTATAAGAATTAGGAGCCTTCTAAAATCACAAAAAATTACCATATTTAACGCCCTTATCAGACGTCCAGCGAACAAATTTGATGAATATAAAACAACAAAGGAAAACCGACTATAGACAAGTGCAACACCAAACGAAGGCATCACTCGCGCGTTGCCGACCCACAAATCTCTACACACTTTGAAAAGGAAATTGTTGAAAATTTCAAGCATTGGAAAGAAAACTAAATATTATTAGGTAACAAAAACTATTGATTCATAATGTTTCTCCGAAAGCATTGTTCGACAGCATTTCAAATGTCTACGTCATTATTGAAACGATGACTAATTTTAATGAGATAGGTACCTAGTTCGTTCACTGAAATTATTCGGGTCGATTCGGGCAGATAAAATGTTGCTTGAATGTTTTTGCAGGTCCAAAGCAGAAATGCAGAAATAGAAATTATGATTGATTGAATAATGCCTCGTCTTGAATGACACGTCTTAAATCAGCTGAAATAAGATGATAAATAATTTTGATTGTTGACAATTGAAAGAACCTCGATAAACAGGGTAAAGTCAGTAAGTAATAACTATATTAGAAACAGATATAGAGAGAGAGAAGGAGTAAGAGGGAAAGAGAGAGACTGTTTTTTTGGATATTGATGCTGACGTATTTGTCATTGTTTTTAAAGGAACGATAAGCATACTCACAGACAGATACATAATTATAACTGTATTATTACTAATACATCCCTTTATTTAGGGTTTTTTTTTTCTAGGATCCCAAAATAGTATCCAGAAGGCTTATTTTCTAAAATTACTAAAACGTCTGTCGTATATTGATAATAAACAGGTATCAGCTTAATAAATGACGATATTTGTTCAATATCACTAAATAACTGAAAAAGTGCTAAGTACCGCTAATAAAGCAATTAAGCAACTAACAATATTCAGCAGTATATTAAGCACCATAAGTATAGATTGGCTAATAGCGATCCATTAAGTAGCGAATTGTATCGATTCCCGCGGACCGCTCGCATTCCGATGAAATTGGTAATGAGATAAGGATCGCAGGGATTATTATTGGACGTGATGATATCGAGAAAAGTGCTTTGGATGAGGCATTATTTAACCTATTAGCCTTCATTTTCATAAACACCGCACAATAACCTGCAAAGTTATATAAACCTTTGCTGGAAAAGATAACATCACATCATCTTAAAAAATTGTGTAAAGCAGATGTTTACTTTTTAGACAACTGACTTCACGTAATTAAAGAGATTCTGAACAAATATCCTAGGAAATTATTCACACACGATGATCGCAAAACAAGCGACCAAGGATGCCAGATATCCGATTTAGGCCACACTGTCTCGGAACAAAAGAAGAAGTCATAGTTTCTAAGTAAGAGGTGTAAGGGTTCATATACATCTTTTGGATCCTTGCCAACCTCACCTGCTCGTGGTGCACCCTGCTGACAAACAAACTAGGCTCTTTATTTGAACCCCGCCTCGGGTTGTGGTGGACAGGCGGCGGCCCCACATAATTCTTACGCCGCTCGGCTTGGTGGTAGGACATATCCATGTCCGACTGGCTGGATACCGCCCTCGTGAGTAAGTCTGTCGTGAAGCAGTTCACAGTGTTTCGACAGTTTATGTAAATCATACTTTGGTACTGAGCTGAAATCATCCCATGGTGAGATTGTAGTCAAACACACAACTTCAATATGACGCGTCCACATTGATTTATCACTTTCGTATATTCTGGCTGCGGCAGCAAAGTCAAACTGGGGAAATCAAGCGGCTCGCTCAATTACAGGGTTCGGTGGAGTAATTTGCACCAAAAATTAATTTACTTCTCAATATCTGTATCCCGGGTGCATTCTCGGCTAAAATGTTACGAAGGATTTTGCGAGTTTCGTTTTACTTGGACTTCCTAAGGACACCCATCAAAAATAAGGTCATGACTTACATACGAGATGCTTTACAATACGACCTAAAGACTTGATCCACGTAATTTTATATGCGTGAAAATAAAAAGAAAATTTTGCAAAAGAAAGTTTGATGAAACAAATCCTTTCTTTTTCTTCTTTCTTTCATCTAACAATCAAAGAAGATGCTAATGCTGAAGGTTTGGTTAAATTCCTTAGTTGTTTTTGCTAATTTGATTCCACCAGCAGTCTCATACGTACCTGTTCATCCCAAGAAGTGATTCCCGTTTCCAAAAACAAAAGGACCATTAACAGCGATTTGAACTGAACTTTAATATTGAATACGGGGAAGGGTATTCCCAGTATTTAAGTAGATAAAGTCGCAGTAACAGGGATTCCACGGAATAGTTACAAATTCCACGTTTCACCTTTAGCTATATCAATGCATGAGACATCAAAATAAATATAATTTTACAACCATCCCAGTAACGATGAAATCTAGCTCCATTTATTAATTTAATCACTTGACACCTCATTCACGTGCCACTTATCGAGCACTAAACCTACAGAATTTACTTTCAAAATCACATTAATGTCAGCCAGACTTCGGAACTTCTGCTTTGTGTAAAGTGCATTGATAATAATCTGAACCATTCTCAGGAGAGTGAGCGGGATACGTATAGCTTTTCTTTTAGCGCGTAGGTGGGATGCACGATGTTGAATAGAAACATCAAAATTTTACAGCGTTTTTATTGCGCTCGCGCCGATGCGAGTGTTTACACGTTCGCGTCCGGTTCGTTTTCGGCATTTTGGGTAGTAGGTGGTATGTTGCTCGATATGTTGAGGTAAAACTACTTTTTTTGGTTATCTATTATAAAATTTTGAATATCAAATAGGCGCGTTTAGATGTTAATTAAGGTGAGAGAAAGAATATTAAGAAATGTGTGCGTTAATTGTTGATGGTTTTATAGTTAGCTTTGTCTTGTTTTTGTTTTCAATAAAGTACGTGGGATGGAAACCTCGTCATCACAAATTAACAATATTTAATTAAAATATCTGTAACCTAAAGTCGTTAAAAATGTAAAATCAAATAAAGAAACGAATTTATCACTCATAACCCTGTCTCTTAATCCTACACGGCTGGGACAGGACGGATAAATTAAGATGTTAATGTGAACAAATAAAATATTGGGCAAATAACGCGAGGGACACCGGGGGCGAAACGAATTCGGCACGCAGCCGATGACACTGTGAGAAAAGGTGGTAGGGGCCATTATACTCGTTTCCTTCTCGATTTATTTAAGAATGACTGTCACATATTTTATGTAAACGCTAATCTTCTGTTAACTTATATTTTATATCATGTTTAAAATTTTAAAAAAAAAAACGTTCTCGGGCGAAATTTTTGACGTTTCGGTATACTTACCAAACAAAATCTTTCATACTAACCGGCATTTAATTCATTAATTCGGCACGTCTAGTGAGTGTCCCTATAAAAAGTATTCCTTATAAGTTTTACGTTCTGGTATATACGACTATTTCGACAAAGTTACGTAAGCACTGCTGGTGTAGTGGTATCATGCAAGATTCCCATTCTTGCGACCCGGGTTCGATTCCCGGGCAGTGCATGTTCTTTTTTGCCCTTTTTTATTTCGTAAATATTTCTTTAGGGTATTAAATATTTCATTTTACTTCCTACTAATATTATTTCACTACTAACATTAGTTCAAAATAAATGATTACAACTTAGATGACAATAAGTTGTGACAAAAAGTTTGAAACTTCAAGATCAAGTTCTAGCGTGAGAACTTATTAGGTTATTCAGAAAAAGCAATTTAAAAAAAAAAACCATACTATATTTTTATTCAAACAAAATGCCTATCGTTCCTAAACTGTCTGAATGCGGTAGGTTGACATGGGAATCATTACCGTACGCGCTAAAATTCTCCATCGAAAACATTCCTGTAAGCAGACCATGGGAATGGGACAAATTAAATGAATTCACTTGGTATCTGGTAGTGAGTCATCGATGGAATGACCTGGATATTCATAAAAAGAGGAAGGTGATTGACAACACCTCAGCGCTGACATTTCTGAGAAATATCAAAATACACTAAAATCAAAGACTGATCAAGTCTGAATCGAGGTTTTCTTTTGTTGCATATAAAACATAAATTAAACTGAGTCATGACAAGATGAGTAATTGTGTAGGATTCCAAATAACAACCTGTATGAAATCAGTTAAGTTACATCAATTTCTGAATCTAGGATATATCTATCAATCTGTCTGCCTTTCAAACTAATTATCACCATTCACCACCAGTGATGCAATTTATGTCCAAAACGTTTCCAATTTTAACTTGTTTAAAATATGTCTAATGCATCGTCAAGAACCTCTAAAATATGTAAAGATCCGGGTTTCCTCGAACCTATATACGTCATTCACCCTCAATAAACTATTATAGAGAATAAATTAAATGATTCAGACCATAATTGTTAGCTCTTTACTGAAATGAATCATTTTCTGAATGGACGGTCTCGGGAAAACCAGGGAGTACCACGAACCCTTGAGCGAGTCACGTTGAATTAATTCAAAGCGCTTCATTGTAATGCTTTAGAGGTTCGTCAGCCCAATCGTACTCAATTCTGGTGCACACGGCTCTTGGATAATAGGTTACGGTTCTAGTTCAATGATATAGATGGATGGATTCGGGCAAAGCTGATGAAATCTGTCTATTTTGATCAGCATAGTTGAATCACAAAGTAATCTACTACGTACAAGTTGAATGGATTTTCCTGCGCTAGAAACAAATGGGTTCAAGGCGATGATAGCTCCTTTCTCAAATGAGGGTAAATGGGAATGGGAGATACTCCACCACGCATGCACATTGCGGATTAGTGGAGGGTAGTGGTCAACCTCCTGTTGGAGTTTCAAACCGCCTAGTACTCCTACTAATGTAACAACTGTCAGAACTACGTGACAGTGGGGACCAATGGCTTTACGTGCCTTCCGAAGCACTGAACCCGTATATTTTTCTTGGAGTTCTTCTAGAAGGGTGTGAATAGAATTTTGCAGAGCCAGTGACGAGCGCGAGTTATATCGCTGGTGTTGCAAGGGTCAATACTAGACGGGCCGTATGCTTATTGGTCACTTTAATTAGTGTTACAGAAAATATCTTTGGTCTAAGCGTATCTTCTGCCTTACTGCCAGGTCATACGTGGTGACGTGGTATTCTATCTATTTTGCAGTCATAATATCCAAAGATATAGTTATATGGTATATTGTAGTTATTATATTATTAACTTTTTCTCAAAATGCGTTCACGTTCGTGTTACTTTTAAATGTACATTTTTAATTAGAATTAATTAAACATATATTGTAACCGAGTTGTTTGGGTCACAAACCATTGTTTAATATAACTAATTAACTAACTCATTTAACCGCGGACTGTGCTAATAAAATATTATTGAGAAATTATTGTTAAACGTTTGTTACTCCGCCATTAAAATATGAGTTCGCGCGCGGTGAAAGATTTGAGTGGATGAGATTTTGGAAACGCTTACAGAACTCGGTTAATTAATAAAATTAACGAAATAAACTTTGTATTTTGATTCCAATTATTATATACACATATAAATATACTTTCCGGAAAAAATATTAATTTGTTAAGAAATAATAATTGGACTGTTTTACAAAAAACTTAAACAGACTTCAAAGTACACTAAGAAGTTATCAAATCCTGATCTGATGACAATGGGACCAAACGGGACAAATCCTTCCAGACAAAAAAGAATTTTCCGAATCGGTTAATAAATGACGGAGTTATGAAGTAACAAACATAAAAAAAAAAAAAAAAACATACAACCGAATTGAGAACCTCCTCCTTTTTTTGAAGTCGGTTAAAAACAGCGAGTCTATTGCTTATTTTTGTGCGCATAGTTATTTTCAGATGGCTAAGGCTTAGCTGAACTATGCGCACAAAAATACCGATAGAAATAGCGATTCGTTTTATAATAATCAGGGCCAGTAGACAAGATGGTTATCGACAATCGTCATCGTCAGTAAACGATCAACCTTTGCATGGGATTGACATTTCAAATCGAAATATCACGTGATTTTTAACAATCTCTTATGTCAATCCCATACAAAGGTTGATCGCTTAATAACGATGATGATTGTCGACAGCCATCTTGTCTAGGGGGGCAGAGAGGTAGGTTTGTCTGTAGGAGCATGGAGTATCAACGATATTTTATTTAAATTAAAACACTTATTCATATTAGTTTGCTTATTTTTTTTACGGAGTTTCGATAAATCCTTTATGAAAATCTGTATAAGAAATTAGATGATTCTGGTCCATACTATTCCTACCACCATCAAAGAACAATAACTCGTAAATATTTATCACGGGTTGTAAATGAGCATTTTTCAAGGGGCACTAATTATTTCCACAATTCAAACCGAACAGCGCGCCAACTATTGATTTGACGCCGCTTTTCACTTGAGAACTTTACAATCGACGAGTTTTTAACGTTAATGGCTATATTTTTTTGAAACTTTTTTTTAAGGCATACCGTATTTTGAATAATTGAAACAAAGCAAACTTGAATGTCGAAATGGTTAGTTGAAATTATTCAGGCTTATATTGTGTTATGTTAATACTAGCTGCCCGGCGCGACTTCGTTCGCGTGATGCTACCCTACCCTATGGTGCTACCCTACCCTACCCTACCCTATGGCGCTACCCTACCCTACCCTATGGTGCTACCCTACCCTACCCTACCCTACACTACCCTACCCTACCCTACCCTAACAGCAAAATCCCCATTAACAAAATGATCCGCCATTTATTGAATTCATTAGTTCCCAAAAATGTGATAAATGAAGAACCGCTCGACCGATTTTGTGCAAACTTCACATAAACCATCTACTAAATAGTTTGTTTTGGTTTGGATAGGTGAGCCCGTTCTTGAGTTATAAAATTACAACGAAAAGTGGCATTGATTTTTATATATATAGATTTCCCATATGACGTCATATATATTTATATGACGGGCCAGTTGGCGCAGTTGGTTAAGAGTCTGGTTAAGATTCCACCTATCGCGCCGCAGGTCGTGGGTTCGATTCCTGCACAGGACATGCAATTTGTGTGCATGAAAATGTCTGTATGTCCTGAGTCTGGGTGTAATTATGTATATTAAGTATGTATTTACAAACAAAAAGTAGTATATGTATTATATCAGTTATCTGGTTTCCATAGTACAAGCTCTGCTTAGTTTGGGATCAGATGACCGTGTGTGAGGAAAGTCCCAGGATATTTATTTATATACGCTTTTTCCTGTTCATGTAGCACAACTGAAACAAGGTAATACTAAAGCTTTGCAGATGGTAAAGTTGCTTAAATAGGTGAAAGCTACGTTGGGTCACAATACACATTCAAGGCGATGATAGCTACGTGGCAGTGACGCAGCAGTCTTGAAGCTTGTGAAGCAAAAACATCGCGAGGATGGTAATGTACCCAACATTTTACCAGTCTTATTGCAAAACTACCAACTTCAAGCTGAAATCGACTGTTACTAAGGGCAGCTGCGATCAAACGCCCATAAATAGTAAATAATAAAAACAAAACAATTACTATTTTAGCACCGACAACTTTATCTGTATAGCTCAGTGGTAGTGACGTCGAATGCCGAGACGAAGGTCCCGGGTTCGATCCTACAATGTGCTTGAGCTTTCGGTGACGGAAAACATCGTGAGGAAATCATAGCACGGTGGTAGGGTACTTTGTATTACCCGCCTGGCTGGCTACTACGTGCTACTACCTTCAAGTTGAAAATCTGTCTCTAAGCACATTATAGCCAGTTTCTTCAAGGCTTTGTGTGCTTACCCCCTTCGGCCACATCATAACTGACTATGGTAAGATTGTGGTCAAACATAGACCAATATATAAGTAAAAAAGTCGGGGAATACCTATAAGAATCAAACTATTGAGATCTTATAACCGGTACATAGGTGGGACTTATATTAGACCTTAGCCGTCCATTAAACTGTCCACCGTCTACAGTCCACATCCTTTCTCCATGGGTCATTGTAAGTCACAATTCATTAAAATTATCATCGAACCTAACTTCAATAGGGATGTCGAGTGACTGCTATTGCAAGACAATATCGACGTCAAAATCTAAGATCACTATCTTACATTCCTGCACAGTCACTTGACTGGGGTGGCATCACGTCTCTTTGTGTTACAACCATCTAGTACCATATTAAGCGTCTAATGTATAGAATTTAATTTCTAAAACCCGTCTCGGATCGAAAGGACAGGTTGTTACGCGCCCATAACGGCGTATAAGACGTTTAGTTCAGTTTAACAGCTTATGACATTGCTCGTAAGTTGAAAGCTAATCAAAATGTTTTAATCGATGACGCGATAACATTAGTGTTGTGCGTTTGTGTCTGCTTTTTTTTTGTTGTCGATGGATTATATTTTATTACGATTTATTATTATGGAGTTGTAATTTTTTTAATTGAACGAGACCCTTTTTTTTACATAAAAATCATCCAATCTATTAAGACATAATTTAGAGACTTGTTAATGATTTCTGAGTATTATAAATGCCAGCTTACCCCCACCAACTCATATTGCGACTTGCGACTCGACTCAGCCGGAACTTTTTCCATACATTTTGTTGTCTTTTTACTTCAAAACAATTCAGTTCCCACTGTATTGAATCACTATACGAGTTAGTTAGGACTCCTGGAAGGTCGTACGTATACTTTTATGTCAACTTAGTAGAATAAAAAATATATGACAGACTTGTAATAGATCATCTCTTATATATAATAGGTATCTAGGAGCCTCGTGCTTTTTGTAATAAATATTAATTTATAATTTTAACTATAATCTATAAATTTAATTATAATCTAAACTTATACGCAATTTATGTATCTATCTGGATAACTGTTGGATTTGAGAAAATTACTTATATGCATCGATATCGATAAAATATGTAGGCACAGTCACATCACTAAAGGTGAATGAATTCCTTGCATTACTTAATTGATTTGTTAGATATTTCTTGTTGAGTGAGCCATCTTTAATTGAGTTTCTTAAACATAATACTATTTTTTATTCAAGCGGACCACCTAAAATGTTTTATTGAAAAAGAAGTGATATGATCATGTTACATTAATTTGATTAATACAATAAAATTGTGTTAAATAAATTAAACAGCATTATGAATGTAAAGTTCACGGGTAAAGTGTCCACACATATAACTTTTATTAGTTTTAATGCCTTTAACTTTTCGTTAATTAAATCAATTAACGTGAATGCCAATGGACCTTTGACTCCTAAATGTAAACATCAAGTCGATGGTATACATAATAAGCTCATGATTAGATACCTATTAGTATTTATCTACTATTAATATTCCAAGAAAACCTGCTTTTAGAATCTGCACCTCAAATAGGCGCCAGCCTACGAATAATAAAAACGCCAGCGCACCTTTTTGACGTGGCCTTAACGCCTCAGAGAAAATCCCTTCTAATTATGTGTCTTCTCTAATTCTTCTCTCAATTTTTAGTTCACCATTTAACGGTAAAAAAACCTAAGGGCTGTTGGACATTGAAATGGTTTTAACTGGAGTGTACACTTCAAGATGTTTTGTTTACATGCGAGTGTTATTCCTTTGCATTCTAGAGTAGGGACGAGTATCATAAGTGGGCCATTCAGCTCTCCGTGACGAGTGCCGGCCGCGTCGGTGCCGTGTGAAGAATGTTCATGTTTGACTTTAGGTCACTGAGGACTTAAATGTCAGGATGCTGGGATATTTATAATACGAAAAGCTTGGTTCTTATTTATAAAATGTTGCGATATCTGTCGCCGTGCAAATATCGGTTTGTTCGGGCAGTAACAGTTATACTTTAGAAGTAGCTTCGCTTTTTAGAGTGCCAACGGGATTACTAAACCTCCGCTCTCCATCCGTCTATCCTGCCGTCTGTCTGTCAGTGGGCTGTATCTCTAGAACAATAATAGGTAGACAGTAACAATTTTCACAGAATGTGTTTCTAAAAAAAAAAATATACCACTAAGGTGGCAAACAAGCATACGGCCCGCCTGATAGTAAGCGGCTACCGCCGCCTATGGACGCTTGCAACACCAAGGGTCACTCGCGCGTTGCCGACCTGGCATAAATCTCTTCACACCCTTTTTGAAGAACCCCATGCTGTACTCCATAAAATATAGCCCGCCCGATGGTAACTAAGCAGTTACCGTAGCCGATAGAAGCTTGCGACGCCAGACTCCAGAGACATCACTCGTGGGTTGCTGACATTGTAAAATCTCTTCACTCTTTTTGAAGAACCCGATGCTGTACTTCCTTGAAACGACGACGGTGGGGAGATCATTATAAAAGCTGAGTGTATAAAAAGTTCCTTCATGCTTATGTGTGCATGAGGACATAATATCTATCTAAACTCATCAGCATTGAATTTGGCTCTAGCTCGAAATTTCATAACACCCCTATTGTATAAAAAGTGCTTGGGCCAAATTCAATGCCGGACAGTGTATTATAATGATTTCTATTACCTTATTAGTACATAATTATAATATATCCGATTTAATAAAAATAAGCTTGTTTGACTGCTCACACCCATTTTAATATAATCTGTGAAGATTATATCATCTAAAACTAGTAATGGTGATATAAAATTATGCAAGTATTCTGCAAAGTACAGTTTAGCACAAAAATTACAACGTTTAGTGGTACAGATGCAAGGTACATACAACCGGTTTTTAGGGACTGCATGTGTGGAAATGGGTGATGAATCGCTTCAGAATATTTTGAATAGGAAGTTCTATATCTTTGGTCTATTTAAGTAATTTCTAATGGTGCGTCCACGCTACGCGAACCGAGCACAAGTCGAGCCACTAACGAACAGAATTAATTCGTTGCTCGCGATTTCAAGTGTGGAATTACAACGAGCGCGATGAGAATCCCTGTGTTCGTGAAAAATCTGACAATTGGGCGGAGCGCAGTCGAGCGCGAGCCGAACGCTCGTTAGAGGCTCGCAAGTCCGTCCACGTTACGCGAACAACGAACGAATCCTATTCGTTCGTGGCTCGGCTCGTGCTCGGTTCGCCAAGCATGGACGCACCATTACATTTTGACTTGATTTCTATTCAAAATCTCTTTTGCATTATGAAAATAAAATTAACTTATGATCGAATAATTTATAAAAAAAAACGTTTTCTTGGATTGATTTCAGTGGTTAGCGTAAACTTAACTAAGAATAAAAAATTATACGGAATACTCATTAAACTTAAGTAAGCTCACAAGATTTTTTTTTGCTTTACCACAGAGCTTGTTGATGTTAAAATATTACGTGAATTAGCAAAACGCTTCTAACAACAGTAATTACAATTGCTATTAGCGTTACCGAAAAGAGGTTCTCAAACGTAAAATTAAAAGCTCGGATGGGGACAGATGGAAAGCCTTTCGACTTTGTAATTTCTTAAAAGGACTTCATGTAATTTTCTATTCTGAGTTAAACTATATGTATGTATCGTATTTTTTGATTTAAAATGTAAAAAAAACGTTTTTATGTGTTTAACCACTTGCCCCCTTCATAATATTCTCGCGAAATATATAAATAGCGGGACCAATTATCATGGCTATATTATGTCGACCGGCAGGCGTGTAACAACTTGCCCCCTCCATTTTATATTCTAGTTTCGATAATGTTGTATGCGCCGATCTAAAATTGAATGATTTATCTCATAATTGCATCAGCGTAAGAATTATTGAACGAATGATTTATATATCTTCATCGCAATATTTTTATAATGCTGAAAATAATTTTGTCATAATTCTATTGTAGCTTATGATCATGTTATCGTCACAAAGCAAACCAACAAAAAGAAATATATTAATTTTAGTGTTTAACAAAGTTTGACAAACACAGTAAGAAGTAGCAACACGCCTGCCGGTCGGCACAGTATGGCCATGATAATTGGCCCCGCTATTTACATAATTGGCGTATTTGTATTCGTGGACACACGTATTATGTTGTTAGACGAATATGACAGTTCGTGTACACAGGGCCCTGTAACTTATGTCATACACAACTATAAATATGGTCTCAACACCATAAACACTGTTAAGCCTGATGTTTAAATGTTCACGTATTTATTGACCGTTTCCCGTCTTTGTCAAATAAAGGTATGTATTATATTTACTTGAGAAAATAATATAGCCAAACCTAGATTGTCCAAAACATATATATCCAATGTGGAACCTTGCTAAGTTTCTTGCCGGTTCTTCTCAGTTGAAGGCTGATATCCGAACTGGTGCTGGTAGCTTTGACCTTCATAAGTGCCCTACTAGGGCCTAAATTGAATAAATGAATTTGAATTTGATATGAGACGTCCAAATAATAAAACCCAGCTGAAAGAAAACCGAAACCTGAACAAATTTTTGTTTGTTCAGTATCGCCAAAACAATAGAGCTCCAGGTGTTTTATGCCATCTTATTTTTGCCTGTGGCTTGTGTGTTGGAAAGGTTGTCAGGATTCTCCGTTTATTTAAGGCCATTACAGTTTAAGATAAAAAACATATCAATAATGATGTCCTGACCTAATTTTAACACTGATCACAAACTAGGTCAAGCCTGGAATCGAGATAACTGAGATACATCCAGTCTCAGAACAAGCATACGTCATGTTCTTGCACACACATGTTTATTCTGGGTGTCGAACCCACAACCTGTGGTCCACGCCAACCGGTTCGTCAATGAGGGCTACGTGCTTGATTCATCGCGAGAGGCGCTCGCTAGTGTAGAGTAAGGTCTCTAGAAATGTTGAGACGGGATTCGAGCTACGATTTATCCATACAAATGTATTCCCCTGAACTACTTATAACTGAACGTTTCCAATGTTTGCGAGCTTTTCCGTTATTGACCCCTCCCCAATGAGCTTTGGCGACCTTACTCACGCGCAGGAACACAAAATTAAGACAAGTTATTTGGCTACGGTATTCTGTAAGGTGGAGGTACTCCAGTCGTGCTCTTTGAGCGAATAAACGCTATGCTCTACCTCTCCTACCTAACCTTTGGTACCCAAATAAATACGCGGTGGGTACTTCTTCTACCCATAAAAAATTACAACAGGATATTAAGTCATTGCGTCAGGGAAACACAGTAAAAGAAAACAAAACGAAATATCCACTCCAACTTACCTGTGAAATGGATTAAGAAAACTTTGAAACATCATAATTGTTTACATTTGAGATTCTCTTCAAAGGAATATTTCTACAAAGTGTTACAGTTGCGAAGTGAACTTCAAAAGAACAATTTCTTACTGAATGGTACTCCACAAAGGGATATTTTCATGTTGAAACGGAAAAAACATTTTTCAATCATCGTTTTCAGGTTCGTTACACCCAGCTTTGTAACATTTGTTCAATATTGCCCGATGGAGTACAGCCGGTAGCACAAAACGGATTATAGCTTCCTCTGAAAGCGGTTGACTACTGACCTATTTTATGGATAGACTTTAAGTTAAGACTAAATATTTCCGGTTGAATTTCAGTTACATATTTACTATGAAGCATCAATATCCGGTTTTTATTTTACGTAATAGCCCCCTTAATACGTGAGAGGGTTTAAAGCAAGTCTAACAGAACCCAAAACAAAAATACTCGGGACTATCTTAAACCCTTCAAAACTTCAAAAAATCTCATGTAGTAAGACAGAAAAATGTTACCAAAAGTACAGTCGCGTCGAAAAGTTTTAAATAAAAAAAGCAGTACACCGATAACTCTACGACGCAAAATGTTAGTAGCGTCATAAATACACAATTGTTTATAATTAGGAGTGCTTCTTAATTTAATGGGGTAATAAAAGGCGCAAATAAAGCAAAGATTGTTTTTCCAACGTATTCATTCAATTATCCGATGCACAAATTGATGATCTCGTAGTTAATAATTGAACATTATGTTCTTATTTTGTTGTCGTCATGATTTATTGCGAGAACAGTTTATTTTCTATAATACCTTTTTATTTGTTGATAGTATATATCTGGTATGGTTACTACTTTGGCTAAATTCTCCCAATAAAGTGTGTCATGAAATGGCACCACCGTAGATCAAAGTATGCACATTTTCACTAACCAGTAAGGAGTCACTCAACTAATTTGATTATTTCTACTTTAACGTTAGTTAAAAAAGCATATTTACAAACTAAACAACAAGTTAAATTTCCACAAAGTCTTATGTAGGTATATAATTCTAGATGTATTGAAATCCATGTGTATACTGCGTACGAATTTTGATGATAGATGCACTCTACCCACAGACATGCTTGTACAAAAATGTACCACAATAATAATTGGACTGTTTTACAAAAAACTTAAACCGACTTCAAGTACACGACGAAGTAATCAAATCCTGATCTGATGACAATGGGACCAAACGGGAAGTGTTCCCTTCCAGACAAAAAAATAATTTTCCAAATCGGTTCATAAATGACGGAGTTATGAGGTAACAAACATAAAAAAAAAAAAAAAAAAAAAAAAAAAACACAACCGAATTGAGAACCTCCTCCTTTTTTTGAAATCGGTTAAAAAACAATCAAAGCATGGCATAAACTCATTGTGTAGTTATAATATTGTATAGGAAAATGAAACAGCCTACTGTATGATATTGTAAAATCACAGATAAATTTACAATAAATCTACATTATTTATTTTATGTCATATTAATGAAGACGCACCGAAAATGCCAGGTGTATAGGTACACGAGATTGTTTGTTTAACACAATTAGAGTTTCGCACGTGTATTCTAATTATAGAATGTGTTTCAAACGCTTCTCAATGTCCATCACTCGGAATCAGGCAATGTCTGGTTCATATTGTAGCTGCCCTATCGAAAGCTAAACAGCTGTGCATCGGTGAAAAATATGCATTTTCCACTATTTTAATATCTCATTCATCATTCAAATAATTTCTATTTATATAATAACGCACTATTATAACACTACCACATTGACATGCATCCGACTACACCGTAAAACAGGATTAGCGGCCCCGTGCATTAATTAATCGAGCAAAAGCGATAATTTATCAACTCGCCCACACACATCGTTATTATAACAAATTCACGTATCCCCACCTTCATACATCTAATCACGCGAAGCCTAATCTGCTAAAATCTTAGCCAAAATAGCGCGAAAATCGTTTTGCGCTGCGCGTGCGGCGGGGTGTTCTCAGGTGAGCGTCAGTCCGCGCCGCGATCTCCCGCCGACAGGGATCCACACGCGACACGCCGCGAAATTAACCGAGCTGTTTTGAAAATCGAACGCATTTCATTCTCTATTCGAAAAAAAATAGAGTGATCGAAATTTGGAAAAAAAAACAACAAAAATGGGGTTGTGGTTTTTGAAATAGGGCATCTTTTGCGTAATTTCGGGGTGTAATGGTTAGGGACCAGGTTTTGGGGCAGTGATGTCCGTCGAGAGATGCGGCCTGTTGTCATCGCCGCCTGCTTGCTGCTCCTGGCGCCCATCACTGACTCTTGGTGGTGAGTAATCATTGCTACTCATTTTAACCCCTTGAGCTTCTTCTGCTAAACATTTATCCGGCGCGGCGCCCTCATCGTACCGCTCACTAAACAGGTTAAAGGAAAACTTTTATCTTTGTAGGCCTATTAAGTAAATTATTCTTAGGTATGATTCAGGAAACAATTAATTCAAACAAGCTCACAAAGTAATCCTTGATAACTAGTTCGTTTTGTGTAGCGAACAGCTGATTCTAAAACGCCTGATATTTGTGCATGTGCTTTTACAAAAATAAAACCATTGAAAAGTTCTTCATATTTATTCGCTTAATCAACCATCTCATCTTTTGTATTTCCAGGGATGTGAAACTTAATTATATGAGAATTTAAATCGTTTTTAATATCCAATTAGAATTATTATTATACTCTACCATCTACAGGCTTGTTTATTAAGTTTTCTCTACATGTGGTTAAATCTGATTTCATATTTCTTACTATTTATTTACATTCCTTTCAGATATTCTTATTAATGACTATTAAAACAATAATTGCTGTTACCAGGATTCCTTTATTATAATTCACATTATTTTGTTTATTTGTCAAGTTTTATACATTATGATACTTTATGTCTTTAGAAAAATAGTGACGATACCAAAATTTCTAATTTTCATTATCAATATAAAATAGATTTAGATCTGCATAATTGGAACCTTTATATTTCTTAATTTTGATATTGATAAACATAACATGTAAGATTGGTTATGATTAAAATAGGTACTACTAAGTATAACTTGAGACAGTGGTTTAATACAAGTCTATCTATTATACAGAAGTTATATTATCTACGAATATTTATGGAAAGGGAGGTAAACTATAGAAAAATCATTACCTGTATTACTGATGGTGTATAATAGCTTAATATGCACTTTATAATACCCAGTAAATAGTAACTGTTGGTATTTCACTGCTTTACCCTGCGTTAATAATTCGACATTACTATATTCCGTAAAAGTATCCACTGTTTGTAAAGATTTGATAGCTATAAATTGGCTAATTATTATTGATAGTATAGTCGAGCTAGTTGAATCTTATTAATAGAAAGCTTATCTGAATTCAGATGTTCAGGACCGGGTTTTGATACAAAATGTTCACTTTTATGCTGAGATGTACTTCTCTTGTACAGAATTTGTTAGGTATCTTCTCAATGTAAATCTGTTTTGTCTAACCATCTTACTAACCAATTCTTTATTTCATTTAGGAACCGACGTACCGTTCTTCAATCTTATTGTTTATAGATCTTTCTGCCTGCCAATTAAAATGTTCTGTAGATTGATCTAAAATAATTCAAATAAACAAACTACTTCTACAATTGACTGTACTTTCTCAGTCATCGTTATAGTTCAAGTTATCTGTAATCGTACTAGGATTAGTAATATCAGAACTAGGTTGTCTCATACCGCTGCTGGGACCAGGCAGGGTGTCTAATATTCACTACAATTAGCTACGGCTCAGTAATTCTGTCGTCGGAGCCTTGTTTATAACTCGGAGTGTAGTTTCACCACGTCATAGTAGTTGTGGAGTTAAGTTATAGTGACATTCTTAGTTAGCCCGATTATAAATCGGTGAACATTAGATACAATAAAGTAATCAGACCGATTTCTGCTCCACGCCACCCACGCTGGTTGGAGAAAAGTCTTCATGCCAGTAAAAACCATTGATCAAGTATCGAGACAGATAGACTGGTAGCTTGTGTCAATGAATGTATTGACAGAATATCACTACCAACCAGTTTCTTATGATGACCAATCTAAATTGAATTAGCTGCAACTTTTTGGCATTTGGCAGTTATCTTCGTAAAGTAGGTATTGATCATCTATCTATAGTGGTAAAAAGCCTGGATCAAGGTGAATCTAGCCTTCAATTTTAGAAGATATATGCCTGCTTATAAATTGCATCAGTTTATCGTCGTAAATTGGAGTAAGTCCCTATCCTATCCTATATAAAGATGACTTTCTAGTGGCTCCTCACCTCTCTCAGTGATGCCTCAGGGTGTCCAGAGTATAGGAATTATGGTTATGATGCGCAGTTTACAAAATACGTCATATTTGCAATAGATAGGCAAACGTTTGACCAGACTATGATGATGGCTGAAAGCAGTAAGCACTGGGGTATAAGAACACAGCCCCCCAGACAAGATGGTTGTCGATTATCGTCATCGTCAGTAAACGATCAACCTTTGTATGGGTTTGACAAAGATTGTTAAAAATCACGAGATCTTGTATGGGATTGACATTTCAAATCGAAATATCAGGTTGATCGTTTACTAACAATGACGATTGTCGACAACCATCTTGTCTAGGGAGGCTGGTATTACTTATTTTGTTGAACGTATTTTGGAGCCAGATTTTCAACACGACGAACGTTAATATCTTGAAGATGACGTCATATTGCAAATTTTTATTATTGTAACCTAAGTACTGAATCCAATGTTCACAGGAATTCAATTGGGACCTATTGAATTGGAAACAGAGAAAAACGAGAAGAAGTAATTTAGGGTCAGCTCCAACCGTTGACCTAGCTTTATGGCTGGAAATAGGTCTGTCTGTGCCTTTAACGTACTGTGACGAATTGTGCTCTATGTAGTTCGAAAAAAAAAAGATTAAACCGAATATAATTACACTATCAAATTTATAACAAGGAAGTGCAATAAAAACGATTTTCAACGGACTAATCTGCGTCTACCTTTATTATTCTGGTTGTCAAATAAATATTGTTGGATATTAAATTGATTTATTGTTATTATAGCCGCGTTGTTAGTTCTTACTTACACACACTAAGTAGGATTTATTGTGTGGCTTTCTTTGGTTTTAATATTTTTGATGATATTGTTTTAGTTCAATATTTGCTTTGTATAGTTTGCATTCAAGAAAATCTTGTATGTCAAAGCTTACAATTAAGAAGGCAAATCTACTATACGTATTTTAAATGGGCTAAGTAAAGACATGTAGATATATTTTTCCTTATTTTTGTTAATACCGTAATTTGCGTGATACAGAGTATTTGACATGTCAAGATTACACTCACATACCTTTTTGCTGAGCAAAATCTTGATGCTCAGTTTATATTTAAATAAATGAATATGATTATTATAAAATAGCCCTTTCTATTTAAGGCAACGATTAATTGGAAAACTTTTTTATTGCATAATAATTTTCCGCACAATAATTATTTTACCATAATAAAGCTTTCGACGAGAAAGCGTCCATAATCGCTTCGCCCTCGACCGATAATAATAAATTAGTAATTCGACGCATAAAGCACGGAGCATGAAATTCAATAAAGTCGTATCGAACAGCGTACCACCACGGTGTGGACTTTAATTTACAATTAATCAAGTCAAGACTTAAATTAGGAGTCTCGTGCACGATCAACAAAAATTGATGTGAACCAGTTGAGGTGCGTTCACAATGAACGCGTTTTAAATATGTTTATCGTGATGCTATTCTTTTCTTATGATAATTTAGTTTTGTTTGTTCAAATTCATTGATATTTATAAAGATGGTAAGAAATATAACTAGCTGTCCCCCGCGGTTTCACCCGCGTTCCCGGGATAAAAATTATGTCCTTCTCCATGCCATAGGCTATCTGCATGGCAAATTTCATGATGATCCGTTGAGTAGTTGATGCGTGAAGTCGTAACAAACAAACTCACTTTCGCATTTATAATATTAGTTAGGATTAGTATTAAAAGGTATTTTTTTTGGACCTATAAAATACGTACGAAATGTTAATTTAAAATATTTCCGTTTGTGAGACATAAACAAGCAACTTTAAAGTTGACACAGTACTTGCCTCGTTGGGCAATAAGTCTGCGTGAGTGAGTTTTGATGGGACAGCCAAATTCACTGATGGTCAGTGACTGAGACATGGGGCGTAATGGTAAAGAATGACTTAATTTTAGCAATTTGGAAGTCTCTGTGGCAGATTGATTGATTGCAGTTTATGCAAAATGAGAGCTGTGCTGTAAGCGTCAATAAAAATAAATTGCATGTTTAAAACGGAACTCAATTGTGTAATTATGGTACTTACGTTTGGTAGGTTATTAATCGTATCTATGTATACTGTATCATAGACCTTGTTTTTTTTTTATATGGTCAAGGAAATCGAACGTCAATTGTATTGGTATGCATACAATTTCTGAGAATCAGTCAGTGTAAAAGGTTGTAAATAAAAATAATATGTCTTAAATTAATAGTAAAATGATCAGAGGCTTAATTATTGCGTAAAATAAGATGGCTTGTATTTCAAGATTATTATTATAAAGCCAGCTATTCATCGTGAATAATCGTGATGCTATTCTTCTTCATCGAACGATAGCCCTTCGTCCGACCTCATCTGATATTTTATCATTACAGGTCATCACCATCATAATCAGCCTTTTTAAGTCCACTGCTAGACATAGACCTCTCCCATAGCCATCTTATTCTGATTTCTTGCCAACCGCTTCCAGCCCAGGTACTAGGTCGGTAAATATTACAAAAAAACATCTTATCGTCAAAAGTGTAATAAAATCTGCTTAGTTATGGAAAAATTGCAAACATATTGTCAGACGCGCCGTGGAACTTTTTTAGCGTTCCGTACCCAAAGGGTGCCAAACGGGACCTCATTACTAAGCCTCCGCTGTTCATCCGTCCGTATATCCGTCCGTCTGTATATGAGTTGGCTGTCTGTTGTCTGTATGTTAGTTCTCATGAACCGTAATGGGTAGACAGTTGAAATTTGCTCAGAATATGTATTCTATGTTTGTTATAACAACAACAAATAATACAAATTAAATAAAATTAAAATAATTAAGGGGCATACAAGAAATATGTTTTAGTTGATATTATTATTATTGTACGGAACCCTCTGTGTGCAAGCTCGACTCACACTTGGCCGGTTTTTATAATACGTAGTGTAGGTACAAGGTAGGTACCGAAATGAAAGAAGCAAAATCAGCTTTCATATTATATTAACATTGGATTTATTAATACACGGCTTATATAATTTTTACGTAACTTAAGCGATTGATATTTAATTGAATCGACTCGTTGCTTTCATTAAAATGTCCATAAAATTTGATGTCAGACAGCAACGTGGGTGCAGTTGCTCATTCCAAGATATTCGCCCACGATTGTTATAAAACCTCCAATAACTATTAAATAAATTAATTACTTTTTTATTTCGCATTAATGCATTTATAGAAAATGTGTTCTATTTACGTAAGTACTTCGATAACATAAAATACATAGAGCAATCAATTATTATTTTATTATAATTGTTTGACCTGATGCCCACAGCTACCTTCCACCATCGCAACTCTCGCCATCGACGGGGAGTCCATCCTCACATATTGAAACCAGAATTGTGCCGAACTGTGCGGGCTAAAAGGAGTTTTCTTTCGCGGACGCAAAAAAGGGTGTGAAAAATTTCTGCAGGGTCGGCAACGCGCGAGTGATACCCCTGTGTTGCAAGGTGATGCAAGCGTCCATAGGGTACGGTAACCGGCTTACCATCAGGCGGGCCGTATGCTTGTTTGCAACCTTAGTTGAATAAAAAAAAGTTTTCTACGGATATAAACATATTTTTTTAAACTATGGTGTTATTTTTATTCATGTGTCTGAATTAAATGTTTATGAATGGTTTTTATCTGAGTTAACTTAAATATTTTTAATGATAGTTGAAATTGTGATATTATCCTAATTAGTAAGCCTAGTTACAATCGAGTATTTTTTTTGTTGTTTCGATGACAGATGTTATTTCAATGGCGGAAATTAATTAATAATAATATGATAATTATTTTTTGTCGACAATAATCTTAATCTTTCCGTGTAGGCAAATATTGTCAAGGTAAATTTTAAAATTTTAAAATTCGTAAATTAGTTTATGTTATTTGAAACTCATTAATAAAATAATTTTATGACCATTTTACAAATTATAAATTGAACAAAGCGAGACGTTTCTATCGGATTAACAATATCTATGCAAAAAAATATATTTTTAAAACTTTAATTTATTGAAATTAAGTTAACGCTAACATTAATAAAATTGATGACACCATTTTATTGAAAGGAAATAATTTGATTTTATTATGATTCTATTATGTTCTAACAAAGTATTTGACCGTTAATGGACAGGTAGCTTTAATACCACATCTTAAATGATTTACGACGTAATTAATTTATTTACTTCACATTAAAATGGAGAAGAGAAGCGTGCGTAAATGATACCCATGCGTTATATCTCAGAGTATATAAATACTAAATACAAGTTATATGAAGCATTAGGAACAATATGTACTATACGCCGGAATCTTTTGATCAGTCATATCAAAGTTTCCCTTACACGATAAACGCATATTTAGAAAAAATATGTTCGAAATTCAGTGGCGGTAGTTGCACCGATAGTATGGACATCTTACTGGCATCCCGCAAGGCTCAGCTGGCCAGCTGTAAAAAAAGCCAAGCGGTACAAACACCACGTTTAGGGTTCAGTGATATCAGGATTCGGTGGGCGCAGTGCAGGCCATAAAACAACGTTATACCATCGCTTTGTAAGTAAAAGTCCCGTATGAGGAGAAGAAGCGACGCAAAAAACTCCTCATGGGCCTGTGTTTATTGTCGTAATATTACAATTAAATAATCACTTCACTTTACTTCACACATGTACAGTCTTAAATAATTATAGGCTTCAGAACCGTGTGTTACAATGATTGCTCTGAGATGTGTACAGCTCGAGCGCTTGTGATAAACAGCTGAGCTTAAAAGGCTTTCAAGGTTTCAAGGCTGATTTGAGCTGTCCCCATTATTGTTCCTGCTGCATATCAATGATGCTATCTATTGACATAATTTCATTTCTATGCAAGCTTGAAAAGCAAAAAATAGAAATGCAAAGATAGAATTAGAGACGTTTATTACACATACTGTGTAAATATCCCTTTATCTGTGGTGGAGGAAAGCTGCGAACGATTGCAATGGTGGCCATCGAGAGGCATCATCATCTGCTTGCCTTGTTCCCAATCATTTGGGGTCGCGGCAATATAAACGCTTCTTAGCGGCCATCGAGAGTACACTCAATTATTATTTATCGACGTTACCGTGCTGTGTTAACAAGCTGATATAGCTTCAAGTCTTAAAGAGACTTTGCCTTCTTTTTTCCGTGTTCTATACTGCTTACACAACGGATTCTGAGACATATCTTGACTTAATACCTACGGCTACTTTCCAGCATCGTTGCTCTCTACATCGACCGCAGCTCATCCTCACACATTAGAATCAATCATTAATTCAATTTAGGGCCTAATAGGGCACTTATTAGGGCACAAAGCGCTCGTTAAGCTACGTCAGTCGTGGTCGGTACCTGGATGGGTGGCCGCCTAGTGGTATTTCAAATCGTAAGGCACGTAAAGCCGTTGGTCCCGGTTATCACTTAATTGTGATAGTCGTCAAGCTAGTTGGATGCCTCCTAGGCGGCTTGAAAAATTGCAACAGTAGGTTGACCACTAGCCTACCTCCACCAATCCGCAGTGAGCACGTGTGGTGGAGTATCGCACAGTCCCTTTCACCCTCATTTGTGAAAGGAGGCCTGTGCTCAGCAGTGGGACATTATATGCTGACGATGATGACGATGATGATGATGAGGGCGCTTATGAAGGAGAATGGAAAGTAGATTCCTACCGCGGACGCTCAGGTTGTGGAATGAGCCCCCGTGATCCTTCCAAGGGAGTACAGCATGCGGTGTTTTAAGAAGGATGTAAAGAGATTATTGCAGTATTGGCAACCTGCAAGTGATATCCTTGTTGATGCAAGCACCTATCTATAGGCTAAAGTAAACGTTTACCATCTGGCGGGCCGTAATGCTTGTTTGCCACCTTAGTATATAAAAAGTGTGGGGATGGCTATATAATGCGCATAGGTATGTACATTGTAAGAATAATATATCAATATCAATTTCATCCTATACATTTTCAGCAATTAGGTACAACAAACTCCTAGTAACACTTTTCAAACACATTCTTTTATTAAATGAACTGGCCCTTAATATAGAGATCATAAACACGGTAATATCCGCCTGTAACCCGTCGAAAGCAGTCACAACACTAGCATTCCGGTTATTTAATGACAATAAAACTTGATAGATAACATTATATAGAGATATGGACATTTCTCTGTGAATGTCTAATTGGGCATTTAAATCTGTTTTCTTGGTGCTGACATTTCCGACAAACACTTTTACAATAACACTTTTATGTAATAAAACTTGTATAAGATGTTTTATATACTACTAAGTCGGTAAATAAGCATACGGCCCGCGAATGCTTGGTACGCGTGGTAAGCGGTTCTGTAGCCATATGGACGATTACAACACTTGAAGCTATACCGTTACCGACCCTTCCCCCCTGCCCAATGAGCTCTGGCGACCTTACTCACTCGCAGGAATACAACATAATATTATTTGGCTGCGGTATTCTGTGCGGTGGAGGTACTTCCCCAGTCGAGCTACTTTTTGAGCGGAGGAACGCTACGCTCTACCTCTTTTGAGATTTTACGCAGTATTATGTTAAGTATACATTTCAAATTTTCTTCTGCGAAACTGATTAATTACGGTTGGGTATCATATATATTTCTAGACAATTTGGTGTTGAAAACTTCTAATCAATTTAAACAGTTGAAAAAATAATTGCCTAACTTCGTAACAGTTTAAAGTCGGAAGCGCTAAAGTTATTCTAGTTTTATGTATAAGTATTTTCCTTAAATTAACTCATTGGCTCGCGGTTAAAAATATAACAATGACATCAATTGTTATAATAGGACGCGCGTCCCTCGCGAGAACAGACTACGGGTTAATCCTGCATTTATTGTAAGTTGTACTATGTAATATTATTGTTTGTTATAGAGAATGATACTTGCGTATGGTATAGAGCTGTGATAGACGGAGAATAATTTAATTTTTATGAGCTTTATTAGGGCAGTTAAAAGGGGATTCCTTTGTAACCCACGATTAAAATATAATGCGGTCCCAACGATGTTGATTAAGTGTTAGGTACAAATATTCATTGACGTAACCGTTCCGGGAATACACAAATATTATGATACTAAGCAGAGTATTCCTCATACGTGTAAAGTTTAGTTTTAATTGGCACAATGTTTATTATTTCACTTTCAATCACTATGACGCTGCCTAAACTATTATCTAGTTTTTATGCTCAAGGATGTGACCATTAGACTCGATTTTTAGGTCCATGTATTATGTCTGAAATTGTGAACAGGTGCTGTTTGTGGGGGCTGGTCTGCTTAAACTTGCTAATATCGAGTCAGTCCAATTTGTAGTTTTGCCGCCGCGCCGGGGCACACAATTGTTGTCAGTACGATTACAATGTAATTAATCTAAGCTTGTTTTGAAAAGAGTAATTGCTGAGTTTAGTTATCGGCTCTTCTCAGTAAATGCAATCTTCCGAACCGGTATTAGAGTCAGACTATTCAAAGTGCCTGTGAAGGTCTATTTGAAATAAATGATTCGTTTTTTAAAATAAATATCTAAAATTTACCTATGATTTGTGTCAATTTACATGTTTTAAATATCCAAACAACTCTGAAAAACAAAATTAATAATCGACTTGGAACGCACGAGCTTTCTTTCCTCAACCATCCTAGTAGCCTTCGAAATGTCATGACAAATGTCAAAAATATGTCCAACACAAAATTGTTGTAGTGAACACATCACTGATGGAACTAGTTCATTTAGCACCGAGAGCAGTGCGATGCCCTGTCCATGCGCGCGCGCACCGCGACCGCCCGCACATGTTTGCGGTGTGCTTAGCGGGATGCCGCTAACAGTGTGTCGTTGTGGCAAAGATTACGTGCTGTGCAGATGGTTATTAGAGCTTATTGTAAAAGTAATTCACTTTTTTAATAAAGATATTGATTGCTTATATCCGAAATTACAATATGCTCTATGTACCTAATTAAGTAAAAATCCGCTGTTCATAGTTTGTCCGAGTATACTTATACCCCCTTATTAATTTAGTAACCCCTTATTAATGAATAAGGTGTAAGTCAGTCTTGTAACACCCAGGTATTATGATAGGCCCCAGCCCTTTTTGTTTATATGACTTTAGAAAGTGCGGATATATTTAAAACCTAGGTATTACTATACTTGACTTACACCTTTAAGGGGGTTAGAGAATTGCATGGTTTTATTGACTTGTTAATTGTTTAAATTAGATGACAGCTAATAGATTTCAAATCATTAGTATCTAGCTATCTAGCAACCAGCAAACGCAGCTACTCGCAAGACAGAACTATTAAAATCACTCGTACCATCTGTACAGATGCATATAATAATCATTGGTCTCTGTAACATTCAGAGGACAGTGTACGTCATTGTGCGTAGAACTTCACCAATTATCGCATCTCGCGCCCATTATGGACGGACATAAACTGTGGTGGCGCTAAAACCACTTGTGACAACAAACTGCTCGATATTTCAGGGATCCTTGACGAGAGTACAACGAATTAACAGCTTTACGGTACGACGGGAACATTATGAATGAGAACGGGTAGAAGATGTCAGAAAAAAGATTTAGATCAGTTAGTTCACTCACTAAGTTTGGATTTTTGTGGCTTTATCACGCTTAAACGACTTAAAAGAGTTAGACGAAACCTGGCACATTATTAGATAATACCTTGAAAGAACATATAGAATACTTTTCATCCCGGGAAATCATAAGATCATTTGGGAATGCCGGTGAAACTGCGAGGCGGGAACTTTTCTGTCTATAAAAAAGCTTTGTGTGCCCTCGACAAGCAGGCTAGTTTCGCGATAAACACGACGTGTGTGTATTGTTGTGTAGTAGTAGGCATTATATTGCGATGAACGATGTCAACATGACCTCATCACTCACTTGCCAAATCTTCGCGCAATTATTATATTATGTGGCCCAGATATGTGACTGAACTGCTCCACAACCTAAATTACTCCAACGTGCTATTAAACTTCGGCCATATTCTGTGCACGCAGGTGTCAGGTTAAGCGGTTCAACATCATTGGGAAAGAGTATATATATCTACCAATTTACTATCAATCTGTCAAACTTACTATTTACTTAGAAGTTCTACATTACTGAATGTAGAAACAGGTTGGAATTGCAATGTAGGGAAGGTATTAATAAATAAATCACAGGACCACACTTCAATGTATTTCATTTATTCACCTTTGGATTTCAAATCTAAACTTCAATATTTAAATTCATTTGAATCCTTTATAATTCTTATATAATCATCAACATATTAATCAGTTCAGATAATAGACAATAAGAATAGGATTACGTAATTCAAACCTTAGGATGATAATTCTAAATGAATTATATATAGCATATTTCAAAATCAGGTATACCTAACTACATCTGAGTACTTTAGTTCAGAATAATAAATAATCATTTAGGCCAGACTTTAGAATGTATTTATTCAAATATAATATCAATAGCCAAAACTATGAATTTTCTTTCAAAGCTACCACCGGTTCGGATGGCTGACCATATTGAGAAGATACCGGTAAGAAACTCAATATTAAGGTCTTATGTATGGCCACTACACATTCAGAATTATTCTCAGTATATAACAGAAATACACAGAACACACATTATAAAATTATCAATTGTTACAGTTGACAATATCAAATATACTTATCTTTATATCGACGGGCAGTATCACGATTATAATAAGCAACCACTTCCAAAATACACAAGACTGAACTGAGCCCAGACCTTCCCGCTTATTTTATATTTTACAAGTACACTTCAAGAATACAAACGGAAGTATCAACCAATCGCAGAGACGGAAGTCTCAATACACCATAACCGGATACATTTTATCAGGAAGTGTCACTAATCTCATAATAACAAATTTAGTAAACCATTATCACAAAATTACAACATTCGTTTTAAATTATTGGAATAATTACTATCGAATTTAGGTATGATTAATAATATGATTTATCAAAGCCATTACATTGTTCAATTAAAATATCAATCGGAAGTCTATTGAAATCTCCTTACATTACAATAAAATGTTTATCAACAATTAAATTATCGCAGTAGTGATTTGATGACTTTGTAATTATTCCAATCCAATTATCATCAACATTACAATTTAAAATAACATTAAGTTACACCGGAAGTTTAATTTAATTATTGCACCGGAAGTTTAAATAATAATCAAACCTTCAGCTCAATAGTGTTGCCATTGCAAATAATAAATTTATCAAAAACTTATTTCAATAGTGTTGCCACTGCAAATAATACATTTTTGAAGTACTTATTTAACTCAGATATTTGACTCAGATTTAACCAAATATCTAACACGGCCAGACTGACATGTACTTCGTCCTCGAAGTACTAACATAACATTTATTAGTGATACCCGCTGTATCCCCAGCTAGGCACAATAAAGGAAACCCACAGGTCTAGCCATAGGCTTAAATACAGCCAACAGTGCAACAAGACCACGATCCAATTACATACACAACTATAGGTATAGCAACGAGTACAGGCACAGGTACGGCCATTGGCACAATCATATAAAAATATTTAAACATACAAATTATCTAAACATATGATAAAACTGTAGAACTAGTATGTATGTAAATTAAAAAAATATTTACCAAAAAAACTGATCAGAAAACAAAATAAGATCATGAAAACTGCTGCTGTTCTTAAGTCAGTCTATTTGAACATAAGCTTTAAAACCACTGAACGAATTTTCATAGTCCCATGTATTTATGGTGGGAAAATCAACAGCTATACAATAACAAACTTTAAATATAAATAGTTATCAGGAAGTCAATTCACGGATATATGCCAAAATAAGAACTATCTGTGGCCATTTAAGTAACACGTTTAACATAATATGGAAATGACAATAACATTTTCTTAACATAATATATAAATACAACACTAGATAAAATAATGACAAATAATACTGAAATACAATTCACAACAAACTTTTCCAAATAACATAGTGCGTATTATTCGAAAAAGTATTCGCCCTGCCGATATAACGCTTGTGCAGAAAAGGCCAAAATCGGGTTGCCATAATTGTGTCCATAATTAGAATGGACATTAAGTATTATATTATAAAGTTCTGATAAGATCTAGAGGGAGTGTTCAAATCCATTACATCAAGTAATTCAGAGCAATCTACTGCGTTTAATGATATTTTCAGTACCTAAATAAAAAATATTCGAAATTTCACGCCGCTTGACAAGGCAAAGGTTTAAATTTTAAACGGAAAATAGATGCTTGATAGACCCCATTTCAATTTACAAAATAATTTAATTTTACTTGGCACTTCGCATCGAAATCATTTGATGAACGAAATTTAAAGAATTCTGCGTAAGCGAACCCCAGGCGAAAAGCAGTACATCATAATTAATAATCAGTTCAAGCCATGGGCACAACCACAGACAACAACAGTTATAGCCGCAGTTCACATCTGTGCCATAGCCACAGTCACCATTATGGATTCTTATACATTATACTCGCCTTGCCACAAGCATAGTCGCACAACCAAAAGCTCAGCACAGCTTAAGGAACACCCATACTTAAAATAAAGAGACATCGTTTATATTATATGTTCATTTGTTCATTGCCACCGTTTTTGCAATTCACATTTATGCAAAACAAAGTAACAACGGCCTGCTGCTTTGACGACAATATATTCTAGCCCCACACCTGCTGCACATGAGACAGACTTAGAATAAAGCAAGAGACTTCAGCAGTTCACTTATCATAAAAAATATTTGTTTTTAAATTGCATTGCTACTGTCTTGCAATTTCACATTTTACAAGACAAAGTAACAACGGTCTATCGCTTTGTACCTTCCAGCCCCCCACCCGCTGCGCATGAGTCAAGACTAGAAAAAGCAGGAGACTTCAGCAGTTCATTACCAAACTAATCAGTACAAAAACATAATCTATCAACACTCTTCAGTGGCAAACACAATCCATCAAATTATTTTTCAATGAACTAATAGAACAGGATTAATATTCGAAAAAAAATATCATTGGTATCACTATTAAATAATATCTTGAATCCTTGACAATATTGAATTATCCCAAAAATTTCAAGTAATGTACATAATTATATTATGATAAGGTGCTTATGAAAGGTCATAAAAACTTTATTTTAAATCTGCTGTTGAAATAATCTCTCAGGTTAACATTAAATTAATTAAATGAGAAAGGAATTTTTTGTTTAACATGTATAGTTTTTGAGAACTACATTTTAAAATTCTCTAGTATGAATAATATTCTCGATATGGTGCATTTAGTTTTATTGTATTTTATGTACTATTTATCAAATTCTACGCCAAATGAATTATAACCGTTCGGCGACACTGACAATCAAAGAGAGCTATGCAAAGAGTACATTATACAATCTGAGACGCTATGTTTAATACTTTTAGCTTACGAAAAACATCGTACATCGAACCTTTCGCATTTCAAACTATTTTGTTTTTATATTTCAAACAAATTCTTATATGAATCAAATATTTAGTTCCAATCTACTGAACCAACATCAAACAGGAACAACTCTCAACGAATGATTATAAATTCCGAAGGAAATACAAATTATGGAATTGGCAACAACCACATTATGTACAAGTCAAAGCCATTTCGAACTTACAAAAAAAAGATTTTTTGTTATGAAGAAATTTTTATGAGCAATTATTACTCGGATATGCTTTGCCAGCGAGAATAATATTTAAAATTTTCCCGCACACAGTGCTTCGCCAATTCCAAACTTCACAAAATAATATATATTCATATATATGTTATTCATAATTTATGCTCAATTATTATGTATTTTTTTTTACAAAAATATAATTTCAGCCTAGTAAAGGGAGTCCTAAACCCTTCGTATACATGATCCTCTCAAATTCAGTTAACTCAAACCAAGGTAATCAAGGCAGTTCAAAAATACAGCCATGTTAATTATTTCCAGAATTAAAAATAATAAAATATAACACTTAGGATTCCGAATCCTTTTTAACCCTGTTAGTGATTTTCTCTAGTTAGCACACCATATAAGCTTTGTACTATGGATGTATTAAAATGAAATGTTATCAAAGACACTTTCAATAAGTTATTATTATTATTTTCTTGACTCGTGACGTGACACGATTGAAATCTACAATGTTGAGAATCTGTCATTGGCATGTTGTTTTAGTGACATAATAAATCGCGAATTTATAACAATTACAAAAAAAAAAGAAACAGTAACATCAATCCTGGAATTCATAGATAAACCAAGAATAAAAAAGTCTTCAATTTTGAAACAAGAAAGGTGTTCAATTATTCACCAATTTTTAAAGTATTAAGCGACTCCGTTATAAACTAATATTTCTGGTGAAATCTAAAGTTATCCTACACCAGAATTATATTCAATCAAAGTTATCCTACAAAATGTTATCATTTATATGTGCTTTTGTTATTTAATCTATACTAATACAATAAAGCAGTAGTTTGTTTAAATGGGACAATCCCTGGATTCACCAGTCGGATATAAAAAGAGTACTATAGGCTACTTTTCATCCCGGGAACGTGGGTGAAACCGCGGGGGACAGCTATCTTTAGGGTTCCGTAGCCCCTTATAGATTCGTCATGTCTGTCTGTCTGTCTGTCTGTATGTCACAGCCATTTATTTCCGAAACTATAAGAACTATAATGTTGAAACTTGGTAAGTAGATGTATTCTGTGAACCGCATTAAGATTTTCACACAAAAATAGAAAAAAAAACAATAAATTTTGGGGTTTCCCCATACCCAAACCCATAAGTGTCTATGTCTATGTCTAGTCTATGGATAGGTCTTCAAAAATGATACTGAGGTTTCAAATATTTTTTTTTTTCTAAACTGAATAGTTTGCTTGAGAGACACTTCCAAAGTGGTAAAATGTGTGTCCCCCCCCTGTAACTTCTAAAATAAGAGAATGATAAATCTATAAAAAATATATGATGTACATTACGGTGCAAACTTCCACCGAAAATTGTTTTGAACGAGATCTAGTAAGTAGTTTTTTTTAATACGTCATAAATTGAAATTAATATCAAATACTCAGGACTATACTACCATTTGCCTATACTACAGGTTTGTACGGAACCCTCGGTGCGCGAGTCTGACTCACACTTGGCCGGTTTTTTAATATTTCTATACCGTATTTTATGTTAAAATTCGTCAGTCTTTTCTTTTTCTTTACATTATTGATATGAAATTTATTTGAACGTTCTATTAGCTTTCCCGTAGCGGCAACCGAAAATATAAGTTCCTCAAAATATATTGTGATAAATATGTGGAGGTTTTTAACTGGATGTACAAAAATATGTCTATGCCTAAATCGGTATAATTCCTAATACGTATTTGAAACATTAATCTTAAAATTTAACTATACTGAACCTTGTTTCGCAAATACTAATAATTTAAGTTTTCACGTAACACACTTAAGTTAATTTTGTGAATCTTGTCAACTTTTGGAACATCAGTTTACAGAGGTAAAAGATCTTAGCAAAAAAAAATATAAAGCCTTTGCAAGGCCCTACCAGACCAAATAATCAGCTTCATTTGCGGCTCTTATCGTCAATGGATCTTCTTTCAAACACGATGTGTAAGGCTTCTAGGGGAATCCAACGGCTTATCGTCGTACAAATAATCAGCTCTTCATCATTTGTAGCTTTTATCGTCAATCTCAACTGGTCCAGTGTTCAATGTACTTCAAGCTCCAAAACTCGACAGTTTCTAGAAAAAACAAGTCAAAATGTTAGTTTATAAGGGCACAGATTAAGCGTATCCCACTTCTGATGTCAGGTTAAGCGGTTCAACATCATTGGGAAAGAGTATATATATCTACCAATTTACTATCAATCTGTCAAACTTACTATTTACTTAGAAGTTCTACATTACTGAATGTAGAAACAGGTTGGAATTGCAATGTAGGGAAGGTATTAATAAATAAATCACAGGACCACACTTCAATGTATTTCATTTATTCACCTTTGGATTTCAAATCTAAACTTCAATATTTAAATTCATTTGAATCCTTTATAATTCTTATATAATCATCAACATATTAATCAGTTCAGATAATAGACAATAAGAATAGGATTACGTAATTCAAACCTTAGGATGATAATTCTAAATGAATTATATATAGCATATTTCAAAATCAGGTATACCTAACTACATCTGAGTACTTTAGTTCAGAATAATAAATAATCATTTAGGCCAGACTTTAGAATGTATTTATTCAAATATAATATCAATAGCCAAAACTATGAATTTTCTTTCAAAGCTACCACCGGTTCGGATGGCTGACCATATTGAGAAGATACCGGTAAGAAACTCAATATTAAGGTCTTATGTATGGCCACTACACATTCAGAATTATTCTCAGTATATAACAGAAATACACAGAACACACATTATAAAATTATCAATTGTTACAGTTGACAATATCAAATATACTTATCTTTATATCGACGGGCAGTATCACGATTATAATAAGCAACCACTTCCAAAATACACAAGACTGAACTGAGCCCAGACCTTCCCGCTTATTTTATATTTTACAAGTACACTTCAAGAATACAAACGGAAGTATCAACCAATCGCAGAGACGGAAGTCTCAATACACCATAACCGGATACATTTTATCAGGAAGTGTCACTAATCTCATAATAACAAATTTAGTAAACCATTATCACAAAATTACAACATTCGTTTTAAATTATTGGAATAATTACTATCGAATTTAGGTATGATTAATAATATGATTTATCAAAGCCATTACATTGTTCAATTAAAATATCAATCGGAAGTCTATTGAAATCTCCTTACATTACAATAAAATGTTTATCAACAATTAAATTATCGCAGTAGTGATTTGATGACTTTGTAATTATTCCAATCCAATTATCATCAACATTACAATTTAAAATAACATTAAGTTACACCGGAAGTTTAATTTAATTATTGCACCGGAAGTTTAAATAATAATCAAACCTTCAGCTCAATAGTGTTGCCATTGCAAATAATAAATTTATCAAAAACTTATTTCAATAGTGTTGCCACTGCAAATAATACATTTTTGAAGTACTTATTTAACTCAGATATTTGACTCAGATTTAACCAAATATCTAACACAGGCGATAATATCTTAGAAGTAGAGACGTCGAGGGTCAGCTACTTTTGCTCTTTATTAGCCAGAGTAATTGTTCATAGTTTGATTCTACATCATTATTTTGTGTTTCTCCTTTTCATCCATAATTTTGGTATGTCGTTATGCGAACGAAGCATTTTTATTTCAGCCACTTTGTCAAGTCCATGAATAAAATTAATCATATTGACACTCGTCCATATTCAAAAAACGTAAGTAAAAAGTTCAAATTGTACCATAACGTGAGTACACTTACAACCCACATAGCTTTCGAAAGCGTAAAAAACCTTAACAATGTGACCGCGATTTTACACGTCTCAGATCCAATTTTAACGACACAACAAACATGGTTACACCAGTCGCCATGAACGTCCATGATGCGACCGCTAAAATCTTGCGACAACATTGCTCATAACCACATAAACTTTTAAAAGTGTTTACTTACATACACTGTGACAGAACGATCTAGTCCGACGATTGCAGGCTTGACAAATGCCCCAACAATTTTACTCTTACACCCACGTTGCACTTTAATAGGTACGTAATAGAGTCTAGTTTCTCCTTACGTAATGGCATGTGAAAGTGGTGGATAGGTAATGGTAATGATGTTTACAGTTAAGTCGTCATGTGGTCGCTAATCGCGCCGAAGTCGCGAGTTAGCGCCTCGCCCGGTGTCCGCAAACACTGTCATTCATTGTCACCCTAGTTGAATGGAGATCAGCCCTTCCGCATAGATCCTCTTTTCAGTCTGTTGTGAGTCCTATATTTTAAGGGGTTGAAATTGATCTTTAATTTATGATGTCGGTAATGGAATGATCGGATGTAATTTCGATTAGGCCAAATTATATTTTTATGTCGATACCATGAGGGGCCGAAGCTCGCCGTTTTGCTCGCACTTTGTAATCAAAATTTATCGAGTTCTCCGGAGACCAGCGGGCGGGGAGCTTTTTCCGCCAACGCATCAGCTGAGCTATCCAAAGAGGAAACGCTGCCAGTCTTCTGGGAACCTTTCCGTTAGTCGGAAGCAGCGGCAGACTTGAGGAAATTTTCTATATATAGATTGTGAGATATTTGTTGTAAAAATAAAGTCGTACACACTTTATTTGTCACAAAAACTTATTTGAGCTAATAGTGAAGATGAAAAAAACGATGATGAATACAGAATACATATACAATCATGAACCAAAGTGAAACAAAGTTCTTTCGAAATCCCTAACAACTATGATGCATGTTTTTTTTATTGTTACTTAAGTAGCTTTGACCTTCATAAGTTTCTTTTTTATACGACTAAGTTGGTAATCAAGCATACGGCCCGCCTGATGGTAAGCGGTTACCGTTGCCATATGGACGCTTGCAACACACGAAGCATGGCTCACACATTACCGACCTTTCCCCACTCCCCAATGAGCTCTGTCGACCTTATTCACGCGCAGGAACCCAACTTTACACAACATAAAGTTATTTGGCTGCGGTATTTTGTAAGGTGGAGGTACTTCCCCAGTCGAGCTGCTCTTTGAGCGAATAAACGCTATGCTCTACCTCTCTTAAAATAAGATAAGATAGATAAGATATAAGTGCCTTACTTAATAGAGACTGAACTGAATAAATGACTTGAAGATAGTAGACTTACTAAAGCTGACATCAGTAGTCGTCGCACACCCCCCTTGCGGGCGGTGGGGAAACCTTCCCGGAACCTTATGGTCCCCTGGTCGCCGCGTGTAACGACACGCGTGTCATTAGGTTTTAAATTAAAACTACGCCAATGTGGATTACCTGACATGAACCATCACGTCGGGTGTGTTTGTGCTGCCTACCGGTACTTGAGACCAGCCGGCGACTGCCGTGCGGCGGCGACTTATACAGCTGTCCAGTGTTCTGTTGGTCATCTTTTTCATGCGTCTGCGTCCGCGGTATTTAGCTCCCGCGGATCCTACGCCCTGCCTTCAGGTGGTCGGGCGTGCAGAGGAGCCAGATCCCGAATGTGAGGGAGGCTCGACGCGTCTGCACGTCCGAACATATTTTTGGCTAGGCGCACAATGAAGCTGTCCAGGCACTCAAACTTGAGATGGTTCGCCAGGCAAGGTGGATACAGCTGACAGCGTGGACATCTCGCGGCCCCTCACGGGGCGCGGAGGAGTCGGGTTCAAGGCATATGGCCTCCTTGCCGGGGTAGCGACGCCGTCCGTTAATACGCACGGGGCGTTGGGTTTGGCTTTGCCAAGTGGCGTCATGTCCGGGATTTTCACACCGCCCGTGCGGACCGCCCTACCAGGTGAGACCGCTGGCGACACCAGCGGAGGCCCAGCAGGAGCGGTCAACGCCCTCCAGGTGGCGGCTTACGAAGGAGGCCCCACAGCTTAGGCTTCTCTTGAGTTGTGATCGTCGTTAACTACGTCGGCACTGAAAAGGTCGCACAGCTGACAGAGTTTACATTGAACTTATATCTATTTTAAAGAAAACTTCAATAGCGCGATTCAGGACTGTTCCGCAAATCTCAACTCAGGTAACACATATGCTAGTTAGTGACTGCAAATATATTTTCTTAGTAATAGACTGAAGAATTGCGTCCGTGCCAAGTGTGATCTTATTGTTGACATAGGTCACGGTTGTATGGCTGTCGTTCATTATGTCTTCGCGCTCTTTCTTTGACAGATAATAGGCGAATAAATTCATACTTCTGCACATATTTATAAGAACATGCGTAAGTGATGATGTCAATTTAGAATGGTCTGTTTAAATAATTTTCGGACTACATAAGCATTCTGGAAAATCAATCATAAGATCATGGACGTATAATAAAATCTGGACGTAGTGTCGCTCTATAAATGAGTGAAGCCGGCGTTCTTGTAAATACTTAGCCTCACACACACATATACACCATAGGAAGCCGATCGGTTATCATTCCACATTGAGACGTTGATAGTGACAATAAGGCTCAGTATCATTTGTGCCTGCTTAGGCCAGTACTTCTTTTAGTCACGCATACGTAGGAAATTGTCGGCTACACTTCATTTTCGCTTGACTCTCGTCTTGATTTTTTATACGTCTATTCATAAGATATACTTCATCTTTCAAGCCAACTCTGATTCCATTCGGATCTGTAGGAACGATCTTAGATCCATAAATGTATGTCAATGCTGTGCTAGAAGCAGTTTTCATGTTCTGCGATCGTTTAAACTATAGTTTAGCCATCGACTCCCTCATTTCTAATAGCAAATTAAATTAGAAAATAGGGTCAATTTGATTGGATAGTCTTTGAATAACCCCACTACACTAACGATCAATATAAAAAGCCACTAACTTATCATGAAATATTTCCGAAACCACGCAAGATTGAAGTGAAAAGCAACAAACACCAAATTGAAACAAAAAATAATAATTTCGTGTTAAAGTAAGAAGTAAGAATTTTATGACTAGGCACTTTGCAAACATTGAGCTATTATTACGACTTACAGAGAAGACGCCACACATCACAACTATGTTCCGTTCAAGTGAGACCATCCGGCCACACTTGTTATAGAACGATGAACGAAACGCGTAAGCGCCTTGAAAATCACGAGAAAAATACTCCTAAAAGCGTTCTGATAGCACTAGGTACGTGTTTCTACTGTCTGCTTAGACGACTAATTATTGTTTCAACGCTAAAGAGAACTTTAGTTGGCCCTATAAAATATATACGTAGTAATAACAGCTCAATGTTGGCGAATGGCTTTTTATAAGTGGAAATGAGAAAAGTGCCTAGCGTTTATAATATCTTCAGAATTATAAGGACAGTAAGTGCAAAATTATTGAAAATCACGAAGAAATTTACTATTGCATCCAGCAGGTCTAAAGATGGTTGAACATCAAACACTTGTGAAGCGTGTTCTATATGGTATAAATAGTTTGATATTTAGGAAATTAACTAGACCGTACATAGAACACTCGGCCATTCGCTAGTTCAATAAACAAGTAGTTTTCCACAACTCATACAAACTAGGGTGATAATAAGTCTAAAATTCAGTTCTTCATCATTAAAGCACTTCCTCTCCTCGCTTAGACGACTTTCACACAGATGGTGCTTTGAAGAATAATTAATTGACATACAACTTATCACAGTTAATTTATTCGTCTGGATACACAGAGGTGTGTCGCCTCTTTGGCAATATTCCATTTGACACAAACGCACAGGAAAAACAACTATAGCTCGTTGAAAGAGAGTTTACTATCGTTGCTATAAAAACCACAGTGTCTTCTTAGTTGACTAAACAGATACTGTCAGTGAGAAACGCCTAAGTAGTGGCCAAAATAAATTCGGAACTGTACAATGACGTATTTCGTAACTGTACCCCAAATGTTTGTTAAATAAATTTGTATAGCAAATATTGGACGCAAATAATTCTAAAATATAACCCGCGTCTACAACGTGCTAAAATCTATAAATTAGGAGTTTATTCACTCCGAATTAGTATGGATACCGGTCCCGCCTACAGTGGTAGTATTTTTGTAATAGTTTTCTTATTTAGTAATGCAATTAGATCTACAATGAAGAACAAATTTTCAATTTACCGATCAGTTAAGTAAACAAGACAATATTCATCGACAAATAGAACGATTTACACTTGAATAAAAATATGAATAACACAAAACACACACTAATTAACATAAACAATAGAGTTTAAAAGTATTCTCAAAAGGCATAAAAAAGCAAATATTTCCACAAATTCTTTGAGTGGGGAAGTTTAAACACGGTGGACATACGTCGCTAGGTGTCAGCGCCGGCGCATTCAGCCGCCACTCCCGCGCCGATTGATTCAGCTAATGTAAGCGCTAGTAATGATGATTCGCCCCGACTGACTCAAGTTCTGTATTTGTTCATTTTTAAATTATATTGATTATATAAGAAATCAGTTGTTCAGTACAGTTGTAACAGAAAAGGTACGTTTCAATTTTCAATTCTATTGATTAACTTAAGGCTTATGAAAACAAAAGTTTTTATGGTGTGAAAGAAGAAGACAAAGAAGAGGAATCAGAGGATAGGTCAGTACCTACTAGCAAATATGATCATTTTCGACTATGAAAAATCCAATACCACGGAACAAAAGACTATAGCTGGCTGAAAAGAAGAACAATCCGAGTATTGTATATAAAAAGCAGCCACAAATATATAAATAAATAAAATACTAAACACTGTCCAATTTATAAATTCTAAATATATAAATAATCAACCGAATACCAATGAAATCATCGATGTATGAAGTATTATGAAACATACCCTAATATAAACAGTCAGTCCAATTTTCGGGGTTAATAAAATCATTCCGTTAACAGTAACCTAGCGATTCACTGACATGTTGTAGCCATAACTTACCGACATCTTGACTTTTAGTGTTGTACTCGCTTTTTTTAGTGTTGTAGTAAAACCGTGAAGGTCGATCACTAGTATAGTTGTTTGTATGGATTAGTTAGATTCCCGATAAAAACTTATTTCTGTGAAGCTGGAAATTTCGACAGTGTACCTGATTGACTCATGTTAGCGCGCGTTGGATGCTTCTACCCAAATGCCAGATCATGTAAAAATAACTCATATAATAATTGTTGTTAGGTTTATTTTTCGATACTAATTCGGTAGAGCAACCATACATCCCGTTTTTGGAATTCTACGTTCGTGTTTTCTAATTCACTTCCAAAACTTAGTCTAAAGATGAGGTTGTACGATGCAAGGATGTAGTAACTCTAATCTGACTATGTGATTAGGTTCCTACTTTAAAAAGGAAACGTTATTTTGTTTGCGGGCCAGTTGGCGGCGTTCGCGTTGGTAAGATACACTGCATATATCACGCTGCAGGTCGTGAGTTCGTTTCCCAGCCAGGACATGCATTTGTGTGCATGAACATGTCTGTATGTCCTGAATCTGGGTGTAATTATGTATATTAAGTATGTACAAACAAAAAGTAATGCACCTGTTTTCATCGAACAAGTAACTAAAAGAAACGTAATTACGTTAATTTTGCTTGAAATATATTCCGCCAATTTCCCACCACCGACAATGCTCTCTGATTGGCTAAGTCAAGGACACATACGCTCTGATTGGCTAAATCAAGAACACACAAATTCAAATGAGAGAGGTAGAGCATAGCGTATATTCGCTCAAAGAGCAGCTCGACTGGGGAAGTACCTCCAGATTACAGAATACCGCAGCCAATTAACTTTATGTTGTGTAAAGTTGTGTTCCTGCGCGTGAGTAAGGTCGCCAGAGCTCATAGAGAGGGGGGAAAGGTCGGTAACGCGTGAGTGATGCTTTTTGTATTGCAAGCGTCCATATGGCTACGGTATCCGCTTACCATCAGGCGGGCCGTACGCTTGTTTACCGACTTAGTAGTATAAAAAAAAAACAAAAAAGTATTTATTCAATTTAGGCCCTTATGATTTCAAATTCAAAAAGCATTTATTCAATTTAGGCCCTGATAAGGCACTTATGAACGTTAACGATTTATGACTCTACACCCGGTTCCAAAAGATTATTCACGATTCCGTGATTGGTCCTTACAGTTCAAAATCACTGACTTTATACTCTATTCGACGTACGATGATCCGTGTGATCCATGGTATATTAAAGACTTCCCACTGGTCAATGATTATTTCTTTATTATACAAGGATCTCTTTATAAAATGAGGGACAGTGTTTTTTTTTTTAACTGAGTATAGACCTTTGTTTGACCACACTCTCATCAGGTAAGTGATGATGTGGCCGAAGATCCAAGCTCAAGTGCAGCTGTCCAAACACACCGATAGGTACGTGCTTGGCGACAGATTTTCAAATTGAGGGTGGTAGCCAGCCAGATGGGTACTACACAGTTCCCTACCTCAGTGATATGGTTTCCTCACGATGTTTTCCTTCACCGAAAGCTCAAGCTCATAGTAGGATTCGAACCCGTGATCTTCGTCTCGGTATCCAACGTCACTACTGCTTAAGTTTGCTATTTATTTACTTATTAAATATTTATTCAGTCTACTTTGTAATTTTGCCGCCGCGCCGGGGCACGCAATTGTTTTCAGTGCGATTAGAATGTAAATATTATGTAATGAATCTAAGCCTGTTTTGAAAAGAGTAATTGCTGAGTTTATTGTCGGCTCTTCTCAACAAATGCAACCTTCCGAACCGGTATTAGAGTATTAGAGTCAGACTTTTCATAAGTGCCTGCGAAGGTCTATTTGAATAAATGATTTTGAATTGAATTGAACTACCACTGAGCTATCATTGCCTTTTTGTGGTATATCAGAGTAAACAAGTGAAATTAAACAAGATATGGGTTAAAAACTTTGTGGCTACGCATCATTCTACATCGAAAAGAAGTAGAAAAAGAAGAATAGAAGTTGCAGAATTGGATAGCCGGTATAAAAGGATTTGTTCTCGATTTCTGTTTTCCTTAGTACAATCTCTGCTTAGTTTGGGGTCAGATACCCGTGTATGAGGATAGCCACAAGACATTTTATTTAATATTTATAACTTTACTCCCTGGGGCACTCAGGAAAAAAGTATTGAGGCAGTAAATCATTTCAATACAATACTCGCACATTCTTAGAAAAGATTACTTGAAAAATGCACGATATAAACACATGCGAGCAAATGAATGAAGATTGATCGCACACGCATTGAAACAGTACAGAATTGTTACAACACAGAAACACGATGGATTATTAGTATTTGTCGAAGTTAATGTAAGCTTACCTATGTTGGTGTCGTAGCCATATTGCAAAAACTATCTTATTACAATTCGTCTAGCCAGTTTGTTGTTCATGCATCGCATTTTAGCTAGAAATAACTACGAAACAACATAATTTATTTGGTATTGTACCTACCAAACTTTCTTGAATTTTATTCTAAGTAAGACGACTTCGATATAATATGAAGCACAATATAAAAAATAAATATTTATATAATAAAGCAGAAGACTTAGAAGCAGTAAGAGCACGAGTGAACCCGCGGGGGACAGCTAGTATTTGAAATATACGGCGAATTTTGTAACAGCCGAGTCATAATTATAATGCCTATCCTGGGAAATATAAATATCCTGGGACATTCCTCACACACGGTCATCTGATCCCAAACTAAGCAGAGCTTGTACTATGGAAACCAGATAACTGATATAATACATATACTACTTTTTTATTCGTAAATGCATACTTAATATACATAATTACACCCAGACTCAGGACATACAGACATGTTCATGCACACAAATGCATGTCCTGTGTGGGAATCGAACCCACGACCAGCGGCGCGATAGGTGGAATCTTGACCAAAGTCTTAACCAACCACGCCAGCTGGCCCGTCATTATGATACAGTTACAATTCTCAGCGGAAGTTCTAGGTTTTGCTAGTCTGGTTAGGTTTTCATGACTGTTATGAATGAATTGTTTTTTCTACCTGTCGTGAGCCATCTAGTAGCACTAGTAGTCTGTTAGTGATATCGTAGTTCCTTCAGCAACGCTTTCTATGTTTCCCGTTGGTCTTGAATTAGTTTATAAGAACTTTCCTATCCAGCTTTACCAGGAATCTTTTTACAGAATATATTGATTGACCGTTTAGAAATTTCATAAAAATGTTGTAGGGAGCATATTAATTTTATGAAATACTTTGTTCAAAACTGTGTTAACAAATCCAAAACCAATATCAAGGTAAGGAATTTAAATAACAAACAATTTTAATTACCGTAATCGATTCATCCGATTCTTCCATAAACAAGTCTCGGAATCGAATCAATCCACGAGAAGGCGGACGAGACGGTTCCCGGAACATAGTCTACAGACGCGTCTAAATTTATTCGAACTAGCTTCGCACTCGATACTCTGACAATGAACTCTTATCGAGTAAACAATCGATCACTCGCCGCGACCTGGCGCTCGCCTGTCGTCGCTCAGCGTGGCGGATCGTAAATCGATACTTAGTTGAAAGAACAACACTAGTTGTATTGAGTGAGTCGAATTTTACGACTGTTTTGTGATTATCAAACTTTCTTAATGTTTCGATTATGATTGTATACGCATACTTTATCTAGTGCTATTTATATTTCAATATTCTCAGATCTTAGAAAAGTTTTACGATCGCTTTTTCGCATCGTAAATTGAAAGCGGATGAATATTTTTTTGTCACCCACCACTTCTTGCATCTATTGAATAGATGCAAGAAGTGGTTATCCTTTTATCGGTATTTCATAAACTACCCACAAAAATAAACTTCTGTTGTCCTCAGGGCGTCTGGCAGCGCAGTGATACTGGACCCTCGTATGATCTGCAAGAAGAACCGTCGCACCAGGGGCCGGTTGGCTCAGATCTGCAGGAACGAGACTGGTCTGCTCAAGGAGATCACGCGAGGAGTGACTCTAGGAGCAACGGAGTGCGCGCACCAGTTCAGGAATAGAAGGTGGAACTGCACCACACAGAGGCGAAGTATGAGGAAAATACTTATGAGAGGTGAGAGGGATTATGATGAGGGATAATGAATTAAGGATGCCAAAGCTTCGGGGAGTGAATGTATATGTGACGAGAAGTGACCGATCTCTTGACAAATGTTGAAGTGTTCTCTAAAATATTAAGAACCTTCTAATAGCTCTAAGTTTAAGTTAAGTTAACTGTTGTGGTCAGTAAACATCTTGGCCTATCCCAATTAGCCGAATTTTCAACAAAAAAACTCATTAGCATTAATTAGGTTTCACAACTTTTAACTTGCAACTTTAAATAATAAATAATAAACTAACATTACCATCGACCTCAATAAGAAATGAACCAAATCAACGAAAACCCATCGACAAGCATTGATGACTCGCGAAACCACAATTTATTATTCGAATAACAATAACTTAATGATTCACACGACGTATAAAAGATTATATTGAATCGATAATTTCTATTTACGACCAATCGACACAAACCTCCGGCAATCGATAGATATTTTATCGAAATTGCCGTGTTGAGTTCATCAACATTTAAAATACAGTAAATGTGGGCAGAGGTTTTGCTACCTGACTACCTTTATTAGTCGATGGACAAAAGAATGCAAAACGTGTTAAATCGCACAGATGGATATCGGGGCCTAATTCGATTAACCCAAAAGAGTTGATTTTTATGCGACCGCTCGTTTATCTAAATGCGCCCGTTTTAGTGTTGCGCTAAGTAACAGATATATCGATACTTTGGGGACTAATGAAGCCATTACGGAATAAAGTATCAGGTGTCACTTTGGGAATGTTTGGCTTCTATTTTTTTATTTTTGTTATTACTTCATCGTTTAGTGTAGGGGTATATAGAATTTTATTAGTGTAAAATAAAATAAGAATATGTATTTAATTGAATCAATTTGAGATTTAAAAAAAGGTTCATAATAAAAGTTATAATTTACATGCACTTGCTATAAGTTTAATAACCCCAAAGTCAAGTGGGTAAGTCGAACAATTTTATCACCGAATTGACAAAGGTCACGACTTAGAAATTCGACATTTCCATAAACTATTAAACATCGATATTAGCAGCAACACTATAAACCCAACCATTAGTCGTCGACCTGCATTCATTTCGGATTCATTAGCGTAAATTAAGTGGTATTTGTCAAAATTTCGTGCGCACAGAAAATATTTATAAACTTTACCACCCCGGGGCTTTATAACGTTCCACAATAACTCAGCGGAGATTGTGCCCACACCTTTTTGTACCAGATAAATAATGTAACAAAAAATATACACAACTAAATTGTTTATTGCATAAACTCAACTATAAAATATAGTATACGCACGATTATTAAATGTCAACGCTTGTTTTTACGACTCTGTTGGGTATCGACAGCCATTTTGCTAATGTAAAATACATTAATTAGGTATTTTATTGCTGGGCACGATAGCTTAATTTGATACTTTTGTTTCAAATACCGAGACCTTTTTTAGCGAAACGAGATCATCTTATCTTATTTAATGAATTCTCAAGCTTCTAAATCCAGGATTAAAATTCATTTTAGAGATAAGAGCAAACGTATTCTCAATACTAAATTAATTATTAAAAAAGTAAAATGAGGATGGTAGTCGCGTGGGCGGTGGGTCCTGGTGGAGTGGTGGCGGGGTGCGGGGTTGCGAGGGACGAGGAAGCCAACAAATTAGGTTAAAAGCCTATAAATTGATGCGAACGGCGATGGGTGGCGCGGGCGCAACGGCCTACAGAGCTGAATTAGTCCCAGATTTTTTATCACTTTGTGACAAGAAAAAAATAATGTGCACAGGATGATCTGTTAATCGAGTCAAATTAAACGCAGATATTTGAAACAAGCATTCCTAAGTCCATTGAATTAAACATGCATATCTAGATTATGAAAATAATAATACTAAAAAATTGATTATGAATCATAACAGTTCTTTATTTGCTTCAGAAATAATTAAATAATATTTAATTGAAAAACTGAAATATATAATACCAAGAAAACATTACAATAATAACACATGATAGAAATTACGTTTAAAATTAATGTCAGCCAATGAAAATTGTATTTATAATTTGATTCATACATTAAATGATTCCCCTGTATCATGTCCAGTACAGATGAGAAAAAATAATCATCGTTAATTGGTCCCTTTCATTAGTAAGGCAGTGCATTCTTCGGTTCCTTGTTTTTTCGGTGTCAAATCTTTATCAATGAAAAAAGGATTTCATTCTTATTTAAATTTCTTTATCAGGAGTACTGTCCGATGACCGTTGAGCGCTTAAATAATGTTTCACTTACCTACTTAATGATATCATTATAAATAACGATTTCAAATTTCACACACCTGTGTGAAAATTATCAGTAAATATTTTTTAAGATTTGTGTGATCTTAATTTGTCAATAATGTTGACTTAATATCTCACAACTAATGTTATTATAATTTATTCTAGCAGAAATAATAAATAAGAATCAAACACTACAGCAGTAATATTCTATTACAATAAAGTACGCTTACCTAAGTGACAAGGTGATTTCTAACTCAACAACCACACCTGATTTAATTCCTACGCGTTTTAATTCCTACCAAGTAACATAAACTCAATCAAAACAAAATTACAACATAAACTTTCAGCGACGCGATATCAAATCGTAAATACCTTTACACCTTATCGGGCTAGACTCGACGCCGGAGCCGATTTCCACTTAAACAAAACAGCCTAATTAAGCTATAAACAAAGCCACAAACACGGACTTCCAAAATATTGAAGTCCGAGGCCCTATACTAATCTCGGGTGGCCATTAACTGTCGACAGGTCGCAGCGAGGAGTCTCCGGGGGCTCGTAAAGATTACCACACGATAACCTGACTACTGGACCTCACACATACCCCAAAAACCCCACATAAATACTTAAGAATGGCTTTATATCGACAAAAAACTCGGCGATAAATTTGGCGCCCTCAACACGTAAATGTTCTTAATTATAGTGTAATATATCCGGGGCGCATTTGATATCTAATCTGTAGTCTTATGGCCGATGCCCATCCACAGTTGATAACCGGCCGCGTCCGGACGGTTGTATGTTTTATCGATATCGATATACGTTAATATACGTCTCTAATTTATACTTAACGACTTTATCATTCTAGAAATAAGTGAAGATATTTTATGATATAATGTAAACGATTAATGAAGATGATCGGTTATTAATAGAGATCTTAAGACAAAACAATCTTTATCATAATTACCAACTACTAGCTGTCCCCCGCGGTTTCACCCGCGTTTTCGGGATAAAAAGTAACCTATGTCCTTTTTCATACCAAACATGATGATCCGTTGAGTGATTGAGGCGTGAAGGCGTAACAAACAAACTCACTTTCGCCTTTATATTGTAGGTATCTATATCTACTGAGACAATATCATAGAAGATTTTTATATAAGGACTACTAGTAACCACCGTAAGTTATTCATAGAAGTAGGGTTTTCTCAATTTTTTGCTATTATTCATAAGGTCTATTTGAATAAATTATATTTGTTTATGATAATTTTTGCAGATAAATATATGGACTAATAGAGTAAGATCCCAGATATACCAGACCATATGGACAAAAATGTTATACTGTAAATATAATCGTATACATACCTGCTAGCTTGGCTCGACAGCCAATATAACAGGTACCAACCAGAGTCTACTTAGTATTATAGCTGTGTCCCACGGTTTCACTCACGTTACCGGGTTATATAGCCTATAAACTTCTCCATACAAAAGGCTATCTGCATGCCAAATTTCATTGCGATCGGTTCATCGGTTAAGGCGTGAAAGCGTAACAAATATATTATAATATTAAAAATACCTTTGATTAAGGATACATCCAGATTGAGCGTCGAAGCCGTGCACACGTCGAAAAAAAAAAACCCCTAACTGTTAGGGGCTAAATCAAATTAAAATAAATAAAATTGCAATATAATGTCATAGACGTATAAAAAAATCAAGACGGAGTGTCAAGCGAAAATGAAGTGAAGCCGAAAATTTCCTACGTATGCGTGACTAAAATAAGTACTGGCCCAAGCAGACACAAATGATACTGAGTCTTATTGTCACTGTCAATGTCTCAATGTGGAATGACAACCAATCGGCTTCCTATGGTGTATATGTGTGTGTGAGGCCATGTATTTACAAGAAAACCGGCTTCCTTTCGGTGCTTCACTCGTTTATAGGGCGACACTACGTCCTGATTGTTTTATACGTCCATGTATAATGTTTAATATTTTAATTGGAATATTGCAACAACTGCTATCATTATGAACGTCACTATGACAAGCAGAATGACGCAGCGGCAGCGTTAAACGTAGCTGTTACGCGCAGCAGCCTATAAAAGTTGGCCTGTTTTATATATTCGTGTAGTATGGCGACGTTCTTTCTAGGTGTATTTATTTCTATGAAAAATACCTATATAGTATTATAGTATGGATTTTGACCTTCATTAAACGTATGTAGTTAATTTTATCAATAAATACCTAAGTTAGGTATGAGGGCCCCCAGGGCCTTACTCATTTACTTATCTCAGACTATAATGTCTCATTAAAAATTACAAATTCAATAAGCCGTGTGTGTATGTATACTGTATTTTGTATTTTTGAACCACATAACCGTGTGACAACGTATCGCCAAATAAAGCTTAACTCCATATTTATTAGTGCTCGATACAGCTTATGCATGTCAAGCCTCATGGTGGAATAAACAATAGCTTCCCGTGAGTTATTTGAAAGTCAAACATCAACCTCGCGAGGAGTAATCGACGTCTCAAGCACGAAATTGTTGGTAGAGTCAAGCCTCTCGCATCCATCGACCAGAAAACTCACAGGATCGTCTTGTCTCTTGACATTCGGACCTCTCGCTTGCGTAAGTTCAATAAGTATGTCCATCCCGCTCATAACTCACTGCTGGGTTATTTCACTTTTATTTTTTTCCTGCCGAGGACAGCGGCCGTCTGTCCGTCATGACTTGAGTGACAGACGCGCGCGAGGCCTCCACAATCCGCAGTTGTCACAGTTTGCTCGCCCCTTTGCCAAATTAAAGGAAATCGCCACTTCACTAAAATAGACTCTCAGAACGACTTACTTTTTATCAAAATGTGACTTTTAAATGAATTATAATACCGTTTTTTAAATAACTTTGCATTTAACTACTCTTTTTAATGAGGGAAAATAAGGGAAGTCGTTTATTGGCGTGGTATTCAGGATTGTCGATGTGAACCCGTCACCGTGAAAAATGCGTTTACGGCCCACTATGACACTTAACAGCTTGACTGATTGCGAAACGTCGCCTGTCCTTATTAAACTGTGAGTCGAACAGTTTAATGCGTGTACACGTAAATCTGCCGCACGCAATAGTAATGGCTCCTTGACCTGTGACGCAACCTGAGACGACACGCGGGCACATCCGTATGCGTTAATTAAGCGTTAACTAGAAGAACAAAAGTTAACTGCACGAAATACTTACACGCTCTAACAGAGATATTCCGTGGCACCGCACCGGCTCGACTGCTGCACGCATTAACAGAGCTAATTATTCCCATAAAACGGGCACAATCCATTCAAATTAGCCATCGGACGTCGTTGAATAAAGTATTCGCGTTTTGTGCGCGAATGAATGACGCTCGGCCCCTTCCGGTGGGTGGTTGCTGTCACAACACGCAATGCGCGTCGCGGACGCATCGTACCGCATAATGAGACGCTTACTCACATTAGCTAAAGAAATTGACAAGTGAACAATAGCGGGCCGAGGGAAAAAACGAACGCGATAACTGCAGAAAGAGCCGGACAGTGTCGTATCGTATTACCCGACGTAAAATATCTGGGGGAAGGAATGAGAAACGATCGTTCCATTTAAATACGGGTACGATACGAGACGGGTGAGTTCGCGTGCGTTCAGTAGCGTGAGAATGCGCTTTATTCGGCGGCGAGAGTGCGTCCCGCGCCAGCCGGGGCCAGCCGTGGGACGTCGATAAATCAGGTGCGCGGACGCAGCGATCGCACCACGCTCGTATATCGGCCACAGGGCCCACAATGGCCCCGCGGTGACACGCTGACACTGACGCAATTGCTCGCATGCGCCGCGGCCGAGCGCCGTCACACCGACAGCCGCGACGGTACCGTCCCTCCCCGAGTCCCTACGCCCGTCCCGACCCGTATTTATTGCGCTAAATATTTGAATTAATCAGATGAGATAAAATGCCCGAGTTCGTTTAAACATTCCGATGCGGTCGCGTTGACAACTCGATGTATTGTCTTCGCAATGAGCTGATCCACGTTTCCATCTGTTTTTATTTGCTTTACTATAATTAGAAAGTGCAAAGTGAAACGTATGTGTAATGTTAACGATACCTGTGTATCGGTGTTTCCCATCCTTGAGGTACTAAATGGTAATATAGGGTAGTTATGACGGTTTTACGAGCGTGGTGCGGTTCTTGCGCGTAGGCAGCGTGTATGACATCCATGTTTACGACACCCGAGTCCACCCGACAGTCCGACACACGATACTTGGCAGCTCTGCAAGGAAACATCGCGTCACAAAGTGCATGTTTCACTCAGTCTCGTAAGAAATGGGGATGAAGATATTACGTGCTGGAATTCTGCTCGGAGTAAATTTAAATCATAGTAAATTATAAATGTATCTAATCTAATAAAGCATAATATTATTTAAAGTGTGCAGTAAGCTAACTTTATTATGTGTAACGCACGACGAGGGAGATACAGACTTAAAAATAGTGTCCTGGTATTTTCACAGGTGATAATTTGTGAAAATTAAAGTTATGATACTAGAAGAAACGTAAAAGAAACGAATTATCTCAACAGAAACTGTTGTGCTATATATCACCTATAATAATCTAGAATCTTATGGTGCGTCCACGCTATGCGAACCAAGCACAAGCCGATCACACGTGGAGCCCAGATTCGTGTAGCGTGGACGGACTTGCGAGCCTCGAACGAGCGTTCGGCTCGCGCTTTACTGCGCTCCGCCGATTGTCAGTTTTTTGACGAACACAGGAGATTCGCATCACGCTCGTGTTGTAGGCTCGTTGTACGTCCACAATTCGACATCGATCGCAACGAACGAATAATGACTCGGCTCGTGCTCGGTTTGCGTAGCATAGACGCACCATTATGGTGCGTCCTTGCTTGGGAGCGAGCCTTCAACGAGCACGATGCGAATCCCTTTGTACGTGAAAAAACTGACAATCGCGCTCGTTCGAGGCTCGCGAGCCCGTCCACGCTACGCGAATCGTGCTCGCAGTGTGCTCGTTCGAGGCTCGGCTCGTGCTCGGTTCGCTAAGCATGGACGCACCATTAGATACAGACTCGTATAAGATATTTAAAATTTATAAAAATAAATAAATAATAAAAATGAGTAAATCTACCTTTAGGTTATATGTACTCTGAGAGTAAAACATTCACACCGCGACCGGCCGCTCTATAATATAATCAGCTGTTTATTACCGTCCAATGCACAGGCAACAAGTGTCCCGATCTCGACGCCTCTCGCATCCATCTCAAATCTAAAATTCCTGAACGGGAGTGCGTGAACAGTTAATTTAAAGTCGCCTCAGACGAGCGAATGCGATTGAGATCAGTATCAGGGAGCGAGTTTCAGTTTATCAGTTTCTAGCGGGAACGTCCGGCCGATTTATGCGATGTCCCAAGTTGTGGCGTGCAGCGAGTTGAATATCACGCTTTGGATGTGTAATAGTGTTAAATTCGGAATTGAAAGATTAAATCCTACATTTCCTTACTTGAACTTTCAGTGTGTTTTGACACTCGAGAGCCAGTTCCATTCTAGCCTTTGTGTGCTTACCTCCTTCGGTCACATCATCCCTGACATGGTGAGGTTGTAAAATATTTGTCAAGAGCCTTACGCCTATAAACTGAACTAGCAGTTTGGCATTGATTGATAAATATGCGTATTTTGAAAAAAAAAAAACTTGATAAAAATTAATCTAGTCGTCTCGAAAGGGCAAGTCCACCAAACTAAGGTCCATAACCTAAAAAAAACACACCAAATTAAATGTCTATGAAACCTAATCAAAAATCTGGACACTAAAAATTCTCAAGTAATCACGTTTTGCAGGCATCTACATTTTTATATACTTATTCTTGAGTAACCTAACTAGTGAATACCAAAGCGGAGGTGGGCGGAGAGGAGATGTTCTTTCTTACAATGACAACCCGAGCGGACCTGAGCGGGCGTCTTCTGTAAGAAAACACAATATCTCCACCCATCGCCGCTTTGTCGAAACCGGGCCTAAGGATAGAACCTGATACCGCTATAAGCTTATACCTCAACAACCTCGTTATAAATAAAATTAAAATTGCAAAATTCTCAGCAATTTCACATATGGGCTGAGCTTGTGAGATGATCTCGCGGACGCTGCTCGTCGTCTTATCTCCTCAATTTGACGTTACCCTTGAGGCATTCTCACTGTTTTATATCAATATAATTTATGTTGTTATTAACAGTGATTAATGTTGTAATTTGCATTATTAATAAATATGGGGTTGGGTTAAGACTGTGGAAAGTCTATCTAAGATTGAAACGTTAAACTTTAGGAAAACAGAGTCAAATACACATTTTCACCAACATCTATCCCAGAGAATCTATAAAAGAGTAGAAGAGAATTGCTTTTGTCTAACAGTGGGATAAATTATAATGACATTAACTAGAATATCAGTAATAAGTTTTTGTTAAAAAAATTCATTTTTAATACAAACTTTTTTTGGTGACTGTACTTTTTAGGGTTCCGTAGCCAAATGGCAAAAAACGGAACCCTTATATAATAATAATAAATACATTTATTTCAGAAAATTAAATTCCACATTGTTAGTAATACAAAATCTTAAAACTATGTTAGTAAAACACATGAGATAATTGAAATGAGCGAACACAGCTAGGTACAGTAGGCCACATGAACCCTGCAACAATGATTCATGTACCTACCGTCCAGCCGAGCCGCGAACATAGCCAGGATACTGTTGGTACTGGCCCGCACTCTGCAGAGCAACGACGTGCATTTTTTGCGCATTGTGGCATAAAAACAGTCTGTTCGCGCCTCCAAAAACATGCCAGATGCACTGCAGAAACGGGGCAGCCGCAACAGCACCCGAAATGCGTTATTATACTGAACGCGTAGGGCGTTGTACGACCTTTGAGTATAGTTTACCCACAGACTGCTCGTGTAGAAGGATGTACAGTAAGCTCTGAACAGCGTGATTTTAACTTCTCTTGAGCATCGAGCAAATCTGCGGGCTATCATGTTAGATCTCACTGACAACGCCCTACGCTCTCGCTCCATATCGGAATCGTCCTTAAAGTCTTCTGTCACCAGGTGTCCAAGGTATTTAAAGCGACTAACTCTTTTAAGGGGGACACCATTCAAATTAATAGGCGGAACACTAGATGGACACCTGTTACCAGCCTTGAACACCATAAATTCACTTTTATTGCCGTTATACAATAGACCATGGCTCGCTGCATACTCCTCACATGTTCGTAACAACTGCCTGATGCCGCAAACCGACGCGCTCAGCAGCACCATGTCGTCCGCGTAGCTGATATTGTTGACGCAAATATCGTCGATATGGCAACCAACACGCTGGCTGCTGAGCGCGACGATCAGCGCGTTTACATACAGATTGAAAAGCTTAGGTGAGGTCAGCCCCCCCTGCCTCACTCCGCATTCCAACCTGTACGGTTCCGACAAGTTTCCCGCCCATCTCACGCTGTTGACCTGGTTTGTGTACCAGTAACGAAGAACATTAATGAATTCTGGAGGTAAGCTGGCCTCCTCCAGTTTATTCCACAGAATGTCATAACAAACCAGGTCAAAAGCTTTTGACAAGTCTAAGAAACAGGCATATATCGGCGTCTTTCTATCGGTATAGTACCCCACAGTTTGCTTTAAACACAAAATAGCGCTTTCCGTGGACAGTCCAGGTCGGAACCCGAACTGGTTATCATGCAATTGTAGTTGTGTGTTATAGATTCGTCATGTCTGTCTGTCTGTCTGTCTGTCTGTCTGTCCGTGTATGTCACAGCCATTTATTTCCGAAACTATAAGAACTATAATGTTGAAACTTGGTAAGTAGATGTATTCTGTGAACCGCATTAAGATTTTTACACAAAAATAGAAAAAAAAACAATAAATTTTGGGGGTTCCCCATACTTAGAACTGAAACTCAAATTTTTTTTTTTCATCAAACCCATAAGTGTGGGGTGTCTATGGATAGGTCTTCAAAAATGATATTGAGGTTTCTAATATCATTTTTTTCTAAACTGAATAGTTTGCGCGAGAGACACTTCCAAAGTGGTAAAATGTGTGTCCCCCCCCCTGTAACTTCTAAAATAAGAGAATGATAAATCTATAAAAAATATATGATGTACATTACGGTGCAAACTTCCACTGAAAATTGGTTTGAACGAGATCTAGTAAGTAGTTTTTTTTTAATAGGTCATAAATTGAAATTAATATCAAATACTCAGGTCTATACTACCATTTACTTATATACCTACAGGTTTGTACGGAACCCTCGGTGCGCGAGTCTGACTCGCACTTGGCCGGTTTTATTGTTGACTGTACTTGCATTGTCTTCCAATATACTCATGATACCAAATATCAAGTCAATCCGACCACTGGAAGTGGGTGAAATTCGACTTGCAAGATTCCATCCGAACAAACATAGTTACATACATACATATCTACATTGCAAGTTAAATAAAAGCTTGTAAAAAATAGGTTGAATGAAGTCATCATCAATCTGAACAATTTTTACCGAGAGAACCCTCAGATTACAGAACAAAAGGCAGATAGAGCGCGCAGAACACGGGAGTGGGGCCAAAAAAGCAAATAGAAATTGAAAAACACATAGCTGGTATTCGCTTTTAAATTGGTATTTTCTTCGTTTTAACAAAGTTTATTAAAAAGAAAGTATATTTCGTTAAATAAAGTTTGTTAAGCATAGCAAATACAATTTCAAACGCGAATACCACGTATATGTTTTTCAATTTGTATTTGCTTTTATGGCCTCACTCCCGTGTTCCGTGCGCTCCATCTGCCTTGTTCTGTAATCTGTGAGAGAACCACTCACAAATTGTGATATAAATCTGTTGATACATATTAGTAAGATTTTGCACGATCTAGAAAAGATACTGTTTATAATTTGATAAATTCGAAGAGTTCCTCTGATATTTGATACTTGCACTACTTAACATTTGTTTGTCTCGATATAGGCACTGTTCTAGCTTTTTCTTTTGCTATCTTAGATAAGTGCATCCTAAATTCATACTTTCAAGTATTATTGAAGTACAGGAACATAATATATCATTTGAATTACTTACATTGTATTGTAAAGTAGAAAGAATTAACATTAACGACGCACAGCACAGTACAGGCATAGTCATAGTACATTCATAGTCATTGATTTCTAATGAACCAGGGAAGACAAATGTAAGTTAGTCGATTGAAAAAATAACTCAATATTTATAAGACTTTATTTCTCGCAAACGTATCTCATTATTTGTTTTTGTTGGTTGGAATTTGTAGATGTCTTGTCATATCTTTCTTCAGAATACAATGATCACATTTTCAATACTAGATCATTATTTACGTTAATTATATTATCATCTTCTTTGTCATAAATTAGTGTGTAAACTATCATCCCAACGGCTAAATAGTGCAATATAGTTACTAAATCCATGAATTGAATGCATTTAGAAAATCTAAAGGTATGTGAATGATTTGCTTACTATCAAACTAAAACGAAGTGATTACATAGTGATTCCAATACATGGCCAATGGCTCCATCGTGCATAGTACTTTTTCAGTGTATTAGCATGGTATTGGCAGTGTGCAAGAATCTAGATTCTTAGCAGTGTGTTTCTTTCATCATTGATTTTACATTTTACACGTCATAATTACTGCAACAGCTTTGACAGCCACAAGTGATCTATGGTCAACATAACGAGCAAAAAGATCCTAAGTTAACAGTGAAAACGAGTTTAAAGTTTTAATTAATTACACATTTCCTACAAGAAACTGGTCGCACGGCCATATACTCAGAACTTGTAGACACTGCCCATTCGCACAAAGTCTGTTCCAATTATCCGAACAGAGAAAACTCATTGCAGCATTTTCATGAGACGCCCGGCAGCGATCGCACGTGCTCGTGATTGACTGGATGTGAATGGCGGAACGACTTCCAAGTATTTTGAAGTTGCAAAAACACGCGAGATATTGAAGCTATACAACCTTCAAGTGTGAATCAATTTGATTCCATCGGTTTTATTGATCGATCGACAATTCCGCTGAATTATTCAGTGGACACGAATACCGGCATTCCGCGACCTCATCATGGCGTCATGAGGTACCCGAATATAATCGGTGGCGTACCTCGTGGGAGTGGCTCGGTGCTGGACATATTTCGAAGCCGGTGACGCTCGAAAAAAGCGAACTTTCGGTGATGAGAATGTCATGTCCCTCGTTCCCAACGACATATTTGCGAGTCGGGGCCGCGTTTTGCGATAATTACAACGCATAACGCGAGCGGAGCGCTCGGAATGCTCCGCTGTGAGCTCACCGCCGCGGATTTATAATGACGAGCGAGTGTCGCGACCGCGCCGCACGCTGCCCTATCGACAGCGCACCGCGCGTTGCAGAAAAACGGTGGCGTTCGTGGCATCCGCGCGGGGCGGACCTGTTCCCATGGCCCTCGCCTCCCACCACCGCGACGCCACTTTTTTCCCCCAACTAAACGTCTAGCGAAATATTTCGAAATTGACATTCCTCTCATAATTCCAGAGGACGTATCCTTGGCGGAGACGGTTGAGATTTTATCAAAAATGTCTATGACTATCAATGGACGAGCGAGGGCTGTAACGTGTAATTACGGTTCGAATTCTGCGTCAGATGGGTGTGCACTCTCGCTTTTTTGTTGCACGTCAATTATATAAATTGTTCGTGCAATAAATTTTACTGTATCTCTTTGGACGGGTGGCAGGATGGCGGGAATGCGACGACGATACGCCTCGTCCCTGTGCCCGGTGTATACGGGGCCCAATTAGCATGGGATCGATAGGCGCGGCCGATGGCGATCTGCTGTCAACTCCACCGCATTGCGCAAGCCCGCGGTTATCTAATCTCAACTTAATGAATGCCACAGCCCAACTTACTTTGTCGCTAGTGTTGGAATCATGTGAACAACGCGTTTATCTTTTATTTGGAAAGTAAAAGTGCGTGTGGTTTCATTCACGAATTTTCACGTCTCGGTACAATAAGCTATTAAAATTTAAAAGTTACTCTAATCTCGTGTAATTTATGTAACTACGTATATCTCACATAACAACGTGTAATAATACATTCAAACGTAAAATAATTCCGATAAAATTTTTAGTATGTGCATCAAAAAAAAACGTACATACAAACCTGCTTGCACAGAATCTCTCGCCGTGTACGCTAATGGCAAATAGTGCAATCTTAGTGCAATCTATTAGCGATAGAGTACACAATTATCATCGCATCCCGACCGTGACGGATCGGCGCGCGCGCAACAAATTGTAGTTAGATCAACTCGTTACATTATGAATGGCATTGTTGCTATAATAATGACATAATTAAGCTGCAATACACAACTCGTTTACAATCAATGGTCTATTTAAATCGACTGTATAGATTGAGATTGGCTTCTGCAAACTTAGATCGCTTGTACGCACAGAATAGATTACACTAGTATATATACACGTATAGGATTTGCAACTGATCAGTTTCTAGGAACTATGTTTGCTTTATATAGTTTTTTTTATCAGTTCTCATATCACCTGCTTACTGGCTTCGCTCAATTAAAATTCGAAAAAGCCATGAAACATATATAGCATGCAAAACACGTAAATAGATTTGCTAACGTTGTTCAATTTAAGGAGATGGCGGTGAAATTGTGGTCAAACCAGACACTAAGTATAAGACAATAAGTAGGTATTTTTATGGTCGACACGAGCACTTTCATAGCTTAAAAAAACAGTCGAATTTCGCCCACTACGGTACCACTATTATACATAATTACTCACAGACTCAGGACATGTAAGGGCATGGTCATGCACACAAATGCAGATCGTGTGTGGAAATCGAACCCATATTCTGCAGCGTGATGGGTATGGGGTATTACCAACCGGTCCAACTGTCCGGTCAACAGCACAGTGACATCAGCACATTGCCGAGCCCTGCTATGTCCATAGACGACTGTGGCCACTAACATTGGATAGCCGATTCAGATGGACACCTACACTAGGCTGTTCCCAATGACTTGGAGTCGTCGAATATGTCCGCTTCTTCCATTCTGCTCTTCTACCCGTCATACCAAGAGATTTAAGAGTGGTAGAGCATAGCGTTTATTCGCTCTAAGAGCAGCTCGACTGGGGAAGTACCTCCACCTTACAGAATACCGCAGCCAAATAACTTTATGTTGTGTAAAGTTGTGTTCCTGCGCGTGAGTAAGGTCGCCAGAGCTCATAGGGGAGGGGGGATAGTTCGATAACGCGTGAGCGATGCTTCGTGTGTTGCAAACGTCTATATGGCTACGGTAACCGCTTACCATCAGGCGGGCCGTAAGCTTGTTTATCGCCTACGTTGTATAAAAAAAAAAAAAAAAAAAAAACAGCATTCACTCCTTTCTTACCCATATCATCTTTCCCACAATCCATCCATCTCTTTCGGTCATCCTCTCCCCGTATTCATCCATTTTCATATTTATTTTTACATATATCAGTCTTCTAACTTAAAAAGCCCACCACGGTTTGTGATGATGTGGCCGACGGACACAGTCTATAAGAAACATTAAGGTTGTTCATTAATATTAAAACCCATCAATGCGGAGTGAACGACCTGAACAAAAACGTAGTGCACACTATTGATGTCCAGCGCATATTCAGTGGATGACTGGCGCAGCAATTTTCACATTATTCATACCGTCTGAATATTCATCCAACATCGGTTGACCTGCCATTAATTGTTATAGCCAGGTGCCGGTTAGCGTGTGACACATTGGAGCTAAGATTGGAAAACGTGCACTATGGTTGCTTTACAACGGTCTGCCTCTAACTAACGTTTCGCATGTTATATTATTTATTCAAAAATGTTTCTTAAATTTTTATTCTTTAAATCACAGAAGATAGACAATTTAAGTAATGTATATTTTTAAAACATACTTTTCGTAAATGAAGAAGTTACATTGGTGACCGCGAGACCGCAGAGCAAGAAATTACATTCGGTTAGGACGCGAATTCTGTGCTCTGTCTGTGGTTGTGACGTATAGCTTTTTCAATTATTAGGTTTATTTTTACATATCATACGCTTATCGTATCAAGCGTACCTATATCGCCAACATGCTCGATAAACAACCCAACTGTGTGTTAAATCCAAATGTTTTATGGATGGGACCTTCGATTCGTGAAGCTCATCGAATTTTATTACAAGACTCGTGTGAATATTGATTTTTGGGTCAACAGCTTCACTTTGTATAGCTTGTACCAGCTTTATGTCGCTTTTGCGTTTTATTTCTATGCCCTATGATGACCGCGACGAATGATACGCCTATGAAATAGTCGCCAACTGTGAAATCGACTTAAGTATTGTGAGCATTTTGAAACTATTGTTGTACCTAATAGATGGAGGTGTGAGGTTTGAAATTATTTGCTGTTACAGTTATAAAGTTCACAACGCACAGAAATATGTACCTTATTGGTAAATAGTTATAACCTGGTAAAAAAAGCATTAATATGTACAACTTTTACTACGGGAATTTAGAGATTTACCCCCTTACTCATAAAACATTATTTAACTAATATACTGTTTAAATGGTCACGTAAATAATGTCAAATTATTTGACAATGACATAGAGTGACATAGAGTGAGAGTTATTTACGTGACCCTTTAAACAGTATATTAGTTAAATAGCGCTTTATGAGTCAGGGGGTTATATTGGATCCTACTCAATAATAAAATTCAATTTGGTTCCATAGGACAAAGTAGCAAAATGATCTCACACTAAGCGGTTTCAAAGAAAATTTCAACGCGTACGCTCAGGTTGTATAACGAGCTCTCCTCCGTAGTTTTCCAAAGGGAGTACAGGATGGGGTTCTTCAAAAAGGGTATCAAGCGATTTTTCAAGATCGGGATCGAGCGAGTGATAATATAATTCAGGCGGTTGGTTGAACGGTGCCGTTTAGTAAAAAGGCTAGCCTGTTAATTGAACGATTAATTAAGCTAGTTGCCTGCGACAACGTGTCCCAAAATATTCAAGGATAAGCCAGAGGGTGGAACTGCTCGACTACTCGAGAAAAAAAATTGATTGAGTTTTGTGGATAACTTACAGGCATTCTTTGATTTGTAAGCAATCCACCACGACTACTTAGGTGCTACTTAGGTTGCTGATACAATAAAACTAAAATATTTAAAAAATTGTGGTCTTGGTAGTTATCCATTTCTTATGCGGTGTCAATTATCAATTTTTTTTTAATTTCAAATAAAATATTTTCTTTTTTCTCGAGTAGTTATGAGTTACTAGAGTGTAGTGCCTGTGTTTTGTAAAATTTTGGGACCTTGTATACCTATAGTAATTGATCATAATTTTGCCAACAGACACAAGAGAGACGGGCTTCGTGAACGCCATCACTTCTGCTGGTGTCACATATTCCATCACCAGGGCATGCACTGCAGGATCCCTTCTCGAATGTTCTTGTGAAAAGGTATTTATTTCCTTCTGTACAAATCTTACTTATACTGGCAGAAAAAAATATTCTGCAAATATATTTACCAAATTTAAAAAATGCCTTAGTATCTAACTCATGCAAGACTTTAGCATCACTGGAACGAATGATGTGGGGGGGGGGGGTTAGGTCAATGAGATTGTTGAACTAATATCTAGATGACTTTTGCATTTGTGATATTTAAAGTTTTAGATTGCGAGCCGAGCATCCTATTCATGATTTTCACTGCTCGGATGCTCGAAACCACATGTAGATTTGCTGCAATGACGCAAAGCAAAATATCATTACTCACAAAGTTCACTGCTTTTGTAAGTAATAGAAATAAGCCCCTGATGTTCTTTCTCTAAGCCTGAATTGGGTTTGTGCGAATAAACATTTCCAACTTGAATACAATTTAGGTTTTAACAACAACATCAGGGAATATTCACCTATAATACAACGAATCTTCAATGTTCCTATCAGGGTGCACCTAAACCGCGTCGTGGTCATGATCCAGTCGCTCTCCCTCCCTCCCAAGTCCCGACAGACAGGTGGCAATGGGGTGGTTGCAGCGACAATGTGCGCTTCGGCCTCAAGAAGTCACGGGAGTTCATGGACAGCCGGTACAGGAAACGAAGCGATATAAAGACCCTTATCAAACTGCACAATCATAATGCTGGGAGGTTGGTTAGTAAGAATTTTATATCAAAGTCGTCAACGTTGTTGACGAGTGTATCATACGGCTGGGGCCTTTGAAATTCTTTATTAATTAATTTCGGATTTTCTCCATTATAGGATTACAAAAGAACACAGTCTACTTTTCTTCTTGAAGTTCTGGGGTTTATATAACTAGTCTGAGCTCTGTATACTTATTTACAGTTCTATTTGATCACTGAATCAATCAGGTTGACTAATTGTCCAATTATTTACCAGGCAATCAAAAACAATATGAAGATAGAATGCAAATGCCACGGGTTATCTGGCTCCTGTACCCTAAGAACTTGTTGGTGGAGGATGCCAACCTTCAGGGAAATTGGTGATAAACTACGTGATAGATTCGAAGGTGCCGCTAAGGTGAGAATGTAATTTTATTCTTTTCAGACATATCTAAAACTATGAATGGGGAATCAGAATTATTTAGAGATTTTGCTACTTCGTCCTGCAACTTTAGCCATATATATCAGTTGCTACATCTTATCATATTAACAAATATTCTATGATTCGATATATTTTTCCTACACATATTAACATAGTTTATTATTTGTAAACAGGTAATTGCCAGTAACGATGGTGATAGTTTTATGCCAGAAAGTCCAACTATTAAGAGGCCTGGCAAGAAAGACATAATTTATTCCGAAGAGTCGCCAGACTTCTGCGGTCCCAACATAAAGACTGGCTCACTTGGAACTGAAGGACGACAATGCAACGTCAGCTCCGCCGGAACTGACGGTTGTGATCAGCTGTGCTGCAGAAGAGGTTATATAGAAACATCCGTAAGAGACACTGAGAATTGCAACTGCCAATTCAAATGGTGCTGCGAAGTTATATGTCAAACATGTTACGTCAAACGAAACATACAAACATGCCTTTAATGTGATAGACTATGTATTAAATGTTTTAAATAAAACTACTTATTATATCCAGTCTCCCTTTAAAACTTTTTTTTGTTTATTTTCGTCTCCTGTTTTATAATCAGATAAATATTTGATTGGGTCTTTGAGAGAATTATATGTAATTTTATTTTTTAAGCCTTGTTTACCTGTATTGCTCTCAGAATCATTGTCTGATTGATTACCTTCATTGTCTTTTTCAAAATTTTCGATATTTGCATTTTGATTATCATCAGATCTATTGTTGTTGTTATCATTTTTATCATTTTCATCATCACCAACATCTTTTCTATCACCCTCGGCAACATCATCAGCAACATCCTCAGCAACATCATCAGCAACATCATCAGCAACATCATCAGCTTCATCACCAGTATCTTTTTCATCGTCCTCAGCAACATTCTTCTCACTGTCTGCAATACCTAAGTATTTATTGGGCTTTTTTTGAGCATTGATATTGTTGCTGACTGGTTTATAGTTGTTGAAATGTTTACCAGCCTGAAAAAGCTTATGGCATTCAGGAATAAAGGCCTGTTTGTTCTTAGAAATGTAAGAGTAGAGCATTTTGATTTTCAAAATATCACCATTACTAAGTTCATTGCCCGATTTGACAACTTCGACTTCTCCGATTGGAATATTGACAATTTCTTTCTGTAAATAATAATCGATGCCCAATGTTACTTCTGCAGAATTCATATTTAATATTGTATGTACTTTATTGTTTTACCTTTGTTTCAATCGTTGCACGACCATTCGCTGAATATTTGTGAGAATCGTAGTGACCAGCACTATAAAAATCATAAGCGATATCATGAAATAGCCATTCGTTGTCGTTAAGTTTCTCGAATAAGTAACGTTTTTCTAAAATATAAATCAAATAATCCGAAGTTAAACACTATTGAGTTAGGTAAGGTTGTATAAACTGTTATAGCTAACTATGTAAAAAACTATTTTACCCGGCATGATATTATCTTCAACAACTCGTATATACTCCTCTCTATTGGGTGCGTTGTGCTGTGGTGGTACTCCTGCTATTGCTAGAACAGCCTCCGCTAACTCCCCACGAGTATTCATGCAGTCATAACCAAGAATTACATGCTTTGAACATAAAGACATATATATTTTCATAACCCTAGAGTATAGGTATAACAAAATATTTGTAGTCTTAAAATACATAGCCAAAGTAAACATCCTCACGCTTGCACTTCTTATACTCTTTGCCATAGTTCTTCTTTTACTCTTTCAACAGATATTGATGAGGAAATAAGGATCATGAAGGTTAATAGAGAGTTACAAAATATTTATAAACAACCTAATATATCAAAAAACTATAAAAAAAATATATATCTAATGGTGCGTCCATGCTTGGCGAACCAAGCACGAGCCGAGCCATGAACGAGCACACTGCGAGCACGATTCGCGTAGCGTGGACGGGCTTGCGAGCCTCGAACGAGCGCAATTGTCAGGTTTTCACGTACAAAGGGATTCGCATTGTGCTCGTTGTAGGTTCGTTCGTGGCTCGGCTCGTGCTCGATTCGCGTAGCATGGACGCACCATAAAGTATTATATTTTATTCTTATGGTTTTTGTATATGCTAGATATTACCTGGACTCCTGCATTCGTAAAGTTCATAGTAGAATGGTCAGCACAATCTAAGAGACCTCGACGATTGATGAAGAATACCCATCTCTTCTTCTCGTCTTGAGGAGGAACCAGTAGCTCCAAGAAATTAAGGCCAGTTAACCCATTTACTACATTGAGGAATCCTCTGATTCTGTCACGAAGCACCTTGTCTAAAATTCAACATTTAGTACTTGACTGATGTCCAAAATTATGTCAAAAAGAATGTATTCGAAGTTTTAGCTGATTGTCTGCCACTGGTGAAGTAGGTTTTTAATATAATGAGCATAAAAAAGCTAAATAACCATATCACAAAAGAATTGAGTGTTGATTGATCAATTCATCTAGACTATAATTTATATCTGACTAAGGGAAACGATATTTGCTTACCTTTAAAAGAAAGCACATCAATATAATACGGTATCACTCCTTGGGGCCAGATCTTGAATTTAATAATTTCTTCATTCGTTAAATCAAATCCAGCCACATTTTCGTCGGTTCTGACTTCATCGTGAATGATACCTTTCATTTTTAATGGCCCGATAGGTGCATATTGATATGGATATGGATAAGGTATGGGGTGCATACTCCATGTTTTATCTGAAAATGGAGTAATATAATTGAACTGTTTTACAAAAAACTTAAACCGACTTCAAAGTACACGAAGAAGTAATCAAATCCTGATCTGATGACAATGGGACCAAACCGGAAGACAAAAAAATAATTTTCCAAATCGGTTCATAAATGACGGAGTTATGAGGTAAAAACTTAAAAAAAAAAAACATACAACCGAATTGACAACCTCCTCCTTTTTTTGAAGTCGGTTAAAAATCCCCAAAAAATATAGAAATTTGTAGTTGTAAATGATTCATCCTGCGATGAGAAGAATGCTGAGGACGATGAAAAAGATACTGTTGATGAAGCTGATAATGTTGCTGAGGATGAAAGGAAATATGTTGGCGATGATGAATGTGTTCAACAAGTGTTCACCTGTAGACTTTAACTATGCCTAATATGATATATGCCTGCTATAATTTTAATAATTTACAAACAAGAAGAAAAACTTACGTGGCAGACACATGAAAATAATACAAAATATAATAACACATTTTCCAAGCTTGAACATGACGAACTACAGAGCCGGTTGAAAATAAAATACCTATTTCGGTTACTATTGCGCTATATCTTAAATCGTAAAGATAAAGTAAGTACCTACATATATGCAACTACAACCAGTTTCTTAATAAAAATAGCAATGTTGCGAAAACTTTATAGTTTTCTTTTTACTTCGAAGTCAATCACTGAGCCAGTAGTAGGTAAATACCTACTAATTAAAATTAAAGGGATTGTTTAATAATTTATTATAAGATGGTAATATCAAAGTCAAAGTCAACTTTAGATCCATTAGAATTATTTACATAAGGGATAAGCCCCGTGGCGTAGCTTGCCCTAGACGGGCCCTGCATGAAAAGGTCTGGTCACACCGTTTGGCGATGCGACGCGACGATGCCTGAAGAGATCTCTCATTGAAATGTGTACCTTTTATGTGTAATAAATAAACTATATATACCATATCGTTATCATAAAAAGAGCGAGCCGCATGGCGACCTAAACCGTGTCCCTTAACTATGTATTATAAGATACTAGCTGCCCGGCGCGACTTCGTTCGCGTGGTGCTACTCTACCCTATGGTGCTACCCTACCCCACCCTACCCTACCCTACTCTACCCTACCCTACCCTACCCTACCCTACCCTACCCCACAATACCCTACCCTACCCTACCCTACCCTACCCTACCCTACCCTACCCTACCCTGACAGCAAAATCCCCATTAACAAAATGATCCGCCATTTATTGAATCATTTGTTACCATAAATGTGATAAATGAAGAACCGCTCGACCGATTTTGTGCAAAATTCACATAAACCATCTACTAAATAGTCCGAATAAAGCCTAAACATTTGGTTTGGATAGGTGAGCCCGTTCTTGAGTTATAAAATTACAACGAAAAGTGGCATTGATTTTTATATACTATATAGATTTTTAATACAAGTAACGTTTTCTGCAATTGCCATGGAATCTTACTTTTTTTTTTTTTTTTTTTTTTTTATACCACTTAGGTGGCAAACAAGCATAGCGGTTACCGTAGCCTATGGACGCTTGCAACACCAGGGGTATCACGCGCGCGTTGCCGACCCTGCAGAAATCTCTTCACACCCCTTTTGAAGAACCCCATGCTGTACTCCATTGGGAAAACCACGGCGGGGAGCTCATTCCACAGTCTGAGCGTCCGCGGAAGGAAGCTCCTTTGAGCCCGCACAGTACGAAACACACGTGCACAGCTGCAACACTCTATCTGGATGTATCCTTAATCAAAGACTTAGAGTTCTTTTGAATTCATGACGAATTTTAAATCTAGGCATTAGGCAAGACTCAATTATTTCTTTACGATGTCAAAAATAGTTTGCCGATCTGGATGGTACCTGTGTAATGAGTATGGAATTGGTCACATATATTTTTTTATACCACTAAGGTGGCAAACAAGCATACGGCCCGCCTGATGGTAAGCAGTTACCGTAGCCTATGGATGCTTGCGATACCAGGGGTATCACTCGCGCGTTGCCGACCCTGAAGAAATCTCTTCACGCCCTTTTTGAAGAACCCCATGCTGTACACCATTGGGAAAACCACGGCGGGGAGCTCATTCCACAATCTGAGCGTCCGCGGAAGAAAGCTCCTTTGAGCCCGCACAGTTCGAAACAATTCTGGTTTCAATGTGTGAGGATGGATTCCCCGTCGATGGCGTAAATTAAAGGTTTAAAGGAAAATCTAGATCCTAATAGGTACTTCAGGCCCTGAAAGGTCATAAAAATTATTAAGTGACTAATTACCGGCAACAATGTTTTTTTAAATAATAATGTCTGTATATCGTCTTTTGTTTTCATTTACCAAATAATCCTTCGAAATTCAAAAGTCCTTTTGCGTTGAAAATTATTCACGCTATTTCAGATACAGCCACGCCATTCGTATCCCTTATGACAGATTCCTCAGTTCATAAACATAAATTTTCCACCGAGCGAGATACTCGTGGGAATGTGCCTTCGGCGTTCGGCGACCACCAGCACCGATCGACTTTTCACTTTCGACATTCGCTGCTACACAATATTGTATCTTATCACATGTAAATAGGCCTCATATAGAGCCGTAGCTGGCCTTTTGTTAGAAAATAAAGCCGTTTCAGAAAATTGCACTATCGAAACCGTACAAGACGGTTGCGTTGGTAATAAAACAAAATGGCGTATTCAAGAACTGCATGAACATAAATTTAATGGATGAAAATGTCATCGTTAAACGGACGAAACGAAACAGATCTTTGAAGATGTTATTGATTTATCTAGATATTTACTCTGGTCTTTACATTTGATTTTTGAAACCAGAGATCATCCAATCAACCTATTCACAAGTTAGAATAAAAAAAAATACCTTTGTAATACGAACAACTGTTTTATTTTGTTTCCTTTATTCTTGAATTTAAATTGCTAGTATACCATAATGAATAAGTTATATGTCTTTAATAGTCTGTTATCAATAATGATTGATCAATCTATGTATTAAGCCCTTTATTCTCACTGCTGTAATGAGAGTAGAACCTACTGTACTCCTAATCACGATAATAAGTACTGTTTTTAACCGACTTCAAAAAAAGGAGGAGTTTTCTCAATTCGGTTGCATTTTTTTTATGTTTTTAACCTCTGAACTCCGTCATTTAAACGATTTGGAAAATTCTTTCCTTGTTTGGAAGGATATACTTCCCGTTTGGTCCCGTTGTCAGGTTTGACTACTTTTTAGTTTATGACTTCTTTTTTTTGAAGTCGTTTTAAGTTTTTTTTTAAGTTATTTTATTCAAAATCGGCATGCTTTTTGGATATCGATTCACCCCAGAAGGTTGTTATAACGAAGAAACACACTTGTCCAGAAAACGCCTACTCATGCTTATGGCCATGAAGTCATTTATGTAATGTATCAAGAAACATAAATACTGGAAGCGAGTTCCACTCCTATGTAAACTCACCTTGACAGTTCACCACCTTTACTTTAGCCTCGCGAGTTATATCTATGACTTTTATTCTGAGCCTTATTTCTAGTGGAATAAGTAGTATTTTAAGATAACTTATTGTGTCTAGATTTGAAGGTTAGGTAGAAAATGAAAATAAGTTAGTTTTTGATCAATTTTGTATTTTCAGTAACAACTAATCAATATTTAATTATAAATAGATACTGCTAATGTACAACCAATATTACATAAAAAATTGTGTCAACCCCCAAACGCTGTCACTGGAGGAAATATATTTCAAAAAAGTACGTACATTTATTTTATTTATACAACAATAATATTTGAGATTCAGTTAAGTTCAGCTGATTTCAATTGTTACTTTTATCTAAATATTAACAATTTAAAATGATACATTCACATAAATAACTTAAAAAAAACTCAAAATAAAGTTAATATTTACATGCCTACAAATACATTTTACAATTTGATTGAAGCGGACATTAATAATTTTAGTTAAAAATCCAAAAGGAAACTGTCAGGAGTAAAAAAAGGTTTTATTAAAAAAATGGCACCAACAAGTTTTTTTTGTTCAAAATTCATAATAACACTGGCTTGTTTTTAAATAACGTTAAAATACTTTTTTTATCACAATCGCTATCATGCTAAAACTCATAATAATGGCTTTACAAATCCAGTCATGGATATTACACCTACGAAAATTAAAAAAATATTTCAGTCTTTTAAATCCGACGCGATATCAGTTCTTCAGTACTTTGACTCTGTCATTGATCTACGTACAGAGATCTGATATTTTCAAACAATTCCTTGTAAGTACTTAAAAACCAGTTTTAAAAAACACCGATTATTTAACATCGGATTTTTTTACTAAAACTAACATATTATTTTACTTTAAAAATGTATCATGAACTTTTAAAGTAGAATAAAATAAATTAAAACAATAGTTTTTTTTAATAAATATTTTCTTAAAATACACATAACACATTCATTGCCGTTTATAGTACAAAAAGCTCAGAAGAATAAGGCTATCTATCAATACTTACGGGCTAGTCTACGTATTATATCACATTATGAAATTCACGTTGATATATTTTATATAATTAATAAAGCTTTCCCATTTATTGGCAAACTATCAAATTTGGAATGTCAAAAATACGGAAAAAGATTTATGGTCAAGTTTGATTATTTTTGAAGAGTCTAATTTGGTTGAAGGATTTTAATATAAGTCCTAATAAAACCGTACAATTTAAAGATTTGGTATATAATAATACCTGAGTCAACAGTTTGCGATGCAATGTGTTTGATTGCAGTAACATCGGTATATATATGAACGAGATATATAACTTTACTATAACAGTAAACCATGCTTTAAATACACTAAGTTAGGTACAATTTAAATGGACGAGCAAATGTATACAGCAACCGAGTCGGTTCGCGTGCAACTTTATCTTGGAATATCGGACGCAACACACATACAATATTATAAGTATAATACTGATAATTTAATTCGTTTAATATTTAATTAAAATTCTCTAGAGCGTTTATCTCGTAATGTGGGACACTTTTACGATGGCGCTACTTACTGACTGATAAGGGCCGAAGGCAACCTCCGCACTCGGACACCCAAGAAGGCACTTTATGCAAATGAAATTAAGCCACAAATTCCATTAACAGGCTTAATTATAATATGAAATTATAATTACAAGATAATTTCGCTGTTGGGTCTTAAAAGTTACGCGACTGCGTACAACGCGGACGTCTATAAAATAGAAAGTATTTATAAAACTCGCATGATTATTGCCGCGGCTATTGCGAAGAAGTTCTAATGAAAGATATGGATCAAACTTTGGAATGATATTAAGCAATACCATATAAAGTTAGGAACGAGTCACAAACGTGCCCCCTCGGACGCAGTCGGCCGAACACAGTACCATATCTAAAATAAATAAATTACACAACTGACCGCGCAAGGAAACCAATAAGACCAATCTCTTTATAAACCAGGGATGACAGGCTGACAGAAATATATCGACGTTAAACTGGTCTCATTAATTTTCTAACGACAGTGTCCACAAAATATAACGTTACTAAGTAGATCACATGTTCGCATTTAATAGCCGAATAAATTAACCGAACTAAAAGTAGCTTACTTTAATTTCACGCCGGATCAATTATCGTGTAGAAAAGAAGAAATAAACAGTGATACAGAAACTATTTACATAAGTCAACATGATATACGATTTCGACGACTCCGATAGATGAAAAAGTGAAGCGATTATATACAGGGTCCGTTATCTGCCTCCGAATACAAAAACAGGTCCACTCTCGAGTCTGAGTCACAATCACAAGCGTCCAACACTAAAGTTTCTCTCATCGATCACAACGTCACGGGCGTCCGGTTGCCTATAAACACGTGTGCACCACTTTTTCCGTGCGACAAAGTTTGCACTTGACTTCGCAACACCAGTGGAACGTGCAGTTGCATCGTTCCACCACAAACATAGTCTCGGTCCTGTACCCACGGCCGCAGCACATGAGGTCGCACCCGTCAACACCGATGCTGGTGTCGTTGCAAGCGCGCCCGTGCGTGCCAGGGATACCCAGCCTTGGGTTCTTTTCACAGAAACCTGGTGAGGATTCCAAGTACACGAGGTCCTTGGCCCCCGGGGACTTGTGATCTGGATTGTGCGGCCTAAGTTGGAATCTATATCGATCTCTTCGTGGCACCCTGTGTGGCGCCGCGTCGTTCCGCTGCGCGGGCGCCTCCAGGTCGGCGTTAGATACCATGACCCGCGATGCGCCATCGAAGCGGTCTTTCAACGCGTCGCCCACAGAGCGAAAGCTCGGCAGCCTCATCCAGCAAGTCTTCACCGTGCAAGAGCCGGACATGCCGTGGCACTTGCACTCTTGACGCATCTCTGTCTGCACGTGCTGCAAACAAAATGTTACGATAAGCATCCTATTGTTTAATAAATCTCAGGTGGAGGTCTATAATGATGTCCAAATATCTTTAAATTCCTCCGATAAGAGTCGATACGGTGTGATCGATGATCTTTTAAGCGCACTCCATCGATCGCATCTCACGATCGAGCAAATTGTTACAAATCGTGAGGAGGTGGGCCGGTCGTCACCGCGCGTGGACCGATCATAAATCATACTCTAGGAACATTCATCATTCTTAGAAGGTAGATAAATGACGTGAGGATAGGAGACAGTAAATATTTTCCTATCCTCGAGCGCAGGCGCTTCGTAGAACGTCGACGACGGTATTTATTCATTCACATGTAGATAGCCGAGTGCGTTATACGGTCTAGTGTCCAAATATGTGTTAAACAATCGACGGAATGTTGTGAATATTCATCAGGTGGACACCCATCGCGTCAGTCGTGACAGGAATTAAGCGCGTCGGTTAATGATGCGTCTGGGTGGCTCGAGGCGCCCGAGACGTCCCTTTTTGATGAATTTTTGGGTATGAACGGACAGTGAGTATGCAAATGTGGGTGTGCTGTGGGAGGGAGATGCGCGAGCGCAACGAATGAGTGCCTGTTGCGCAGTCGTCACGTGATGGGCCGCACCGTCTGACGCATAATTAATATTACACTTAAGCGACAAGTCAAGTGGCCGCCGATCGATCGTCACCCGTAATGGTAATGTAAACATAAACGATGACAATGGCCGTCATTGGCTCGATAACTGATTGTTTTGTTTATGAGGCGCTATCGTGAGTGGCGATTGGATAAGGGATATGTAAATAGAGGGTGGGACACTTACGGATCTGCCAGCCTCGTTGTTGTGGAGGTTCATTTTTTCACGGAGGGTCTTTCCTCTTTCGCCTGTGTCGACGAATTCGCGGCTGAATCTGAAGCCAAAGCCGATGTTGTCGCTGCAGCCTCCCCACTTCCAGACGCGGACATTAGCTGCGGCGGCCGCGCGGGTCCGGTGCGGCGCGCGGTCGACATGCGAATAATCGCACGTGCAAGATTCTATGGAACCCTCCGCGCATGCGCGAGCGACCGCATGCGTTACTCCGGCGCTAGTTATCGCATAGATAAACGCAGTTTCTCGGCAACCTGTGACAATAGAAAGGTCTATTAGCTAAAGGAAACAAGCAATGAGATGATCGAGTGTCTCGCCGCATTGAGGAAAACAACTTGGGGTCTAAACATGATAAATAAATCAACAAGAGACAGAGACAAATTATGATTTAAAATTACTGAATTTGCTTAGAAAATGTTGTTAATTTCCTTCTATACATAAACGACAATGCCTCACCCAGATCGCGAAATAAAAAGTATTCATAACAAAATACCAAAAATATTTATACATGTTATTAAATACGGCAGGTACACATATTTTACTTTGGCATGTTTGGTATTCGTATAATTAATTCATCCCAACAACAGAGGGGTCCATATTTTAATCAAATTTTATTATTGCTTCGGGTATGGGGATAAAAAATCTCGACAGTTTTAAATATTTTCGGTATTATAATTTAGAAACGCAAAACATTTGAGCTCATCAGCGAATTGCGATCGGAGGGACTCGACCCTCACAGAGCTTTAGACGGTTTGATGACACTTTTTAAGTTATGTCGACGTTTTTGAAAATAATTTACCCTTACATTAAAACGATGTGATAATTATGAATGTTTTATTACCTATCGGAAATTGTCACTTAACTTTTCGTTACCCAACAACTACATGCTTCAAAATCATTACCTAAATTATACACACTTATTAAATAAACTTGTGTAAATGGTGGTTTTATATTGAGTTGTTGCGACAAATAAATAAACATAAGACGTAAATATTGTGATGCACGTCTCTAAATAAGTTATAATGGCCCATAAATAGCAACGAGATCATTAAGTTAATATTCACGCAATAAAGGTTTGAGTGGAGCAATCACTGTGCACGTCCATTCATCTCGCACAGACTTATACATAAATTGATGCTCGCATCCCATATCGAATACTATAAATAATTAATGGTCCGGCATTAGAATCAAATACTCATAAAATACAATTAAAAGAGAGAGGGTATATCTCAGATTGAAAATAAAAGAAGTACCAGTTACCTACCAGAGAGATTATAAATTTGAACATTACAAGTGGTACGGCGCGCATCGAATTCCCTTTCTTAATATCAGTTTAATAGCCCATGTACTTTTAACGATTAATACCACCGCTCTTTGTCTACGCGGACCTCGGCAAGGTAATGACGACGATATTATTAACCGAACGAATAATATATTGTACACATATATAATTGAATTTACATTTTAAATATATACCACCATAAATTCACTCGAATGTCCTGTATGGACATTATCTCGTTATTAATTCACGTACGTAGACATTGTAATTTTACGGCATAATGCGCATTAATAACCCGGCTATTGTTGGTGAGCTCGTCTCATTAAAGGCTATCGCTTCGTCCGCCGTCAAGGTTGCTATGAAATACCACATATGCTATTAAACTTTGATCGCTAAATTCTCGAATGGGTATAAAAGCGACGATTAAGTAAGTTCTAACACAATATGTAATGACTTGTCGCCGGGATGGCTAATGCCATTCATTCGTTAATATAGTGCGGCGCGCGCGCCTTTGGTGGGCTTCCGGCCACCTCACCGGACCCGTATAAAATCCAATCGGAAAAAACGAACGGACCCCGCAAGGATGTAAAAATAATAAGGAACGCGTATTTGTTGTTATTTATAATAATAATATGTGGAACGGGCCCGGCGCAGCCCGCGCCAGCTTTATTAAGGACTCAATAAGCAAATGAAATCATTTTTTTATTGAGTTGTCATCGTGCACCGATATAAATTACGTTGCGCGCACACTGCCGCAACCCGCTCTCGGATTCGCTTTTTGTGTTTCCCTTTGGGATGTTATACAAAAGTATTTTATTCAGCAATTACTTGAGACGTTCGACCGGGAATTTTAATGTCAATTTTGCCATCATTCAATGCTCGGACGAAATTAATTCAAGGTACAGATACGAATAAGAGCGGTCGCAGAGTCGCGCATTTATCTTCTGTAATGACTTGGAAACGTTCTCTCGCATTAACTGTAACGAATAGGCGCGGGCCAATTAAATATGGCACACGTAAATAACGCTCGTAAAATAATAGCTTTAAGCAAATCAGATTTACCATCGATATGTAAACGTAATGCGCGAATAAGTCTCAGACTTAGGTCTGTGACAAGTTACAAGATAATCTCGTTATATATCAGTTTTATAGTGGAGTTATAAATCGGCAAAGGCTTCACGGATATCTGTTTTAGTGCGTTATGAGTCAGCGAAGTCGGAGGTCGGGCGACGGGGTGCCGCGAGCCGCGAGCGCGACCAGAGAGCCAGGTGGCTCGGCTCGTACCACGTGCTGGGCTCTCGTACCGTCGCGTCTTCATGAAGCGTAGATAACTGTCCTCACATCTGTCCAACAACAGATGTGAATCGGGGCCCGCTGTGATTTTAACATCGCTACTATTTCTTTATCTCGTCGAAGATCTAACGGTACGCAGTCGTCCAACCAATTAGATGTATAAACTACAACTGGAAATAATTTTTAATTGGTCTGTGAGAATTTTAAGGCTCGTCTGTCGATGATTCACGTAAAAGCCTAACCCGTCACACGACATCGTTCAGTAGTGATTCTTTGTTCGTTTAATATTTGAATAAAATGTTTGTAACTATAAATAAATCGATTTAATATTTCACCGGCGCGACTCTCGATACGATGGACAAAGCCGATTGTCGCGTTTTGCGAATAAGTCGCGACGTAGAAAAATTATGACAGATGTCAGGAGGCTCCGTTCGAGGGGCCGCATTAGTCACGGCATTAAATAAAATGTGAATTCCCAACAAGAGCCTAATTAACTACCCGAACAACGTTAAACTGACGCTGGTTGTGTACCACGTCTAATACAAATAAATATTGGTTTACCGCTCGCAATGCAAAACAAGTACCTAAGCTATAAAATATTCATAATTAAGGCACGCTATTACTATATTGAGGCAATTTCGCTCCATCAAATCGCAGTCAAATAAGAACAAATATGAGTAATGTGGATCTATAAAAGTAAATTATTATTATAACTGATAATAAAGTGCTGTCCGTGGATTATCTGTGCGGATAATAAATGTTCCTGAAGTCGGTTTACAACGCGAGCACCGAGCGATAATTCCATCTCGACGGATTGGCAGTTAAGGCGAGGCGTTGAGGATTTATAAAAGTCAAAAACTCGTAAATCCTACCGCGTGCCCGTCCAAGTGCACTGTTATAATAAAACTTAATCACTGTTGACATTTGACGAACACCTGGCCCCACGGAGCGAACCATTAAATAATTCAAAATTAATGCTCTAATTAAATATGTACCTGTCCACATTAAGTCATCATGCCGAGGTGTTTCCACAAGATTAATTTGAAGGATTGACTTATGACGGTTTCGCGCGTCGCGCCTTTCGTGCCTTATTTATGACCGCTTGCATTATTCAAATTTGATGAGACGTAATTACTCAAAACAACCATAAATCACCCGTTTTATAATACGGTGTTTGGCCGGTTTAGACATCGTTCCGTCTCGGACGGCTTTATCCGACTGCGATGAAGTCATTGACGCCGCTGCGTTGTTTGTATCTAAACATAATAATCTTTTACGAGAACCTAATGACATTTAATCTACAGAGAGATGAATTGCTATAATTTCTTATTATAGCAATTCATCTTTCTGTTACTGACACAGTTAATGAAATAAGAATGGATCTTAAGCTATTGAATCTCAGAAATAGAAGTAAAGAAGAAAGACGGTGGTAATTTTGCTATAAAGGTAAGTCGCGAATGGGGCAATAAAAAGCAATAATTCATTTTCGTTATGCCATGTATGGGTGATAATTTCACATTGAGTCCGCGTCCCGAGGCTCCAGTGCGACAATTCAAAATTACGTCGGTCGTATATCACTCATTGTGAGTGGCACAAAGCGCTTCGAGCTACCACCGGCTACCAGCCACCGCTACGACACCCATTCACACAATGGACAAAGACATTTGTTTTCAAACTCTGGAAAAAACACCGAAAATAATTTGGTTTTAAGTGAGTTGTCCGTAAATAATAAAAGAGAGGTCCGTGGAGTCCAAGAGTCCGAATTGGGCGATAAATACGAGCGCGACCGCGGTCAACGACGAGCCATCGATACCAGACTTAATCGGCTCATTTCAGTTTCACAAAATGTTCGTTATCTCGAAAACAATTCAAACGCCACAAAACCCAAAACGCTTATCTAATTGAGCATTAAATATTTCGTCGAGGGCATTTTATATAGGCTTTATTTTCGGTGTCGATCGTTTTGTAAGTTTTATTTGGTTTTATCCACCCACGACGTTGGAATCTCGGGGGCGCATACGCTATACACGAAAACAGGAAATATTTGAAAAAAGGTCGGGTTTTATTGGCCGAGTTACCTGCCATTAGGAGCTGTGTTAGGTGTAAACGTGGCTTCCGTGGAGCTCTTACACGTACTCTCGGATCGCTAAACTACGCAGCAGGAGACTGCGCCCGCGCCGCGGGATCTCGGACCATATATTTTTCTATTCTCGGGTCGACAATGAAGCGTCGAATAAAGGCCGCACTATTGTGCCGTTGTCATCATTTGTGTTAATACTATCCTTGAGGTTTACACCACAATAGGATGAAGTCGTCACATCCGACGTGTCAATGGTGTGTCAACGTGTAAATTAGTAATTATTCGTGTCCGTCCGTGGGGGTCTTTGTGCGTCCAGCTCGTAATTATGGTGTGAGACAACCCTATTCAGAAACTTCGAAATTTGATGAGTTTCTAAAGCGAGTTTCGAGATCATATTTGCGACTCTTTTTTTATTGTTTAATGAGTAGCGTTTTGACGGGCTCCCGCCGTGATCGGTTGTCCGTTTTTATGCGTTTCTCAAACGTACGTAATTGCAATGTATTAAAAAGTTTTATCGGAGGATATTTGCGGCGGGCCTGTAATATCGGGCCGCGTGATTTGCCCGCCCTGCCTGCCCTTAATAAAGTAATATACTCTAAATGCAGACGCGTATAACATAAATTTTGTAATCTCATTGCTCTTCTTACCATGCGAAATTATTACGATGGTGGTCCACGCTGTATCTGGCATTTAATTTAGAAAAATGGCACTCAACCGTTTAATAATTGTTCGCTCGAACCTCGAACGTATCAATATTTATTTTTGCTGTAGGCGTTACGTTTTATAGCTACAAGTAGATTAATAATTTATTATGTTTATATAAAAGCGTGTTGGTTCACTGTATTAATATTTGTGTTTTTCTGAAGTATAACATTAAAATAAAAAAAACTTTGTAACTTCGTAGACTAACAACTCTTTTATATCACGTCTGAAATAAATTAAAGATTCACATCAATAATGGTCCTAATCTAAATCTATCAAGCGTAACAAACCCACACAGTGAAAGAAATGTTATAATTTATTATTAACCTCAATTTTATTCCTTTTTTAGTCTCGTGTCTTTAATTAGTTCTGTCATGGCAATTTAAGTTGTTTTAGTTACATAAATAAGTTGGAAATGAACACTTAGTTAATTATTCTTTTGATTTACTTGATTCACGCATCGGTTTCTGGTTGTGGTGGCCGCGGGCTAGTGTCGACCCAAACTCACCTACGACTTTTTTTTCTTTACGACAAACATTAATGCTAAGTAAACACATAAATTTAATTGCGATTTGTTCCTAATTTTCTTTTCCATGAATATTTTATTGGTTTTATTATATATAGCGTCTTATTTAAGTGCATCTTAATGACGAATCATTACTACGAATATATTTATTCGCTTATCGACATATTCGAAAGTTTGATTTATAATATTAATAATTTTAAATCATGTAAATATTTTTATCTTTAGTAGAATATATCTTATTCACTAATATTTATATGTAATATAACTCAATACTGATACTAATAAATAACTTACTTCTTTATGTAGGTAATAAGTAACTAGGTAAATGTTTGTTTCACTCAACAATTTCGAAACGTGTATAAGTATTTCTTTCTTTTCTTTTTTCAATTAAGGCATTAATTTAAAAGATGTTCATTAATTTATTAACTCTGTCTTGAAGCTTGACTCTGTCTTGTCTCGGCCTTGAAGGCCAAAACGAATCCAATATTTCAAAGGCTTCGGTTACATAATATTTGGTTCCCTACTAAAAATATCTATGATGGCAACCCTACGCACTAATATAAACATCTTACCTTGTGCATGCACAATTCATTAACAGAAACCCATCAGGTCAATAACCGTAGCGCACGAAACACACAAACACACAGAATCCCGATATTCCGTATACAAAATGAGATCGAATTAGCCAGAGATATGGGAGCGAACGCTCTTAATTTCAAAGATAACCCCCTAATGCGCGCCGTGAACCCAAATCCATCGAAAGCTTTTCGCTATTAAAACATTTTTATCGATACCCGAACCACTTCGATTTATACCAATAGAATACAGATGTTTAACCGTAATATTACCTACTTTTTTCCTATTAACATGCCTCGAATTAAATCGCAAAATAAACTTTTTGTGCTATTATGGCGAATAATTCTTGCTGAACAGATGTTCGCGAGCTCATAATAAGGCATATCGCGTACAAAGCATCGAAATCGGACACCGCAGATAGGGCAGCTCCGAATCGAGCAACAAAATAACATTTTGCTGTTACCGAAGTTGATTGCCAAACAAAATTCAACGTTACATCTTTTCAATAAAATATTCTATCACTTTTCGTGCAAGTATATCACAATATTGTAGTGCGTTTAAAACATTTTAATTTCAATGTGTACCTTTGTAAGGTTGTTCTTGTTTTATTATATTAAAAGTAAATTATTAATGTATTTCAATTTATACAAAGATCAAGTTTAAAATGTAATAGATATTGCGCTTCAAGTTAAAAGCCCTGTATAAACAACAAATGTAATAATCTCCCTAATCTATTGAATTTTATTATGTATCCAGTATTGTGAGGCTAATGGGTATCTATTTGCTGATTTGTATCTATTGATAATAATCTACATCTATTCAAATCAACCAAATGGAATCGACGCTCGCGCAATTGTGAACCGGTGCTTACGAAGAATGGAACGTGTTTTTCCTTTTTTTTGCAAAGCACCGAAACGGAATAAAACGGAGTTATAGTAAAAAAAAAATAGTAACTCAAAAGCAACATGTAAAAATTCCGATCGGTTCCTTTCAATGATTAAGGAACGCATTACAAAATCAAAGGAACCAGAAAAGAAAAAGTAAAAATAAAGTTATCGACAAACGGGAACTCGAACGTCACTCGGCCTCGTGTAATTGATCCTGGATGTTTTATCTTGATGAGCCCTTTATATGTGCCCCTGACGCGCTACCCTCTCGTTGAATACAGATAAAATCTCTTAAAAGGGTTGCCAACTAAAGATATCACTTAATTTGTAGCTCTTCTCTCTTTGTAACTGGAATTAGGGGATTTATACAAAACGGACCTTTTTGTCCCGGTCGTGCTTTTTGCAGGGTTAAACTGCACATCGGATTTTCGATTGGAGTTTTTTAAAGATTAGATATTTAAACGTCTCAATGAATTGTAATCTGTTTCCTCAGCATTTTTAAAGAGTATTTAGGACTTATCGACTTAACTTCTTTATAATGTTTTGTCCGTTTTGTTATGAACATAAATTGAGACAAATGAGTGACGCGTGGTGGATAATGCTCTTCAATGTTCATTGTTGTTTTTATGCAAAAGAGACCTAACGAGCGTGATTTGAGAATTAGTTTGTCGACCCTTATCAGTTTAGTGGTAATTGATCTTATAAAGAGGTTTGTGTTACTTACCTCTGTCGACGATTTTGCCGAATAAATTCTTTCCCCTTAAAAAGTTTCGCGTGGAGCAGTTCCATCTCCTATATTTGAACTGATGTTGGCATTCTGCGACTGCCATACTGGCGCCCTTGGCGACAGCTGATAGCACACCAGGGTTCTCTCTGGCTAGCCGTCGCTGCTTCCGCCTTAGGGTCGCGTGAACTGCTGGATCCATATAAAGAACTCCAGGTGAAATCGGCGACAGGTTATTTGGCTCTCCCGCTTTGGCTATCCCCCTGTAAAAACGGAAAGCATAAATCAGAAGGATTGATTGCAAAAACATGTCCGAGAGAGGGAATCGCAAATAAAGTGATGGTAAAAAACGCCTTCATTGTCCACACGCGATAAGTTTGACTTTTGTCACCGTCGTAAAGACAATGCCTGGCAAAGCGATCCATGAGAGCGGAGAAAAAAACTAAAATAAACATAACCCGAACGCCACTTAAGGCAATGGGTGCAACTCGAAATGAAATGCTCATTTGAAAAGGTAAAGACAACAAACAATTGACGACCGAACTGTCAATCCGCAGACGTTTAGATAAATATTTGCGTCGCGCATTAATCCTTAAGGGCCGAGCGGGTAAACACGGGCTGAGAGCGATCGAGATCACGGCCTGTTGACTCGGCTTCGACTCGGGAACTACGTATTCGGCCTACAACAAAAAAAAAAGATCTCGGTGCACTCTCGCGCCGGTGATGTGAGTTTGGAACGTTGGAAATCGTATTACTTTTCTATTTACCTTTCTTTGTAGTCGAGTGTTACGTAAATATAAGCGTGTTCGTCGGAAATTCTCATTTCCTTCTTAAATTCATGGAGAGGCTAAGAGAGCTTAAAAGTTTTGGACTTTACATTTCATCTTTTTATTAACCAGGATTATTTTCTAAATAAGCAAGCGGGTCACCAAACAAAACACTACAGACAAAACCAAAAAAATCTTCGAATGTCGTGTCTACTTTTAATTAATTCAAATATTCCGTCTTGATATTTATTTACATCTATTTCTTTATTTGCTTTACATTTCGGTGGCAACGTGACGTCATATCAAATAAATTGATGTCTACATAATATTTAAATTAACACATATTGTGACGTGTGTGCCAGTTTTTATGACCGAATTAATCCAGTTTTTTTCTTTGAATATGTGGCCACTTTAGTTTATATTTGAATATCCAATCAAGTATTAAATAAACTATGTAATATACTTATTTAATAGTAAGATTTGCAGATAAATCTGCCTCGTATGTATCTGAAGTATGCCCACCTATTTTGCTTATGTGTATGTACAGTAATTCAAGAGTTTCAAAACGTTATAGTATTATAAAAATCATCAGTACTGGTCTCAATCCTTCCGTAGGTGCAATAAATTTTAAAAGCCCGACACATTGACACCCACAGACACTTTAAAACAAAAACTGTGCTTATTCATATTTGCCCGTCCATAATATAGGGTCCTTTGCACTTGTCACGTTGGTAGGAAACCAAATACAAGAGGTCCTAAGGGAAAAAAGCCCTGAATGGCTTTCACGGGCAAACGTAATGTTTAAACAGCGATAAAGTCTGTGTGAATGTGTCAAAATAACAAATATTGTCTTTTGAAGGCTTGTCTTCATATTTGGGTAATTAAGAGTCATATATGTGGTCTTGTAGTAAGTTTAAATTAGTTTTAAGTAACTTTACGGTTATATCTTTAATGAAGAATTTATCCAATAACATTTTTGGTTAGTTTTAGTATGTGTAGTTTAGTATGTGACAATTGACAATTTTCTGACTAATTTATTTACCTACATAGAAATTAAATGTTTGGGAAACTTTATTTTTATTTTAGTCAATATTTATTAAGTCCGAAGCAACACAATATCAAACCATTTAAGGCACACTGCGATGTAAATGACTTAGATGATATCACCGCTTGACGTGACAACGTTCAAATAATTTTATATCGCAGTCATTCATCTCGCTGGCATTTGTCAAGAAACAAAAAGATGTTTCACAGTGTTGCCATATTAATCTGAATTTAAAATCTACTTCCTTGCAATTTGACTTTGGCAACACTTGCCCTTAACGACGACTTCATTCTGCGCACGCGTCCCGCATACAAATCAGACCTTTATTATTTAATTTGTTGGATTCTTGCGAGGCGTCAAAATATCAAACTTCATGGTCCAGCTAAGGAAGACCTCCTGATTGTTTCCCGGTTTGGAGCAAAAACCAGGAGTGAGGGATCTCGTGTCGATGGTAAGTTTTATCAGAGGTATCATGACGCCAGCACGCGATTTCGAGTGTAATGTAATATGGACTACAAGTGATGAATACGAATTAGGTAAGGTGTGGCGATTTCTTTTCTGCCTCAGGCAATGTGTGAGAGAGGATTTTTATGTTCTCGTCGGCCCCGATGCCGTAGATATTTGTGTCTGTGGGTTGAGTTACTAAGTACTCTTTATTATACCTACTACTTTGTAAACTAGTTGCCGGCTAGTTTTAGATCGCAGTTTTGCTTGTGTTGATTTCTTTTTCCCGCTTATTACAATGGGAAATAGGTTAAAAAGTTATATTATGTTCTAATCTAAAGAATAAACTAATATTTAGATGAGAAAGTGATTTTGTTTGTTTGTTTATTTGTTACGCCTTCACGCCTCAACTACTCACGGCTCATCATGAAATTTGGCATGTAGATAGCCTGTGTTATGGAGAAGGACATAGGCGATTTTTATCTCAGGAACGCGAGTGTAACTGCGCGGGACAGCTAGTAATATAATAAAGTTTTTTGTTTGTTTGTTTGTGTGCTTAAACTCTAATATAATCTCTTGGAACTACCAGTCGGATTCGCAAAATTATTTCACTTATAGAATACCGAGTGTTATAGACCTCTTTTTACCCCAGCAACGCGGGTGAAACCGCGGGGGAAAGCTAGTGTAATATTAATCGCTTCAGCCGTTTTGTCGTGATTGAGCAGCAGACATTTTAGAAAAAATTAAATTGCATTTTTGCTATTTTTATTTAATATTTTAGTGGTCTGGAGGACACAAAAATGCAATTTACTCAATTTATCACACAAGATGATGATGATGATGTGAAGAATCAAAGATAAAATGTTTATTCGACAAAATATCGTATGTTCAAAAAATAAGCGTTCATTTTCCTTTTTAAAATATGACGGTACAAAAAGTAAAAGAAAGCACCCGCAAGTTATTTCGCATGTCACAGTAAGTAACCTATGTGTATTTTTAAAACTGTCAACCATTAAAATAATCGCAGTTAATATAAGTGGAATGGGAGTAATCCTGCTTCTTCCGGCAGCTGCCGATTCGCTTAAGAGACGTAAGTGGCCGTTTCTTATAAATATTTTTTAACCTTTTATTTTTATGTTGATCTTATTCGATTTATGAAATAATTAGCAAACATTATAAATATAATTCCTTCTATATTTCCTTTAATAGGTAGTTTATTTTTAAAGTTGATGCAAACATTTCCTGTAATACACTATTTTTGTTAAATAAGTTATTAATAAAATTAGTTAAACAACTTTATAAAAAATAAATATGTTCGAAAAGTTACTTTATTATGGTTATTTAATATTTATAAGTTTTATTTTTAATGTGGACAGTAAATTGATGTCACTAGAATTTTGTTGTAAAAAAATGTATCTTTATTATTTAATAATTTCACAAAATAAATGGAAATAAATTATGTTTTGAGGATATCTATATAATTAATTAAAATAGTTTTAAGCATTTACGTGTATCTTTAGAAAGTGAGCAAAAATTCCATTCAAAGAATGCATGCCGCCGTCGGAACGAGTAAACGATTGTATCGTTACTTTGATTGCCGTTTTAATGTATGATAGAAAGTAATTTTGGTGAAATTAAACCGATTATTAATCGATTTATTATGTCTTCAAACTTTTATCCATCGTTAAACACTTGCTTTTTGCTGCAAGTTTTTGTCACAGATTTTGTCACATACAAGTATTTTTGAAACTGAAAAAACAATATTGTGCAAACTTATTTATATAACAAATATAATTTTAATTAGTAATATGAATAATATCTAATAGTTTGAAGTTTTAAAAATAAAACGAATGGCTTTTTTTCGAATACGCCGGCCGTCGGAAGAGTAAAATTGCTATACAAAAGTCTACAAAACATCTTATAAACGGACTTATTTAATTAATAAACAGCATTTTAAATTATAGAATAGTAAGGAATTCTTTCAATCTAAAACTAATTGATACCACAAACATAAAAAAAGGTATTTGTGTAATGCAATGCGCACGCGCCACTGTATGTTTACTTTGATAACGAGTAGCAACGTTTATTATTGTCATATAAAAAAATAGAAGTGATACAACGTAATCAAAGTTATTTTAATAAATAAAATATCTTTTTTATTTTATTTAGAATACAAAAATAGTTGTTTCTTGGATACAAGGTAAGTATTCTATTCTTACCGTATCTTGGTTATTTTCCATAAATCGCTGCCTTTTCACTTTGCTCTAGTATTTTTATCTTAATTTAATAATAACGGGTTATTTATACTTTAAAATAGTTAAAAGCCGAGTAGAATACTGAATAGTGCCCATTATTTTTTCAATAGTAGTTGGTAGTTAAATAAATACTTAAACACAAGAAAACCGAAATCGCTCCAATAATAAAAATAAACAATTAAAATAAAATTATGAAGCGACAATACAATAAACTTAATCTTTATTGTAAATAATAAAAGTGAAAGCATTTAAAACACGATGTGTATCAAAACGAGTCAAATTATTATAAAATGGCACGTGACTTTATAATGATCGTAAATATTAAATTCAAGTTTGCTTTTATCGGTCAAAATTTGTGGTGACGCAGTGTCACACTGAGTAATACATTTTATTGTGCCTCCTACGTCCTCTCCGGGATATGAGATAGCGTTTCTTGGATTTTTACTGCATTTTTGCCTCAATTAGCCCGTCTTTTGACCTCCTTCCGTGTGTGTGACGTCATTTCCTATAACAAATCAAATAACCAAGCAAAGACATCCACTTCCGGTTTTATAGATTCGCGCCATTCGCAGGTGTGGTTACTTAGAAGAGTTTCTCTACGATCATTGCGTTTTTGGATTTTGCCGAGTGCAATACTGCCTCAAACTTGAATTTAGACTAAATTACTAAAGTTTAGACTAAGTTGTGCTTAATATTATTATAATGGTTAGCCCGGCGAATAGTACGGTAGAATCGCGTGCGCATTTAAATAATATGCATTCAAAATCGTCTTCGACCGCGAGTGAAAGTGAAGTTCGTAAGAAATCACGTGACGGCCGCCATCTTTCTCGGTCGCGTCGCTCGCGCTCACGGGTTCGCAAGGAGCGCGGTTCTAACCGCCGCCGCCGCCGCCGTCGTCGTAGCAGCTTCAGCAGCGAGAGCACCAGTTCCAGTTCCAGCTATAGGAGGTGCCCCCGGAAAAAGAAAACCAGATTGGATGACGACAAATGGGAGTCAAGGTTTGATCTCCTCTCATCACAGGTGAATTATTTGAGTCACTTTGTTCAACAATCAGTGGCCCCACATTATCCGAACGTCCAAGATGATGTTCACTCTTTTTCGGACGATGGGCCACAATCGGAAGATATTGTTTTTAAAGACTTTAATACTACTCTTAAGGATAAGGGAATAGGAAAAACAGATCAGGCTAAATTTGAGTTGATTAAAAATATTCAACGCTTCGGTAGTGCGGAGTGGTCTGATATTTCATTTTTTGATATTCAAAAGAGTTATTTAGCCATTCCTGGCTTTAAAGAATTGGATACTAACGACGAATTGCGTCATTACGATAAATCTAAAAATTTAGCCTCATTTGAGAAAACTTTAGCGGCACTTTCCCATGCCTTTTTGTTACATCGAGATAATACTCAAAGCTGTTTACAAAATATTTTGAAATGGGCATCAGAGTGTAATGATCTTTCTGCTGGCACACTTAAACAGAAAATGTTTGATTTATTTGTAAATGATGCTAAGTACAATAAGCTTACTAATGATATTTTGCAAATTTTGTGTGGAAAAAGGGCCGACATTATATCTCAAAGAAGAAATGAGATTTTGAAATTTGTTCATAATCCCGTGACCGCGGCTGGATTTCGAAAGATACCTCCTACCCACGAAAATTTATTTGATTCTGATAAGTTGAAGGATTTGTTGAAGAATGAGGGTGGTTTGGATAAAGTGTTTCCTCAGAATAAGTTAAAAAAGCCAAATAGTAATAGGGTATCTAAGTTTAATAGTTTTAATAAGAACTATTTTCCCAATACACCCTCATTTCGTTTCAATATGCCAAAAAGTGGACAATCATTCCAAAATTACAACTATAGTCAAGCGTCAACCTCGCGCATCAATAGATCAGATAATAAAAAGAAGGGGAACTACAGGAAACCTAATTTCAGTGACAGGGGTAAGAGATCGCGACAGTTTTGACAACGTGAATTTTCAAGCAGGATGTTTAAAGAATTTTCGACAGCAGTGGGAACTAGTTGGGGCCAATAAAACTATTTTAAAAATAATCACCGGCCTCCGCCTTCCATTTTATCAGAAGCCTCCTCTAATTTGGCCAACATCTTCAATGTTAAAAAGTTTCGAAATCCAGCCGTCGGGCGAAATGGACATGGAAATTTCAAAGTTGATTATAGACGGGGTATTAGAACCCGTTCCGATTTCACCAAGTTTTATTTCCAAAATGTTTTTAATTCACAAATCGGACGGGGGCAGACGTCCGGTTTTCAATTTGAAGGCGTTGAACGATTACCTCATAGTAAAACCATTCAACTTACTTTCTCATTTACATGTTCCAAATTTTCTGCAGCCAGGTGACTGGCTTTCCAAAATAGATCTAAATCAGGCTTATTTTCACACGCCCATCCTAGCTTCCCATCGCAGATACTTACGCCTTTTTTACAGGGACCAGTTATTTCAGATGACTGCTCTGCCTTTTGGAGTAGCCTGTGCTCCAAAAATATTCGCTTCGTTAACGAATTTCGTGGCCGAAAGATTAAGGAGCCGAGGAATCCGTATAATAGTTTATTTGGACGATTTTTTAATAGTAAATCAAAACAAGGTCTTGTTAGAAGCTCAGATAAGAGAAGTAGTAATTTTTTTAGAATACCTAGGTTGGAACTTGAATTTGAAAAAATCGATTCTGTATCCTCGGAGGGATCTCGAATATTTGGGTGTTTGGTGGAATACGACAACAAATCGCAAGTTTCTCTCGGAACAGAAAATCGAAAAGATACGATGTGCGGTGTCCGTTCTTTTATATCAGAGTATGCGCAATCCAAGACGGGTCAGGTCCCGCTTAAGGGTTTTTCCCAAGAGGGTGAAGTCCCTCTTAGGGATTTTGAATTTTGCTTGCTTCGTCGTACCTCTGGGCAGGCTTCATTGCAGGAGGCTGCAAATCTACAGTCGCGAACTCCAGAGGTCAAGTCCCTGGTGTCACCGACGCTTACCTTATCAGGTAAGAGACGACCTCACGTGGTGGATGAAAAATGTGACCAATCAATCGGAAATACATTTGCCTTTAGTGACAAATTTCCTTACCACCGATGCAGCCAATTACGGATGGGGTGCCCAGCTGAACGATGTATTCATGTCCGAGGATTGGGAACAACATCAGAAGGATTGGCATTCCAACCTGAAAGAGTTGCATGCCATATACAACGCTCTGTTAGCTTGCAGTCACTTGATCACCAATTCAACAGTTCTAGTGCAGTCGGACAATCGATCGGCACTTGCTTACTTGAAAAAAGAAGGGGGGACGAGATCAAACGTGTTACTGGAGGAAGCCAGAAGAATCCTGTTGTTCACTCACTCTCTTCGAGTGCGTTTGATAGTTCAGCACCTGCCAGGTTCCCTGAATACAATTGCAGACCGTTTGTCAAGAGGCAAAGCTATGCCGGAATGGCATCTGTCTCCACTGATGTGTCAGAAAATTTTTCATCAAATTGGGTTACCGCAAATCGATTTATTCGCATCAGAGCGAGCTCATGTAGTCCCAGAATATGTCACTCTAGATCCTCAAGATGCGAAAGCCGTGTATTGCAACGCGTTCAGCCGTCCTTGGTCGTACGGCCTGGCATGGGTGTTTCCGCCACCCTCACTGATGCCGCGGGTTCTTGCGCATCTAAATCTGTGTCAAGGGAGGTTTATGGTAGTAGCTCCGAGGTGGAAGCGAACATTCTGGCGGAGCGACTTACGCGCACGGGCTCTTTGCCCACCTGTGGAGGTTCCGGACCTGTATCTGAATCTAATAGACATAACAACAGGGCAACCACCTCCCAACCTGAGCGAGCTGACACTCGAGGTTTGGCTGATTGGGGGTGGGATTCCATCCTTTCATCATGGTCAGAAGTAGACAGAGAACTAATTAGGTCAAGTTGGCGTAAGTCTACATTATCTTCATACCGTCCAGCTTGGAAAAGGTGGTTATCTTGGTGTTCTTCTAATGAGGTTGCAATCCATAATCCTAAAGCGTCAGACTTAGCAAGGTTTTTGGCTAATTTGTACAACAAAGAGAACTTATCCCTTAAAACTATTGAGCTTCATAAATCAGTAATTTCCACATATTGTGAGCCATACCTTGGTAAAAAAATAAGCGAAGATACATTAGTTAGACACGTTTTAAAAGCAATTTCGATTAAAAAACCTAAGGATAACAAACGTCCTATATGGAATCCTGGGCTTGTGGTTGATTGGTTGAAGGACAATGTTTCTGATTGTATAAGTCTGTATGAAGCTTCTCGTAGGTGTGCTACTTTACTGTTACTTGCATCAGGGCGTAGGGTTCATGACCTCACATTGCTAGATATAGGTCAAGCTAATTTTATAGATGATGGGTCTTCGATTTTATTTTTTCCTTTATTTGGTTCGAAGACTGATACAGCCTCCTACCGTCAGTCTGGTTGGAAACTGAATAATTACCATAATGACCAAATCAATCCAGTATTTTGGATTCGACAAGTCTTGGCTCTCTCTGCGGACAGGCGCGGCTCGATTTCGTCTTTATTCATAACTTGCAGAGGAGAGGCGAAACCAGCCTCTAGGACTATCATAGGTACATGGGTTAAGTCAGTTCTACGAGAGGCCGGAATCAATGAAACACCTGGTAGCACGAGATCAGCAGTTTCTTCGTTCAATTGGTATCAGAATTTATCTATTGATGAAATTTTAGCTAGGGGAAATTGGAGGAGTGAAAATACTTTTCATAATTTTTATAGAAGACAGATTATTGTTAATGATTCAATCCAGGGTGTATCAGAGTTAAGAGATCTTTTTCAGCCATTGTGATTTATGTTATATTGGACTTATCTATGTAAAGTTATATTTTTTTATTAATTAATGTTACATATTTATAAGTATATATATATATTTTTTTTTTTTTTTTTTTTAAGCTAGTAAAATATGACTAGTATTATTCTGTAATGATAAGCTTAAGAATTTAATTTTTTTTTTCTGAAGTATATATGTTATGAGTATATCCATGTGTACTATTTCATTTCCTCGCCATTCACCAGGTGATAACAGACACGTCTCATATCCCGGAGAGGACGTAGGAGGCACAATAGAAGGATTTTACCTGCCAATAAAATCCATATTGTGTCTCTGGAGTCCTCTCCGGGCCTTAAATAAGGCCTACCTGGTGAGACGCAATGATCGTAGAGAAACTCTTCTAAGTAACCACACCTGCGAATGGCGCGAATCTATAAAACCGGAAGTGGATGTCTTTGCTTGGTTATTTGATTTGTTATAGGAAATGACGTCACACACACGGAAGGAGGTCAAAAGACGGGCTAATTGAGGCAAAAATGCAGTAAAAATCCAAGAAACGCTATCTCATATCCCGGAGAGGACTCCAGAGACACAATATGGATTTTATTGGCAGGTAAAATCCTTCTATTATAATACTTATTTTGTAGTTAAAATATTGTTGTAATTTAGGAAATAAAGATATAAATATTTATTCAACAAGAAGTAAGAAAAGGCCAAAATAAAAGTTTCCTTTTCAACGGTTTTCAGTTTATAATAACCACAATGATTACGTATGGTTCACATATATTTGATTTATTGTTTAATCCTAACTAATATTTTAAATGCGAAAGTGAGTTTGTTTGTTTGTTACGCGTTCACGCCTCAAATAATCAACGGATCATCATGAAATTTGGCATACAAATAGCCAGGTTTAATATGGTATGGAGAAGGAAATAGGCTACTTTTATCCCGGGAACGCGGTTGAAACAGCGGGGGACAACTAGTTATTTTATTTTATTTTTATTGGAATACTTACGGCTATAATACATAAAATTGCTTAAATAAGTAGTAACGAAGCCAATAAGTAGTTATAATATAACTTATAAAGTAAGTAATTTATTATTTTATTTAAATCATTGAAATATACTCAATTGACAATATAATTCATTATATAAATATATTTATCCTCTGAATTATTGTTAATTTAATTTAAATTTAATTGGCTTTAATTTAATCAGTAAAATAAGCGCAAGCATCAAAATTAATAATACTAGTATGATTGTGAATGATCTTAATAGATATATTAATAAAAAAAGTTAATTTAAAGACGACAAAATTGTTAAGAATATGCAAATTAATGATCTTAATGAATTTAATTAATCACAAATGTTTATTGTCACCTTTATTTTTAGACCATAATCCAGACAATCAAGATTGGCTGTTTGACTTTTAAATTACAATGTCAAAACAAATTAGTGAATAATTTATGATCTAGATATTTATTTCGTCGATGTGTTTTTCCATTTTACATTAAATAATAAGTTAGAAAAAGATATAAAAGAAAGCAGAGTCAACCTGTCAAAGATGCAAGAGATAATTCCACTAAAGAAAATATTTTCTTCTAATTTCAATCCTAATTAATAACAAATGCGAATATAAGTTTGTATATTTGTTACTCAACCTATCTTTATGAAATTTGGCATGCAGAGAGCATATAGTATGGAGAAGGAGATAGGCTACTTTTTGAAACAGCGGGGGACAGTTAGTTTCATATATTTTCTTCATATTATGCGGTGCGCAAACTAAGTGCAAGACCTTTGCTTTTAGATAAAAAAAAATGGTTGCAAACTTGGCAAAGTTCGAATTCTTTATTAGTTTTTTTAATGATTATAACCTATTTTGTACTACTTTTGTTGTACATAAGTATTATCTTAACTATATCAAATAACAAAAAAACACATTCTAGTAGCTTCCAAAGCCTACAGCAGGGATTATGCAGGTCGCATACCAGGAGTCACTGATAGTGTGAACAAATATACACTTGATGCTCCCGTCACTCAGCCGGGAGACAGGAGTCACGTTCCGTGTGATGAGACCTTTATTTCAATGATTTTTGGTTTTATGATTATTCAAAATTTATTTGTTTTCTTGTTTTAGTGACGATAATCCCATTTACATATAACGATTATAAATTATTAATTTCGCCGACGCACTATTTATTTTATAAGTTGAGACATTTTTATACTAACATTGCTACCTAATTTGTGTTTTTTTAATATGGTGACACCCTTTGAATAAAATAAGATTTGTTCAATAAATTCCGATACAAGAATAGTTAATATAATTTAATCCTTCTATTTTAGTGTATTGCTCGGCCAATTTTAATCATTAATAGTACAGTTATTTCTCAGTATATTTAACTACCAAACAAAGTAAACTCAAGTATTATAAAAATAGTTAACATATCGCTATAGAAAACTTAGTCAGTCTTTAAGTGCACACTTATCGATCTTGCATGTGCCTGTTTACGCCTTAGTTAACTACTCGCTAATTATCTGCAATGGGTTTATATGAGGTAACATCTGGCTACATAGTATATACTATGATGAACAATGAAGTCACTTTATTGTACGCGGAAATGCTGGTTTGCTGACAATGTTTATTCTTTTATACTGTTTCTTTGGACTTACATTTATCTTTCATTTGAAATGGTTGATAGTTAAGTCTATAAATTGATGCTAAGAGAACTATTATAAGTAGGTTTGTTTTATTATTTAAGGTAAATTTTTAGTGACCTAGTGTTCTCGTATACCTCATAAAATGCTTGTAATTCGAAATTCACTTTTATGATTAATAATATGACAAAGAAATGAGTTAAAGTTATCTTATGACTTGACGTGCAGATAATTAATATGCGACAATTGCGATAAGAAAATGTTTTCGTTCGAAAAACAATTCAATAAGTTAACTTGGATTATAACAACATTCTTAAACAAACGTACTGTCACAAACTAATACAATAAAACATGACAGATGAATCAAAAATTCCATAGATGTTAAATAACAGATGGGTCACTTACCACCACATACTGCCGCGTCCTCTACGAGGCTTGTTGCCAGCGGCTTCGCACCTCAAACACAAAATTGTGAACACAAACAACCACAAGCACTTCATTCTGCGATGGGCGGACCCCGCGCGCACTTTAGCATGAGCGCGACGTTTCACAGCACATTTACGTCTGACGAGAGACCGGCTATGCCATCGAGGCGGGGTCGCATCTGGTGGGAGGCTTACCTGCCTTACCGCCCGATTGGTCTCGCACTTCTGTTTTTTTTTGTTGCTCCTAAGTAATCTTTGTCGTGTTTAGGTCATTAGGTTGGCGTTATGCAATTTCGCTTAGATAATGTGTAATTGGATTAGGAATTGTTTTAGTGGATGTTTAGTAAGGCTTAGGTGAATTTCAAGGGGATTATTTATAATCTAATACTACGTTATTTTAGCCTGAATTATCTGTGTCATTATTTAATATCTTAATGTTGTAATTATAGGTTTGTTATTTATTTATTCTTGTTATCATCAATCAGTTGTTAATAACTAATTTTTTTAACTTTTTTTATTATTTTTACGTAATAATACGTTTTTGTAATAATTGTAAAACCTAGAAATAATATTATTATACAGTACTTCTCGCTTTCGGTTATTACAAAGGGTAGTTAAAGTTACACCTCTTCTTGACTTATTCATATCTACCTTTGGTCTACCTATGTACATTATTGTAAAGATCTAACCTAAATACGTACAGTTTACCTAAAACAACTCATTGATGCATTATCTCAGGTCCTTCCTAGAACAATCACCCGGAACTCGGGGTGAACATGAGTACCTACTTACATTGTTGCGATACTGAGAACGTAGGTATATACACAAGTAGGTACAAGTACGAGTACCTACCTACTATGATGGGTACTATATATATTCAGATCGATTGATGCAAAAGATTTAAAGAAGCTAGTTTTGTATTATTAATGATTTTAGATGTAGACCTCTTTTAGTTAAGTAATGTTTTTTTTATCTATTTATTAAAAATGTAAGTAAAATTGAATTAAATAACAGTTTAACTAAGGCAAGAAAATTAAAATTGAATTAAATAACGGTTTAACTAAGGCAAGAAAATTAAAATTGAATTAAATAACAGTTTACCTAAGGCAAGAAAATGTATCTATGTATGAAATTGATTCGTTCAAAATACAAATTAAAATTATTAAAAATGTGTCGACGAAAAAAACTACTTAAGTAAAAGTCCTTAAAAACCATTTTAATATTCCGGTGCGATTCCATCGAGACAGAAGTATAGCGTGAGTCAGCAGTTCGGCGCCCCTCCCACCTCGCGCGGCGACCAATCAGCGCGCGGCTCGCGTGCGCGCACGCACTGGGACACCGATCACGTGCTGCCCCGGCCGCGCCGCGCCGTGCGCCCACGCCACGCTCACACACTTTAATGAACAAATTCATCTTTCACATATCAATGTTAGTATTCATTTTATGTATGAAAAATCAGTATTGTTTTTTATTAAGTCGGTGTTTGTCGATAAACGAGCATACAGCTGCCTGATGTTAAACGGTTACCATGGTCATATGGACACTTGCAATATACGAAGCATCGCTCACGCGTTACCGACCTTTCCCCACTCCCCAATGAGCTCTGGAGACCTTACTCACGCGCAGAAACAATATAAATATTATATTAAATTGGAATGTAGGTACTAGATTTTCTGAAGCGAAAGGGTAGAAAGGAGATTGAAAATCTATTTGTATTGATACGAGAGATACAAAATTAAAGAACAAATAAATCACAAAAATTATGGTGATGTATATTATGAATTCTAACGTTATTTAAAAAGAATGTCAATGATAAACGTCAACAATAAATTTAGTTTTTTAAACAAAAATTTATTCTATTTCTAAGTATTTAAAGTAATCATTACATAAATCATAAAATATATGGCACAATCCAAGCAATATTTAAATTAAACGTGTGCCGTAGCAAAAGCTGCTACGATATCTACGAACGTTGGTTTCTCTTATAAAGACTTCAACGCGGGCGGGCTACGAGCTGCTTTGTAATTTACTAACGGTTTACTTTGAATTTTTTTTTTTACTATTTTATAAAAACTTATAATAATGATATTTCATGTCGTAAGTTTTATTTACTTTCTGAATGAGAAAATAACGAAAATGCCTCATATTGTTTTTATTAAGAGTAGAATGATTAAAAGCCTACATCTACAAGAATACATGGTTTTAGTAACTTCTCTCTCCACTTGCATCAACCTGGCTAAGTGACAATTATATGAATAAGCATAATGTATAAGTATTTAGAATAAAAACTGTTATACTAAAAGAAATATTCACAAAAAATGCCTTGGTGAGTTTCTTGCTGGAGCTGTGTATTCCAAACCGGTGGTAAATTCAATCATAACTGCCTTACCAAGGCCTAAACTAAATAAATAATAGTAAATAAATAAATATCCTGGGACATTCCTCACACACGGTCATCTGATCCCAAACTAAGCAGAGCTTGTACTATGGAAACCAGATAACTGATATAATACATATACTACTTTTTGTTTGTAAATACATTCTTAATATACATAATTACACCCAGACTCAGGACATGCAGACATGTTCATGCACACAAATGCATGTCCTGTGCGGGAATCGAACCCACGATCTGCAGCGTAATAGCTAGAATCTTTACCAGAGTCTTAACCAACTGCGCCAACTAGCCCGTCTTAACTGAAGAAATAACTTTTTGATTTTGACTTAAACTGTATAAAAAGAAAATCTGACTGAAGGTTCCTTATACAAACTTAGGTATCAATGCCGAATAGGATTGGTGGATTTAATGGTTTTCAAATAGGACCCGAATAGCGTAAATGAGTGAAACCGCTCGGAAAACTAGGCTAAGAATAAAATCTTCGTTCTTTAAATACTAACCGCTTTATTCATAATAAAGTTATCAAACGTTGATTAGCTAAAATTCTGAAGTCTTTTTTTGACACGTGACATTTGGTGATCGAAAGAGTGAGACGGAGGACACTATTACACTGATTTATTTAAATAGCGATTATGAATAAGGGGGTAGAACTTGAAGGCGATGATAGCTCAATGGTAGCGACTTTGAATACCGTGACGAAGGTCCAGGGTTCGAATCCTACAATGAGGATTGAAGGAAAATATCGTGAGGAAACCATAGCACGGTGGTGGGGTACTTTGTAGTACCCACCTGGCTGGCTACCACCCTCAAGTTGAAAATCTATCGCCAAGCACGTACCTGTATGTTTCGACAGCTGCACTTGAGAGCCAGTTCCTTTTGTGTGTTTGGCACCTTCGGTCATTATTTACGATGGTGAGATTGTATTAAATAAATAAATATCCTGGGACATTCCTCACACACGGTCATCTGATCCCAAACTAAGCAGAGCTTGTACTATGGAAACCAGATAACTGATATAATACATATACTACTTTTTGTTTGTAAATACATACTTAATATACATAATCACACCCAAACTCAGGATATATAGACATGTTTATGCACACAAATGCATGTCCTGTATGGGAATCGAAGTCACGACCTGCGGCGCGATAGGTGGAATCTTAACCAACTGGCCTGTCGTCCAACATAGGTCTATTAACAATAATAAAATGTAGTTATAAATAACTTTGAAGTGTCTACTTGAAGTGCTTCTAACAAAAAATGCTTGTCAAATGGCACGTGTCACCGCGCATGTGTTCGTCATATGACAATATTTCACCCAAGGTTGTAGCGGCTAATTGGATATCCGTGTATTAGGGGTTGGATGTCAAATATGACAGCTGTTTCTATTGACTAAATTGATTTTAGATGTCACGGCAACTCTTATATTGATATGGATAGTTCAAAAAGTCAATTGATTTATGTCGATTTTAGAATATAGGGCTAGTTACAAGTCCCAGTGTCTGTCTGTCTGTAATCAAATCTTCCAAGTTAATTCCAACAATTTCAACTCACTTCCCGATTTCGAATTGAGCTGAAATTTTGCATGATCAAAATTCAAAAAGTATTTATTCAATTTAGGCCCTGATAAGGCACTTGACGCTACACCGGTTCCAAATACAACTTGAACTGAGAAGACTCAAATAGTCATGGGAATCTGTAATAAAACGACGCAACCCCGAGTTTGGGCTCGTTTGATACCTCTTGACAAGGAATTTGATTCTAGGGTCTGATGATTAAGTTCGTCGACTATTATACAAAAACTGCTTATTTAAAAATGTTGTTTTCTTGTATAAGTATTTATTTTGACAATGTGAATTGCGCAGTGACATTATAAGTGTAAGAAATATGTGTATGCTCCAGGTTGTAATTATTCTCCATTTAACTAAAAAGAGAATTAATCTAATATTTGTATCTACTTTAACTAAGTTTTATATTTTATTAATGTAACATACTGCCAACAACTTTTTTTATTTAAATACATATTAAGTATCTCTCAGGATTTTCAATTCACCTAAATTATGTTCACTACTTCTCACTTTATTTAAGAAAGAGAGATAGTTTTATTAATATTAAAAAGCTTTTTGTTTTCAACAAGACACTCTACACACCTATTAAGTAATAAGTACGTACTTTAAACAAACAATCAAACACGTCTACATTGTTAAAAATCAATGGAATTCCTTCACGCTAACAAAATCATGCCATAATTTTTGGCAGTCACATTTCTACAGTTAATTTTTCGTTGACAATTTACATAGACCTTAACACGAAGGACCAAAGAATACAATCCTATGTCACAAATGTCATTATTCTGAAGTGTAACATCGGATTCATTCACTGAAACAGGAGTTTTGTTAACAAAGGAAGCCGTGAAATTTGTACTAGTGAAAATGAATAAAGACTCATTATTAGCAGTTAGCATTGTGTTAAAGAAATTCCTACAAGCAAAATATTACTTTATTTCTTTTAGAATAAGGTTGTAGTTTCAGTACTGAAGAAAATAAGGTAGCAAACTTTTTCACGCTCAGCCAGAGTCCTGTCGATAATTAACAAAAGCGTTATTATTTTAAATGAAATGTCATTGTGTACAAAGATGGCGTTGAGTTAGCTTGATTTAAGTACTCGCTTAATTAGGTAGCTAACTTGGCAATTACTACTTGTCAGGACTAAAAAACACGGTTTTTAATATAATAGCTTTTAAATTATAAATATGTTTTTTCTCTTCAAATATAATTCCTATCATCATCATCATCATCATCAGCCTATAATGTCCCACTGCAGAGCACAGGCCTCCTTTCACAAATGAGGGTGAAAGGGAATGGGCAGATACTCCACCACGCGTGCCCACTGCGGATCGGTGGAGGTAGGCTAGTGGTCAACCTACTGTTGGAATTTTTCAAGCCGCCTAGGAGGCATCCAACTAGCTTAACGACTATCGCAATTAAGTGATAACCGGGACCAACGGCTTTACGTGCCTTCCGAAGCACGGAAACGCTCGATTTGAAATACCACTAGACGGTCACCCATCCAGGTACCGACCACGACAGACGTAGCTGAACTTTGCCGATCGATTTAGAACGGCTAATCATGCTACACCACGAGCGCTTCACAATTCCTATAGTGAAATATAAAAGACGCAGATGTATATTAATATTTTTATCAGTAAAACTACCCTACTTGCAACTTAAATACCCTATTTAAACATACAAACAACAACTCACTGCTAAAAATAAACAGTAAAAAAAATGTTTCACACAACTTTCCCATCCCTCGCTTATCTCTTACGAAACACAAATATCACTCTAAGACAATACGCAACTTTACAAATAAGTTCTATAAACGGAAAACAAGAACAGAACAACAAAATCAACTTTATCACTAAAAATATAGAGCTCAATTTTCTCTGGGATGATCCGGAAAAGCGGGCATCGGATAACATTTTACTGGTACTTGGTTCATTGTATCTGAGAACGTAAATATTAAGTTTTATTGTATTTACGAATAGGCACGGTCGGTCTATTGAAACTTGCGCCAGTGTGGTCGCCTCCCATAGCGTCCTAGATTATGATGAAAAAACCGTTCACCGTCCGCCCCTTACAATCGGTTTATGGTGATGACAAGTATCCGTGATAATAAGTAGCTTTGGTAGTCAGTTCCCTCCGTAGAATTGTGAAGGTACCGCCAAATTCAACACTTTTGACCGTCGACTTGATGATTTATCTATGACTGGGCGTTATTCATTATACAAAATTGAAATATACGATGTCATCTCGGTTTAATCCGTTCGTTATTTCATGGTTGATGGTCTGCTAGTAAACTGTGGTTATTTTTCTACTGTTGTTTGGATGGTATTTGAGGGTCGTGATGAAGCGGTTTTAAGGTGTTCAATACTTACATGATAAAAAAATGATATATTGGCTTTCAGATCAGACATTCATAAAAAAAGAACTATACCAAGTAATTTAATGAAATATTCTGCTTCCGTAAATGCCTACTTCGCTACAATTATAAACTATTTGATCCATACAAAATATCCATCCTATTAGCATAAATTAAAAATAAAATAAAACGTGTGCGCTCATCTAGACCGCAGCAAATACCGCCGCTATTGAAAACAGGGAGGTCTATTCTGACATCCATCTTCCACCGTGAGACAATCAAAGCTCACGAGAAGTCGAATTCATTTCACATTAGCACAACAACCGGCCGACCTGTTAATGGCCAACCGAACATTGTTTTGGGCATCGCAAAAACCGCGCGGTGTAGAGAAAAAAAAACATTGAGACATCGAAATTCCTGTCTGCATTTAGACGCGATAAAATCACCGCCCTCGAATGATATATTGAGCTCTCTTATAGACTAATAGCGTTTTAATATCACGGCTTAGTCATTCAGAACGGCACCCGACAAAAAAGCGAGTGATCTCGAATAAAAAGATCCAGTTCGTCTATAATGAATTTTCAATTCAGGGTGTGTATAAGGATTACATAATTGATACTCTGGAATATGTGTGTGTTCTTTATTTAAATTGATCTGATTCATGGTTCTCAATAAATGATGTAAATGTTTTTAAATCTGCCTAATCAGTAAAATCCAGATGAAAAGGTGATTCAGTTTTCTGAGATTTATAAAAAAAAATAACAGAGACGTAAGAAGAAAATCTGTCATAATTCATTACTAGTCTGTCATTAAATAAACTGAGCTCCAAATTAATATATAAAAATAAAAGGCGAGGTGTCAGTAATTTCGTCGGGAGCGGACGCGGTCATTTTCGTTTTGCGGTAAATGTCGGAACTGTCCAAATTATGACATATGCATGCGGCGTTTCACTGTCAGTTCATGTTGCCACACAAGACTCATGGGAATTTGGCATGGAGTTATTGGAAATTAAGAGGTTTTATGTAGCTACGTCAGAAAATAAGACGGCCTCCCACGGGGTCTTGTCGATGACATAACAACAAATAAAATAAGTCCAAATTGGTACATGGTAACTATGTATGTGTAATTAATATTTTGTACCCTTTTATTTATTTTATTACGAGTCAATTCCGCCTAAAGGCACCAAATAAAATTCGCTTTCATTACGTATCAGGTAAAGCAAAAAGTTCAAAGAACTAGTTTTTAGATAATTGCCTCAGCATCATCTAGTGCAAATCGCCAAGGTCGAGGTCGTGACCTTGGACAAGTTCGCTCTTGAAACGGAATCATCGTGGGCCGTTAAAATGTTGCTTTACAGTGAATTTATGACAAGTACTCTCTGAATTTATGTAAGTACATTCTCTGGCCAAATGGTTAAACAGAGTTCTTTATCATTTCATTCTATCCATATGCCCGACACGGTCTGTTCCTTTGTCACAGCTATTTTACTTGAAGTATCAATATACTTCAAGTAAAATGGCTTGTTATTTTTAGTAAAAATAATATAATAAATAAGTTTTAAATTAAAATGGTAATGAAATTTATATATTATTATAACTCCATTTTTTTTTTATATATTTAATTCTATGTTTCTTAAAGCGCAATTTTAGTTCCTCACATAATATTCCGTTGCCTCCGGGGCAAAGATTGGTTGGGACCTGGGAGGGTTATTAAAGGATTTTTAGGATTCCTACATTAGGTACGAGATAAAAAATAAGTTTGTTTAATACCTGGGGAACTAATTTATCATGTTCTCTCACAATATTTTTGGGTTCCAATGCGTTTTTGTATAATTTGGTTTGTGTCGTCATTAATCAACAACATTAATGGTTTATCAAAATTGCTTTATAAAATTTTACTAATACTATATACTACAAACTTCAAAAAACTACTTTACTTCAAAAAAAGGAGGATTTTTTTTTACTGACAAAAAGCCCTGAACTTCTTCTGGTTCTTTTGGTTCTTAATTTTTTTATTTTTACAATAATCTTAGTTTTCATCAAAAATCACTATTATTATTTCCCCGGAAAATAAATACAAAAAACCAGATGAATGAACTTCCAACAATGCTTAATAAAGTAAAGTTTCCTTGAAAATTGAACTTGTACTAGCAAGTCAGTCACGGGAAGGCAGAGGGCCTCGCAGGGCAAGGCAAGGCAAGGAAGGCAACAATAAAGTAATTGATCCGTCAAGCGCCTGCCCGCGGTCAGACCACACCGGCACCGTGTGTGCCTTAAACACGTTATTTTGCCATGTTCCAGGATATTGTAGACCTGGTGAGATTGTAGAATGGGTACTAAGTCAGGGAACAATGTGATTTAATTCATTCTCCTTTAGTCCGAATTTTTAATAACAATCTAGATAAGTCTTGGATATAATCCACTATACAACTTTTTTCTAATAATAATAATAATAAATTTATTGAACCAACCAAAAACTTTACACAAAATTGCTTATTTGCTAGTGTTACTAAACAAGCTTATATAATATTATTGTGTTAATAAAGTAGCATCTGCTGCTGAACTAGATTTATAGCCTGTATTTCAGCATACAGCGACTCAAGCCTCGGGTTTTCATGTTTACAATATTATATAGCAGACTAATTAAATACAATTTGAAAGTGAAATACAACTTTAAATGGTACAGTCTTCTCGGTGTGTAAGGTGTAGTGTGTGTGTGTGAGAGGGTGAGTAGAATGTATAGTGTGAAAACAGTCATAAATTGTAGATTTTTACTTAATATATATTTATACAAATACAAATTTTATTGAAGGAAAGAAAGGAGCTTTTCTGTCTATCTTACCATTGAAAATTCAGCCCGTAGGTTTATAACTTATATCTTACGTCAGTATTCCTTTATAACTCTCCTTATTGATTTACACTTAGCTGTGTAGTAGTTTGATGGAAATTGCCCATTGCGGTTTTCTTTCAGCGCGATGATGTGGAGCGAAAAACTGTTTAAAAAGAAAGCTACAAGGTCGGTAATACATCGGCAATTCCGGTACTGAAAATGTTCATAGGCAGAGCGTCTGCTTGATGATCAAGCTGTTGACATGAAAAAGTGGTGATGGAGATAGTTAAAAATAGTTTGAGCTTTAAGAACCAGGATTAAATTACACTCAGCGCAGGTATAGAATGTTTATACGCGTTTTTTTTAAACAAGACTGTAAAGTCTTGTATCTATTGCATCTATCGGTGTGTTCCGGCAACAGCACTTGAGAGCTAGTTTCTTCTAAGCTTTGTGTGCTTACCACCTTCGGCCACATCATCACATACCTTGAGATTGTCGCCAAACATAGTACAAAAAAGAAACCCACAGAATCACTGACAACTACAACCCGGGTTTGAATTACAGTCCAGTATATTTTCATATTTCAATATATGATATGATGTTTCTGATAGAATTATACATCTATGTAGCGGTGAACACGAAGTATGAGTGGCGGTAACACAACAGAACACATTTTAATATAATTAAGATGCGTCCGAGTTCGCGCCCGACGCCCGCCTGCGCGCGCGCAGTCACACTTAATTTATTATTCAAGACTTTAATGTACCACCGGCTGGGGTTAAAATGTTGCTAGATTAGTTCTGTATTAATAGAATAGTAAATATGTTGTAAATCTTTTTTATTTTGCTATATAATATACCAAATTATAAAAATACAGTCGTTAAATTTCAAGTTCCATGGCAGTAGACCCAAAACCTCTTATTACATGAGATGGGTGTGTTTAATCCATCTTTAATAATAAGAGGACTTGGACCTGGACTTTAAACTTTAAACTAAGTCTAGTAAAATCCAGGTTTTAAATACATCCGTCACTTTCTAATCGTACTCGTGAAAGTTTGTACGGATGTAAGCATGTTTGTTACTCTTTCACGCAAAAACTACCTAACGGATTTGGATGAAATTTGGCACACAAATAGAATATATTCTGGATTAATAGATAGAATACTTTTTATTTGCCAGAAAACAATATATTCCTCCAGTATATGGATGGGCCGTGGGACGCAAGATAGTATCATAATACGATAAAAAAGCTGGAGTTATCTGAAATTCTGGCTTTTACATGCTCTAAACCATCTGACGTAAAAATGATGAAAAAGAGTTTCCCTATCATGTTCAAAGGCGCATCGATTGATTTATTCCCAAAATAATGTATCGTAGTGAAATAAAATGATCAATAACTTTTATATCCATTATGTAAACATATATTTCAGCAGTTTGAATGAATTTCGGGGAAATCCCTACCTTGAAATAAACAAGTGAAGTTTGTAATGATTTTCAGTAAGTATGAAGATTATAAACAATCTTGAGATGTAAAGATTGTTTAGTTATTTCTAATGAATCTGGCGCCAAGTTACTGTATACTATATGATTATGATATTATTATAAACTATTATTTTTAATAAACTTCTATTTAATTAACTTTAAAAATAAACATAAATCAATTTTTAAATTTAAATGAAAGCGAATTTTATTTCTAAAACTACGTATCATTTATGACACTTAGAAGTAAAATACGACCACATTAACAGCAACATATTAACTCTACAACATGCTACCTACCACCCAACGACAAAACCGATATTTGCGGTATTTCCGATTACCGAATTTCATTATGCGAAGGCCGTAAAGTCCGATATAGATATTAGCATAAATTACGATTTTATCTGAGCCGAAACCAAAATTAGGCGCGCATTAATTGTGCGTGTGGTCGAATACACACACAAAAGTCACAAAAAGGAATACTTAATCAAGACCTTCTGACTTTTAATGTAATTCCGCATTTTAAAGCCTAATGATCCGGGTTTAGGTTCGAATTATGTTTCAAAATATTATTTCCACACTCAATTTTGTGTCAGAGTGGCGCTACAGTCACCATCAATAGAATAACCTCAGTATCATCGCCACCAAAAGTAATCCCCAAAAACTTTAATGGAGTTATCAAACCATCAATCGGTGAGAACCCATATGATCTAATAACTGACCGATAGCTGCGTTTAACTAAAACCTCTGTCATACCCGACGTCTCAATGTCGACCGTGTGAATCAGATTCGGCCGGGAGTTAAAAAAAAGAAAAAGGACGAACGGCCGCCATTGAAGAAATGTATCGAAATGTTACTGTGGGAGCGGGCGCCAGCTCTTTGTCGTAATAATGAGACGGTATTTCATGTAATGGTGTACAGTCGAGCGATTAAGTGTTGCAATTTTATGTGATAAATTCAAAAAGCATTTATATTCTTGTTTATGCTTTTGTCCGTCATTTATTATGTTTATATAATTAAGGTAGCAAAAATCAACAAATAAATAAAAGGCCAAAAGGAACAAATCTACAATATTTAATATAATAATATTACCAAGAAAGTGTTTTTGATTTGCCAATTAAAGTGTTCCATTAATTGTCTTTCAAATTGTCTTTTAAATTTTGTACAACAGTTTATTTATTTATTTATTTATTGTAGGAAGACCAACAGCTGTACAATAAAAAACATAAAAAATATGAATAGTTATTAGGAAGCCAATAACAGGTCTTCAGTTCATAGTATGTTACAGAAAATAAAATGAGATTTATTAGTAGGTACCTAAAATATTATAATTATTAAGCTGAAAAGAAAATTATTAAGCTAATTAATTATTAAGTTAATTAATTATTACATTCATCGAGCGATTCAATAATTGTTTTAACTTTAGGTACCAATTTCCAAAATTATTATGAATAATTTATAAATACATAAATGCACTTATAGGAAATAAAAGATGGCTTATTCCTAAAATCCCCCCTGAGAGAATCCCCCTCAGGGGGGAAAACTGAACTCTAATGTAAAAATTATCCAGAAATCCCCCTTTTCATTTCGACTTATTCCACTTTTCCCCCCTGAGAGAATCTCCCGCAGGGGAGAAAACTGAACTCTAATATAAAAAAGTCTAGAATGAAAAGGGGGATCCCTTTTCATTTAATTTTATTCCACTTTTCCCCCCTATTAATAATATTAAAAGATTTTATAAAATAAACAAAAGATTGAATTAATTATATGAGAGTTTTCATTACAGTTGTAAAATATTTAATTATAAACAACGTCTGCCGTCACATCAAAAAATACTATCTGAATGTTTTCTTATCGATTGTACATTCAAAATTGACACGTCTGAGTTGTATCACTTATTTTCCATTATAATTACCTCTCGGTGAGCTTGTCCAAACATTTTTGAGTGTCAAAATACTTTCATAATACCTAATTATAAAAAGTTTTATTTACGCAATGATAACGACAAGAATAATTGGACTGTTTTACAAAAAACTTAAACCGACTTCAAACTACACTAAAAAGTTATCAAATCCTGATCTGATAACAATGGGACCAAACGGGAAGTGTACCCTTCCAGTAATAAAAGAATTTTCCAAATAGGTTAATAAATGACGGAGTTATGAGGTAACAAACATAAAAAAAAAAAAAAAAAAAAAAATGAGAATCTCCTCCTTTTTTTCGAAGTCGGTTAAAAATATAATACAAATTCGGGTTTGAGGTCAACATTATTTGCAGGCATATAATATTTTGGCTAGATATACCTAGATATTTCTTCGACAAATGGTTTTGCAAACTCTGTAACGTCTCTCTAATATAATATACATACCTACATATATATAACACGTATTATTTGCCATCGATAGCCGCCAATAATAATCCGCTTCCCTAAATAATAAATAAATAAATCATTAATGATTCAGTCCATTCCCTCCCCTCGGTAACAGCCCTGAGCCGAGGTTCGGCCCCAACTGGGGCACCCTCAGGCCTTGTTACCTAATCATAACTACGGTTGAGAGCTAGCTCGCCGACTTGTCCGGGTAAGGGTACTAAGGCCAAATTTTGGGTCCGTACCTTCATGTCAATTAAAAAAAAAAAAAAAAAAAATGCCATCGCCAAGTAGGTTAAAAAAAAAATATGTGCCTGATGAGTATGCCAGGCTCCGAACTAAAATCTTCAAACGCTTTTGCTTTTTGTAAAAGGCACAAGTATTTTTGGTACGCTAAGTAATGTTATCATAAATTAATGTAGGGGCTTCTTTCAGTTTATCTCGTTTGAGACTACTTTTCAGCAAAGTATTTTTCAGTTTTCAATATCAGCCTGTGTTCGCCTACTGCTGGACATAAGCTGCCATCTCCTTCCCTCTCCGTCTCTCCCTCTGTGGACCTTTACTTTTTTACCTTTGATAATTCTTTTTATTTCATCGTATGAAATGCTATTTGGGGGTTTCTCCAAGCTATCTATGCTTCTGCCTAGTCAGGTCATAAAATGTATATTTCATTGAAAAATAAATTTTACCGTGATTGTATAACAAACATCCACGTAAACAATCAGATTCATAAAAATAAAATAAAAAATGTTACTTGATGATTACCATACGGTTCTGAATGACTGAAATTGTGTGGTACCAAGTAAACTGTAAACCCACCGACAAAGCTATCAATATTTTGACAGACCTACTCGTATCTCACAGCTCTCTATTTAATTTTATTACACAAACTTGCCCACGGTAGGCGTTGCGCTATCGTGTCGTGTCGTAAACCTTATTTTTAGGATTTTTGTAGATACCCGCCAAGTTGTAAACGGAATCCACTGTTTTTATTAACATCCGAACTTTTTTTTTTTTTTTTTTTTTTTTTTTATTATTTATAGGCCTGTGTTTGACCACAATCTCACCATGGTAAGTGATGATGTGGCCGAAGGTGGTAAGCACACAAAGCCTAGAAGGAACTGGCTCTCAAGTGTAGCTGTCGGAACACACCGATAGGTGCTTGGCGACAGATTTTCAACTTGAGGGTGGTAGCCAGCCAGATGGGTACTACAAAGTACCCTACCACCGTGCTATGGTTTCCTCACGATGTTTTCCTTCACCGAAAGCTCAAGCTCATTGTAGGATTCGAACCCGGGACCTTCGTCACGGTATCCGACGTCACTACCACTGAGCTATCATCGCCTTAAGTATTTGTAACTTACTTTACTTATTTGTAAATGTTTTGATGTCAGCTAATAAATAGTAACAGGCCACATTTTACGATCCTTACAATATATCGAATCTGTTTTTAATGGAACCAAATGATTTTTTAATCTTTTATCTACAATTTATAATATTGTTTGGAAACTTTAGTTTTATGATACATAAAAGTTGACGTTACGTAAACTTAATAACTTAATCAAATGGAATTTGATAGTCACTTTTGAATGAATGGTTATTGAACCTTAATTAAGGTTTCCGTACAGAAACATGAATTCCTAAATATGTCGTCGATTCGTTGCTTTTGTTTCTAGCCTTTCCTTCTGAAGTGAACAAGAAAAAATTACAAAATTTAGATTCTTGGAATTATGGCGAAGCAAACGATTGGTATCGCCATCACCTTTTCAAAATTGAATTTCCAAGTTCATATTCTTCTAGGTAGTCTTGTGTAGTTCGCGAACGAACTAGTTCCAAAGAGCGCTCCCACAGAGGAACTACGGGAACTAGTTCCCAGATAACCTCGCTCCTTAGTTCGTTAGTTCGGTTGTATGCGAGAGAGCGCGGCACGGCGCGCCCCGAGCTAGTCGCGTCGTCAGTCACTAGTTCACTACTACCGCTCGCTTACTCACTCACTCACGTGCGCTTCTCCTTCTCGCTCATCGTTCGGTTAGACAGTGGTGGGTGTGTATTATCTATCTATGGCTAGTGAGTCAAAGACTACAGTATATACTTAGAGATTATTATAGAGATTATTTACACACTTAAAATAAATAAACATAGAATATTTCTATATTGAAATAATAAATAAATCATTTAAAAATAAAAATATTACGAGGACAATGTAACATACACAACGTAAGATACATAAGGTAATATGCGTGCAGGAGCAGTAGTAAAGCGAGCGAACGATCTGTCTTTATCTAGTTCGAGTCGGGACTTGAAAGGAGCTGAGGAACTAAAAGAGCGAACTAGTTCACTAAGGAGATGCGAACTAAACGGAGCGCTCCCGGTCCGGAACTATTACGCGCAAGACTACTTCTAGGTACCTATACAATGGTCTACAAATACGTGAGAATCCCTGAGTTGAATAACATGTTTCTGCAAACGTTATTACCAGCTATACTTTAAAGTGAAGCTAGAATTGTTAGATAGAGTTTCTCAGAACGTTATCAGATAAGGATCTTTTGTTTGCGTTAAAACAGTAATAGTTACCCCATCGGCTCTTTTGTGCCACAATACCGACAATAGTAAATTATCTAAATCCTTTTAAATGTATACCAAACATGGCCGCAATGATTAGCACTTTCGTTTTTAAATAATGGGAAGACGGCAAAAGGTGCAGGAGTTATTATGACTTTTTGTACCTACGATTGAACAAAAGGATATTTGAGTTCTACGTGTGGTGTAAAATAAAAACTTAACGAATACCTAAATATGTAGTCGTATACTTATTTTGTACTAGATTTTCCAAGTGGTTTCACCCGCGTTCCAGAAATAAAAAAAAATCCTTCTGAATACCATGGGGCGGGGTTTCCCAACCTGCTGGACTATCCCGTATCTTTGATGGTAATCGTAGCGTTACGATTACCACCAAAAATACATAGGCCCCTGGGGTCCGTGGACCTATCGAAAACAAAAATTTAAAGTAAAAATATCTAAAAATAATAAAGAATTAAAAAAAAACATGGAAACAATGTATTGCCCATAAAAATTTAAAAGCTGTTTTTTGTCGTTTTATGTTTACCTCCTAATTAAGTATATGAGGTGGTCTTAGAATTAATTTTTTCATCAAAAATTGCATGTAATGCTGTTTTAATCAATTGTGACATAAGACTTGTATTGATTCTGCTGGTGATACAGAGCCAAACATTTCTGGAATATGGTATACATTGAATATTCTTATATATCAAACAGTATATATAACAAAAATTCATAACTGCGAAGGATAAACTTGTTTCATTTCATATTTACTCTATATTGCAGGTTTATGTTTTATGTTTGAAATCTGGAATTTTCTAAGATGTAAAAAACACAAAAACGTTTTGCTTATCAGGAAGGCACCTGAACAGTTATATTTTATTACTCCTCCCAGTAAAGTAAAATAGTATTGTAAAATTTTATTGGCTTGGTTACATTTGTGGGTCTTTTAATTTTACAATTTTTAAACCACCCTGAGACACGTTTGCACTTGTTCCTCAAATAATGGGAGCACCTGAAAGCGTTTTACGATAACATATGTTTAAAAAGGTATATTGCCCAGAAGGATTAAGATTTGTTACAATTTACAAGCTTAACAATGTTTTGGGGATCCATTTGGATTCCATTGTTTATATTTGGGTAAACAAAGGATTACTTGCTATTGTTCATCTTTTGTTGAAGTATTCGAAGTACTGGAACGGTCAAGGTTTGGAAGTATATGAAATACATGTCAGAGTAGGTAGATACTTTGTTGTTCGCTGCTAAAACTAGAAACTGTGGTATTTCCAATAATTTTAAATAGCCAGAAAGATACAGATGATGGAATTTTGAAAAAGTGTATTTTAAGATAACTTAAAATTTTAAAGAGAAATTATTGGCACATAAAATAGACGGTCTAATTTCCAGCCAAACCTCAATAAAAAGGAACCCACGTAGTGTTTCTTCTTGCGTGTTCCAACATGCTAAAAATGGCCTTAGAAACCACAACTATTTTCTCCAGCCAAACAGAAATAGTTAATATAACAAATCATTATGCCTCCCACACATCAGGTAGGTACAGAAATACCAATATTAATAGAGACATCCCGTCGTCAAAAAAACATATCTTTATCCGTAATAATGATTCATACATAACAATTAATCTTTGGAACTCACAAAGAGCGTGATAATCGCTTACTCATTTTGGCAAAGTCAAAAAATAGAAAGGCACAAAAAATATTGAGGAACAATATTAACAAATTAGGCGACAAACTCGCCACATTTCTGATGTAAATTATGGTATTTAAAATTGTTTTGTGGCTTCAAATTATTGATGTGTCGGGGCGGGATCGAGGGATGCGCTCTTTTAGTTTTACGTATATCGATATTCCTATGTAATATATTTCATTCCATTTATTAAGTATCCAATAGCAGCGACCTGAAACAACTTTCTTTTCTATGAACGGCTTTCTCCCAATTTAGATTTTATTTACAACTAATATGTACAAAATACAATCTATATATAGAAAATTTCCTCAAGCCTGCCGCCGCTTCCGATTAACGGCAAGGGACCCAGAAGGCTGGCAGCGTTTCCTCTTTGGATAGCCAAGCTGACGCGTTGGCGGAAAAAGCTCTCCGCCCGCTGGTCTCCGGAGGTCTCGATCAATTTTGATGACAAGGTGCGAGCAAAACGGCGAGCTTCGGACCCCCACGGTCTCAAGGTCTCGACCGCAAAAGGCATAAAAATATAATTGGGTCCAATCGATGCATTTTTTTTGATTTTATTTTAATTCATATTTTTGACGTTCTCTTTATATTTTTATCCCATATGTAAATTTTCATTGATAACATAAAAACTTCTGATATTAAGCAGTAAAATTAATGAATATGTTATATGTATTGCTCAAACTACTACCATTTGATAAGCTTTTTATTTCATCAAGTATATGAGTCAATAGGCTTTTTCTAGGCAAGAAAGTCGTGGTTCTTTATAGACGGATTTGTGGCCAAACACGTCCTTAACATAAATATGTCCATTATAAGCTGGTAATTACAAAAAGAAAATGCGTGTTATTTTAATAAACATAATTCTCATTTTGCAACTGTTTCAAAATAATGTTTTAATATTCTGCCCTAAATCAATTTATCGTTATTTATCTTCGATATCAGCATAACATCACTAGCAACAAACAATTTCTTAGATGAAAATCAGATGAGCGTTTCGAATGGCCCTGAATAAGAGGGGTTAGCAGGATTGCTCTCCGGGAAACAATTCTCCCATGTCTCTATCTCTTTCAAAAGGCTTGTGTTTAAAAGGGACAGGAGATACGAATAAATTTATTAAAACATCACCGTCTGGAGTGTTCATTATCAACGTGTGAGTCCAACTGCATTCACACAGGTGAATGAATGGACATACTAATTTAAACAATATAAACATGTTTTCTTGTGGCCGTACAAATAACATCTTATGGTGCGTCCATGCTTCGCGATGCGAGCACGAGCCGAGTCTCGAACGAACAGGTTTCGTTCGTTGTTCGCGTAGCGTGGACGGACTTGCGAGCCTCGAATGAGCATTCGACTCGCGCTCGACTGCGCTCCGCCCGATTGTCAGTTTTTTCACGAACACAGGTATTCGCATCGCGCTCGTTGTAGGCTCGTTGTAAGCTCGTTGTATGTACGTCCACACTTGACATCGTGAGCAACGAACGAATTAAATCCTGTCCGTTCGTGGCTCGGCTCGTGCTCGGTTCGCGTAGCATAGACGGAACATTAGTTTTTTTTTTTTTTTATAATTTGTTTACTAAATTATGTTGTTGTTCTTGGTTGGGGGTTAATTAATTTACAAAAATACCTAATGTTAGTTTAACTAAGGAATAATATGATAAGTGAAATAAAAAGAAGTAAAAAAAGAAGAAGAAGAAGTGAAATCGCGCAGTGGAAAGAAGAAAGGAGTATAGCCCATCACAGACGTAGCTATAATATACGGGGTGGATACGACATTACGACATTAAATGAAACCACGTAAAGTACTCATGTATATGATCAACTTTTACTTTGGGACCAAATTAGAAATTGCAAAAAAAAAAACTGCTTTTCATACAAAAGGTACATGTCTCCTCGGCAAAAATGTATGAAAAGCTGTAATTTTTTTTTGCGTTCCCCTGGTAAAGTATGGTTTCCCGGGATAAAAAGTATCCTATGTGTTAATCCGGAACATATTCTATCTGTGTGCAAAATTTCATCTAAATTCGTTCAGTAGTTTTTGCGTGAAAGAGTAACAAACATCCATACATACAAACATTCGCGTTTATAATATTAGTAAGGATAAGGATAGTAAGGATATATCATAAGAAAACCTTAAAATTAAGTTCATTTAACAATTTAACCTACATCATGAATTTCATAAAAAAATATATAGGTTACCCTTAGGTTACCTAACTAAAACTTAATTTTAACAACATGCTCAAAAATCAAAAAACATCTCAATAGCTTCATTAAAATATATTACATGTATATTGAATATGAAGTTTAATAATTCAACACGATATTACCTTCTATTGTATTGTAGAACATCAATGGGTCCATCAAAATTTTTCCCAAACATATTTCATAAAACACTCTTCGATCCCGAACCGTTTCGGTACATCATAATGGCAATATCCTGTCCATTGATTGTCAAAAATTAGGAATTTCGGCAATTACGTCTCACCTCCCACGTGAATTTATAAAAAAAAGTAGCACCCGATGCATCCAAATTTTCTTAAAAGATCCGACTTCGCTTTCATAATCTGTGGTACAGGCGTTGAGCGACAGCGAGAGCGGTTCTTTAGAAAGAAGTAAGTAACGCAGTGTTTATTTAAGATAAGGGATAAGAGTAAGCGAGTTGCTGTTATTATAAAAAAAACACTGAGTATTATATCTATGCAACAAGGGCTACAAGAGCCTAATGCATCCATTATCCTCTTGCACACATAAATTGGTTTGCAAGTAAGATGATATATGATTTGAGAGAGGTATTTTTAAGGCGATGATAGCTCAGTGGTAGTGACGTCGGATACCGAGACGAAGGTCCCGGGTTCGAATCCTACAATGAGCTTGAGCTTTCGGTGAAGGAAAACATCGTGAGGAAACCATAGCACGGTGGTAGGGTACTTTGTAGTACCCGTCTGGCTGGCTACCACCCTCAAGTTGAAAATCTGTCGCCAAGCACCTATCGGTGTGTTCCGTCAGCTGCACTTGAGAGCCAGTTCCTTCTAGGCTTTGTGTGCTTACCACCTTCGACCACATCATCACTTACCATAGTGAGATTGTGGTCAAACACAGGCCAATACACAGTAAAAAAAAAAAAAAAAAAAAAATGTAGAGTTGTTTATTTGCTCAAAGAGCAGCTCGACTGGGGAAGTACCTCCATCTTACAGAATACCGCAGCCAAATAACTTTATGTTGTGTAAAGTTGTGTTCCTGCGCGTGAGTAAGGTCGCCAGAGCTCATAGGGGAGGGGGGAAAGGTCGGTAACGCGTGAGCGATGCTTCGTGTGTTGCAAGAGTCCATATGGCTACGGTAACCGCTTACCATCAGGCGGGCCGTATGCTTGTTTAACGACATAGTGGTATAAAAAAAAAGATGATGTTCATAGAAAATAGAAGAACCTGCGTGCTCTTATCGAATAATCAATTCGATTAATCATCAAAAATCTCTCTCTGATTTAAAATTGTATTAACAGGATGAGTTTTTCATTCTTTCAATGAAAATGATGAATACAATGATGTCTCTCATAACTTAACCCAAATCTATCTCAAGGTTTTTTTTCTTATTTTTCCCTTTTGTTGCCTTTGTGTGCGATAGCGCCGGCACGAAAGGATCCCTAAAAGGTGTTCTAAGGCGTAACCCCCTGTAATGGGCGTCGGTTACATATTTATTTTTGTGTTGTGCATTCTTGTCTTGACACATAAATAAATGATATTTTTTGCCATAAAGTTATTTGTGATTTCGCGCTTTCATGGTGGTAAAGTGATCCTCAGATTCAGATATATTGATACGAAACAGAGGTAGGTATGTTAACAATTTATTTATTACAACAATATAACGCCCAATGTGCACTCAGAGTTCTGTATGCCCACGGCTAACCTCCACCATCATATCTCTCGCCAACGAGGGCACCTCATCCTCACACATTTTTAAACCAAAATAATCTCGTACAGTCACAGGTACTGTGCGGTGTCAACAGAGTTTCTTACCGCGCGCATTCAGTTTGTGGAATGAGCTCCCTCCCCGTCGTTGCTCCCCTCCTAAGGGAGTATAAAATAAGGTTCTTCAAGGATGTAGAGATAAACTTCAGCAGGGCATAAGCACTTGCAATTTGACTTCACTGAAACCAAAACGCTAACGAAAACTTCAAAGAGGCCAGCCAACACACCAAAACGCCCCAGTCGGTCTTTCATAAAGTATCTAATCTTTTCAACTTCTTTATTCAAATTCCCACCAACGAAGCATTCGTCCAAGGTCGTTCTGCCAGTGAATGAATCTGTTTATTGGTACTAATTCGGTTAATGGGTGAAATGGTTAAAGTTATGAATGAATCGTTTATAGAACAATAGTGTTTTTATGTAAGCTATGAGACGGTTATAAAGTATGGCGCCGGTATAAATTGCGTAATTTCAAGAAGAATGAACGGATAGGCGGTAATTAGGGCCTTTTTAGAGGTTTTACCAAAATTTTTAGAGATTTAGAGTCTGGGATCACTTTCACAGAAATAATACTCTTAGCTTGTAAAGTGGGTAATGATGACGTTATATCCGGAGTGTACTTATAATAATTTTTAGGTTTTTTTTTCTGTTAGTAATAATAATATTCACTTCTTTACAAAGTGAATAGACATGATTTTAATTCTGACGATGTGAACAATGCTCTTTCTGTAGTCGTTGATTGGTTTACTATAAATAATTTATTGCTAAATGAGAAAAAAACAAAATGTATCAGATTCAGTCTACCCAATGTGAGACACTCGGACACAAATATTGTAATTAAAGGAGAAAAACTGGATCTTGTTGAAATAACTGTATTTTTAGGTATCACTTTAGATAATAAGTTACAATGGAGCCCTCACATTTGTAAATTGGTGGATAGACTTAGTTCTGCAGCTTATGCAGTGAGAAAAATTCGCGCTCTCACTGACGAATCTACGGCAAAATTAGTTTATTTCAGTTACTTTCACAGTTTGATGTCTTACGGTATCCTCCTCTGGGGTAGTGGTGCCGAAATCAATAGAATTTTTATACTGCAGAAAAAGGCTATCCGCGCAATATATAAAATAAGGCCTAGAGATTCTTTGAGAGACAAGTTTAAATCTATTAATATAATGACAGTGTCGTCACAGTACATATATGAAAATCTTATTCATGTGAGGAAAAACATAAATAACTTACCTAAGAATAGCGACACTCATAGTTTGAACACTAGAAATAAGCACAAACTTGCTGTACCTTTAACTCGGCTCTGCAAAGTCCTTAACTCTTTCAAGGGGCAATGTATACGTTTCTATAATAAAGTACCCAAAGAAATCCAAGAGCTACCTATACATAGATTCAAAAAGATAGTAAAACAGAAGTTATGCAAGAAGGGGTATTATAAAGTTTCTGATTTTGTAGATGACAAGAATGCATTTGAATGAATTGTTCGCTTCGCACGCTATTGTTATATATATTTTGTAAATTGTAATATTTATAAGTACACATTAAAAAAAAAAGAACACTTGCTGAGTTTCTTGCCGGAGTCTTCTCAGTTCAAGTTGTATTTGGAACCGGTGTAGAGTCCTTTGTTAACTTTCAAAAGTGTAAGGGCCTAATTTGAATAAATGAATTTTGATTTGATTTGATTTGAATAGTTTCAAAACTATATCATTGGGCTAAGGCATTTATAGGCATACCGCAGAACTGATTAGGTTCCTGCGGTAGTGGAGCCCTGTGGAGCGGTGCGGGAGGGTTTGCTCTCATTACGTCAAATGAAAAAAGAGAACTAAAATGAACTGAATTGTATAGTGAGACAGTTCTGATAGACGTATGTGACGACATATCACCCTCTCCCGCACCGCTCCCTACCGAAGGACTCAGTTAAGCGCTATGCCTGTAATCGCCAGTATGATATTTTGCCTTAGAAAATATATACGTCTAGAACGACTATCACCATACTACATGACTTTTAAAAAGTGGCCAACTTTGCTACGTCTTATGCTCGCGGTACGTCATTCTGCTTGTCATAGTGAAGTTTATAATGTTACCAGTTGTTGAAAAAATCCAATAAAATGGGGAAAAATATATTACGGTTTCGATATAACGTTTTAATGTTTAATAATATCTTTTGATCTTGTGATATCTTTGTAAACTACGAAAATAAAAGTTGAATCGGGATAATACATGATAATATAAATAAATTAATTGATTAATGGCGCCGATATTAATTTAATACTTATTATTTTTACTATCGAGTGAAATCGAGTCAACACGAGTCAAATCAAGTTAAATCCAGACAAATCGAGTGAAATCAAGTCAAACCGAGTCAAAACAAGTCAAATCAAGTCAAATCGAGTCAAATCAAGTGAAATTGAGTCAAAACAAGCAAATCGAGTGAATTCGAGTCAAATCATGTCAAACCAAGTCAAATGAAGTCAAATCGAGCAAATCGAGCCAAATCAAGTCAAATCGAGCCAAATCAAGTCAAATCGAGCCAAATCCAGTCAAATCGAGTCAAACCGAGAGAAATTGAGTCAAATCGATTCAAATCATGTCAAACCAAGTCAAATCAAGAAAATTTAGTCAAATCAAGCAAATCGAGTCAAATCAAGTGTAATTGAGTCAAAACAAGCAAATCGAGTCAAATCATGTCAAACCGAGTCAAACCAAGTCAAATCGAGCAAATTAATTCAAATCGAGCCAAATCAAGTCAAATCGAGCCATTTTTTTTTATATATATACAACTTAGTCGATAAACAAGCATACGGCCCGCCTGATAGTAAACAGTTACCGTAGCCTATGGACGCTTGCAACACCAGGGGTATCACTCGCACGTTGCCGACCCAGAAGAAATCTTTTCACACCCTATTTGAAGTACCCCATGCTGCACTCCATTGGGAAAACCACGGCGGGGAGCTCATTCCACAGTCCGAGCATCCGCGGAAGTTTTTTTTTAATATTTCATTTTAATACAAACTTATTTTGGTGACTGTACTTTTTGTTGTAGGTCCAATATATTGGTATATTGGAATTATCACCTATATACCAAAATACCTAGTATACCAAACATCAAGTCAATCTGACCACTGGAAGTGGGTGAAATTCGACTGGCAAGATTTGGTCCGAAAACATACAAACATTGCAAGTAAAATCAAAGCTTGTAAAAATACTTGCCTCGCAAGGCACTGCTCCCTTTTTTAATCTCCGGCGTCCCTGCTTATTTACAAAATACATGTAATTTTTATTGAAATGGTCAGCAAAGAACTGATTTTTTGGCTGGTTTCCAGAGATCTTCACTACGGCTTTTCCGAATGATGTCTATCCATTGGCTTCTTAAAATTGGATCAATTGGTATTCTGTAAAAAAAGTCTCATTATCAACTAAAAAAACAATTTAAAAACGTGACATCCACTGTCGAGAATGACATGAGTCATTAAAAAAAAAAGACCGCCATTTTAAAATTCTATATGTATGTTGAACTTAAGAAAAAAGCATTCTTAGCCGCCTTTTACAGGTTATGATACTCGTATACGACCCTCAATTCCGGATTTTCACAAAATGGACGTCACACGCATAATAACTATGATCGAAAAATCCGAAAACGATAAACACGTCAACTTCGCACACGTCACCGTCTTTTGATATTTAAGTATCTACATACTCGTATTTAACTATTGACTGATATTACCATGGGAGTTTCGAGTTCATAAACTGGCAGGACAGGCAATACATAAATATGGCGCTTACTCAAAATAATTTATTTTCGAAAAATTTCAATGGCTTATATTGCAGGAACTAATAGGAAATATTGTTACTTACTGATGATAGCTGAGTTTTTTATTTGATCTTGATCGACCTATGTAGTTTCTGGACACTTTTATCACACAAAAATACATTTTGGAACAATACACTTTTGGTGAATTTGGTTGTGCCCCAGTGACGTCTCAACTGACACTGAGGGCGGGAAAATGATTTGCGCCCTAACAGTTAGAGGACATTTTTATCTACGCGTAAACAGCTTCGTAGTTCAGTCTTGATATATCATTAGTCAAAGTATTTTGCTATTATTTATTTGCACACGGGTATTTCGCCTTATCTGACACCAATTATATGAAATCTATCTTCAAGCAAAATTGTTATGTTCCAGCAGGGGCAGTCGAAAGGTCTTAAGGTCCCTTCTAGGCTTCCCGATACAATACAAGCTTATCAAAAATAAAAATAAAACCCACCTTAATACCTTAAAAATAACAACACTTTCACATTTTAATTGTATCAAAATTAATTGACATTAAGATAAAATACTTGGACTGAAAATATTTAAATCTTATCTCGTAGAAATATTTTGGTCACAACTTAAATATCAAGTGAAAGGTTTATCATCAAAATCGGTGTGTCAAAACATACCAACAAACGAAATTAAAGCGGAGCGGACTTGGGACATGAAACATTCTGTTCATTCACTGATGAAGGAAGATAGCTGGTGATTGAACTGTGAAATTACTCGTACTTGTACTGGTACAAACTAAATAACTTTGATATGAAAATTGCCAATGGAGTAAGATAAAAATCAGCAAGATAATATAGAAAAAAGAAAAAAAACATATATTCCATTATTTATATTTCTTCATTAGCTTTTTTCTTTATCTACTTTCATCGTAGTCTAAATACAGACTAAATGTATGTGTAGAGGAGCATATGGGGAGAAAGCAGATTAGGGATGAAAGCAGGCAGTTTTTGTTCATCTCCGATATTGACTACGCTACTCATTCCTAATAGATAGAACGTTTGCACTTGATATGCAGCAAGTCCACATAATATTTTTATACATCATTGGTCTCATGCATTAATCGTTGCCAAACTCATGCGCAATGTTATATTTAAATACAGAAAGTGGCAAACCAAACATTCTACCACCAATACCATTGACGTGGAGTAATGATACAATTTTAATTGACTTTAAAGTTCAAGTGTTGAATAAAATGCAAATATTTATGTTTGCTGACATAGCCTTAATCATTATGGAGGTGGCGAAAGTTTTTAAAACTTCTCGTATTTTATTTTTATTTAGTAGATGCAGATTTGACTAAACGAGTATATCTGCCAAACTGCGGCAGGGGGCAGCTTGGATCCCAAGAACACATTTTAGAGGGGATCTTACTAAATCAGGCAATCATGATCGATCAGCCTATAATGTCCCACTGCTGGGCCTCCGTTCACAAATAAGAGTGATAGAGAATGGGCAGTTACTCCACCACGCGTGCCCACTGCGAACCGGTTGAGGTAGGCTAGTGGTCAACCTAATGTTCGAGTTTTCAAGCTGCCGAAGAGGCCTCCAACTAGCTTAACGACTATAACCAGGACCAACGGCTTTACGTGCCTTCCCAAGTACGAAAACGCTCGATTTGAAATCCTACTAGGCGGTCACCCATCCAGGTACCAACCACGACGGTGGTAGCTTAACTTTGCCGATAGATTAAGAACGGCTAATCAATTAATTCAAGCATTATTCCTCTTGGTCTAGCTAGACAGACTTTACAGAGTAACCAGGCGAGAAAGGGCGAGCGCGTTAGCAGGGCAGCGAGACAAGGGCACCTCGGCGCGACGGATCCCCTAAATATAATGCGTACCAGCCGTAACTGGGTGTGGAGGATGGACCGCTTTTTATAGTAGCAGGGTACACGTAGCGGTGGGCAGGTGGTCAGAGATGTGGTAATAGATTGGAGAGTGAGCCAAGATTTTATACAGCAATGTCGGCAAACCAGCATATGGCTCGCATTGTGGTAAGCGGTTTCCTATGGACGCTTGCTATGCTAGGTCCTGCCGGGTCATCACTCATGCGTTACCGACCCTTCCCCTCTGAGCTCTGGCGACCTTACTGACGTGCAGGATTGACAGCAGTATTCTTTTAGGTGGAGGTACTTCTCCAGTCAAACTGCTTGTCGAGCGAAAAAAGTAATTGAATATTTTTTAGATAACATAATTTTTATGAACATCTGGTTATTTAAGACAAAATTACTCGAGCGGCTTAAATTCAAGTGAAACAGCGATTACCGCCTTTGATTTCCAATTAGCTTACAAAGTATTATATAAAAGTATTTTATCAATTAAAATAACATTTAAAACGAGATCACACTTTCTTACGCGCGGCCAAAGATAAATATCGCAGAGAGAAAAAAGAATATATTGCACGCACTTGTCTCTTATTAATGGTGGCCATACATTATATTATTAATTGAAAATATATATCATCGTATCTCATGCGAAGTGTGTTAATTAAGACCCCTTAGTCGCTAGATGAGTTTAATGTGTTAACGTTATTAATATAGATAAAACACAAACATTTATATAGAGGATATTGTCTCATTAATAAGCTAGAGGATGAGGACCTTTACATCTGCTAGAAATAGGAATGGTAATTGAATTCTTAGATTAAAGTAGAATGGAAGATACGTCACGGTTCTGGAATTAATCGGGAAACCGACAGCGAGTGTCTCGTAAGTTGTTATAATTTGGGTATTGAAAATGAAATAACAAATTATTATTAATAATTAAATTAGTAAAAGAAACAAAAAACCCGACTGTATAAAACAAAAATTAACTGAAAAGAGAACAAATATATAGCATTTTGAATATAACTTGAAGGCTATGTTCTACCTCTTTTAAAAATTTGCCAAAGCTGTGGCCAGACATCGTGCGACATGCGTTACCGACCCTTCCCCCCTCCCCAATAATCTCTGGCGACCTTACTCACGCGCATGAACACAACAATAAGTTATTTGGCTGCGGTATTCTGTAAGGTGGAGGTACTTCCCCAGTCGAGCTGCTCTTTGAGCGAATAAATGCTATGCTCTACCTCTCTTGGAAAGGACCCTCTCTAAGTAGGTATATAAACTGAACAATCACTTTAATTTCAACTTTGTGAAAACATTAAGTACAACTTAAAGTTATCCAAAACAATAACCCTCCAGATTGTTCGATATAGAATCTAAACAGCCTTAGCTTATACAAACAAAAAGTAGTATTTTAACCCTCGTTCAAAATGATTGACAAACACTGTCGCAGTACAAGTATCAGAGTTCTTAACCCGTCTACTGTCAATCCAATCTGGTTGTCACCGTGAAAAAATATCCAACACCTTGTAAGCTATGGATTGTGGTACAAGTTATGAGAGATAGTTGGTATTTATGTTCGCAGTGGTTCGAGGTAGCTAGACGTTTCATCAAAGAGGCATAAAATAAGCACGAATGTTGTGCCTACAATAAAAATAATTTATACTAATATAATAAAGTGGAAGAGTTACTTTTGTTTGTTTGTTTAAAAGTGCCTGAAACTACCAGTCGGATTTGAAAAATTCTTTCACTAATAGGAAGCAACATTATCCCAGAGTATTAAGGCTACTTTTTATCACGAAAACGCGGGTGAAACGGAGCGAGACAACTAGTAAACAATAAAATAACTTTACCATGAGGTTGAACTTTCAGAAAAAGAAAACATCGTAAGAGTAGGTACTAAAGCACGATGGCAGAGTAGCCGCTTTCTAACACCCTCAAGTTTAATCAATGAAGATCTGTCTCCTAGTATCTACTGGTGTAATCAAGTCCGCATCATTATTTACTATGGAAAGTTTTTTTTTTTTAAACAACTTAGTCGATAAACAAGCATACGGCCCGCCTGATGGTAGGCGGTTACCGTAGCCATATAGACGTTTGCAACACATGAAGCATCGCTCACGCGTTATCGACCTATCCCCCCTCGCCTATGAGCTCTGGCAACCTTACTCACGCGCAGGAACACAACTTTACACAACATAAAGTTATTTGGCTGCGGTATTCTGTAAGGTGGAGGTACTTCCCCAGTCGAGCTGCTCTTTGAGCGAATAAACGCTATGCTCAACCTCTCTTAAAATGTATGGCCATCACATTCAAAATCACATCACATATCAAAAGCACATTTCTAGTTCTGTAATTTTTGGACATCATCCAACTGCCGCTCGTAACTTGCACCACTCCCCAACAACAGGGACTCTACGGGGAGTCGCTGAGAAATGTGTCGAAACTCGGCTGCGTGTTAAATAATACATTAACGCTGTAATACATAATTTAAGAGCTATGATAACTTGGAGAAAACACTGTTTGTATACAGGTAGTGTTATGTATGGAATGTTTTTGTTATACAATTAGCTTTACTTAAATGTGGACTGCTGTGGGAAACTGTGAATTGGTTTGATCTGTTGCATTTGTAGGTTATATGTTTAGCTTGTATGTTCTTTTTGTGTGTACTTTATAGTGAGATTACTGAGGTATAGATATCACCTCATTGGCATGAACAAATGCTCATCGTTCACGTAACCTTTGGGGCTATCATAAATCCTGGGTACAAGACTCAACTTAAACCTTCTTTTACATTAAGGGGGTTGAAGTTTAAACTGTTATGGTGCGTCCATGCTTGGCGAACCGAGCACGAGCCGAGCCACGAACGAGCACACTGCGAGCACGATTCGTGTAGCGTGGACGGGCTTGCGAGCCTCGAACAAGCATTCGTAGCGTGCTCGGTTGCGCTCCGCTCGATTGTCAGTTTTTTCACGAACACAGGGATTCGTATTATGCTCGTTGTAGGCTCATTGAAGGCTCATTAAGTACGTCCACGCTTGAAATCGCGAGGAACGAACGGATCCTGTTCGTTCGAGGCTCGGCTCGTGCTCGCTTCGCGAAGCATGGACGCACCATTACAAACTTCAAAGAACTACAGTGATCTACAGTAGACAGTAACGTCGTATTGTATTTAGATAGATTCTGCAATATATTATCAAAATCTCGTACGTTTCCTACGATTTTATTGATATATGAAACAACCTTGATGGAGTTATTTGTATCAATAAACTAGAGCAACACCAAACGTTAATAGAAAACAGAATGTTTGAATCAACCGGCTCGACTGGCACCTTCATATAAAGAGATTAAAATTATTAACAAAACGAATCAGGACCAGTCGGCCGTCATTCCCGATTATCAACGCATTTCAACCAATGCCCACTCTTAATTAAATAATCAAAAAATCTTTGCTTCGCCCTTTGTACAGTTGCTTTGAGGTTCGCCCCGGTTTCGTTATGAGCACTAATGAGATTTTATTAATTAGTGTTGTAAGTTCTTATTCAGTACTTATATTTTGTCTCTTTCTTTCTTTACAATATGATTAAAGTAATTATTGCATGCGTCGATGATGATATAAAAATTTCCAGTCCATCTTCACCTATTTTTCAATTAAGTATCTATCTTGGGAGTAAAATTGGGATGGCTCATTGAGAGATAGCTGAAAAAGTGTAATTTAGACATAGGCTTCCACTTTTTGAACAGTTAGTTTGGTTTTACATCAGACTGTCATCGTGGTTAGTGATGCGATTCAAGATTACATTTTGTACCCCCATTTTGTGGCCATACCATGGACCAGGGTACCAATTATCAAGTATATTTATTTACAAAATACAAATATAGAAAATTTCCTCGAGTCTGCTGCTGATACCGATTAACGGTAAGATTCCCAGCAGGCTGGCAGCGTTTCCTCTTTAGAAAGCCATGCTGATGCCTTGGCGGAAAAAACTCCCGGGCGCTGGTCTCCGGAGGCCTTGATCAATTTTGATGAAAAAAAAGTCAAATTGAAAATCTTACAAATTCAAATTCAAAATCATTTATTCAAATATACCATCGCAGGCACTTATGAAAAGTCTGACTCTAAAACTCTAATACCGGTTCGGAAGGTTGCATTTATATTATTTTTATTTAAAATTAAAATTTATTAATATATAGAATTCTAATGGCGCTGCAGTCGGTATCTAGGTTATATTATCGACTGCTGCGCCATCTGCCGGGCTAATTTGTGAATGTAAACCATCCAGGGCGCCACCCAAACGCATACAAAAAAATTCATTCAAATCGGTCCAGCCGTTTAGGAGGAATTCAGTGACAAACACACGTACAGTTGAATTTTTTATATGCTTTTGGGTGACGCCCTGGATGGTTTAGATAGGGTAGGGTAGGGTACCACCATAGGGTAGGATAGCACCACGCGAACGAAGTCGCGCCGGGCAGCTAGTTGCAGTAAATATATTACTGGCTAGTTCTAATATTCAAGATACATTTAGTTCAAAATATCCAAATGGCGAAACGCAATATCCATTGTCCAACCCATATCACACGGTCCAAGGCCCACGAAAAGGGGAGTAACTGTAAATTTTGTCACAAACAAATACTTGTACATTTATTGATGCTAACACCATTGTGTAAGGATTAGATGGACATACTCCATTCAAGATGCAGGTAAGTGATCTGTGTAAGATCTTTATAATTTGCAGCATTAGCAATGGTGAGGGATAATCTGAATCTTTTGTATGCAACCGACTAGGAAACTTGACTGTTTGTTGGGTAAGTTTTATACAGTTCTGTCATGATATTTTTGAACTCAAGTGTAATTTATAAATTTTAATGTGAAGTGAAAGAGATGGAACAAACAATATGTAAGATATTTTAATGGTTTAGACGGTTCAGATGGTTTTTATACCCTAAGCGGATAAGGAAATAAACTACTTTCAGTTACTTTTTGTCAGTTTGACAAGGTCCTCGTAAATCAGAAAATTATGTCTGGAATTTCTCCAACTTCGGCTGAATTAAGGATATTCTTACGACTCTAATCATTCCAATCCAATATTCAGTCGGTATCTTGGTTATATAATCGACTGCAGCGCCATCTGCCGGGCTAATTTGTGAATTAAATGCAAACAAAAAAATCAGCGAACTTGATAGGTTAGCTTATTTATAACTCAGAGTATATAAATACTAATAAGTTCTTTCTGTTTTTTTTTTTATTACCTTTCTTAGTTTTTAGTTTTAGTTATTAGTTTACTATTATTTTAGTTTTATTTAGTATAATTTTCAGTAATACTCTTTATAATCTAAATTAAAATGTATTTAACATGTACAATACTTATTAATCCATAGGTAAATAATACTTATCCGAGAGGCTCACAAACCAAATTTCAGAATTCATCGAAATATTCAACCAGTATTACCCTTTCCGGCGTATACAAAGCAAAGTACCCGGTCATTTTCCAACTCGATGACTCTCAAAGTGGCGAGAGGTCTTCAACAAACACCCAACTACCGAATTATAAAAAAAACAGCAATGTGTGAGGCTTGAACGACCATCATCGATAATTACGTACAGTTGCATTTTTCAGCTCCGTTCTTATTGTTACAAGCCTCTAATAGTTCGCAATGAATAGACACAATGTTTTTTAATCCTTTGGGGAGATTTTAGCCTTTTTTCGATGCTGACATGTTTTGTGAAAAAATTTAAGTTATACCATTTATCTTTGGAGGGGTTGGAGTAAACGCGCTCAATTATCTGTGCATTATTTGTAATTATTAAGCTAGTGGTAGTTTGAGTTTCAATGGAGGCTGTGGGTGGTAGACTGTCCGCGTTTTATTTATGAACATGGCATGGTATGTAATAACTCTGCTTGTGACTAGTCGAACTGGATACACGGCCACTGACTGAGTAGGTATGAATCACTGTAAGCCTAAACTGATTCCATTATAAGTTGAATTCTTCTGAAAAAAATTAGGATGTACCACCATATTGATGCTGGATATTACTTTTAAAACTTAATTAATAAAAAGATGAATTTAATATGATTTTTATTGCCTATATATTTAGAGATTTTAATCAATTGCTGGTTTGCTGTGTTCATTTTTTTTGAATTTACATTTTTAACATTAATGTCGTTGTTCATTATGAACATACGATGCGATGCGATAGTACCGATGTATGTCTAGAAAGGAGTAAACTATTTGTACTGGCAATTAGTTCCAAATTAACCCCCTTATTCATAATCGCTTTTTAAACTAAATCAGTGTAATAGTGTGCCCCGCCCGTCTCACTCTTTCGATCACCAAATGTCACGTACGTGTCAGATAAAGACTTCGGAATTTTAGCTAATCAACGTTTGATAACTTCATTATGAATAAGGGGGTTAATCTTTTCCTTAACTTTTATTTTGAAGTGCTTCCAAAAAAACTTTGGCTATAAAAAGTGTCTAGTCTACGAAGTAAAATATGTATTCCTCCAGTCATTAAGTGCTGAATGTAAGTAACAAAACTGAATACCTATAAAGAAATAAAAAAAAAGTAAGAACACAATAACCTCGTCCTTGGATCAAAAGTAGTTAGGCACGTAAGTTTGTTATTGATTTAAAAGTGTAGCCAGACTAAACAAATAATCACTCGTCATGATCCAAACAACTCTATAAGCTAAATACCCGGGTCTGATCTTCTGAAGTGTTATTATGAAGGTTGATATTGAATCATCATAACAGTATATGATGATTGATATGAGTTATGATTGTTTTATATCTTTAACGGCTACATAAATAATTTTGGTAATATTATAATAAGATTTTGGGATTTTCTTCACATACGACCCTAGAGCTTGTACTATTTCACACATTGAAACCAAAATGGTTTCGTACTGTGCGGTTTCAAAGGAGTTTTCTATAGTGGACGCTCAGAATGGAATGAGCTCCCCGCAGTGTTTTTCCCAAGAGAGTAGAGCTTTTTCAAAAAGGGTGTGAAGAGATTTTTACAGGGTCGGCAACGCGCAAGTGATACCCCTGGTATTGCAAGCGTCCATAGGCTACGGTAACTGCTTACCATCAGGCGGGCCGTATGCTTGATTCCTAGCTTAGCGGTATAAAAAATACTACTTGAAAATATACTACTAGGTACTTGTACTTATTATGCACAAAAATTTGTCCTCGATAGGAATCAAACCCGCAGTAGCGCGGCAGTTTCGAGGTAAAAATGTAAAATATTCGTATAAAATTCGCAAATAATGTAAAATATAATTTGGTCCAATCGATGCGTATTTTTTGAATCTGCATCCGCAACTGCCCCTGCAACTTTACAAGTCGCCGGCAAGTGAGATCGAACGAGCGTATCTACGATTAAATTATGAAGGATACATTAAAACTACTCCCCGAACGATTCAAAATGATCGATTAAAATGCATAAAGATCGTGTCGTCAAGCGCTAGTCAAGACAAAAATAAACAATAATCGAATCAGATTCCGTGTGAATCGATGCGTGTGATGAGATATGCATAATATCACATTATTTAACATAATTAATTAACCGAGCTCCCTTCAACGGACAGACGGACAAGACAAAAAGCTAAGTATTTTACGTCTTCATGCCGGTATCGACAACTTCATCGGTTTAAGCAAACATTAATAATCGATCTTGACATTTGATTTCCGTTCGTACTTTACATACAGAGTGTAGTTTTGTAGATAAAAGATTCTCGTGTGATTCTTTTAAAAACTCCAATGTTATTCTCTTTCTCTTCCCTTTAAACCATGCATAATAATTTACGTTTATTTTCAGGTTATTTTATGGTCCATGGATGTATACCTTACAAACAAAATTATAATAAAATAATGTTTTGTTAATTTAACCTATTTCAGTAAACACTTGTCTTATTACAAAATACGGTTTAATGCAAGTTTTGTAAAATAAGTGACTCGGTCAATTTTTAACGTCTTATAACAAAAAGAGACGAGGCTATTTTAAAACCTGGGTTTGCATAAAACCATGTTTTCTAATAAGGGGTACAGGACTATCTTATAACCGCATGATGGTTACCTTGGCACTGGAATACTATGCACTCATCGTTACAAAAATTTCAACCACTAAGCCCCTAGTAACTGCTTGAATTTGAGGTTCAAACCTCTCTCTAGCTAGCAGAGCGCCTTACGCATTCGTTGCCTCCTGTCTGGTGACTCTATGTAGAGGCCGTTCAGACAAACACAAAACCTGAAGCTCAGCACAAATACTGCATCTGACATCAAATATAAACATCAGAATCATTTATTCGTAAAAAATAATTGGATCATAAATAAATAAATTGTGCGCAATTTTTTGCCAATAAAGGCATACAAAAAATTAAAATTTGGTTTTCATTTTCATAAAATAAATATCTTAAAATTAAATCCACCTTTAAAGTCTACAAAATATACAAAACAATCATAAAAAATAAAATAGAAAAAAAATTCACATAATTAAATAAGAAATTCATCAAAAAAAAAGAGAGGTAGAGCATAGCGTTTATTCGCTCAAAGATCAGCTCAACTGGGGAAGTACCTCCTTACCTTACCTTACAGAATACGGCAGCCAAATAACTTTATGTTGTGTAAAGTTGTGTTCCTGCGCGTGAGTAAGATCGCCAGAGCTCATTGGGAAGGGGGAAGTTCGGCAACCCGTGAGCGATGGTTCGTGTGTTGCAAGCGTCCATATGGCTACGGTAACCGCTTACCATCAGGTGGGCCGTATGCTTGTTTGCAGACATAGTAGTATATAAAACAAAAAATAATATAACAATTCTCAATTAATAATTCTGACAATTCCTTTTTGAATCATCATTATTAGGAATCGGAAAATAACTTAAAGTTGTGTTCCTGCGCGTGAGTAAGGTCACCAGAGCTCATTGGGGAGGGGGGAAGGGTCGGTATCGCGTGAGCGATGCTTCGTTCGTTGCAAGCGTATATAATGGCTACGGTAACCGCTTACCATCAGGCGGGCCGAAGGTACACTTGTTTACCGACTACGTCATATAAAAAAAACATATATCACCAGTCCGCAATGGCCTCCTTGAGTCATGGACTAAGATAGTATGTTCTTCTGCATGAGAGCGTAAGATATACCGGGTGGAGATTTCGAGATGGCATATTTTCGAAACCTATGTTGAATAACTTTTACTATGGGACCAAATACAGAATGCTAAAAAAAATATTTTTACTTTTATTTTATTTTGATCGAGCGAGGTTGAAATTTAGTAAGAAAATAACAAAAAAATTAGAATTTTGTGTTGGTCCCATAGTAAAAGTTGTTCAGCATGACTATAACCTAACATAGGTTTCGAAAATATGCCATCTCGAAATCTCTACCGTGTTTAAGCTACTTGTTTTCCCCCTGCAGTATCACCCGCCACACCACCTTTACCCCCATTGGGGTTAAATTATGAACAACCCTTCCTTAGTGAATGTCTATATTATTCAAGGAACCTGTGTGCAAAATTCAGTTTTCTAGAATTTGCCGTTTAAGCTAAATAAATATCTTGTGAAATACTTCACACACGGCTGTCTGTTCCCAAACTAAGCAGAACTTGTAGTATGGAAATCATTCAACTAATACATACTACTTTTTGTTCGTATATGACATTTTCGTGCACACAATATCATGTCCTGGGTAGGAATCGAACCGACGACCTGCGGCGTGATAGGTGGAATTTTAACCAACCACGCCAACTGGCCGTCTGACGACATAGCTATCCGTATAACATTATCTAGTTGAGAATCAATTAAAATATTTTCCAATTATGTCCAATTATTTGTAATAATTCACAATTCCATCAATGATTCAATTAATGTCCCGTTCACAATTATATCTTTAATGAATTATTTTATTTTCATTTAGCTCAGTTCATAAATAAAAAGTCTATAAAAAAGCTTGCTCATATTAAATATAAAAGCTCGCGTGAGGATTACATTAAGCCATAAAGAGCTTTGTTTAATGGCCGGTAATTGGTTGGAATAACATAATGTTTATTGGCATTGTCTCGGCTAGCTAATACTAACCCTTACCAATGTTACTCGATTGTACTTTTGTGATTAAATTACCAAAAGATTTAAGCGAAAAACGCGCATAGAGTTCGCTTTACGATTGTCGAATCGTGACCAAAAATACTAGTCTACAGATGCTTGAATTAATTCATAAGGCGATTGTTTTATTATTCTGGATAGAGTATTTGATTGAACATAATCATCATATTTCCCGGGGTGGTACTTAAGTAAACAAAATCTAGAAAGGACCTGATAGACATTTAGGTTCAGGTTAATTAATCTCCCGGACTACACAAGTAGGTATGTGCTTGGCGACAGATTTCCGACTAGTTTGAATTTATTAAAATCTCTAGCAAAAGGGCTATCATCGCGTTAAAAGTTGAGTAATATTACCAACTTTTTCCTTTAGAGTTACATACTACGTTCCTCTCGCGTCAGAAACTCCCGACTTGTTCCAATAGTAAGAGCAAAGGCCGCGTCTCGCTGCAGGGTCAATAAATAAATAAATCTGAACGCTGCCTGTTTTTTAAGCTTATTTTTCATTAATATCGTAATTATGTGAGTTGGCATCGAAAACAAACCACAATTTTGTGGTCGACCTTAATGGTTTATGGTTCAATTATAGGCGTTATAATAATAATGTAGCCGATCTTTAGGCTAGTAATGTGTCCGTGAGTCATTAATTTACTGATTATTGTGTCTGGTAAAAATTTGAATTTAGTTTGAAAAATATTTTTATAGGGTAACAATTTTCTTGGGTCTTTCCATCCTTCAGGTTAGATTAAGATGACGTTTTTTGATAGAATTTTAGTACAACGGAAAGTTACCACCTACCTGCCTACCACATAGTTAACCAACACGCCTGTCTGCTATTAGGTTAGTCAGAACCTTACATGCTTACGAATCCACAAAAATAAGTACAGCCTATATACAAAAAAATAAAAGACGTGACATTTCAAATATTGTGAGAAGGTTGATATAAAGGTGAAATTTATTTAGTGCGCGCTCCCTCAGTTGCGTCCCGAACGCGTCGTGTACAATCATTCACGTGTGAACGGTTCTTAAGCTTAAGAGATATACACTTGATCTAAGACATAGGCGATAGCGGAAAAAGACCGGTACCCTGAGTGTAACGCTTCCAAAGAATTAACGTAACTAACGCGTTTGCGTATTTCTAAGAAAACGCAAACGCGTTAGTTACGTTAATTCATTGTTTTAGGTAGGTACATTGACATTGTTATTTATGAATGATTTTGATTATTTTCTACATGTTGCAATTACTATATAATGTTAATTTGAATAATTTTAAATAATGTAACTAGTAAATTTTATAATTTTTTTTATTATAATTTGTCACTTTAAATAATTTTTGAATTTATAAGTGCGGGCATACCGTGTTTGTTTTTTTTTATTGTATTTGAATTAAATTTTGCATGCCAGTTTCTGGTGAAAAGTGAGAACCATGTATTAGATATATTAAGACCGTATTGTTATACCACATTTCCTGCAAAATAAATTATTATTATTATTATTCTTTGCAAGCTTTACACTCGGGGTACGGATCCCAAATAGTATGGTCAATACATATCACGAATTATTACATTTATTTGCATTCTTCTCTGAACTGATACGACTTATTGATTTCATATTACATTGACAAATATAATAAAGGCACTGCAGTTTTGCCAGGACAAAAATGGATTACTTGAAGTTACTTGAACTACTGCACAGTACCTACTTTAAAAATTAGAAGAAATCGTTTTGGCGAGTGGGTGGCGTCACAGAGGATTGAGTGGTGGCGTGCTTGCGCGGGGAGAGTTACTCCGCCATTTGCTCATGGACGCTCAAGGCCATTGGCGTGATCCTTAGCCTTAAGCGAAGGTATGAAGGAATCCCTGAGTGGGTGGTAAATATTTATGTTAATTTTGCATCGCTGGCCATACTTAAGATTTCCACGCATATTATATTCGCGATCGACATGCATTAAGTTGATGTTATCTGTGATGCATCTTAATTCTGTTGCAGCAAAATATGAATATCAAATTAAACTTGACTGAATCGATGGAATTTAAATGCGAACAGTTTGGTATTGATCTTTTGAAGATATCGTTTTGGATACTTACAGAAAGTCATCTTCTTTATCATCGGTTTATAGATGCACCCCCTTAAAACTACTAAAACGTTATTTAACTAATATACTGTTAAAAGGGTCACGTAAATAAAGTCTATTGTCATTGTCAAATAATGTGAGATTATTTACGTGATCCTTTAAACAGTATATTAGTTAAATAGCGCTTTATGAATAAGGGGGTTAGACTTCATTCTGAAGTTGCTTTAAATACCATAGATATTAATAATAAATAAGGCACTGTTTCGAGGCTGATGTTGCCACATTTCTCTATGTTCCTTTTCCTACTTAGCAAACTCATCGTAGGGCCGACCTAGTCTCTAACAATTATCTTTCATTTTTCTTCAGCTAAGTCGATGGTTATGCTCTGTGGACTTGGGGGCCTACCACAAGCTCTTAAAACAAGGTTAAAATAACCTTATTTGTCTTTTGTCCCGTTTTGACGCCTGATGTCAAAGAGGGACAAAAGACAAATAAGGTTATTTTAACCTTGTTTTAAGAGCTTGTGGTAGGCCCCTTGGACTATTGGGCTTGTAGTACAATAATGTTTTTATTTTTGTGTAGTAGGTACTGGAGTCATAATTCTGTACTTAGGTACTTACTGTAAAGCTTTATCCTATACTATTAAACAAGCAATTTATAAAGGTGTACGTAGCTTTTGAGATCTCGTAAATGGCTTTAACGATTTCGACGAAATCGTTTTTCTATCGAAAGATTTCGAGATTACTTGTATTTCCGAAACCTATGTTGGGTTAGGCAGGCATGCTGAACAACTTTTACTACGGGACTAACACAGAATTATCAAAAAATATTTTTTACTTTTCGTACATGTATGATCGAGCAAGTTTGAAGTTTTGTTAGAATAGTAAAAAAGAATGGAGAATTTTGTGGTTCCATAGTAAAATTTGTCCAGCATGACTTGTACGTAGTATATTATTTACTCTGATGCTTGACTAATCCAACATAGGTTTTGAAAATATGCCATCTCGTCCATACGTTATAGTGTCATCTCTGGAAAAACGCGTTTTTCCGAGCAAAGCCCGGTCACCTAGTTACTGGTCATTAAATAATTATTTATAAGCTACACTAACGCCATCTAGTTTCAAGGCGATGATCATTCTGTCATGATTCAGTCCAAAAAGCACAAAATAACATTATTTTTATGTTGCCGAGATGACGTCAAGCGGCGACAGTCGTGGATTCGAATCCAACAATGAGCTTTAATTGAAAGAGTAAAAGGAAAACAGAGCACAGGATATGGAGAGGTAGGCTTATTTTTTATCATCCGCGACAAAATAACAACTTGAAAATACCACTCTGAAGTTGTTATTCTGTCGCCAAAAATCTGTGTGTTCCTGTATTTTCTAGGTTTATCACGAGACTCGGGGATATTGTGATAAAATTTAAATATATTTAGCACCCATCTATCGTACGTCAATTCAAATACCACGATTTGAAGTAGCTATTGTAGTTTTGCTAGCACGCGATAGATGTCACTAAACAATACTTTCAACTACTCGACGCTAGATGGCTCTAGAAGTTAAAAATATCAACAAATAAAATAGTTTATTATAAAATATGATAATATGAAATATGTTAAATAAAACATTTTTTTTTCTCATTCCATTTACATACATTCCTTTATCCGTCAGCCTTTTAACTTATCTAACTTAAGCTCGAAGCTTATATCACAGCTTATCGGTAACCACTCCTCGTCAAAACTTATCTTACAAAAAATAAACATTACAACATCATTCGAAACTGATATAGCATTCATTTAAATTTAATTAACGCTAACTTGGTTCTGTAGGTATCACTTAACACACTTCATGAGGACTACCTATAATTTGACAAAAATTCAGTTGAAAGTTAATAGACCTTCCTTCCTGAAAATAAAATATTTGCCGTTAATTCTATTTATCTTTAAATCGGACGCTACATAGAAGATTCTTTGATTTAAAACGGGTATTAATTATTTCACAAACAATTCTAAAAATTAATAACTATTATTTTTAACAACAACCGAATAATCTCTAAAGTTTTAAGTAAACCACAATGTAACAAATAAGTAGTATCGTATAGTTGATTTCGTCTATGTCTATATCAAAGCTGAAACTAGAAAATCATAGCTAAATCAATTAAATCAATAATGCTTATATATTTGGATAGCAAATGCAACATCCCAAACCGGTATTAGAGTCAGAAAAATCATACATACTATTTGAGTAAATCACTTTGACAATTTTGATAGCCGCCGCCGAGACATTTCACTTATTAACACATCTTTACTTACAAGTATACACATCCACTTCTTCAGTACATGTATCACATTGCACAAAACAACAATTCACCATTTTACATCTACATCTAGAACTCACAGATCTCTTACTCGTCACATAGCCTCTCCCGCAGCACAGCGTAGCACAATTATCCCTGTCCTTACATACCCTTCCCTTCGTACTAACGCATAAATTTGGTGTTTTCTGCAAATACACCAAATTCTTTCTATCCACGTTAATTTTCCCCCTAATCTTAGGCGTTACAGCTCTTTTAGATGTATAATTCACAATTTTCTTTTTAACTGCATGATGGTAATGCTTCTTCAACAACCCCATAGCAGAGTTAAAAGGACCCAGTCGTTTCCAACACGTTTTAGTTGTACATGAGCCGGAGAATCCGTGGCATTTGCAGACCTCTCGCAATTGCTCAGCGATAGAATCAACGCCTACCATGACGTCTTGCTTAAGAATTTCAGCTATTTGATCGTTGCCTGCATGTTTGTAGTCTAAAAAGTTTTTTGTGAGACGTTTACCGTATTTAAAATCATCACCACAACCGCTTACTTTCCAGGTAGAGTTTTTTCCAAAATTTCCTGTACAGGAGCAGCCCAGTAGTTCCCCCGTAGCGCATGCCTTAGCTACTGCGTGAGTGATAGACGCAGCCATCAATGCGTGCACAAACGCTGTCTCCCTATAAATCTTATTAAATATCCGCCTCTTCGGTTTCTCGTTAAAAACGAGGGAACAATTCCATCTGTCGTATTGGAAGGATTCCTCGCACACTTTAATGGCTTGATCCTTCGATGTAGCTAGAACTTTCGATAAGCCGTCGTCTCGTTTACACATTTTCATTTGCCGTTTGGTAGATCTAAGCAATTTGCACGCTCCTGGGTATATCACTTGAGATTTCTCAGTGAAAAGTGCTTCGACAGTCCTTTGTAGGTCTGGCTGAGATCTGTAAGGAGGATTAAATCTTTTAAAATGTAATTTCGAATGCTTTGCATTTTAATAGGACTCTGTATTGTTCTATTTGGAATAAACGCTTTGAGAGAAAATTTCAATGAAGAAAGTCTAAAGATTTTCAAATATTGTATCATCATTTTTTGATAATAGTAAAAATAGTGTGATAATAAGTACTTCTGCAACTAAAACCACTTCGATACGTTACATTTCATTACAGAGTTCCCACTAAAGTTAAAGGAATTTCTGATAGAGTAAAAGAGGCTAAGCTGACTCACCCTTCCACAATTTTGGAAGCTAAAATTGACACGGCACAAAACAACAAAAATGTTAACACAGTATAACTAAACATGGTTACGAGATCTTTTAGTATCACATGATCGAAGCCTTTTGAACAATGAGTACGGTTACAAAATGAGCGATAGATGTGTGAAGACAAAGGCGAGGCGATAGGCTATCAAGAAAGGGTGTGTTTCCGACTAAAAAGGTAATAGCAAACTTGGAAATCAGTGTTCATACATTTGGTCATTTGAATAAACATAGACGATACACGTATCTATTATGTATCTTATTAGGACTTAAATGTGTGCATGTACGTAATTGAATTTTATTAGGTATATAAGTTATCCTGTAAACTTGGATGTCGTTGAAAATTAATTTATTTTTACTAAAGCAGTGTACCGCTCGTGGTATAGCATGATAAGCAGTTCTTAATCGATCGGCAAGTTAAGCTACCACCGTCGTGGTCGCTACCTGGATGGGTTACCACCTAGTGGTATTTCAAATCGAGCGTTTCCGTCCTTCGGAAGGCACGTAAAGTCGTTGGTCCCGGTTATCACTTAATTGTGATAGTCGTTAAGCTAGTCAGAGGCCTTCTAGGCGGCTTGAAAACTCCAACAGTAGGTTGACCACTAGCCTACCTCCACCGATCCACAGTGGGCACGCGTGGTGGAGTATCTGCCCGTTCCCTTTCAACCTCATTTGTGAAAGGAGGCCTGTGCTCAGCAGTGGGACATTATAGGCTGATGATGAAAGCAGTGTAGGCTAAAAGTTTAACAAGATGATCCAACAGACTACCAACCAGTATTGAGATTCTACTGTGTTTAAAAATGGTAAACAAACAAAACTTCACTGAATTTGACCATTTTCTATTACCTTTACATTTACGGGCCGTGAGAATGCTAGATTTTATCTCAAAGATAACTAGAATGAGCTACAGAATCGAGAAAATATAAGACTAGATGTTGAAAGTTAATCAAATAATGTAAACGCACATTTGTAAAAACACACAGGGAAAGCACATTTGAAAAAATTACAAAAACTTTCCTTGAAATTGCTGAATATTTTTGATAACAATTCCCCTTTGAAATGTCGTTTGAAAAGCAAACGGAAATTCTGCTTTGCAAAGTAAATATAACGTGAAATCAAGGGGAAACGACCCTAAGCCGTCCGATATACTTATCTGATAAACCAGGCACGAATATTGTTGCTTAGTAAATTTTCTCACCTGAGTTGGTTTTGGGCGAGCAATTCGTTAGGTATAGAGCATTGGATGATCACATGATTGGGTGGAAAGCTATGAATAGTTTGATAACATTGCTTTAGTCACAGATTACGGAATAAGGCAGATGGAGCGTGCGGAACACGGGAGTGAGGCCAAAAAAGCAAATAAGTACAAATTGAAAATCACGTACCTGGTATTCGCTTTTGAATGTGTATTTGCTTTGTTTAACAAACTTTATGTAACAATAAACACTTCTTTATTAATAAACTGTGGTTAAACAATGCTAATACAAACTGGAAAACGAATACCAGGTATCAGATTTTCAATTTGTATTTGCTTTTTTGGCTTCACTTTCGTGTTCCGCGCGCTCCATCTGCCTTATTCCGTAATCTGTGGCTTTAGTAATCCATCGTTCATTTACAGTCCCTTTAAATTGACAATTCAGGAAACCGAATGAGACATTTTTGATTGTGTAAAAGGAGATTTTTCTCGAGATAGATAAAAAGAGATTCTTTCGGTAAACTGATGTCTAGACGTGGTCTAGACTTAGTGTTTTTTTTAAATATTTACATCATGATAACAATTAGATATCCAAAAATAGAAATGCTTTAAGTTACTATCTTGGAATGAGTTCTAAGTAAATGGTATATATATGGCTTGTAAGATTTAAAGTACGTATGATACATTCTATGAAAGCTTTAATTTTATACTTTACCATTAGGTAAGGCTCACTGTTAAATAATTTATTAATTAGACTGTTAATTTCCTTCTATGATAATCAAAATTATTCTCATTATAGCAGGCGGGGAGCTTTTCGGCTATCCAACGCGGAAACGCTGCCAAATGAAATGCTTACTCGGGGAAATGAGTATAGATTGTATTATGTACATATTTGTCATAAATAAAGCTTAATATCTCACTTGTTGCATACTTTTACGGTTGCTTTCTAAGTTTACGCCATTATATCTGCTAATGCTGCTATGCTATTCGATCAATGCTAATGCAGAACTATTTTTGTGCTAGATTGAACCTCAGAGTATATAAATACTACGTAAATTGAACGTACCATTTGTAATGGAAGTATGTATTATCTATTAAGTATAATACAAAGCGATCTAAATCTGAAAATTCCACTGTATAGCTGAGACGATTGTTTAATAGGATGGCTGCAGGAAATTTGAAAAACAGGTTTTTAACATATATATTGCTGTCGCGCTGTGCCCGAGCTATCCCGCCCGAGGGCGATAGAGAAAACTACAGCTTGGATCGTTTATATACCTATTTAAATTAGACGAAATCGCTATTTCGTAATGCCCGGATTTCTCCTCCAAAACAGGATCGATTGAAAAAAAGTTTTCAAGAATCAAAATAAGAAGAGCTATGTCTGTCGGTTTTCTTTTGTTTTTTATATTCGTCTGATAAGGGCGTAAAATATTAATTTTGTGATTTTAGAAGGCTCATAATTCTTATAATAATTAATTAATGGAGAAAAACTGTGAACTATTTTAAAGTTTATTGTATGAGTTACATAAACATGTCTGAATTCAGTAGAATTGGCAAAGTTCGAACAAGTTTTGAAACAACTGCACTTCTAACTTGTCTTCTAAGAAGTCAAAGCTGTTTGCAGTTGAAGCAAAATATACGTAGGTAACTTTAAAGTTATACAGCCGATCAGAAAAACTGCAAAGTTGACAAATACGATTATTAACTTGAACAATAGATTCTTTACAGTAAATAATGTCATACATACTAGTACTTTTTACGACAAATCTTTTACTGTTGAAGCGGTTCGTTTATGGAACTCCTTACCAATTTCAGTCAGACGTGCGCAGTCAGTAAATATTTTTAAGGATCAGGTCAAGAACTTTTATCTGTCCCTCTAGCTATCGATTTATGTTTATTTATATTATCATGTATTGTATTTATGTTTACATTATATTTGTATTGTATTTTATGATAGTATGTATTCATATATATTTTATTAATATGTGTACATATTTTAGTTTATATTAGCTTTATTTATTATATATTATGTCCAGTAATATTTTTTTTGTTTGTTTGGTTGTATAATATTGTACACCCCCGTTTTTACACTTTATTTTAAATCCTCTCCATCCAAAGGTTGCCTGGTAGAGATCACTTTTAGTGATAAGGCCGCCCATTGTAACACTTTCTTTTTTAAGCTCTTGTATTATTATTTTTTCATGTGGTGTAACAATAAAGGGTTATCTATCTATCTATCTAATGTCGTTGGAATTTACTAGTTATGAGAATACCTAGTAAACTAGAAATTCAGAGTTTACAGAGTTTGTCTTATGTACGTCAGACCCCGTAAACAATAATTAGGCATCTACATGGTGTAAGTGTTTGACCTCTAAAGCTGATAACAAAATATGACTATAGTAATTGACAGTATGCATATTAAAGTCGTGTTAAGATCTTTTCAAGGTTCCACACGATGGCAATTTCACTGGCGTATGTATCTATTTCCGTGCTTCGGAAGGCACGTAAAACCGTTGATCCCGGTTATCACTTAATTGTGATAGTCATTAAGCTAATTGGATGCCTCCTAGGCGGCTTGACAAATTCCAACAGTAGGTTGACGACTAGCCTACCTCCACCAATCCGCAGTGGGCACGCGTGGTGGAGTATAGCCCAGTCCCTTTCACCCTGATTTGTGAAAGGAGGCCTGTGTTCAGCAGTGGGAAATTATAGGCCATGATGTACCTATTTACCTAGGCATCGTTGGCTTACATCCAATTACCAAAAAAAAACAAGTCTTTTTTTTTAGTACGACTAACAAGCATATGGCCCGCCTGATGGTAAACGGTTACCGTAGCCATGCGGACGCTTGCAACACACGGGCATCACTCACGCGTTACCGACCTTTCCCCCCTCCCCAATGAGCTCTGGCAACCTTACTCACGCGCAGGAACACTACATAAAGTTATTTGGCTGCGGTATTATGTAAGGTGCTACAAGGTGGCTGCTCTATGAGCTAATAAAAGCGTTAGCGTTGTGGTGTAAAAATAGTCCATTTGACATTTTGACAGTTCAGACTTTGTAGTCTATTAATTGAATAGCGTCAAAAGACATTATGAATTTAGTAGGCTATGCATATTGGCTCTATGGCAAATGGAATTTCAATGGGATGATGTCAGAATAACATTTTTGTTTTAAAATAGCACACTTGGCCCCCTGGTGCACCTTCCGACTGTTTGTCAACCTGTTCACAGAAAAAAGCATAGTGGTAAGATTACTTACATATCAGATCAATCCCATAATCGTCGACTCTTGTAAAATCTATCTGGTTAGTGGGAGTCGCTTGTTGCAAACAAATCAGAGCTTTCTTCCAATAACAGTAGATTGAATTAAACAGTATTTCAGGATTCAAAACTGCAATGGTAGCTTTTAATAAGGACTGAATGATGAATTTGTTTATCGACACCAAGTTAAGCAACTTAAGTCTTTTATTAAAACGGTTCACTTTGGTTCTCATGAACCGCTATAAAATTTACATAATACGAGCTTCAAGAAAATTTATTCTCGTAAATGACTCTACAATGGTGATAGCACCTATTTAGTCAGCTTTTAGACACATATTTTACCATTTCACAATCCTTTTAAGATCCCAGCGTAATTGAATTACGTCTTTCATTTCATTTTCAGGTCTCTCTATACTTCGAATATCCTTTAAAGCTTTCAATTTGGAAATGGTGGAAACTTTCTTCTGAATAAGCCTACTTGCTAATCAGAACTAGCATCAAAGTTATAATTAGATCAAGTGCCGTTGGTAAAAGGTAAACTATAAGAGGGTCTCCTATCAAATATTTTAGGGGAGAATTGGCATGAAGGAGCCAAGTTTTGAAAGAGCCAATTGCATTATTTCGGTAGTTTACAAACGAATTTGGTTGGCGATATTATTTTTAAGTGGCACCACTGATTTCCCATCACCCACAAATATTTTACAGTTCAGTACATTGAGTCAAAGTTTTTGGCACTAAAACGTATTTTGCTCCATTTATTGGTAACTTATTGTAAATAAATATCATGAAAACATGGATTGTGGACTGAGTATGTGAATATATTTGGCGTAAAAACTGAGCCGCAAAAGTTTTGATATAGATGTAATTTTGAAGATTATATTTTTTTTTAAAATAAGTAATTTATGGAACACCCAAGAGAGAAAAGAGCTGGCCTTTTTATTGAAATTCTTAAGATTTAACAATGTTCTTTTTTATAAAAGATATTATTGGTTACTTTGTTTATTTTTATTTATTTAAAATAATCAGCCTGTAATAAATTAGTATGACTGAATAATATATTAAGATTAAAGTGTTTGTGAGAATTACTTAAAATAACTAATAACATTTAAAAAAACCTTAAAAATATATCATTTAGTCTTTAAAAAGAATTTGTTAGATATATCTTTGTTTTTTTTTAATAGTGCAATAATTATTACCTACTTTGCATAATTTTCACAATTACACCTTATAATATAGACTGGCTCTTTCATAACGTATGATAAAAAATCCTCATTTCTTTAATTAAAACTATATTTTGTGATCAGTTTAGTAAACTGGCTCTTTCATGCCACTTCTCTCCTATTTGTATTCTGAAATAACTTTTCGCACCACGGCTTCAGCCGGAAATCCCGGGGATCCTATTTACCCCTATATGGGGGATGCGGAAAAAAAGACGTTAGTCGCGATGTCGAGTTTTTAAAATCACCGTTTTGTAAATTATGATCGAAATCTGTAATCAAAAACGAAAGGATAGTCGGTTAAAATTAAGCTATCTACCCTCACGTACCCTTTACAAAATGTCCACCCTGTATATGTACCTATATATAATTGGAGAAACGCACTGAAGACACAGATACACGCACTGGTTGAGAAATGTTTCACAGGTTCTTTTTAAAAATGTAAAGATAATAGAACACCAACCAAATACCTTTTATTTTATGGAACCCCATATTACGTAGTATTTATCTACTCTGAGCCCATATCAAATGATTGCAAATCAACACTGACATTTATATGAGAATATTTTTTTCAAGATATGTGTAATGTAATTGACACACATTTTTATCATATTTGTTGTAAATAAAAATATTCTGTAAATTGAAACACATTATGTGAAGAACGAAATTGTTTTACTGTTTTATGAATATTGCTCGGTATTATGTCCGACAATTGTATGCGTATATCTGGGGCACAATCCAATCTTGAACGTAGGCTGACAAGCATGTTTCAAAACGATACGTTGTGACGAATGGGAACAATGTTACGATAGCCTCTTTGGCTATTTCAGGGTATTCACTCCTAACACCAACCAGGGATACCTCTCATTCAGGGATACAGATTCAAATGTGTGTTTTAATGTGGATGAACTTTGAAGATCTATAAATGCTTCATAATCCAGGACGCTGGTTGACTTTTTATAATAAATGGATTTTGTACCTATTCAACATCAATATAATTTTCAGGAAAGTAATCAGACAAAGATATCAGGAGATTTTTGACGGAACCCAGTTTATGAATGCCTGAAACTGAGGAAGAGTTTTTTAAATACCACCGCATACAGGTGTTTGATTGTCCACATGGTTTGTCTGCGATACAAAGCAATTTGCTTTGTAAGTCCAATATTAGTTCTGTCGCGAGTCGAGCTTGTATCTAGTGTCGGAGTGCTATAAGTTCAGACGAGCAGTGATCGCCGCAAGTATGGTGATGCTAGGATGTTAGAAAATTAGATGCGGTAATATTTATTATATAAAACAGCTATTAATGTTGATAAACTTCATTGGGTCAACAAAAAGACTTGGATAATTTAATAAGACATTTGCAATGTATATTAATTAACCAACAGTAGTCCACATTAGTTATAGTCAATTTTATATCTCTTGAGAAAAAAGTCACAACACGATGACTAGTTTAATAATTACCTTTTTAATAAAAGGGTATAATAATTGGACTGTTTTACAAAAAACTTAAACCGACTTCGAAGTACACTAAGAAGTAATCAAATCCTGATCTGATGACAATGGGACCAAACGGAAAGTGTACCCTTCCAGACTAAAAAAGAATTTTCCAAATCGGTTCATAAATGACGGAGTTATGAGGTAACAAACATAAAAAGAAAAAAAGAAAAAAAAAATACAGCCGAATTGAGAACGAGCCGAATTTTGAAGTCGTTTAAAAACAGCTATTAATGTTGATAAACGTCATTGGGCCAACAAACTTAATGGGCAACAAAAATACTTTTATTTTATTTTAATAGGACATTTGCAATGTACATTAATTAACCAACAGTAGTCCACATTAGTTATAGTCAATTTTATATCTCTTGAGAAAAAAGTCACAACACGGTGACTAGTTTAATAATTACCTTTTTAATAATTAGGGTATAAAGATACTTGTATGGTGTTCAGATTTATTTCTTCGTAACTGTCAATTTTACTAGTCAGATCAACAGTAGTCTTGATAAATCATGAGTACTAAACCATCATCTATCTCCCATAAACCACTATTACCTCCTCCATAGTCTCGTATCTTCTAATAGGGCGTTATGGCCGTCGGCCGGCGCCGATCGATATTCGCGGCGCGTCAGCCGCTGCGTCGCGTCGCTACATAACATTCATGCTAGTGTGGCGCTACCTTTACTATTGGGATTCGTTTTCGAATGCAACGCTGCATGCTGCATTCTGGTTTCAGACTAAAAGTTGATTCTGGTTATTTTTGACGGATATCATGAGCTTAATAAGGTCAGCTCTATAAATATTAACGAAACGTCCCGGCATTTTTCCGATGGTTTATAAAATTTTCATTGTCCAAGACTTTTAATGCATACAATCTTTGGCAATATTTATGTATACATCAATTACTTAATATTTATAGCTAACTTGTGTATTTTTAATTATGAAAATAAAATGTTGAGACTGTCTTTAATCCATACATTATTAAAATAATTACTTTTTGTAATAATTCTAATCTAAGGCGATGATAGCTCAGTGGTAGTGACGTCGGATACCGAGACGAAGGTCCCGGGTTCGAATCCTACAATGAGCTTGAGCTTTCGGTGAAGGAAAACATCGTGAGGAAACCATAGCACGGTGGTAGGGTACTTTGTAGTACCCGTCTGGCTGGCTACCACCCTCAAGTTGAAAATCTGTCGCCAAGCACCTATCGGTGTGTTCCGTCAGCTGCACTTGAGAGCCAGTTCCTTCTAGGCTTTGTGTGCTTACTACCTTCGACCACATCATCACTTACTATAGTGAGATTGTGGTCAAACACAGGCCTATACACAGTAAAAAAAAAAAAAAAATTTACATTAAGGATTTTAAGCATAGTTTTTAATTCACTTCCAATTTTAATTCCACAATCTGAATTCGAAATAAAGGTTTAATTTTTATTTATATCCTCACAATATATTTAGAAAATCACCCATTTGTTTCCAGTTGTTACATTATTTACACTAAACAAACAGTGAAACAAAGGGTTGTACATTTCACTACGTTTCGCTATAGAACTGAAATGTTGCATCGACCCGTCTCGATTGGACAGACAGACGGATATGGTGGGGATATATTGTCGTGCGCTGTTCTACGTGCGGAACACGTTATTTTATGTCTTAATCGTGCTACTGCTGAACAGATCGTTATGATAAGGAATGGGTAGAAGATTAAGGTATGAAAGAGTATTAATAACTTCCCAGTTCAAAACTAGCTTATAGTTTTATTTTTGTTTCAATGAGGGATAATCATCGTGAAAAATATGCAAAATATGTGAAGACCGCTATAAGTTACCACAATCCTCGTTATTAGTGGCTCCTTCCGTTGTTTTCTCAAGGGAGTACAGCATGGGGTTCTTCAAGAAGGATGTAAAGAGATTTTTGCAGGGTCGTCAATGCGTGAGTGGTAACCCTGGTGTTGAAGGTGGATACCTGAGAAGTGTAAAAAAAGAAGAGCGAAAGCACTGATATGACCTCCTAGCAAGTGGACCCCAAAGAAACTGGTAACAGCTGAATGTAAATGCGTTTTTTAGTCTGCTAGCCGGAAGGCTCGTTGTGTGCGCGACCGTGGCGCGCTTCGTGCTCGAACCACGGCATGACTATGCGACGACCACGACTTGTGACGCTATTTTATTTCAACGAGCATCTTGCGCGTGTAACATTTATATATTTGTTTAACTTTGTTAGAAACGGCCGCTGGCCACTTACAACTAATCAAGAAACAACTTTCATACATTCTTCTCATAGTAAACTAAACACGCCTACAAAATTTCCATTCATCCGCAAACAAGTCACAATCTGGACTGGCATCCAAGAGAGCGAGGCGAGTTTGCTCGCGCGACTGTGCAAAAAGATGGCACACTAAACATTTTATGTTTCCTACTGCAACTGTAGTTTTCAGGTACAAAAAGTCGACACAGCTGATCATGCAGTTCTGGGGCGTGAATATTTTTACATTGCATCTATTTGGACGGCAAATTCTTTCATCTACACTAATATTATAAAGAATGTTTGTAGGTAAGTTCGGATGTAGGAGGTAATCTCCGGCACTGATTCTGGAAATTCTTTCACTGATTGGAAGATACATTATTCACGATATGATATAGGCTACTTTTCATCTCGGGAACGGGAAGGAAAACCTAGTTGCATGATACATTGCATGATGCATTGCATTCACCTGGACGCGGCATTAAGATAATTGTCTTAAAATATATCATAGTAAAAACTAACAACAAACAAAGTCTTGTAGTTTCAAACCATTTTTAGTTCAATCGACTAAATTGACTTAAGTTAGTCAACAAAGTAAATTTAGTCACAACTAATTTATACACCACTTTCTAAAACTTCAATCAAATCGGATTCCAAATTCTCAAGGGTTTCAGCGAAACGAAGTTAACGAAGTCGATAGGCCTATTAACGAATTGAATAGGACTTTTTAGGAGATGGGGAGATAGAACAAGTACCTATATATGACTGCGATTGATCCTCAAAACTTGTCCCGTTCTTAAGGCGCGGAATGACTACGATTTTGACACTCGTTCTTCACTGGAATAGGGTTGAAAATGGTAAATCATAAATGTGTCGACTCTATGAAATGGACATTTATTTACGGCTTATGCACATTAAATTGAATAAGTGTCCGGTTAACATTCTAATATCATTATGTCTCTATTATATTCTAAAAAAATAAAATTGTTGTCAAAATACGGACAAATTCGACGCGAAAGATTTTTTTTGTGACGTAACTCACGATTTTTTTTTTGGGAATATCAAAGCATTTTTTAATATTCTATTCGGTTAACATTTTTCATAAAACCCTCTTCTGTCCACAGTATTTTTTGGTGTCAGGTATTTTCATTGCGTTACGTAATACTCGACTCTCAAAGAAACCCATTTTTGTGAATTTGAGGTAAGACCTCGTCTTAATATAGAAGTTTGATATAAATTGACATTTTAATTAATATCTTCCAAAAAATGAGTGTGCTTGTCATTTTATCGTATCTATTACTCAGTTTAATAAAATGGTTGGTAAAAATGTTTGTATGTCAAATCTGAGAGAAAGCAGCCAGCGAAGCGTCAAAGACCAATCTATAATATCCTGAATAATTTAGGAACTTCGCTGAGGAAAAGCCGTTGTATTATTCCATTCACTCAAAATTATAATATGATATAAAATGAAACAGGAATTTACGAGAAATAATACACAAAGCAACTGTAATTTTAAGCTACTGGTATAATAAAACCGACCAAGTGTGAGTCCGGCACACGGAGGTTTCCGCAAAGCCGTTTCTTGTATGGCCCCTTTAATTTTTTATTTGTTTTTATAGCGCCAAGAGAAATACACATTCCGTGAAAATTTCAATCGCCTACCTATTACGGATCATGAGAAACAGTCCACTGACAGACAGACGAACGGACACACGGACGGACGGACAGCGGAGGCTTAGTAATAAAGGTCCGGTTGGAACAACAGTCGAATAAACCTCAGATAAGCTATTAGTCTTATAGGTGGTTAACACACTGCCACGCATCACGCTGCATGATGCGTGTCAACGAACGAAAGTGAACGCGCGTGGATGTATTTTCAGTGTGTTGGACTGTGCGTGTTTTCTATACAAACGGAGATACTTACAAGCAACGTTAAAACACGCATTCATGCGCTACACTGCGTGGTGCGTGGCAGTGTATTAACCACCTTAAGTCTTAACAAAACTCAAATTTTAAAGCTCTTAGTTGCTGGATATGAAAACCTTATTATTCGGAAACAGATTGCTCAGAAATGCTGGTAAAACCGAGAGGCGGATAAGTCTAAAAAACAAACATAACAATCAAAATAATGTTATTTTTCACACAAATGATTTACTTAAGTTCCCCCTCCGGTTTGTTTACATCACAAACAAGACATGTATTTGTCTCGTAGACCTTCGTAGGCTCGTAGCCCAGTTGGCTCGTAGCCAGGGGGCAATGACCCCGCGTAGCACCGCACGTGCCAAACTGAATAAGTGAATATTTCATAAGAATGTTGATAGCTATTAGATGGGTAAATAATTGATACAAATTGTTGTTTTCTTAAATAAATTCATGCTAGTACCTTCCCAGTAGCATTGAATACATTTATTGAAAAGAGATTGTTAGATCGTCTTTGTTAAATTATGCATGGGGGTTCCAGTTGTGATCTTTGAAAGGCTTTCGTACAGGTTTCTACTCTGTAATTTCCAGATTATTATCTGTGTTTATATTTTGTTACCAAATATTATTTCAGTAAATATTGTTTGTAATGTATACTACAAATTTCTTCAGTATAAAACGGAACGAAGTCTGGTATTTCCTAGAAACGTTCAAAGCTTCACAGTTGAAGCCAATTTGCGGTCACCGCTGTGGTTTCCAGCTTACAAGTAGTAAGTTCTCGAACTGACATCTGTTAAATAGAAACAAACATGAACATACGTAATACTATAGACATAAAGTTTAATATCCTTTGCTTAGTTTTCAATAGAATAAAGGAATCCAATCAGTACTATTACAGTCGGAAATTCGGTTAAATTAACCACTTTCACGTAGATAAATTTCTATATTTACAGGATTTATTGTCCAATATTATTCCACTTTGCTTCTTGACATATATTGACGGGCCCGTTGGCGCAGTTGGTTAAGACGTGGAGTCTTAACCTATAGCGCCACAGGTCGTGGGTTCGATTCCCACACAGGAAATGCATTTGTGTGCATGAACATGTCTGTATGTCCTGAGTCTGGGTGTAATTATGTATATTAAGTATGTATTTACAAACAAAAAGTAGTATATGTATTATATCAGTTATCTGGTTTCCATAGTACAAGCTCTGCTTAGTCTGGGATCAGATGACCGTGTGTGAGGAATGTCCCAGGATATTTATTATTTATTTATTATATAATTTACTGACGTGACCGTGAGGATAACGTCCTACAATTGTCTAGAATTATATTTTTAACATGGCTGATCGGTTAGGAATTATCTAAGAGAAATATAAGTTTAATGGACTAATTGCCAAGTTAACCACCTACAGAGTTTGGGATCACATATTGTGAAGAAATGCCCCCAAACAACTGAATCATCCTAAAGTGTTAAACAAATGAAGAAACCATAATTAAAACAATGTATTGCATTGTAATTCTATAGCACACTTGAATCTTAGCCAAAAGCTCTACGAAAACTCTTTATATGAGAAAGTTTTTCGTGTCATACATAAGTCGACGGTCGAATTGGCCTAAAGTTTATAATGAAGGAAAGCAATACGCCTATAGTCTATTGTAGAAATATCCCTTATTTTTTTGGATTATAGTTGATAGTACAGTATATCAGTTGGTGATTTCGAGACGGCATATTTTCGAAACCTATGTTGGGTTAGTCATGCTGAACAACTTTTACTATGGGTCTGATTAGTTATTTAGTTTCTTAAATATATAGAAAAAGGATCTCACAGAACTTCCATTCATCTATATATATAAAAATCAATGCCACTTTTCGTTGTAATTTTATAACTCAAGAACGGGCGCACCTATCCAAACCAAATGTTTAGGCTTTGTTCGGACTATTTAGTAGATGGTTTATGTGAAGTTTGCACAAAATCGGTCGAGCGGTTCTTCATTTATCACATTTTTATTATTTCACTTTATACGTAGCGAAGCACGTACCGGGCCGCTAGTCTTTTATATTTGTATTTATAAATCCTTTCCTTTGAGTAAACCGAAAAACCCCTTTTAAAAGAACATTGATACTTAATTAAAGTCATACCGTTATGAATATTTGAAGCAAAACCACACATCATATAATTAGAAATTAATTTAAAGGTGACACATGACTCGCGTAATATAATATTCAAAGAAACATTCTATTCGATTTAACTACCACAAACTAAACTGTATGTAATTATACAAGTATTTCAATTAAACAATGTTAAATTATTGCGAACTAGAGCTAGTAAAATTGCTATTCACTTGAGTTACTCGAGTATCGTTAGCAACACTGTATAAATCAATAGGATCCATACTAGGCTAGGCTAGTTGGCCTGTTTGGTAAGCTCCATTCGATTCCTACCCGGGAAATGCATTTGGCATTTGTGTGCATGAACATTGTCTGCTTGTCCTTTCTGGCTGTAATAATTTGAAATATATAGAAAGCAGTTATCTGGTTTCCATAGTACAAGCTCTGTTTTGTTTGGGATCAGAAAGCCGTGTGTGAAGTGTGGCTCAGGATATTAATTATTATATTTAGCCGATCCCATAGCGAGCAGTCTAGAGTTCTGCGTTCCGCGTTCACTGTCATTGCACACAGTGACCGCGACGGTCAAGGAAGAAACACGTAGAACTTCTGATCGTTGTGGGTTCGGTGCCTTACACAATATTTATCACAATATTTTTTAAGGTACATTATACACTTATTGCAAATAATCCTATGTAGTATATAATGTTTGTGTGCAGGATGCTTGTGATTTGAGTGGAAATTACCTCATAGATAGATTATAACCTGGAATAAAGAATAGTACTTTTCATGGCGGGAATACATTAAATCCCTTGAGAATGCGGGTAAACCATTCGCTTTACAATTCCCCTTAAGGGACAATCTGTAGCATCAATATTTTTCAAATGAAATGTGTCGCTTTGTTCGCTGAAAAGTTTTAAACTAACCCTAGAAATCTCAATATAACTCAATCATAACTAATTTATAACTCATTATTATCTAGACGACATTTTCACCACCGCTACAATTTCAAACACTCGAACTTCACATTTCAATTATTTAAATCGTGTATTTCAGAATTTACCCCATCTTTTCAACAGGAATGCTATATAAGTTTATTATTTTCACACAAACGACCGATGCGGCTAGACAGGCAACGTCCTACGACAAAAGTATCTTCAACCTTGCTGTATGTGTTATTGCTATTGAACATAGAGTAAGAATATTGATAGAGTGGTAGCGTTAGCATTAGCGTGAGCAGTTTGCATATACCAAAATGTATAAGGGATTTGCATATCCTAATGGTGCGTCCATGCTACGCGAAGCGAGCACGAGCCGAGCCACGAACGAACAGGATTCGTTTTTGGCTCGCGATTTCAAGTGTGGACGTACAACGAGCGGTGCGAATCCCTGTGTTCGTGAAAAAACTGACAATCGGGTGGAGCGCTGTCGAACACGAGACGAATGCTCGTTCGAGACTCGCAAGTCCGTCCACGCTACGCGAACAAAGAATGAATCCTGTTCGTTCGAGGCTCGGCTCGAGCTCGCTTCGCGTAGCATGGACGCACCATAAGATCTATAAAATAATTTATATAAATCATATTATTTTACTGACTCGTAGGAAATTTTATTGTTTTTAGTATGCAAGATTTTTTTTTATTTCAAAGATATTATAATATTTTAAAATATGTAATTGTATTTAGAGATAATTTTAATTGTTACATCGTTTTGGTATTTCAATTGTTAATGTTTTATAAATATATAATTTGGACTCCACCTATTTAGTACTATGTTTCAGGCAAATAAATAATTCTATTGTATTAATTCTGAAGATGCATTCATAGATATATCGTACACTAGTGATTTACTATGAGAAAAAATTACGATAAGAGTTCCTTTTCATTTGTCTTGGTAAAAGTATCGATAATAATTGGACTGTTTTACAAAAAAACTTAAACCGACTTCAAAGTACACTAAGAAGTATTCAAATCCAGATCTGATGACAATGGGACCAAAAGGGAAGTGTACCCTTCCAGACAAAAAAGAATTTTCCAAATCGGTTAATAAATGACGGAGTTATGAGGTAACAAACAAAAAAAAAAAAAACATACAACCGAATTGAGAACCTCCTCCTTTTTTTGAAGTCGGTTAAAAATCGAGAAATTGGCATTTTGTCATTCAAACTATAAACGCACACGTTGCACATATTACCCGTGCTCACGGCACATACAAGTACGGCCGCTCTATATTCTATCTTTATGCTATTGAAGCATTTTGGTAGCGCTCTAAGGTTTATTCTGTTAGTTTTGTTATTTTATGATTTATAGTCGGTTTCAGAAGCAGTGCTTAGTTTATAAGTAACGCAAGACTGGAGCCAACCACAAGCTCTTATTAATTCAATATTATTATAACCTTATTCTTAATTCAATATTATTATATCCTGTTTTTTGTTTGTTGAAGAAAAAACGTATTAAGTAAATAATATAGTAGTAAATAGGTAATGAACATTCTGCTCGTTGAAGTTAAGAACCTAACTAGATAATTATTAATTTAATCAGTTTTACAGCACCATTTTAAATAGTAATATACTTGGTTATTTCAGAATAATATTTAGCTCAGTGTTAATAAAGCTCAAACTGTAATATTTACAAAATATTCAATGAACCGTTATTTTTTCATTAAAGTAACTCATAAACCAGCGCTCTGCTTAAATATTTTGTAATACTGTATAGTCATAGGGATGTTACGGATATGAAACTTCGGATCTGGATATGGATACGGATATATGAATAATATTATACCGGTTTCGGTTACGGTTACGGATATCCGATAGTTTCTCGAACTAGTGTGTCGGCCAATTATACTCCAACCCTATCCGAAATTATCCGAAACTTTTATATTAGATTCGGTTTCGGATAGATATCCGATAGTTTCGGTTACGGTTACGGACCTCAATAACATCAGTGATACAAAGTCAAAGTCAAAGCCATTTATTCAATTTAGGCCCCAGAAGGGCACTTATGAAGGTCACATTTACTGAAGTTACCACCGGTTTGGAACTCGGCCTTCAACTGAGACGAATCCGGCAAGAAACTCAGCAAGGTTACATTTTTTAGATATTTTTTGGACAATCTAACTATGTTTGGCTTTTTATTTTTCCAAATAATTAACAATAAAAAAGAAAGCATTTATTATTATCCTACTTCCTTCTAATGAATGAAGTTGTTACCTCTTAAAGCCCTGGGACAACCAATTGTGATGGAAAGCACGAAAGTAGCATTACGGCATGCAGAGAAACAGAGGCTTTAATATCCCGGGAACACGGGTGAATCCGCGGGATAAAAGTAGGTTGAGAGACAAAGAACAGATTTAAATCATACTAACATGATTGGCGTCATTATTAATTCACAACACTTAAAATGTTATTTGTGCACATATCCAACTGGTAAATCTACCTTTTGCATTCGTTACAATCTACAAACAGCATTATTTCAGCTATAACACTGCCACAGTTAAAAACAAACCTTATTCAAATTCATTAAGATTCTTTTTCCCTATCACTTAAAAGTATCATCGAATTTTGTATTTCAGCAAACGACACAGTGTTTGTTAGGAGTATGAGTGTAAGGCAGAATTTAGCACGGTGTGTTTCAGTGTGTGAGGTTTGAAGAAGCGTCGGGGTATCAACGCCTGCGTATAACGTGGAACACCACCCTCAGTGAAGCCAGATGAAGCCAGCTCCTTGTACATGTGACTTGCTTTCATGTTTTAGTAAGAATAACAATTACATTTTTCATCCAAACTAGCATTTTTGTATGAAACTGAGTGTGTCGAAGTGCTTTTTATGCGCCGGTGAGCGTTTTGTGTCAATTTATTTAAGATTTATTAAGGATTTTTTACTGTAAAGGTTTGTTGAATGTGTTGTGAGTAAAGTTTGATATTTTGGGAGTGCGCTTGAGATGCATAAGTGCTAATTTGGTAAGTAATAATAAAATGTGCATTACATTATGTGATAACGAGTATTGGCGCAATTATTTTTCTGGTTAAATAACTATTATAAACATATCTTCGAGACGATTTCATCGAAATACACAAGACATGACTAATTCCAAAAAAAAAATTGGGTCATATTTAGAATTATCACTTAATGGAAAGCCCTCTAATTAAACTATATTTATTTAATCATAAATTTGATATTTTTCTGTGCGAATATATTATATGCAATATATCGATATATTTCCATCATCATCATCCTCCTCCAGCCTAGGGATGTCCACTGCTGAAGATAGGCCTCCCCCATTGATTTCCACTTCGAACGGTTTTGGGCCGCTTGCATCCAACGGCGCCGTCGTCGGTCATATATTTCGTAAGCTTTGCGAAATTGCTTCTAATTTCTATTAGTGAAATATTTAACTTTTTTCTCGTTTGGAAATCATTATGTGTTATGTTTTGTATACTGATTTTATAGGTTGTTAAGTATCATCATCATCGTCAGCCTATAATGTCCCACTGCTGAGCACAGGCCTCCTTTCACAAATGAGGGTGAAAGGGACTGGGCAATACTCCACCATGCGTGCCCACTGCGGATTGGTGGAGGTAGGCTAGTGGTCAACCTTCTGTTGGAATTTTTCAAGCCGCCTAGAAGGCATGCAACTAGCTTAACGACTATCACAATTAAGTGATAACCGGGACCAACGGCTTTACGTGCCTTTCGAAGCACGGAAACGCTCGATTTGAAATACCACTAGGCGGCCATCCATCCAGGTACCGACCACGACAGACGTAGCTTAACTTTGCCGATCGACTAAGAACGGCTAATCATGCTACACCACGAGCGCATCAAACTTGTAAACTGAACATGAAAACAATCATGGCAATTTTTTGGTATTCACCAGAGATTATTTACCTACTAGAAAATTAATGCGGTAATATAAAACCTCTAATTAAAACTGCATTTGAGTATTCTTAGCACTGCTTGCTTTATTCTCGGTAACGGTTAACCTTATTACGATGGGACTGATTCAATATTTTCTTAGGCTTTGAGTGAAAGTCCAATCAAAATCAGATTACCCGTTTCCTTGATTTGGCTAATATTATCAGGTGTCATTAGAAAATATCCAACCTATATGTAACTTAAAGTGTATACACATCCGAAGGTGAAGACTAGATCAGGTCCAGACTCTCTTTAAAACGTTTCAGCTGAAAATAAATTACTCAAAAATGCATACCAAATATTTGCATCCAAGTTTATTGAATTAAAATCATAACCAACATGTCACCGTACAATGAGGGTCACTATCATTTTGCGTTACTTGCAATGTTACTTGCGTTGTTAATTACTTAATATAAAATTTTCTCTACCGCGATATGTGCGCCTAGTACCATAATAGTATATTACTATACATGTGCCTTAAGTAGTACATATTTACAATAAAAAAACCGGCTATGTGCGAGTCAGACTCGCGCACCGAGGGTTCCGTATAAACCTGTAGTTATATAAGGAAATGGTAGTATAGACCAGAGTATTTGATATGAATTTCAATTTATGACGTATTAAAACAAAACTACTTACTAGATCTCGTTCAAACCAAGTTTCGGTGGAAGTTTGCATGGTAATGTACATCATATTTTTTTTTTTTAGTTTTATCATTCTCGCGCAAACCATTCAGTTTAGAAAAAAAATATATTAGAAACCTCAGTATCATTTTTGAAGACCTACCCATAGTACCTACACGTATGGGTTTTATTAAAAAAAAATTTTTTGTTTCAGTTCTAAGTATGGGGAACCCCTAAAATTTATTGCTTTTTTTCTATTTTTGTGTGAAAATCTTAATGCGGTTCACAGAATACATCTACTTACCAAGTTTCAACATTATAGTTCTTATAGTTTCGGAAATAAAGGGCTGTGACATGCGGACGGACAGACAGACAGACAGACATGACGAATCCATAAGGGTTCCGTTTTTTGCCACTTGGCAACGGAACCCTAAAAATGACTTAGCATGAGTATCGTATAACGAGTGTGTAAAAAACTGTGGACTTATCGCACGTTTCTTAATATGTATGGAAAGCGTGTGATAAGGGCGGGTTTATTACACGCAGTGTAATAAAACAGTATTATAAAAATGGATTACTATAACATACACTTTCCGTTACTCCCTGTATAATAGCTGATGGCTTTCGATATAATGATAAACGATTTGATATTGACAAATACACTACAATGAAATGAAATAATAAAATAAATAAAATAAGCTATTCAACACATTACGCTCGGTGGCGAAGCCGAAGAAATTCAGAGAGAAGCCTTTTATTCTCACCTCTACCTAGTAGTATCTCAATATAGATATGCCGGGCATTACAGGGCCGGATCAAGGGTGGGGGCAATAAAGCAAGCATGCCAGACGCCGCGTCGTCGGTGGTTACGGCCGTGGTTACGGGTGCCACTTGGCGTAATCAATAAAATTGCCCTTAACAACCGTTTATATTTTTAATTAATGCAATGTAGGTGTGAAGAGGCCGTATATTTTTTTTTGCAGATGTCTCTGATTTACTTGATTTAACAGTTAATAACGTATACAAGTTTTAATTCACGACGAACAATATCATTTTAATAATGATCTAACTTTTTTATTTTTATTATATTATTTAATGCGAGGTAGATTGTTTTAAGAGATTTTTATTGCCAAACTTTTGAAATATTTAATTTATTTTTCAGCAAATGAATGTTATTAATTTATTATGTTTATTAACTAAAGTTTATTTATGTTGTTATAATTTAAATTAACGAAAGTTGTAAGTAGAAGAAATCAAAAGCAATTCTTCGCCCATTTTCTCTAAAATTTTAGTAAATTAAATATTCTTTTTACTCAAATTTATCATATTAAAGTAGTAAAAAGTGGTTATTGTATGACTTTCACAACAAAAATCACGTATATCATCGAAATCGGCATAATTTAGTACACTTTTTTTTGTAATTTAGTAGTCTTTTAAAACTGAAGTCATTTTTAATATTTCCATGTTCGTAAAGATACATATTCTGGTAAACGGTTACAATGAAATCGGTTTGTCATCCATCATTTTCGTTATTGAGTTGTTGGAAATGCTGCAACAGTAATGGCTATGTCCGTTTGGAGTGCCATAATAAATAAAGAAATGATAAATTTTTGTTCCTAATTGAAATTTGTTTGCGTTCCGTCGTATTTAATATGCAGGGATTTACCGTAAATATTAGTTATTCTGAAAACGTTTCATTAGTAAGGCTACTATTATTTAACGTGTATTTATTTTGTGTACTAGCTGTCCCCCGCGGTTTCACCCGCATTTTCGGGATAAAAAGTAGGCTAACAATTTACATGTATGTTTTATAGCCTGCACGGAAGCCTCGAGGGCTTATCTGTGTAGGCGGCGGTTACATGATTCCCTATTAGTGAAATATTGTTTCGAGAAAAGCGCGTTTAAACAAAAACATATATATATTATTATAGAGTAAAGAATAGATTTTCATCAAGTTTTTTTTAATTTCAAAACAACAAACAGAAAGCCGCATTTAAAATTGAAACATTTGTAATTCGTCAGTGTGAGTGAAAATATTCCTTTTACATGGCCCCGGGTACGTCATTCATGTAAAATCCTGAATGATCCAATCCGGCCCTGTTCAGCACTTTATCCAGCCTAAGCCATCTTTATGAGATCCGGAAAATCCGGATTGAACTAACCAAACAAGTGGTGTTTGTAAAACCACACTCCGTTACGAGGCACTTTTTTGGAAATGTTTATTTAATAGTCTAGTCATCTTTCTAATCTATAATTATCATGTTTTCCTGTTTAGCTAGGAGCTATTTTCGATTATTTTACTATCACATTTAACTATCAAAGACCTAACGGCCAACGTTTCAAATATAATAGGTGTTAATATCAATTACTAGCAGACCCCCGCGGTTTCACCCGCGTACGGTTTGAATTTTCTGCTTCGAAAACCAATGCACGCCACTGATTTATTAGACACAACAAATCAAACACAGATATTTTTACAATTAAAACTAAAAACCTATATTATACCTACACAAAAAATCGAACTCAAAGAATCTTATTAAATTATTATAACAACAAATGAGAAAGAAATTAAATTAACTACAATCAAAATATTCTAATGAAATAGAGAAAATGATTTTTTTTTTTTCATTGGCGTCACACGTGTGTGTATTTTGCCAATTTCCAGTTATATTATATAAGTTCTAGTCACAATAAATCCCTTTCACATAGTCCTCATGCAGTCAGTCACCGTCCATACAAGTCATGTTATACTACAATGGTGGTCATGTACTAAAACTCTTCACGGACTTTAGAAAAGACACGATACACATAATTCATTTCATTTCACTTCACTGGTGCAGATGGATTGATCTTTATTGGATATAATACCACCGATAATATGCAATAAAACTCAAAATACACGAATTTATGAATATACAAATGAAAACGCAACGTCACTCTGCAAGTTCCCGCCAAAAAGTCCGAGAAAATGAACTTCCAAACAAATTTCGAATTCTAATCCGATTTAAATATTCTTTCATATTTGACATTCCAATTTTAAAGAGCATTTCAGTTTCTAGAACAAAAGGCAGATAGAGCGCGCGAAACACGGGAGAGAGGCCAACAAAAGCAATTAGGTACAAATTGAAAAACACCTGGTATTCGCTTTTGAATTTGTATTTGCTATGTTTAAAAGCTGCTGTATGCTAATTTATAAAAATAAAGTGTTTTTCGTTAAATAAGTTTTTTTAACAAAGCCTAATACAAATTCAAAAGCGAATACCAGGTATGTGTTTTTCAATTAGCATTTGCTTTTTTGGCCTCACTCCCGTGTTCCGTTCGCTCCATCTGCCTTATTCTGTAATCTGTGAAAATCGGATTGAGATTTCAAACATGTGTCAAAATAAAAAATGTTATTTAAATCAAAAGTACTAAGGAGTATTGATATCAACTTCGATGAAAATCACCACTAAAAAAACTTCCTACCCCTTTTTGACCCCGTTAGGTGAGGATTTTCAATAAAATACGAAACACGTCTTCCATCAATTCTGTTAAGGAATGTTTATGCAAAATTTGAAGTAGATCGGACCAAGGAATCACGTTGTCCCATACAAACTTTGCCCCCGTTTTTCACCCCCTTAGGGGTAGAATTTCGGAAAATCCCTTCTTATCGGATGCCTACGTCATACAAAGAACAGACCCTCCAAGTTTCAGGTCTCTACGATCAGCGGTTTAGGCTGTGCGTTGATCCGTCAGTCATTCAGGACAAAGCATTTTATATATATAGATGACATATGTACAGTCGAGGACATAAATATGTATACACTTTTTGAAATTCAAAAGCAATTTTCTCACATGTTTAACATTTAAGTGTTAAACTATTACACAAATCATAAAAGTATATGTTAGAAGATTCTGCCTTTATAATATCTCATAATTTCAATCAGTAGTTTAAGAGGAAACCGTTGTTGAATTTTACTAAGTGTATACATATTTATGTCCTCGACTGTATCAATCATCAATACGGTAGTTGCGACAGATTTCTAGCTAATAAAACTCGAACTTCGTCTAAATTGCGGTTGATTGATACAAAGAGTACACACACAACAAATATTAGATCTTATTTTTAACCGACTTCAAAAAAAGGAGGAGGTTCTCAATTAGATTGTTTTTTTTTTATGTTTGTTACCTCATTACTCCGTCATTTATCAACCGATTTGGAAAATAATGTTTTTGTATAAGGGTACACTTCCTGTTTAGTCCCATTATCATCAGATCAGGATTTGATTAAATCTTAGTGTACTATGAAGTCGGTTTAAGTTTTTTGTAAAACAGTCCAATTATTGACAATAATATAATAAAATGGATTTTCCTTAGGCGTATGAATAAATTCATATTTGAATAAACCGTACCCAACTTTATATGTAACAATGATGAAGAGAAGTGAGAGATGTGGGTGGCTGTCAATTTCCTGTCGAGTTTCCGTTCATAATATGCTTTTGTCACATACAAACCTCAGTCACATAATGTAGACATTACCGAACTTTATCTTATGTCCTTTTTAGGGTTCCGTACCTCAAAAAAGACACGGAACCCTTATAGGATCACTTTCTTGTACGGCTGTCAAGACCCTTTTTCTCAGGAACGAGTGGAGGTATCAAGCTAAAAATAATATCAAATACTCAGTCTGCAATTCCTGAAAAAATCAAACTACTAAGTCAACGCAAAAAGATACCGTTGTTTATGCCGCATATTTTGACAATCACAATCAAACCTTATAGGGCACTTCCCGTTGATCTAGAATTATGTAATTTGGCAAGAATCAAGGCCGTTTAGCACAAGTAAAGTAAGAAATTTGAAACCCTAAATTTGTAGTTACATTTGGATTCTTGCGTGTCATTTGGCTACTGTGATTTGGCCAAAAGTACATGTACGCGAGCTTGCCACCATATCATATGATACTGTCTATCTGTGCTCACCATTCGTGCCTCATACTGTACCTTACCACGACACAAGTCAATCTGGCAATATCAAGTTGATATTGTAATTACAATAGACCTATTTAGTATGCATTTCGATCAATCCCCGCACTGGAATCACCATATCATGTTGGAAATGTTCTCATTAGCCGAGCTATTTGAGCCATAGAAATCAGTCATTACTATTATTTGTGTATTTGCTTTACTCATTTGTTTGCCAAAGCAGCCGCTTTTTGTACACAGCAATAATTCTGAAAATAATCCCGTTACCCTCCCAACTGCGGCAAAAGCTGGATAATACATATAAATTGCAGCCTACCTTTGCTAATAATTAATATACATTCCCAAACACAGACAGACGGCTGTGCAGACGGTCAGACAGGTCGCTTTTCATTACCGTTAAAATTCTAGATTAGTGTGGCTCTTTTATACTGCTCAAAGCAATAAAAAAGTAAATAGTAAACAAATTCGACTCGTCTCATCCAGCGTAACGAAGTAACGGTTTCAGCCAGCAGATGAAAACCTAATTAAAGTATGAATTTAATCAGAGCTTCGTTTTACACATAAATTTACTGAAATAGAATCCGATCCTTTGTTTATATATCCTTTTATGGAACTTTTAATAATGATATTAAAAGTGGGGAAATCAAAAAGTCCATCAAAATTAATCGAAAAAAGTACGAATTCGAACTTTTATCGAGTGTAAATCACGTTACGTTCACGAGGACGGCATTTTTAGAAGAAAAACCTGTCAACTTTAAATGGTCGCGGCGGGACCATTCGGATTGACTTTGCCCCTCGAAATTTTACAGTCGAATAGGACTCGAACTGTGAATTCGATTCGAAGGTTATTTTGAAGGACGCGAGAATTGGGTACCTAAAAGGATGATTGAGAAAATACATCTCTGACTTTCTCATCGTTCTCTATGGTTGAGTAATTTTACAAACGCAAGCAATATATGATATATTAATATTTTTAAGAGGTAATATTTGTAAGTTTGTAAACTTTAGATGTCATCTCCGAATCGATTGATCTGGGTCTAAAAATTCTTTCACTGAATGAAAGCTACGTTATCCCCGAGTGTTATAGGCTACTTCTTATCCCGAGGACGCGGGTGAAACCGCAGGAGCCAGCTTCATATCTGAATTGGAATAAACTTAATCTGAAACAGATCTGGAGTTGACCCCAGATCGAACACTCACGAATTAACTATTAGTTACTATTTTAGGAGAGGTAGAGCGTAGCGTTTATTCGCTCAAAGAGCAGCTCGACTGGGGAAGTACCTCCACCTTGCAGAATACCGCAGCCAAATAACTTTATGTTGTGTAAAGTTGTGTTCCTGCGCGTGAGTAAGGTCGCCAGAGCTCATAGGGGAGGGGGGAAAGGTCGGTAACGCGTGAGCGATGCTTCGTGTGTTGCAAGCGTCCATATGGCTACGGTAACCGCTTACCATCAGGTGGGCCGTATGCTTGTTTACCGACTAAGTTGTATAAAAAAAAAAAAAAAATAGTTACTATACTATAACGTACAATTATTTTATTTAATAAAGCAAAGTTCTAAAACAACAAACGATAGAGGATGCTTAGCGGGGCAAAAGCGCTGAAATGGCCTTATTACCTAGAGAGAGAGTTAACGTTAGTTGTGTAGAACATTAGAGCAATATCCTGGCTATAAAGTGTACATTACGAGGGGATTGCGAGGGGTTAAAGACTTTTGCCTTACAGTTCGCTTCCCTAAGTTAAGGTTTTTACATTTTATTAAAGCTAGAATATTTTATAAATTTTAGACAATATTTATGTTAAAGAAAATTGTTTTGACATTATTTTAAGCTACCACAATTTTAACTAAATAGCTATAGAAATTACTTGTTTCCGAAGTGAAAAAAACCAAAAATAGCCTATGAAAAATATCAAGTTGATCCGATGTAACTGTGCGAATGAAGGATTTATAATTAAGTGGTTGCTATTCCCGTAAAAATGCGTAAAAAATTTGTAAAAGTAATAAATTACCCTGCTAAAGATGCTTCAAAGGGCTTCCTTTTCAGAAATTCCTGTCATCAATATAATGCTACCATTTAATCTCTTTTCTTTCAATTTACTTTACGACGGGCAATTTTGAATTAGAAACAAATCTTATAATACCATATTTATAGAGCTCCGTATATTTTATTTGTATTATGGGCTCTGTACATTTATTTTTAAAATAGAAGTTGTCAAGCATCCGGGTGGTCCACCTCATGGTAAGCTTACCATACTTAACACTGTATCTTTCCACCGCTCGCCTTTGGACATGAGCGGCCCCATCGTATTGATGATGGGGATTTTCATCGTGTGGCTTACTTTTACTAAGGCAAGAAAGCAACTGGATCTTAAATGAGCTCACAGAACACTCCGGTAGATGCTTGGCGACAGAATTTCAACGTGAGTCTTCCAGCACCATACATATATTATTTGTTTTCATTCATGCGCATCCTTCTATAGATTCCAATTACTTTATGATAGATGTAAAAAGAATCAAATAGAGAAGGAGCTACTCATGATTCGAGGCTAACTTTCCGCCCTGCCGTTTTACTTGCGAACCCCTCTTTTACCCCCTTAGAGACTGAGTCAGAAAACTGCTTCCGTAGAGGATTTAAGTTACTATATGACCCTGCGGGTTTAAGCTGTGATTTTTTCTGTCAATCAGTCAGTTTTTTTTTTAACTGACAGTAGGTGGTGATTTTGGGAACCTTGTCACGCGAACAATGAGTCAGTTTCTCCTTTGAAAAATTTAAAATTTTAGATATAAGTTAGGCTAGTGCAGCAGTGCCCATGTAGTAGGGGAGACCGGGGCTGGTTGTGACATTTTTTTTACAAACTGTCATATTTTTTTATTGGTTTGATTTTTTTACCTGGATATAGGTTTGTTTCATTAAGTAACTATTCAGGATTTTTATTTAAAATAATTTTTATGTGGCAGACTAATAGTAATGACATAAAAGTATGATTTCTGAAAAAAAAGCCGTGTAACTTTCAACCCCGTGCTCGGGGCTGGTTGTTACACTACTCGGGGCAAATTGTTACAATAAAAAACAAACGTATTATAAGAGTTTTTATTAGGAACAATCATCACAATCATTTGCTTTTCTTAATTTAAATGACATTATGTCTATAAAGAAGTCTTTTGCCTCATTACAACGAAATGAATCAACTTAAATGACACAAAATTACAAACTTAAACTTTTTTTGGTCTTCTACTTCGTAAAAACAAAATCTTTCTCACCTATAAGATTATAAACCTCTCTATTAATCAAAACTTTTATACCTACTAATGAACAAAACGTATTTTAAAATAGAAAATAAACTACACTTGAAAAAAAGACAATCAGATCTATAAGGAAAATTAAGCAGTTCAGTCACTGTAGTCTGAACAATCACTTTCGCAATTCAAGCAAATGTAATGTGCTATATTTCCTCTAACACACTTCACATGTGACCAATTTTTACAAGCTACACATTCGACCCATTGCTCACCGGATTTCTTCGGATCAAAAGGATCACAAATCACAACATATCAGACAAAAATAACCATCCTCTACTTCACTTTCTTCGTTAGTGTCATGTAGGAGACCTTCCTCTTTAGGAGACTTTTTTTTCCTACAAAAAAAAAAGACAAAAAACTATGTAGCACAAATTATATCAGTCGACAACAAGCACTACGGGGTAGGTAGTGACAAATCACAACCTGCCCCGAGCAAATGTAACTTTTAGCCCCAACGCCAAACTTGACCCTTTAAGGTTCTGCAGTGAAAACGTCAATAAATGTAGCTGTATAAACGTAGACTCATTGGAAAACGAAAGCATTAGGGCGTAAATATCACTACAAGGACATATCTGCCTTTACGGAACATAGGTTATAAACCAATATTACTAAAAGTGTAAAATTTTACTAACCTACGATTTTAATGGCGGCACGCTTGGGCTCCTCTCACAAAAACGCTGGCGCCACTGGCTCTGGTGGCGTGCTAGCCGGTGGCGGCGGGAGTATTTGTCCCTTTCTAACGTCAGTATTGCGTTCTCTGTTTCGCAACCATTGCCACTGTAACTACCTACCCCTGTCACAACCAGCCCCGGTCTCCCCTACCTACTCCGTAAGTGTAAGGTATATACGCTATGTTAGTTCGTACCAGGGGAAAAGCCTTTTCGTACCCTTTTACTAACCTATTACGTAAAACATACCTCAATCTGATGGTGCGTCCATGCTTGGCGAACCGAGCACGAGCCGAGCCACGAACGAGCACGATTCGCGTAGCGTGGACGGGCTTGCGAGCCTCGAACGAGCGCGATTGACAGTTTTTTCACTAACAAAGGGATTCACATCGTGCTCGTTGTAGGCCACCATTAGATTGAGGTATGTTTTACGTAATAGGTTAGTAAAAGGGTACGAAAAGGCTTTTCCCCTGGTACGAACTAACATAGCGTCATGCAAGAAAGTGGCTCTGGTACGCATCCTCTACAGCGAAAATGGTGAACAATGCGCATGGCAAAAGCCTCTAAAAAAGTAAAAAAACAGAATGACGAAACTGTCTACTGAATAAATTATTTAGGTATACTGAATTTAAACAAAAGCCATTAAATACAAAGGTATTTTTGGAATGTGTGTCCAATGAACCGGAATTGATATCAATTAATGCTTCATGGCTTTTCAATGTTATAAAGGTTGGACAAGAGCCTTCGTTAAATAATATTACAACCCTTTGAAGTAACATTTTTTTTTTTATGAGTTCACATGTAGGCTTGGGTTAAAATTAAATGACAAGCGTAGGCTTGGGTTAAAATTAAATGACAAGCGTTTATCACAGTTTTAATAAAATGGCAGAAATGTTCCATTTTTCTGTTGTATATTTTCGGTTGCATATCCGGATTAGTATTTTTTTCTGTCCTGGGACATTCCTCACACACGGTCATCTGATCTCAAAGCACAGCCCTTACTAAGCAGAGCTTGTACTATGAAAACCAGATAACTGATATACTATTTTTTGTTTGTAGATACATACTTAAAATATACATAATTACACCCAGACTCAGGACTTACAGGCATGTTCATGCACACAAAATGCATTTCCTGTGTGGGAATCGAAACCACGACCTGCGGCACGATAGGTTCACCAACTACGCCAACTGGCCCGCCGTATTTTTTTCATTTAGCTGTATATTTCAATCACCGTGAGCACAGAGTATTCAATAGACGTGATATAGGGCCCATACAAAAAAAAAACTATATTGCTTTTTTGCAAAACTACGTTTTTTATTACCTAATAGTTCATGTTTAGTAAACGGCCGGCATATTGAACTTAGTATTACCAGACCCTGCTTGTAACACTACATTACACAGGTAGCCACTTACGTTACGAAGATCGAGTTAGGTTCCACGTGTTCTATTTTAATATTAAACGAAGCTCGCTTACTACACAGCAAAAAAAAATATTTTAATATTGTAGAACAAAATATGAACCGGTCAAAGGCTTTATTATGAACGCTTTCACTTACAAAGTTATTAACTTTTTATGTTTTAAAAGCATTCTTCTTAGTTATAAAACTAGCTGCGCCCGCGGTTTTACACGCATAAATGATTGGTACTAAGTACTAAATGAATACGAATCACTCTTTAGTTTAATAATATAGGCTAGATATTATTATGTAGCAGTGGTGTAGTATGATAAGCCGTTCTTAATCGATCGGCAAGTTAAGCTACTGCCGTCGTGGTCGGTACCTGGATGGGTGACCGCCAAGTAGTATTTCAAATCGAGCGTATCACTTAACTGTGATAGTCGTTAAGCTAGTTGGAGGCCTTCTAGGCGGCTTGAAAACTCCAACAGTAGGTTGACCACTAGCCTTCCTCCACCGATCCGCAGTGGGCACGCGTGGTGTAGTATCTGCCCATTCCCTTTCACCCTGATTTGTCAAAGCCTGTGCTCAGCAGTGGGACATTATAAGCTGATGATGATTATGATTATTAGGTATATGTATATTTTTTTTTGTAAGAAAGGCCAAGTAAGTTAGTAACTTAGTATTTCTTATTATTTTATTTTGTCTCCTCAATCAAATTCAGAAACAAACGCATTAAGAGTCAGTCAAGAAAAACGATATGAAGTAATTTTGGATTTTTCATCTGTAGGTATATTTGTTTTGTGTTAAAATGACTAGATTTCAGAAATAGTTATATAAAATGAAAAGATCAAAATATTTTACGTTAAGTAACTCGTATACCATTACCTCAGAGTATATAATATACTACGTAGGTACAACTATTACATTGCGTGCTTTCAGACCCTTCTGAAGTGTGTAAAGTGCTTAAGGACCCATTTAGAAAAATATGTGTATTTTATTTCTTCCGTGTAAAGGTTGAAGTATTTATGATAGTTAATTTTGATTCATATGGACATTATGTTAAGGTTGTTTTCTTTAATCGTTTTCTAAAAGTACATGTAAAGTTTCAGTTAAACTTATGAACTTTTCGTCTGTTTCTATGCATAGGTATATGTTTTTTATTGTTAATTATTTGGGAAAAACAGCTAAACAAAGATTGACCATAAAATATTTAAAAAATTTAACCTTGCTGTGTTTCTTGCTGGATTCTTCTCAGTTGAAGGCTGACCTTCATAAGTGCCCTTCTGGGGCCTAAATTAATAAATGGCTTTGACTTTGACTTTGAGAATCTCTACGTATTTTTTTCGTTCTTTTCACTTCATCGTGTGAGAGAAACATTATACTTATTTTTTTATATACCACTTAGGTGGCAAACAAGCATACGGCCTGCCTGATAGTAAGCGGTTACCGTAGCCTATGGACGCCTGCAACACCAGGGGTATCACGCGCGCGTTGCCGACCCTGCAGAAATCTCGTCACACCCCTTTTGAAGAACCCCATGCTGTACTCCATTGGGAAAACCACGGCGGGGAGCTCATTCCACGGTCTGAGCGTCCGCGGAAGGAAGCTCCTTTGAGCCCGCACAGTACGAAACAATTCTGGTTTCAATGTGTGAGGATGGACTCCCCGTCGATGGCGAGAGTTGCGATGGTGGACATAATATGTTTTTTTTTATACAACTAAGTCGGTAAACAAGCATACGGCCCGCCTGATGGTAAGCTGTTACCGTAGCCATATGGACGCTTGCAACACAAGAAGCATCGCTCACGCGTTACCGACCTTTCTCCCCTCCCGTATGAGCTCTGGCGACCTTACTCACGCGCAGGAACACAATTTACACAACGTAAAGTTATTTGGCTGCGGTATTCTGTAAGGTACTTCCCCAGTCTTGCTGCTCTTTGAGCGAATAAACGCTATGCTCTACCTCTCTTATATTACAATATAAACGCCACATTTCTATTATAATTTGAGTCAATTCAAATTGATTATGATGTTGCCGTATTCTTTTCAAGTAGGTACGAGTAAGTAAGTCTCGTTAATGTTACGAATATAAATTTTGTATGGAGGCCACAACCATTTATTACATTGCGATTCAGTCACACAAAATGAATAATTGAATATGCTTTCAATTATTCATTCATTCACTCAATTCTATTTCCATATTTTGAGGCCGCTTAAAAGTTTGTGAACATTTTCGTAACAGATGGAAAAAAGTTACTATAATGGGCTTAAAAAAAACACTACATCGACTATCGAACTGTCATGTCTGTGGTAATCTAATGTTCCCTTTTTTCCCAATTATTTTTGGATTAGCAACAACCCTGGCCGGGCGGACTCGAATCCAACACCGTGATGTAATACTTCTGTGGTAATTTATCAAATCCATGTAAATCGGAGGTGTTTTGGCAAAGCTCCCAGAATGCTTCATAACCTGTAACCGACCTGTAACGTTATCTAATTGACCGTCTAAAAATTACATTCCCGAAAAACAGCGGTTTTGCACAAATTTTACCTGAACTTTGGCCATATCTAATGTACCTATAAATTGTAAAAGTAAAGAAAACAGCTCTAAACAATGCTTGCAAATGTATTGGAGATTCTAAATAACTAACTTTTTTTTCACAAAATTGTAAGATTACATCACAGGAAGTATGGGCCTGGAACAAGTTTTATGATATGCGAAATCATGAATGACGACCTAGCGAAGCGGCCGCGAGTGATCAGCGGAATTTACCAACTGATAACCGATGGCTCTGATGGTGTCTCTCTTTTTTCGCAGTCAAACATTACGTTGGATGAAAGTACAAGCTTTTAGGCTACGCTTGCGTTGAAGTTGCGTTGGCCATGAAGGGCCCCCTTAACATACCTAATGATTATGTAATTCTTAGGTAAAAGAATAATAGTCCTGAAATTAAGATTAATTAATGTGTAGATACCCATAATATTATAAATTGCAATAATATACCACGGGTAGGATTCACATAATGAGAAATCAGAATATACATCGATAAATTAAAAAGCCCTCTGGAAATCAGACCAAAAACATTCCACTGCGATATCTAGAACTAGACTGCATTACCTGGATACCTTATTACCCAAGTCTGTACCCGACACACTTCTGTCACTCATAAACGACGCGCCGCCTCTTCAGGCCTATCTATTTTTACCCTCGAGTAGAAGCAACAGATTGAATATTTACATGGAAACAGTAAATTGATTTTGAATTGGGTCAATATGTATTATCTTTTGTAAAAGGAAAATAGATAAATATTTGGTTACTCGGAATGGGCTATCTTCAATGGTCTGTGAATCGTGTATAAGAGCGAAGTATTCTGTATTGAAATATTCGCTATGAAGGATTGAAATATACTGGTATACCATGAAATACTTTTTATCCTTAACTAGCTGTTCCCCGCGGTTTCACCCACATGCCTAAGATAAAATATAATATTGGGGTATAATGTAGCTTCCTATTAGTGAAAGAATTTTTCGAATTCGACGGGTAGTTCCATAGATTAGCCCTTTTAAACAAACAAACAAAAATCTTTCCGCTTTATTTTAGTAGTATAGATAAAGTAAGGTATGGACTATGGACAAAATATAAGACATGATCATGATTATAATATATTGATGGTGACAAAACATATTGTTTTTTATTCGAATTCGGTTTAATATTTTTGTTTATTTTTAAATGTTGAGTTTCATATGCGTTTTCAATATCGTCACATATATGTATAAAAAACATATATATGTATACCTATATGGACGAACTGAAAACCTCCGTTATTTGATAAGTTGGTAAAAAAAAATATAAAATGAAACTCGCAGGTGAAACCGCGGGTATTGCCAGTACTAATAATTATTATAACATACATTAAAAACATTTATAGTAAAGTCATAATATTAAATACTACTAAAGTAGGTTGTTTTTTGTCACCGATGAATAAAAATGAAAAAAAAATACTATTTGAAACTGCGCAGCAACATTCAACAACGTTATGAAAATTTATTGTACCATAGATAAATTATTAAAGCAACAAAGCTGGTACTTGACAACGGATAAAATACTGTATTACTGGACAAAGGATGCGTAAAACATTTGATACCTACTTTACTTTGAGAATAAACAAGGTGAACCATTTTATAAGGGTATTTTGTAATTATTAGTTTGGGATTTGAAATAACAAAGGTTCTTTCAGAATATGTAATACATAATACTATAGAGAGTACTTACAAAATTATTCATAGTATAATCAGACAGAACAATAATAAGACAAAAAACTACGTTACACTTGCTATTTTAATGAAAATAGGTAAGTTAATTAAAATAGGTAAGTAAATAATTGGACTGTTTTACAAAAATGACTTCAAAGTACACTAAGAAGTAATCAAATCCTGATCTGATGACAATGGGACCAAACGGGAATTGTACCCTTCCAGACAAAAAAAGAATTTTCTAAATCGGTTAATAAATGACGGAGATATGAGGTAATAAACAAAAAAAAACTACCGAATTGAGAACCTCCTCCTTTTTTTGAAGTCGGTTAAAATACAATAGAAGTCAGTATGTACAGTCGCGGACTAAAAATGTTGACCATCTTACGGTCTATAATCGCTTGCACATTTCTGTTTCATAAAGTTGACCGGAAATAAAATGACTATTCATAGACGCGGATTGTATTTGTCATGAAAAACAATCCGAAGAGGTGTTAAACTGAGTATTAAGTTCGAATGACAAATGTCACAATATAAAGAAAATTTGATTAAATGTCAGTGGCGTGCATTCCATATAGGCAAATAAGCAATGCCTACCTCATAAGATTCAATACAATAATATTTTGATTCAATTAAACTACATAATCACTTTGAATAAAAATCTAACCTAACATTCAATACGAAATTTTAAACTTTGCCGCGCAGGCACTCGCAAGTTCGCCTCTCAAATTCACGCACACTAAAACGATTTCGGCATATTCATACACACACACACACTTCTTTAAGATAATACGACGAAAGCATAAATGACGCTTTTGCTATGCGTAGCATACTGACATTTGACATTCGCGATTTATGGACCAAAAGTAACCTTACCTACTCTGTTGTAAGTAAGGTAACCCATTCAAATTAAAAAAACTACCTTAACCTAAACTACCTAAACTAGTTTACCAACATTAGAGCAACTCAAATATAACTTCGCAATTTATTTGTGTTGGTTTGTTTATGGTTTGGCTGGCGTTGTATCGTCATTGTATGCAGTGTTGTTGTTATTTACTTATTGTGATTTTGCGAAGTGTATCTGTGTGAAATTAAGGAATTTTGTGGTGATGATGCAAAATGTATTGATTAATTAGTCCTTTATTCAGTTTTCGTTTGTTGAAAATAGTAGGTAACTTGCTGTAGACCAACTCCAAAACATTCATGGATTCAAACAAAGGTAAAAATCTTAGACAATTTTATTAATTGTGATTTTGCGAAGTGTATCTGTGTGAAATGAAGAAATTTTGTGGTGAAGATGCAAAATGTATTGATGAATTAGTCCTTTAGTCAGTATTCGTTTGTTGAAAATAGTAGGTAACTTGCTGTAGACCAACTCCAAAACATTCATGGATTCAAAACAAAGGTAAAAATCTTAGACATTTTAACACAGGATATTATGTTTATTAAAAACACCTGGCTACCTGGGTGCTGTTATTCGAATCTATTATTCTGTTATTATGTATTTCGTTTGCTAATGAATCATACCAAATGTGTGTGGAATGATACGCTGACCTAAACAATTTTACGAATTTGGTCAAAAAACCTGATCTATCTAAGAGCCATATTTAGGCGTATGGCCAAGATTTCTTCTGCCTACCTAGTCCGAAAACCAATGCACGCCACTGTTAAATGTGCTTACATAATCAAATACATCATTTTTGCTACGTAAAAACATTTCACAGTTTTCAAATGTAATATGTTTGTTGATATCACATAATAAGACCTTATTGCTCGCGGTATGAGATGGAATTGAGTTTGAAAAGTGATAAACATTTTCAGTCCGCGACTGTACATTATATAATTGCTAAGTTTATTGCCGGCTCTTCTCAGCAAATGCAACCTTCCGAACCGGTATTAGAGTATTAGAGTCAGACTTTTCATAAGTGCCTGCGAAGGTATATTTGAATAAATGATTTTGAATTTGAATTTGAACATATAACCCAGGTTTTGAGATACCCAGATCTTTAATATTTAGGTTTTACTAGTCTTGCTTTAAACCTTATTGTACTAAATGCCATAATTTATCATAATTTATACTACGTTCCCAATATAAATCACCAATTATTTCAAACTTCACTCCCTTGGGACCCATAGGCTTCGACATCCGCATGGTTGGTTTTTACGCGTACGCCTTTGTCACCCAATTTGTGTCGTATAAACGTCAAAACTTTGAAATACTACGGAACTCACGTAGCCTCGTTGAGCTTATACCCTTTGATGATCAATATTACAGGACTTACCTATTACTATGACTATTACCTGACCTGCTATCTAGGCTATTTTAGGAAAAAGAACGGAATAAAACATAGGTTGCAGAACGAATAAGAAAAATGAACACTCACGGCTTGCATCATTCTGCTTAGCAGATTTTTTTCCTTACTTTGTTACTTTGCTTTGAGCTTAATTTTAGTCTGTGTTGAATGTGATTTACCTGAAGCTGATAAACGCATATCTAGAGTCGCATATCGAGAGAAAAGTGTCAATTATTGCAAAATTGAAGTCTGTTTTTTTCTCGTAAGTGTGTTGAAAAATTTCGTATGACACTCGTGTGCATTGATTTATTACACTCTCTTAATACCGCCTCAATTGTTTTTTTTTTTATATATCCTGGGACATTCCTCACGCACGGTCATCTGATCCCAAACTAAGCAGAGCTTGTACTATGGAAATCAGATAACTGATATAATACATATACTACTTTTTGTTTGTAAATAAATACTTAATATACATAATTACACCCAGACTCAGGACATACAGACATGTTCATGCACACAAATGTATGTCCTGTGTGGGAATCAAACCCACGACCTGCGGCGCTATAGGTTAAGACTCCACGTCTTAACCAACTGCGCCAACGGGCCCGTCAATTGCAATGTTGATAATCAATTTTGCACACATGTATCATAATGTACTATTACAGCTTAAAGTTACTATAACATAATAAAAAAAAACGCTTTATATAAAACGAAAAACGAGGAAATATCTATAGATACATGGGTTATCACATGCTCTACGGTATAAGATAATATTTTGAAGAAACCTGCTCCGAATGGGAAATCAAATTTCACAGTCGGATGGTTTAGCCGTTGAACGTTCCACAAATGCACGTTAGTAGCCCGGAGCACCTATTTGCACACATAATATAGGGTGAGGAAAAATAACTCAAATATTGAAGATAAAAAGATTTTATTTTGTCGGAAATCGCTAGTTACAATAAACTTGCGAAATTCCATTTGTATTTCAGTAATGTCAGATGTAATGGTGTTCTTTTAATTTAATGGACATGTTTATGAGACAGAATTAGTCACAATTAATTTCCATATTGATTTGTATATAATATATAATTCCATATTAAATGTGAAAGTTTGTATGGACGCGTGGATTTGATTTGTGAAGATGTGTTTTTTCTCTTTCACACAAAAACTACTGAACGGATTCGAATGAATATGAATTAATGGCACACAGATAGATGTTTTAAGTAATGTTTTAGATTAGGTAATATATAGGATACTTTTTATCCCAGAAAAACATACGATACCTCGGGGAGGTGGGTGTAACCGGGGCGACGGCTAGTTAAATTATAATAACTCAATCTTCATCATCATCATCATCATCAGCCTATAATGTCCCACTGCTGAGCACAGGCCTCCTTTCAAATGAGGGTGAAAGGGACTGGGCGATACTCCACCACGCGTGCCCACTGCGGATTGGTGGAGGTAGGCTATGTGGTCAACCTACTGTTGTAATTTTTCAAGCCGCCTAGGAGGCATCCAACTAGCTTAAAGACTATCACAATTCCGAAGCACGGAAACGCTCGATTTGAAATACCACTAGGCGATCACCCATCCAGGTACCGACCACGACAAACGTAGCTTAACTTTGCCGATCGATTAAGAACAGCTAATCATGCTACACCACGAGCGCTTCAACTCAATCTTACTCAATGATAATAAATAAGAAAAAAAAAGATAAAAATATGCTCGGTTCCCAGCACCGTGAGCTTATAAAACATAGTTATGTTACAGCACAGTTATGTGAATTTACATTTAGTCAGTGTTTGTAGTTACACTGAATAAATGTAAATTCTCACAAATCTCCCCTTTACCAGCTGACATACGTAATCCAGTGATATCCAAAGCAGATTTGGCTATTTTAAAACCTAGGATTACTCAGCACGTTTACGTTTTTAATTAAACCAGGTTTACGCAGATTTATACAGTGTCCCGTACCATCAAGATATGCAAACATTACCTAGAGTTCAGTACACACTAGTGAGCAAATTACTCCCTCGTTTTATGTTTACCTAGTACTTATTGGTGTTTGCTTTAATCAGATAACGGGAGTTCTGTTATCTAGGATCCTCTTCACAACTCTTTTGAATGAAGGAGGTTCTGCAGGACCTGCAAAATCTTAAATATTTAAGCCTCTCTTAAGTAGGTAAGTAGTTTTTGATGAAATGTCCCAAAAGAAATCTCTGCCTTAATAAACTTGCCTTATCTACAACCTGTACAGATGTCTAGACTTAGCCGAAAACTAGCTATAAATTTAGGTATATACCTCTTAGGGTCATCTTGGGTACTGTTTCATACAGTTAATTCGCTGAAATGTCTGAGTTACTTCAATAAATGAGGTCTAGACCCTATTTGTAATTGAGTGCGACAAAGTGAGACCAAAGGAAATAAAACTAATGAAGAACGTTTCAGAGTAAACTTTGGGCAAATTAATACCGTAATGAAATGTTAATAGAATTAATTTTACTTTGAAATGTATTCGTAAAAGTAATTGAATTTACTTATTCAAGTAACGTTGATTGGAATAGCTCTGTAGTGTTATTAAAAAGACAATTAGACAAGACAAGACAATCTTATGCATCACATCGTTGTTAGTGCTGCACTGCTGTCAACCAACTCGGTCACCACGGACTGTCATGCAACAAAAGCACTGGCAGATTTGCCAGACACGCCAGTCTGAATGATATCATCCGCCGGGCCCTTACCAGCGCCAACGTAACGGCGGGTTCCCAGTGGGTTCTAAAATAGCTTGATACCAAATACAATATGATGGCACGTGTATCTTATTGGTCCTTCCATCCATTATTAGAATATTAATAGAATGACTGCACTAGAGTACGGTCGGTGAGCACCGGTACTTGCGCACATAGTTTAAACTACCGTAGTACATATAATGAATGCCATTTTCTCGTTTTTATGGATACTTTTACCAAGAACAAATGACAAGGAATCCATATCGACATTTTGTCTGTCTGTAAATCAACTAGTGTACGATATATCTGTCAATACATTATATGGAAACTGCTCACGCTTCTCTATGGTCCTTTCCAAAGCACAGAGAATAGAAACACAAAATCCGACACCAATTTGGCGGTATAAAAAGCCAATTCATGAGATACCGATACATCTATCTTCGTTATAATATACATTTTCAGCGGTCCCGATTGAAAACCGATACCTTTTATTATATTCGATAATCCGGTTTGTGTTGGGTCAACACCTCCTTTATAATGCAGGGATTTATACAGTACACGAGGTTGATTTGCTGAGTCTTTGGAGGCGGTTGATCGATTGGCTTTAAGGTTAAACATCAGTTACGAGGCGGGAAATTTGATTTTTTTCGAGTTTCTATATTTTTTTTCCTTCGTAGAACGATATGGATAGATATTTCAGTAATTCGCGACCATAGTAGTGCGTAGTAGTTCATTTAGCGTCCATCAGGCTGGCCGTATGCTTGTTTGCTACCTTATTAGTATAAAATAAAGTGAAAGAAAATACTAAAAACATCACTCATACATAATCTTTTGCAAACATGTCATTGTGACGGTTTTTTTTAAACAAAAAAACTTATCAAGTTACTGAATCAAATTATATTTTATACTAGCTGTCCCCCGCGATTTCGTCCGCGTTCCCGGGATAGTAGCCTATGACCTTCTCCATACCAGTATTTATATACTCTGAGTCCATACCATAGACTATCTGTATGCCGTTGAGTAGTTGAGGAATGAAGGCGTAACAAACAAACTCACTTTCTCATTTATAATATTAGTTAGGATTAGGATACTTCGCTGCTTTATAATAAAGGTTTCCCAATTCGTTACTAATTCCAGAGCAGATTCGTTTCAATTCAGAATGAACAGTATTTTCACTCAATTATTTACAGACAATACACTAACACAACTTCTAGATAACTATATACATCAATGCCAATTTATTCCCTTCAGCAATACATCACAGTCCTGAAAACCGATACTTCACCTTCCCTAACTTCAGGATTATAATGAACGATATTTACTGACGAAGGATTTGTTTTAATCGATACTAATTGTAACAAAATAACAGAAATGTTTGAGGTGAAGATGGTTAGATCGGTAAATTCACTGCACCATTGTACAGAGGATTATATTGTAACCAGGTAGGCACAGAAGCGATAGCCCCGTGATGAAAGTGTTAGAATTCTATCGTCGTGAGTTCGATCCCCGATCCAGTCAATCTTCTTGTATTTTATTTCTTTTCTTTTTAAAGCTCTGTCATCCAGGTACTAGTTCTTATAATAATATAATAATAATAATATAAGCCTTTTATTCAGACACAGTATTTTTTCTTTTTTTTTACAATAGTTTAACTTTATCTAACAACTCTGGCGAGTCGATGACACCGACAACCCGGTCTGTTTGCCCAACTTTGGCAAAGGCCTCCTCCATATCTTTCCAATCTATCCTATGTTGCGCTCTCCTAGTCCATGTTTTCCCTGATATAATCTTTATTTCATCTTCCCACCTTCGAAACTGTCTACCTCGATTTCTTTTCCTATTTCTTGGGTACCAATATAATATGTTTCCAGTCCAGTCCACTTCCACTTCAGTTTCCTTGTTCTCATTGATACATCTTCAATTTTCGTGCGTCTTCTGATGTTTTTGTTGTTTATTCTGTCAGACTTCTTTATATTCAGCATGCTTCTTTCCATTGCTGTCTGACATGTTTTCAGTTTCCTGTATTGCGCTTTAGTGAGGGCCCAAGTCTGGCAGCCATATGTTAAGACTGGGAGTATGCAGGTGTTATATAGTTTTGTTTTGACGGTCATCTTAGTTTCTGTGTTCTTCATTACTTCCTTAAGACCCCAGTAACATTTCAACGCTTTCCCGATTCTTGAGTCTATTTCCTTTGACATTATATCATTGATTGAGATTTGTTGGCCCAGATAGGTGTACTCTTTCACAAACTCAACCAGCTCGCCGTTTATAATGATAGTATCTTCTGATGCGTTTGTCATGGCTTTAGTTTTGGAAGTGTTCATCGTTAGACCTATCTTGCGACTTTCTGTATCCAGGTCTATGAGCATGCTTTGTAGGTGCTCTTTTGTCTAGTTCTTATACTACCATATTATTATCTGTAAAGACTTTAGGCTTCTTGGGAAAATTTAATGTTTTATTTTTGTATCGTATAGCATGGTAAAACTGTTGGTCTTCTCATAATAAATAAAAAATATGATAGCTGTATTATAAATTACCTCAACAGCCTACATCAATTAACATAAAGGAAAGGAAAGGAACCAATAAAATAAGTTTCCAAGTCGTTAAAATGGAACATTGTGATTATTTCCAGCGATTTTATTACACGGAAATTTGTCAAACATTTTTTATTAGATTTGTGCGAAATTACCTAGTGATTTATCAGCAGAGTTTATAACGATATAATAACCGCTTTATAAAAAATAGGTACAGAAAACTAGACTACGTAAAATAAAAATTAACTGTACAGAGTCAAACAAGGTCTGTAATCTATAGAATAATAGTACATTGTGATACATGTGTTGAAAGTTGTCATTACGCGATAAGTGAGCCGAGAGTGTAATAATCAATGCACACGCGTGTCATACGTTTTTCAACACACTTGCGAGGAAAAAACAGACTTGTATTTTTTTAAGTAGATTTTTTGATAATAATCAACCATACAATGAGTGAGGTACAAACGTATCATAATCGGGATTATACCTATCATAAAACCGTGCGGTTATGTAAAGTAAAAAGCACTAGTGCGAAATAAGCTGCATTAAGATACTAAAAACGGTGCAATAAATGTCACTTTACGAGCGATTGTGTTGAAAATATTATTATATGTATAACTTGACTTAGAAAGTATTGCACGAGGGGACAAACCAATAACCTAAATATGTTTGGTGAATGAAACCAACCTTTTTTTTGTAATATTTGTTTATCCTCGACTGCAATCAAATAAATTAATAAAATTGAGACAAACACTTGAAATTATTCCTTTTGCTGCATATTAAAAAAAACATTTTATTTTACAGGTCGAAAAGGAGTCTACGAGTGGAAATACTAGGTAAGATTTGTACGTAGTATTTATCTACTCTGAGGTAAGATGTTTCAGCGATGACTTTGACATTACATAAACATAAGATCGATTCATACTCAAATAATTAAAAAAAATGCTTTTAAGTAAGTACATTATTTTCACTTCTTAACCTTTGTTTAACTTTTTGATTAGTTGCGTCTCAGTTCGTTGGAGAGGGACAGCGAAGATCGACGACTCCAAAATGTTAGTGAAGTAGGCAATAGATAGGTACTCAGGTGAAATATTTGCCCAGACTGATTTATCACTACAAGTAGGTATTCATTTATCCCTTGGTTAGGATGGGATGGACACCAGATACACTGAGTATGACGCCATAGGTCGTAGCGTAGGGTCATTCAGGGTAAATATTTGTGTTACGTGTCTGTTCTAATTCTGGATTTAATGATTATTATAAGTAGTATATAATTATATAGTTTAACAGATCTCTAGTTTATATAGTACAAAATCTGCCGTGTGTGAAGAATATCTCAGGCAAAGCATATTTAATTACTGTAATTTTACTTTTCCCTTATGTATAAATAAATAATCTAAACTAAGCAGAGGTTGTACTATGGAAACCAGATAACTGATATAATACATAATATACTACTTTTTGTTTGTAATTACATACTTTATATACATAATTACACCCAGACTCAGGACATACAGACATGTTCATGCTTATAAATTATTACTTTGTGTATAGTGGCATGTGGCAACCTATGTTGGGTTAGTCATTCAGAACAACTTTTACTATGGGGCCATTAATGAATACACAAAAAAAAATCTTTTCATACATTATGATCGAGCAAGGTTGACATTTACTATGGAAAGTAAAAAAAAAACTTTTGAGTATTCACTATTGATACCTATAATAACATTTCATGTATACCTTTTTCGTTAGAAACGATGTTCTTACTACAATTTGAGATGGTTTCCTTATTTTATTCATAACTAGTATTCAGTACTTGGTACCTAACTTCTTTGCCAGCGTTCATATTCAAAAGCTCTATAAGACAAAAGGAATACCTAAGATCCACAAATAAACAAGAACAAACAAATAATAAAGAAGGAAAAGCGTCTGTAATACATGATAATATTTGCGACAATGTCTAGAAAAAAGAAAGAAAAACAACACATCAAATGGAACGTCCGTAGCGCTAAATATTCAAAGTTGTTAGGAAAAAAGTTTTGATAAATATAAAAAACCTGCCAAGTGCGATTCTGACTCGCACACGGGAATTCCGTACAACCTTAACTAACTCCACTTTGCTATGAAAAAGAAACGCCCAAAAAATAAAAATTTCAGCTGTCTATCTATTACCGTTCATGAGATACAGCCCACTGACAGACAGGCGGACGGACGGACTGCGGAGTCTTAGTAATAGGGTCCCGTTTGGCACCGTTCGGGTACGGAACCCTAAAAAAGTGTCGCTCATATCAAATTTACAGAGGGTTGAAAAATTGAGGAGGTCGGTGTTTTTGCGTTTGGAAAAAAACTGGAAGTAGGACGCAATAAACAGTCGCAGGTGGGCAATCTCGTGAATATTCTGTTTCAGGATACGGTTCGGTAGACACAACTTATTTTGGATACCTAAAGGGAGTTTTTTTGCATTATTTATTTATTTATTTGAGGCCAATTAGGAAGTCAACGAAGTTTATTTTTTAAGTAAATAGTTTTTGTAAGTAATAGGTTTCTAATAAGTTTATCTAGAGTCTAGATAGAAATTGATCGACTATGGACTGTCTAGATTCTAGATATTGACTTTTTTATATCAAAATGTTTCAAATCGGTTGAAGCTTTTGCTGAGATTGTCACCCGGAAATTAATTTAGAGTTTTTTTTTAATTTTGAGAGAAGTAGAGCGTATCGTATATTCGTTCAAAGAGCAGCTCGACTGGGGAAGTACCTCCACCGTACAGAATACCGCATGCAGCCAAATAACTTTATGTTGTGTAAAGTTGTGTCCCTGCGCGTGAGTAAGATCGCCAGAGCTCATAGGGGTAGGGGGAAAGGTCGGTAACGCGTGAGCGATGCTTCGTGTGTTGCAAGCGTCCATATGGCTAAGGTAACCGCTTACCATCAGGCGGGTCGTATGCTTGTTTACCGACATAGTCGTATAAAAAAAACTGTAAAAATAAATAAAATAGGCTGTAGGCATAGACATATAAAAAAATCAAGACGGAGTGTCACCTTATAATTAAGTGAAGCAAAAAAATTCCTAGGTGTGCGTGAGTAAAATCAGTACTGGCCCAAGCAGGCACAAATTGTACTGAGCCTTATTGTCACTGTCAACGTCTTAATACGGAATGACAACCGATCGGCTTCCTACGGTGTATATGTGTGTGAGGCCATGTATTTACAAAGACCGCCGGCTTCCTATTACTTTCGTCACTTAAGAACACAGACCGTTCAGTCTTTCATTTTTTCTTGGTCTGAGGCTGTAGGTATATTTTACAATATATTGTATAGGTACAACCAAAGCGCCGCATAGATTACAGGGGCCCAAGTCTGCTGCAATAGCGTCATAATAGTAGGCTACCAAAACTGTAAAATGTCACAGTTTTGACACCACTGAAAGTTCATTGGAACACTAATGAAATAGCAGACTTGGGTCCCTGTACAGTAGCCAGCCAGGGGCGTAAACTGTGGGCGTGAAGCCAAAATCGGTTTCTTTCAGAGCTTTTTCTAATAAAATTAGGCATTAAATGTACAGGAAGAAGCCATGTCTATCTGACAGCTAGTTACTTCGTAACCGGCGTGAAAAAAATCAATTTCACATTATGTATGGGCGCAAATAAAAAGGTACTGTCATTTTATTCGAATTTCTGACATTGCCTCTGTGGTCATCCCTATTCGGAGAATGATAAACTTTGATCCTAAATAGTTTATCCTAAGGTAAAGTTTCATTCCTAAGCTAGATTTATTTTCTTCTTATTATTTTTGTCCTTACCAAACAATTTTTCGTCTTTTTACTTTTATGATTGGGCTTATACTAGGAAAACTTAAGGTCAGGAGGTATTGTATTATTACTCGGGCCCGGGTATATTGGATCAATTACTATATTATTGTACTTGTCTTTATTAGAAGAAACCATACCTACCTATTATGTGCTTAAAATCTCTGATATCTGTGACTCTCTGAATCTGATATGGCGTACATTATAATGCAATGCAGGTGTTTTTAGTTAAAATTTAGTTAGTTAATTTGCTAGTTATTAATTATAATCCGTGATATTCTGTATTTTGTAGATACTAACTTCTACGGCTTGATTTAAAGTTGTTATTTTACTATACTAATACCTATGTAACTTAAAAATCTTTAACAAAAATACTAGAAGTAGAAGGTACAAAGCTAGAAAATAGAGATTTTTTTAACTAAGCGCTCAAACACTTTGCTCTACACGCCACTCCGAGGTTGCGCCGCGGGGCAACGATACCAAATCACATATGTACCTAGATGTGTTTTAGGTCAAGACATGTGATACTTACCACGGAAATACTTCATCATCATCAGCCTATAATGTCCCACTGCTGAGCACAGGCCTCCTTTCACAAATAAGGGTGAAAGGGAATGGGCAGATACTCCACCACGCGTGCCCACTGCGGATCGGTGGAGGTAGGCTAGTGGCCAACCTACTGTTGGAGTTTTTCAAGCCGCCTAGGAGGCATCCAACCAGCTTAACGACTATCACAATTAAGTGATAACCGGGACCAACGGCTTTACGTGCCTTCCGAAGCACGGAAACGCTCGATTTGAAATACCACTAGGCGGTCACCCATCCAGGTACCGACCAAGACAGACGTAGCTTAACTTTGCCGATCGATTAAGAACGGCTAATCATGCTACGCCACGAGCGCTTCGAAAAACTTACTGTAATACAACGCCTGACGCTCCGGGCGTATGGAACAGTGTGAAATAGTCCTAATATTAACATACTTTCGGCTGATTTCCAGCGATTGTTGCATAACTGCCCATTTTCAACAACTAACTTACGGGAAACTCCTAAAAAATATCAAATTGGTAATTTGTATAAAAATCATGTAGTTATTTTGAGTTGCGTTAGAAGTTTCCGAAGCGTTTGGCATCTCTGAACAGGTTGGTGAAAATAGGATTCCAACGCTAAACTATCAACCTAAAGGTCATACCTAGCACACATATCAACATGAAAAAAATTATTGTTCATCCTAATTCCACCATCCCCATTTTTACACCGAACCACAAGACGCCGGGAAAATTTTCACCCGTACGTTGTTGACATACCGAAAATACGGACACAGCGTTTTGCATCCTCATTTATAATGGGGACAGCAAGGGAGTGGAACTTGCTTCCAGCGTCTGTGTTTCCTGACGCCTACAATCTAGGAACTTTCAAGGCCAGAGTGAATAGGTTTCTTCTGGGTAAGCGTGTTTCATCTTAGGCTTCGTCATCGCCCCTTATGGGCGGGTCAGAGGCAAAACGCAAGCACATTTAATAAAAAAAAAAAAAAAAGTGTTTGTCACCGTATCGCCTTTCACCTCGCGGTCAACCAGCATCAACCTAACGTAAGCAAGTAACCAAAACGGATCAGCAATCGCCAGTTCCCGTACGTCGACTTGGCTACGGCCAGGGCGAACGCCGCGCTTACGTATCGCCGACCGCTGGTTGACGGCTAGGCGAGGCGTTCACGTTACGATTCCGATTAGTGTGCGTTGAAGTAGGGAGTTTCTTAAAAACGGCTCGAGTTGATACTGTTACGTTTCGTTTCCGTGCTATAACCTTAAAAATAAAGTAGACGAGCTATTTCAATTCAGTAGAATACCTAATTGGTTTGTTCTCCGAATTACGCAACCAAACAGTTCGGAATAAACCCGACACATTTTTTGAAAGATGGTCTAAAAACCTAGTCCAAAATGGACATACAATTATTGGCTAGTCAAACAGCCAGCATTATTACAGTGAGAGTAATGGGTGCCGTTAAAACTCCATTAACCACAATTAAGTTACCGCTGAGGTTAGTTTACTGCAATGGAGTTGCGGCCGCACGAATCGATCAATCTATGAACTAGAATGCAATCTGTGCACCTAGAAATAGTTACCTATATCTGTTGGGAGCCGGGCGTGCTATTTTGGCATTTATTACCAGGCTGTAAAGTCGTTTATTCAATGTCAGTGTTAAAGAATTCAACTACATATTTTATCAACCTATGCGACCAATTCGGAATAAATTTTCCTCAGTAAAATTGCATATAAATAATAAGATGACGCTGTAGCCGACGGTTTTTTGTAGTTTGAAAATCCTATCCTAATCCTAACTAATATTATAAATGCGAAAGTGAGTTTGTTTGTTTGTTTTTACGCCTTCACGCTTCAACTAAGTACTCAACGGATCATCACGAAATTAGGCATGCAGATAGCCTATGGTATAGAGAAGGACATAGGCAACTTTTTATCCCGGGAATGCGGGTGAAACCGCAGGGGACAGCTAGTGAATAATAAATAGGGTATTATTAATTTTTAACCTTGAAAGATTATTATTAGTGTTCGGCAAATCATCAAAGTTAATTTATGTTTTATTTTTGAGTTTCTTGCCTGGTCTCAGTTTATCAGTTCTCAGGCCGACTTCCGAATTGGTGGTAAAGTAAAAGTAGCTTTGGCCAAATGATTGTGCCCTACTAGGGCCTGGCCGTAGTGAGAACGCAAAGCCTAGAAGGCTCACACCAGCTGACGGAGCACACCAGAGAGGTGCTTGGTGACAGATTTTCAACAATGTGGTAGCCAGCCAGTAGAGTACTATAAAGTACCCTTCGGTGGTATACCTAGCTATGGTTTCTTCGCGCTGTTTTCCTTTAGCGAAAGATCATGTCATGCTCCTTATAGGATTTGACCCTCAACAGGGCATTCCACGTCACAAACACTGAGCTATCGCCAATGTCTTTTCAAAATTCAAATTCAGCAAGACAAGCAATACAAGAAAATAATAACAGGAAATCATTACTTCTTTTTGATACGATTTCCAGATTGACAAATTATATATTCAAAAGGACTAAGTAATGTCTGCATTGTGATCTCGTCATAATAAATCAACGATGGTGTGTGTGCGAAAGCACATCTTCTGTTTCTAGTTGTCCGTGACCCGATAGGATTACACACACAGTTGGGTAAAGACAGTATCTCATCCATACATTAACTTCATTATCAAAGAGGATGATTAGGAAATTGGAAAAAAAAAAGATATAACTGTCGATCCCCGTTTTTTTAATACAACGATGTTGGTACATATGCGTACGGCCCGCCTTATGGTATGCGTCTACCGTAGCCATATGGACGCTTACCCCCTCCCCAATGAGCTCTGGCGACCTAACTCACGGGCAGAAACACAACAAAAAGTTATTTGGCTGCGGTATTCTGTAAGGTGGAGGTACTTCCCCAGTCGAGCTGCTCTTTGAGCGATTATTTTGATTTACTGTTCATGTAATCCTACTGTGACGATGATTAACAACCCATTTTTACTTATTTGGTATGCATGATTACCGTTTACAGGTCGGTTAACTAAAGCTGGCACGTTTCAACACATTTACACCGTCTCTCTCGCGCAAAGTCAAGCTTATGAGTATGAAGGAGACAGTTATTGTTTTGCTTTTGCTACTGCTCATAAATATAGAGTGGTCTATTTTTGCATTCGTCCATTAGACTTGACTGATTGCAAATTTATGAGTACTGTGAACGTGCCAGCTTTCGTTAACCGACCTGTACATAGTTAATTAAATCGGTAGTCACTTCTTCGACAAGTCAGATACACTCGCGCCATCTCACTTACCGGCTACTTGTAAAGCTGCAGGGGCAGCGGCGGCCAGTGCGGAAAATTCAAAATTCAAAAAATATGCATCGATTGGACCCAATTATATTTTTATGCCTTTTGCGGTCGAGACCTTGGGACCATGGGGGTCAGAAGCTCGCCGTTTTGCTCGCACCTTGTCTTCAAAATTGATCGAGACCTCCGGAGACCAGCGAGCGGGGAGCTTTTTCCGCCAACGCGTCAGCTTGGCTATCCAAAGAGGAAACGCTGCCAGCCTTCTGGGAACCTTGCCGTTAATCGGAAGCAGCGGCAGGCTTGAGGAAATTTTCTATATATAGATTATATTTTGTAAATATAGATTGTATTTTGTACATATTTGTTGTATTTGTATTTAATTTATTTTTAATGCATTATTTTGTCAATACTACAATCTGATTGATGTTCGTTCTTTAGATATATTAGCCCTTAGGGCACTGATGAACGTTACAATTGACCAACGGTGTCCGGTAAGATACTCATGGTATAGACCTCTAGGTTCTTTGATTACCATTTACATTTATCGTCGCTCCGAGTAAATGTTTTCCTTCTAATTAAAATACTTGATTAGCCTTAAACTAGAACTTGTAATTATAGCTATTTCTTACAATATCCTTATTCCATACAAGCTCTGCTTAGTTTGGAATCAGATAGCCGTGTGTAATGAATGTCCACATGAATGTACTGAATTATACCATTGACAAAATTATCGAATACCTAGTCCTAAAATCTTCTTCGGAAGGAAATTCAATACATATTCGAGTAGACCAAGGCCAATCTCACCACAGCTTAGCACACTACACTGGGTGGACGTTATTCACTGCCAATCAAAGTAACTGATGCCTTTGACGCAGCTCAACCACTTTGTGATGCAGAGCGACAGTCATCCGAACTGATGCCAAACGATATAATGTGTTCACTCGGTCGAAAGTAGGTACACGAATAGTTATGGCATATCTAGTAGTAAATTAAATAGGTGATGATATGATTAGGATAATAAGAACACATTCTTGAAAATTAAGAATAGTAGAGTAATGACGGGCCAGTTGGCGCAGTTGGTTAAGATTGGTAAAGGTTCCACCTATCGCGCCGCAGGTCGTGAGTTCGATTCCCGCACAGGACATGCATTTGTGTGCATGAACATGTCTGTATGTCCTGAGTCTGGGTGTAAGTATGTATTTACAAACAAAAAGTAGTATTATGTATTATATCAGTTATCTGGTTTCCATAGTACAAGCTCTGCTTAGTTTGGGATCAGATGACCGTGTGTGAGGAATGTCACAGGATATTTATTTTTTATATTTATTTATTAATAAACATTAATATCGGTAAAATGGAAAATCATCTCAAAGGTAAATGGTAAAATCATGCGCGGTGGTACAGTACTCAGTAGTACCCTGGCTGACTTGGATTCAGTCAGTCAGATTGGTTTTCAATTGGTTGAAAATCAAAGTACCGGTGAGACACCTGAGAGTCAGTTACCTTCTAGGCATTATCAAGGATGGCAGCATGAACGCCTGCATGCTTGTTAGCCATCTTTAGAAAAAGTTGTATACAAGAGAAAGACATTAGGCGCCTCTCACAGCGAGCGGTCTAGTGCTATGGTCACAGTTCTGTATTCCGCGGTCACTGTATGCAAGGACCAAAAGCGCCGCATCGATTACAGACATTTTTAAACATAATTGGACTGTTTTACAAAAAACTTAAACCGACTTCAAAGTACACGAAGAAGTAATCAAATCCTGATCTGATGACAATGGGACCAAACGGGAAGTGTACCCTTCCAGACAAAAAAAGAACTTTCCAAATCGGTTGATAAATGACGGAGTTATGAGGTAACAAACATAAAAAAAAAAAAAAAAAAAAAAACTACCGAATTGAGAACCTCCTCCTTTTTTTGAAGTCGGTTAAAAATAGTAGACCAGGTATCTACATTGTAATCCAGTCATATTTCTGAAACAGTCAGTACGCCAGTATGAATATAGCTCTCTTAACGATCAATGTAGTGGGCTGAAGTGGTATTACCTACCTAATGACCATAATGATACGGTAAACTTTTCCTTATAGCCGGTTTATTGAGCTGGCTTATATTGTTGGACGGGCAGAAAGGTTATGAGTATATTGGTGGCACTACTGAAGTACGGACCCCTACTTATAATCCCTTGACTAATTTCTTAAAGGAAAATTAAGCACGTGTATTGAAAGTGAATGAAATATTGTGTTATTTTTATTGATTTATATTTACTTATTGGAAAAGTTTATATAACCTACAGTTTAAGTAACAATACTAAATCAAACAATTGGTGTACAAGAGTGTCTATTTCAAAAGCTATCGCCTGAAGTCTTTACGTGAAGAAGGGTGAGTCAATAAATTACTTACTAATAGGTAACCAATAAGAATAACATATATAAATGTTGTTTCTTGAATAGAAGAATTCATGAAGCTCTACAAAGCAACGCTTAAATAAACTTATCTTTTGAATAAGATGGACTTTGTGAACAAGAACAAAGATCGAAACGCTTTTAATCACTTTGACTGCGTTACCAGAACAAAATGCACCACTAGATAATAATTTGTGGAAATAGAAGGAAAGTTCAGTAAAAAAAACCTGCTGCAAAACCGGTGCAATAAATGTCACTTTACGAGCGAATGTGTTCAAAAGTATGTTAATCAAAGCAAATACAAATTACAAGCATCCATATGGCTATGGTAACCGCTTACCTTCAAGCAGGCCGTAGGTATACTTGTTTACCGACTTTGTCGTATAAAAAAAAATACGTACAACGGAGGCTTAGGAATAGGGTAGGGTTTTGAGAGAAGTAGAGCATAGCGTTTATTCGCTCAAAGAGCAGCTCGACTGGGGAAGTACCTCCACCTTACAGAATACCGCAGCCAAATAACTTTATGTTGTGTAAAGTTGTGTTCCTGCGCGTGAGTAAGGTCGCCAGAGCTCATAGGGGAGAGGGGAAAGGTCGGTAACGCGTGAGCGATGCTTCTTGTGTTGCAAGCGTCCATATGGCTACGGTAACCGCTTACCATCAGGTGGGCCGTATGTTTGTTTACCGACTAAGTTGTATAAAAAAAAAAAAAAATGGTCCCGAAAAAAGCGTTGCAAAGCATTAGTAGGTAATGTATAAACAATTTATGGGGTCGTATGCATGAATATATTTTACCTCTCAAATCTACTACTCTAAAAGCTAAGACGGGAGTCCATAACTTCATCAATTTACAAAAGAATGAGAATATAATAGCTAGGTAGTCCATTGCACTCCATCTTGAGCTCAACTTCAAGTCAAACTTGATATAAAATATTGATTAGATTAAGAGTTTCAATAGAGCAGTCATAAGTATAATTATATTTTTTATACCACTTAGGTGGCAAAAAAGCATACGGGCCGCCTGGTGGTAAGCGGTTTCCGTAGCCTGTGGACGCTTGGAACACCAGGGGCTCAGAGTATATAAATACTACCAGGCGTATCACGCGCGCGTTGCCGACCCTGCAGAAATCTCTTCACACCCCTTTTGAAGAACCCCATGCTGTACCTACACGTTTATCGAAATAAGTAGCTAGATATGCCTATGTGATTCGTGTAAGAGATTTGTTAATTTTAACGTTTGTAGTTGGTCCATCTTTCTCTCTAGTTTAGCTATTTTTCACCAGTTCAGAAGTAGTTCATTTATTCCAGCTCATTATATTATTACTTTATTTTTATGGAAAATATTCTCCCCAGGTTTACAGAACTCTCAAACCCCTCGTGAGCATATAGTTTCAAAGAACTACAAAAAGTTATTTCAAACAGATGATGCCGTTTCCTCATTTATTTCAATCTAAGGTATAAAGTGACGTTTCCTCAAGTTAAAGTGCATAGTTCAATCTAGATAGCGATAAAGTTTTGATTAGACAGTAAAAAATAAACTGTTATTTCCTTGCCTTAGCTTCATTATTAGACACCACAGACCAGATAGGCTTAAGACGCCACATCGAGAAAGTTTTTCATGAGAGCACAATAGTAAAATGTTGGTAGGGAGATGGACAAAAAACCAAAGTCACTGACGTAGTACAGAAGTGTAGCAGACTGAAGTGGCAGTGGGTTGGTCACATCTGTCGCAGAACCGATGATCGGTGGAGTAGACGGGTTCTCGAGTGGAGACCACGACTCGGCAAGCGTAGTGAAGGACGCCCTCCGGCCAGATGGACCGACGACCTGAAAAAGTGGCTGGTGGTGACTGGATGGCGAAAACGGGAGATCGGGTCATGTGGCGAACCCTGGGGGAGGCTTACGTCCAGCATAGGCTGAAATGATGATGATGATGATGATGATGAGGGAGATGGACCGACAGTTGGTCAACGGGTTGCCTCTTATGCTCTACTGCATCTGCTTGACGAAAGCAGGAATCCGGCTAATAAGAGTCTAAAGGCAATCTAGTCTGTGTTTGATACACAAGGAATTGACAACCTACGCGGCTCCACACATAGCCGCATGCAATCAAAATGTTAGTACCCCATCCACATGAGCGGTATACATGTCGGATATTTGTAAATACGAAAATCGCCAAATGTTTGCCGAAAAATAAGCTTTTACTTTGCGCCGATTTTCTGACGTTTCCGTTAAATGTGAGTTTGTTGAAAATTTACCTGATATTTGTCGGGAAACTTTTTCCAATAAAGCGAGTAACTTTTAAATTAAGCAGATATCTTTTGAAGATTTTGTTGTTTTTTCACGTAACTTTTATTTTTAATAAGAAAAAACGTTAATTATGAAGTTGATTGGCGAGCTGAATACTCATCCTTTGTCACATTCCAACGTAACCAAGAACTGTCGGAGCACACGTTTATTATACTATTTATTTCAATACCTCCTTGTTAAATATCCACTTTTGAGGTAGGTACTAAGTTTTCGCCGACAATAACATTCGCGAACTCTGTTTTCAGCAATAAATTCAGCCGGGTAGTTGAACAAGAGCGTTGGACTACCTTGAGACGTTACCTTGAACTAGCATGACTGAATAAAAATATCGGGATTTTACCAAATGATTAGAACCAAAATCCTAGATTAATTTTAATGGATTTCGCTGAATTTCCACTGCCAGTTTTAGGTATATTTACTAACTAGCTGTCTCGTGGGGTTTCGCCCGCGTTCCCGTGATTAAAGGCCTATAATACTCCGAGATGATGTAGCTTCCTATTAGAGAAAAAAAAAATCGAATCCGACTGATAGTTCCAGAGATTAGCCCATTTAAAAAAAAAACAAACAAAAAAACGCTTCCGCTTTATTATATTAGTTCACTAATAGGTACCTAGATATAATAAAGAATGATTAATGAAAATCCGTTCTGTTGTCACAGAGCTCAATTTACCTAGAAAGCACGCAGTGTGCTCGTTCTAGGCTCGGCTCGTGCTCGGTTCGCCAAGCATGGACGCACCATAATCTTTTGACTTTATGTTTTTTCTTTATTGTACATTGGTACACAGATTAAATCGATTATAGTTTATTGGTATCAGGGGAAACATTCACAGGTAGTTTATGTTGTTAAAGGGAATTGGTATCCTTTTGTTACTTTCCGGCTGTTCTAATCAAAATCAAATCAAAAAGTCATTTATTCAGTATAGGCACTTATGAACGTTAAGTTGGTAATACAGTTGACCACCGGTTCGGAATACACTTAAACTCAGAAGACTCCGGCAAGAAACGCATCATCTTGAACCACATCAACACGTAAAGCACGATGGTAGGGTACTTTATAGTACTCACATGTATGGCTCCAGCCTCATGTTGAAAATCAGTCTCCAGGCAATTCCATTTGAATTACCACCGTGCTATCATTTCCGCAGTGTCGGACGTCACGCCACAGTATTTTATTAGAAGTAGGTACATCTTGTTTCTTATAAACTACTTTTGTAATATTTTTTCGGTATATTTTAAATAACAGTATCAGATCTAATCAAAGACAGTGTGATTCCACATTACCATAAAGCACTGAAAATCATGAACACTGATAAAAATTAAGTAACCCCAAACACGCGTGACTTGCCTTGGAAACTGGATTATAGACTTAATTTTAATAAAAATGCAAAGGCACTAACGAAGTGCATTTGAAACGGGTACGTGACGTTTATGGGAATATGTATCCCGTAAACGAATTGAAATAAAAAAAAATCTGAATCTTTTAGCACAAAGGTAAATTGCTAATACTACAAACTTATGACAGTTTTAAATTTTTCAATTAAATTCATATTAGAAAGCTGTAAATGTGGCGAACAGCCAGCCAATAGTACCTAAATTAAGTTTTATGCCTATAGGTATAAAACCTATATTTATTTTTGTTTTAACTTATTTTCTCTTGTTTAGAGCTGTATCTTATAATATCTACATATTAGACACCTGTACGTACTTATAAAAATTATAAGTCATAACTTTTTCAATTATGAATGAACACCAAAAGTTTTCTCATGAAACAAAATAACTTTTCGGCAATAAACAGATGTTCTTTTCATATTACACAAGTTTTTAGACAAGTTAGATTAGTCTATGGGATCTTAGCTGAGACATCAGTATGAATATATTATTGGATATTATTGGGCTGACACGATGACAAATATTTTTTATTTCAGAATCATAAAAACTTTTTCAATAAGTATTGCCAGTTATGACGTCAGCATCGATTAGCATAGCAAGGGAGGGGTATGTCACTTTTTTAACCTTTAGGTATTAAACCTTGATTAAACCCTAAGGGGATGTGTGCGGCAGCTGCCAACCAATAGCATTTCCCGCGCTATGAAAATGTATCGTCTGCGCGGGTACATCGGTAAGCCATATCAGTTAGGTACTACTGTACTAGTGTTCACAACATACACACAGTGTTGAAGCCTAGTAAGGGGTTGCCAGAAATAGTGTGCCGTCTTTTATACCTAACTAATGGTGGGCAAGGTGGCCACTATATAAAATCTCAGTACTTCTATAAGGGTGTTCAGTTGCCGCAACCTTCTATTTTATTGTTATAAATGTGAATCAACAATCTGCCAAGCATCCGTACCAATGTAAATGTGAAAACCGGATCATCATGAAATTTGGCATGCGGATAGATAGCCTATAGTATCGAGACGGACATAAGCTACATTTTATCCCAGGAACGCGGATGAAGCCGTGAGGGACAGCTAGTAGGAAATAAATGTCATTTTGTTTGTTTGTTACGCTTTCACGTCTTATCTACGAAACCGATCACGATGAAATTTGGCACGCAAATAGCCTATGATATGTAGAAGGTCATAGGCTACTTTTTATCACGAGAACGCGGGTGAAACCGCGGGGGACAGCTAGTGTATATGAAAGTATAAGTTCACAAATGAAAACCAAATAGTCTACAACCACAGAATAAACCAAACAGCGTCTAGACATGCCAGAAAACAATCGTTCTATTTATAAAATCTGATACGAAGTGATTAAAGTCACTACTGAGGCTTCAAACTGTAATGAAGCCAAATATGAACGTGTACATTCCTTGATTAGATTTCTTGTTAGATCGCAGTTTAGAGGATATTTGGTTACTTATAAGGTTGCTGACACGTGTATGTCTGTATAATACACGGTGACTTTTTAATCGTTGTTTCGCTAGAACAAACGTTGTTCAAACCATGATCTACTCACATTATATAAATTACATCATCGGTTTTTGAAAAAAAACACAAACTTAAGTTAAAAAAAAGTCGGGATTATCGTTACTCCTTACAACCCAAACGCGCTTGCACTTCAAAGTAGTTGTGGCACGGCGGCGCATGACAGTTTTGTAGCAGTTATGGGAATCCGCGGTATTCTGACTTTTTGAAATTTGTCTGGTTTGTGTTTTTTTCAAAAGTATATTTTTATATTTCGCCCATGGTCTAAACAACGTTTATTCTAGCGAAACAACGATTATAAAGTCCTCGTTTGACATGACGTGTGTGATATTGATGTTGATACAACCAGCAATCGTATAAAATCCCTAGTAGTTAAGAAACACATAGAAAAATAATATCTTTGAAAAGACGAAATGGAAGCGTCCGTTAAAAAAAACCGGCCCACAACAAAACTCCATAAAAATGTAACGATTAACAGTTTGTACGAAGAATTCGAACTGAAACCTGGCAACTAGCAAAGTATTAATTCCTACGTTTTATAGAATCTTCTAGATCAGTAGGCCTTCTTTAATCTTTTAATTTGGACGTAACTTTCTCAAACTTTTCATGCTTCTACTACGAAAATACAATAATTTACTTTAATTTAGCCTTCATAAAGTCAATACATTTTTATTTGGATCAAATATTTCTTACATGTTATTTGAAGCCTTTTGACTTACGTCTGATTGGAGTTGAGCTAAAACGAAGCCATGGTTGATATGCCCTACGTTAAAAGTATGCATTTTATTGTTACCAGGCCGTGGAACATGGAGACGAGAGCTGATGATGAAGAGGCCCCAACAGACCCGGCGGCGAGGAAACATACTCATCATGATTACACTGAACAGGACTTTGAAGGTATGAATAGGGTCGGCAACGCGCGAGTGATACCCCTGGTGTTGCAAGCGTCCATAGGCTACGGTAACTGTTTACCATCAGGCGGGCCGTATGCTTGTTTGCAACCTTAGTGGTAAAAAAAAAACTCGTTTAGGGAACGTCGGGCGTAACCTGGACTATATACTTATAGGAGGTTGAGTACAATTGGAAGATCTCATCACCAAATAAAACCGGCCAAGTGCGAGTTAGACTTGCGCACCGAGGGTTCCGTACAAACCTTTAGGTATTATATGTAAATGCTTGTAGACCTTATTAGACCTGAGTATTTGATATGAATTTCAATTTATGACGTATAAAAAAAAACTACTTACTAGATCTAGTTCAAACAAATTTTCGGTGGAAGTTTGCATCGTAATGTACATCATATATTTTTTTTGGTTTTATCATTCTCTTATTTTAGAAGTTACACATTTTACCACTTTCGAAGTGTCTCTCGCGCAAACTATTCAGTTTAGAAAAAAATGATATTAGAAACCTCAATATCATTTTTGAAGACCTATCCATAGACATCCCCCCCACCACACTTATGAGTTTATTAAAAAAAAATAGTTTCAGTTCTATGTATGGGGACCACCAACATTTATATTTTTTTTTGTGAAAATCTTAATGCGGTTCACAGAATACATCTACTCACCAAGTTTCAACATTGTAGTTCTTATACTTTCGGAAAAAAGTGGCTGTGACATACGGACGGACAGACAGACAGACATGACGAATCTATAAGGGTTCCGTTTTTTGCCATTTGGCTACGGAACCCTAAAAACTGCAACACACGATACTACTACTAATACATATGGAGGCATTAGAACACAACTTTCTATTGACTCTAATTAAAAATCTCACCCCATACTTCAAGCTATTTTTATCATGAGCAACTTTTCAGCAAGCCCCTCAATTGAGTGGCCACTGAACAACCCACTTCATTATAAGTATTCTGAAAGCCGGAGTGACCTGAACAATTAACCGACCATGCGTAAGATTACACAGTCATTTCGTTAAAAAGAAATTGTTAAAATAAAACTTTTTATATCAAAAAGTCTGAATCCATCCCCGCTGTAACTCTGTACGAAGACATTTCAATTAGATTTCTTATGAAACTTTTCACTCTTACAGTTCAAAGAAATTCCATCAGAACATCAACTTTTTTTATTAATTTAAATATGAGAACCAGGCGATGATGTACTTCGTCTTTGAAAGAGAACTTCGGTTGAAGAATATCTGTATTGATATAGAAAGTTTAAAGGTGGGGCCCGTTGACTCCCAGCATGGCAGGGCTACTAAGGTGAACCATGTAATTATCAACTTTTCTTTTCTTGATTAATTTAGTTTAAACTGTATGTTATTACGGTAAAACCCGAGGTAGACCCATATCAATTTTATCATAATCTGACTGTAGACTTTTTTGGAGTTATCTCGTCGTCAAGGGTACTCCAGCGTCGTAAAGGCACAGAATATTTAATAGTACTACGTACAGAAAACCCACTTCGAAAACGACATTTAAACAAAAATCGACTCTTGGAACGACAGAATAAAGCGCAATCCAGTTCGCGCAGCGCTGCGCGCCTAAAATTATATTCACCTACAACTTCCCTCTCTTTCTATCGTATAACTCTATCCTGTATGACGCGGCACGTGTTACGGTAGGGTTGTCTAATGACGTATTATGAATCTTCAATATTTCCTTATCGCCTATGTATGTCCTATTACTATTCTCTGTGTTTATTTTATTTCTATGCTATTCTCCTTTCGTGAACAATGACATTTAAAATATCCTAGCTAACTAGTATTAGATCAGAAAGTTATTTTAAAATGTCTAAATACTTTAATCTAAGTTGTTAGACCTATACGTACTTTGTATACTGAATGTGTATTCTGTCTACGAAACTGAATACAACTATTTTGGGGAAGGGTTTTAGTAACATACATGCTTATCAAATCTGGAATGACTGACGACGCGACAAGAAACGGCACGATTACCTAGTCCAGTAGCCGTCAGCCGAAATTCACAATATTTGTTCTTCAATTCAATTCAATTCTTATTTATGGCTTTTGCGGAAATGCCACCACAACTTCGCCAATGTCACGTGATATTAAAACCATGAGACGCGTAAATTACGAAACAAATAAAAAAAAAAAAAAACCCACGAAACCAAAAATTTTACTTATTTTAAGCGGAAATAACTAAACTAAACAAAGACATTCTAGAATTAAATTTTTATTTTTTTTTATTTTTTTTTTATACCACTTAGGTGGCAAACAAGCATACGGCCCACCTGATGGTAAGCGGTTACCGTAGCCTATGGACGCTTGCAACACCAGGGGTATCACGCGCGCGTTGCCGACCCTGCAGAAATCTCTTCACACCCCTTTTGAAGAACCCCATGCTGTACTCCATTGGGAAAACCACGGCGGGGAGCTCATTCCACAGTCTGAGCGTCCGCGGAAGGAAGCTCCTTTGAGCCCGCACAGCACGAAACAATTCAGGTTTCAATATGTGAGGATGGACTCCCCGTCGATGGCGAGAGTTGCGATGGTAGAAAGTAGCCGTGGGCATCATCTTAAACAATTCTTCAGAACACCGTCCGTTGTACAAGCGGTAGAACACACATAAGGAGGCAAAGTCTCTCCTCAGACTGAGGGGCTCTAAACCGTTTGTGAGCTCGGGATCGTCGACAATTCTTATGGCACGTCGTTGAACTAAAATACTAAAAACTAAAGTAAAGTAAACTAACTACTTTAAATACTAAAGTAACACAAAACATTAAAAATACAATACTAAAAAGAGTAGATGAAAATGAAATTTATAACTTTATTTAATTAATTACAATATATTTACAAAGTAAACCAATAAAGCGAGTGAAAATAAGAGAAAGAAGATGTTTAAAAGATACAGGACGAGAGATGTGAGGGGGAAGAGAGTCATACAAAGAAAAGCGCGCATTAGGACAACAGAAAAACAAATGGTCCACGTTTCCCTCGTCAAGACCGCATTCACAGATCGAGCTATCCCTGATCCTAAGTTTTGCCAAAAACACTGGGGTACAAGAGTGATTTAAACGGAGCCGACAAATAGTCGAGGTTGTTGTTTTGTCTGCTAAACGATATTTTGCAAACCATGGTTTTGTTGGAACGTTAGGCTGAATATCCCCGTAGAATTTGCCTTTAACAGATCTAGACACTTGCCAACCTTTATTCCATGTTTCAAAAAGCAAAGGTTTCAGAGTAGTACAAACATCATGGGAGTATATTTTTGGGTATTCATTAGAACCTGAGTGAACAGCATTCTTGGCGCACGAGTCAACGGTTTCATTTCCTAGAATTCCAGAATGCCCAGGAATCCAGACTAAAGCTATGCTTATGCCACGTTTAAAACAGCAATATAATTCTTCTCTTATTTTAAGAGCGATTGGGATTCGAGATTTGGACCGAAAGGGGTTCGAAACGATTGATTGTAGACAACTTTTGGAGTCCGAAAAAATAATAGAATAAGGAATGTTATGGGACTTTACAAATATAATCGCTGCCAAAATTGCAACAGATTCTCCAGACAACCAGAAAAGATTGGTAAAAAAAAAAATTTCACACTTCGTCTTAGACAACCATGGCTAAAAAGGGTCTAAATTATCTATACTATCATCGCCTTACAGCTTTGCATCCATCTTCCCATCACCCTATATAAAAATTAATAAAGAATTAACCAAAAAAAGGATATATTGAGTTACTTACCTACATAACAATAAGAATTGTTAAATTTTTCTGAATATGGTTCTACTGATTTTTGAAATAGTGATATGTTAAATCTTAGTTATTCTAAGAGTTGTAAGGTAGAATTACTGTATATTTAAAGAGGGAACTCTCTCTATTCTGGAACTACTAACAGTTTCTAAAAAAAGAATCGTCAAAATCGGTTCATAAACGACGAAGTTATCCGCGAACACACATAAAAATAATTGGACTGTTTTACAAAAAACTTAAACCGACTTCAAAGTACACTAAGAAGTAATCAAATCCTGATCTGATGACAATGGGACCAAACGGGAAGTGTACCCTTCCAGACAAAAAAATAATTTTCCAAATCGGTTAATAAACGACGGAGCTATGAGGTAACAAACATAAAAAAAAAAAAAAAAAAAATACAACCGAATTGAGAACCTCCTCCTTTTTTTGAAGTGGGTTAAAAATCATTCACATGAGTTTTCGAGGTCTAAGAGGCCCGTTTATACAAGAGGGTCTCTTCTGGTCGCTCTATCTTTGTCTCTTTTTATTAACACACTGGTATGTTATTAAAACGGGCCTATTATTATAATAAGGACTTTAGGACAATACAATGAAACAACAACAAAATATCTAGTACTATAAAAACAACGATATCTACACAAGATAGTGTTAAAAAAAGAACAGTAAACACTTTATATAGGTAGTACGTAGGTATTTATACCCACACGCGTCTTGCGCTGCGTGCGCGTTGCAACCGACTAGCGTTGTTTCGGTAGTCCGCGTGCGCGCGATCGTACCTAAACATGGGAGTGGGACAGGCCTGGTAAAGGGTAGGTACTCCAGTTATTGTTGCAGGTTAGCTGTTTTGGTGTATGAGCATTATTTGGTCGTAAAGACTTTGAAGACATGATAGAATTCCTCAACGGAAAAGAACATAAACATGGCGATTGTGGCATTTTGGTCAATATTTTAGTCAATTCATCAATGACATGCATATCCTCGGTCAGTGACAAACCTTGAGAGATATTGATAACGCAAAAATACTGCGGCAGGATATACATTTTGATAGAATTGGATATTTGCTATGGAACACGTCGTGCTCTTTCGCCGACTTCAAAACAGTGTCAAAACAAAACGCAGTGTGTTTTTTAACCGACTTCAAAAAAAGGAGGAGGTTCTCAATTCGGTTGTATTTTTTTTTTTTTTTTTATGTTTGTTACCTCTAAACTCCGTCATTTATTAACCGATTTGGAAAAATCTTTTTTTGTCTGGAAAGGTACACTTCCCGTTTGGTCCCATTGTCAGATTAGGATTTGATTACTTCTTAGTGTACTTTGAAGTCGGTTTAAGTTTTTTGTAAAACAGTCCAATTATTTACTACTTTACTATACGTGTAATGTCATAAATGAAGTGGATTTATTTTCCCCAAGTTTAGGGTGGCGATTTGTTTTGGAAAATTTGTCGTCGACAAAATTAGGTCAGGAGGGTTACTGTTACTAAGGGGGAATGTTGGGGTACCTTTATTATTTCACGTTTGCTAACGTATATACTTCCGTAATATACAAATTTATAATTATAATATTTTTTTAATTAGGAAAATCAATATATATTAAAATCAATGCCACTATTCGTTGTAATTTTATAACTCTATAAGGCTTTGTGCGGACTATTTAGTAGATGGTTTATGTGAAGTTTGCACAAAATCGGTCGAGCGGTTCTCCATTTATCACATTTTTATTAATTCATTTTATACGTAGCGAAACTAGAGAAGCACGTACCGGGCCGCTAGTAATACATAGATCTTATAATGAACCAAAAAGCAAATGCAAAATACAAAGATAAATAACAGAAAATACAATCTATATTTACAAAATACAATCTATATATAGAAAATTTCCTCAAGCCTGCCGGAAGGCTGGCAACGTTTCCTCTTTGGATAGCCAAGCTGACGCGTTGGCGGAAAAAGCTCCCCGCCCGCTGGTCTCCAGAGCTCTCGATCAATTTTGAAGACAAGGTGCGAGCAAAACGGTCCCAAGGTCTCGACCGCAAAAGGCATAAAAATATAATTGAGTCCAATCGAAGCATATTTTTTTGAATTTTGAATTTTCCGCACTGGCCGCCGCTGCCCCTGCAGCTTTACAAGTCGCCGGTCAGTGAGATGGCGCGAGTGTATCGACACATGTGGCATCCCACACCAGCGACTTGCCGACACTCCAAGGGATCAAAGACATACCATCCAATCAATTTGTTTAAAACATCTAACGAAAAATGTTTAAAAACGCCATCATCAGTACAAAGCTTTTGTATGAAAAGTATGGCGGGTTGACTGCTCTTAATTATTATAATACAGAATTACAAAATTATATCCAAGTCCAAACCTTATAATCGAAACAAACACACATGAAGCAATTTGTGTTTTATAACAAAAGATCACGAGTATAATTAAAATGTATAACACCGATTTGACGAAGCACATAATTGCTAAAATGGTGTAATTACATCAAAGAGATTTAAATAAGGACGGTCCATAATTAAATATTCATTGAGTTTGGGATTATGAATCCCAGATTGTATTAACAGGGACGATATTGTTTCGAGGTATTGATGTCGATAATTAATTGTCATTTATAAATTACATCGAACAATTAACCCAAAGAAGCGCAATGACGTTGATTTTGCTTGCAATCTATTGCGCCTATTTCCCACCATCGACAGTGCGCTCTGATTTGCCAAGCCAAGCACACACGATGCAGTGATTGGTCCTTACTATTCAAAATCAGTGACAAATCACTGACTAGTTTCGGAATCGGATTGCTCGGTATTCTACTCTAAAGGGTGACTACTTCTTCGATGATAAATTACATTGGTTTAAAAACTTTTGTATAAAACTATGCTTTGTCTGCTACTTCGTGTGTGTTCTGTCTTTGATTGTAAAAAAAAATATTGCTATATCCTGGCTCTCGTCATTGTAGCGAGTTTTTTTTTTTAATAGCATTTCGGTGATTTGAAATCATGGATGCCTAAATGCCATATCGTAAACTTTTTTTGTGAATGTCTCCAATGTAGAGACATACCTTCTTCTTTTTTAAGTTTTATAATGGTAGTGATACATGTTTTTGTGGAAACCTATAAGCGAGACATTAATTATCATCAGTGAGGTTATCAATGGAAATCTCTGGAATATTATGATAATGATGTTTTTTTTTAAATTAATCTTTCTAATTGCGTTCTAAAAATAACCATTAATTGAAGCGTTTCACTATATTACCGATGTTTATTCCCAACAAGATTTTAAAGTGAAAATAAAGTGTGAATAAAAAACCGGCCAAGCGCGAGTCGGACTCGAACACGGAGGGTTCCGTACACTATTAACTAGCTCAACTTTGGTATGAAAATAATATCCCCAAAAAAAGTAGTTTCTTGTATGGGCGCCCCCTTTAATTTTTAATTATATTTCATTATTATTATTTGCTTTTATAGCGGCAACAGAAATACATATTCTCTGAAAATTTCAGCTGTCTACCTATTACTGTTCATGAGATACAGCCCACGGACAGACAGACGGACCGACGGACGGACAGCGGAGTTTTAGTAATAGGGTCCCGTTTGACACCCTTCGGGTACGGAACCCTAAAAACGAGATTAACATGCTTTTTTTAAATTACGTTTCTTATAAAAATAAGTGAACTAAAATTGCTTGACGAAGCGAAGGATGGAGCAATGGCTAAACATACAAATATTCTCCAATCCATTTTATCGATGCAATCGCCGACAATACCTTTGACATAACGTAATTTGCTGAAAGCCCCACTTCGTAACAACAAACGTGCGAAGGGAAAAAAAATTACTTCACATACCTACAGTACCTAATTGGATTATTTCGGTTATGTAACTAACAGACGTGAGGCTGAATTTTAATTGCCTTACTGCTATGGTAATATGACCTTTGACTCGTTGGAAATAAGATTACTTTTAAACATAGAGATTCAGTAAAAAGTGTTTATACTGCTGAAATTTTATAGAACGCATTCGTAGAGTGCTTATCTATCCTTAGTAACGTATATATAGAGAAAACTATCCGTAGATTAAAGTCTTGTAACGTGAAACCACTAGTAAGTAATTGCTTTAGCCTAGATAATCAATCGACTCTGTCTGCGACCGACACATAATGGTCGATATAACATAGGATTGAACTTCAGAGTTAAAAGATGCTTGAACTGAAAATAACTGGACAATTTGGAGTAACTATGTATAAAAATCTATCTTTATATATAACATTCTACTGTACGTGTGTATGTCACTGAATTCCTCCTAAACGGCTGGACCGATTTGAATGTTTTTTTTGTATGCGTTTGAGTGGCGCCCTGGGGGCCTACCCCCATCTTTTACAAAACAACCTTATTGCAATACTGTTTTGATTCCAGCATATAATAACCTTATTTATATTCGTACCATGACCTCTACCAAACACTATTGTTATATTCCTGCTAAGAACGAATGATTTTTGAGAATTTGTCTATGGGCTCACTAAAGATGAAAAGAAATAACGCTATGGGCCTAAGCAACTTTCTCTCTCTAAACAATTCTCATCTCTGTCACTCATCCATACTCTCTCGCTCTTTCAAACAACCTTATTCTTCTTTTCGTACCATGATGTCCCTAAAACAAGCTTATTTTATGCATGAAAACAACCTTGTTTATTTACCATAATGGTTCATTCAATTCGTACCATGAGCTATTTTTTATAAGCTTTTGACAATTAACATTATTGTTTTAATGTCAAATTTAGCAATCTTATATACGTTGTATTTACAAGCTGGAAATAACATTGTTTTCCAAATTTATATTATAAAAATCTATTATAGTGTCATATAAAGTAATTATATCGAATTTATTTACTTATAGAATGAATATATCGGGATTGCGAGATTAGGTATCATCCCAAAATAATATAACCGATTGTTTATAAAGTTTTTAATTGCACTTGTCGTTCACTACACAACTATGCATCTACGTTAGTAATATCGATCCCTCGACTCTTAGCCTTAGATTTATTTAGATGAAACGGAGCTTTAAATGTAAAGCGTGTAAAGCGTGTTTATATATTTAGTGATTTTTCATTTAGGTACCTACCCACTATTAATATCCTGTTTTCATTATAACCAACGTACATCGAATAACCCCAGATTAATCCATAAAGTTAACTTTCCTGCAGTGTTAGTACACAGAGTAGTCCCTGTGTTCCTGGAATCCAAACTACCTAGATTCTCTGGCAAATTTTCTAAAATTGGTCGTAACCTACATTAGCCTGGATGGAATATATTATTGTCAACAGACGGACAGACGACAGACTTATAATAATCTATAAAGATAATCATTTTAACCATCTAATGTAGTAAAATATTAATTAAGTATTATATATTTGTATTGAAAACTCAACTCACAACAATCTGCTATACTGTTGCAGAGCAGATGCAACCGTGCGGGAAATTCTAAAATACGCATCCATTGGACCAAACTTTCTGTAGCCTTTGTGGCTGTGGATAGAACCGTGGGGGTCTGAAGCTCGCTGATTTGCTCACACATTATCATCAAAACCGGAAAACCGGTTGGTGGGGAGCTTTTTGTGACAACGCATTAGCTTGGCTATCCAAAGAGGAAACACTGCCAATAACGAGCTTGAACCTGGAACCTTGTCGATGATCGACAACAGCGGCAAATATTTATATACCTACATACACATAATATGTTTAATTCCAAGACCTGCAACTACAGTAGGATTCCCGTCAATAACACAATGAATAAAAACACGAAAGTATTATGTACCTACATTCTTTATTCACATAACTTTAATGAGAGTAAGATAATTATACACAATATAAGTATGGCATTAAACAATCTTGCAGATACAGATTCAAACTTCATTTCAGCGTTTATAGGTACTTAGACTTCACTTTAGACCAGCCTCTCCATCTCTACGTACACTTTTTTGAGAGTACTCCTTTGCTTGTAGATATCGATTGAAGGCGGTATTTTTGGTCTGTTTGTATTTAACCATTTCTACCTGCTGACTGGATCTCTGGCGAACTCTTCGGCTACAACTCTACAAAATGAATTGCAACATAAATAAATTTCATGCACTGAATATTACTGTCGAATATACTATTAAGATGTTTCCGTATTGATTGCACTTTGTTTGTTATTAAATTACATAAACAAATATATTTAATAACTAAATATCTTGGATATCTTCAAGATATCTTTATTAGACATTTGAGTATGACAAGAATGACAGGTAAATATTTTGTTCCGATTCATTTCATTTGATAATCTAGAGTCGGCAGTCTATATATTTTTTCAATTAATTTCCTTACTCTTTATAATAACATTTTAAAATATTTGTATGCATTTTATAGAAATTACTCGAAAATATTTTATTCTTTTAGTTACTTATACTTTACAATTAGTTTAATTTAATACTTTGCTAAAAGATGAAGAATCTCAAATCATTTCGGTCCAACGTGTGAAAGAAATGGCACTATACAGTTAATATATCGTTATTTCTTTTTATCTTTTATCAGGTTGTTGCAAGGCATAGACAAATTCTTACAAATCATTCATTCTTTCTCGGCACTTAGCAATGTTATATCAATGTTGAACGATTGAGCTCATGGTACGAATCAAAGTAATATTATTATAAGGTGAAAACAAAACAGTCTGGCAATAAGGTTATTTTGTGAGAGAAGATGATGGCCCTATAGGATGGAACGGGACAAAAAAAAAACTTGTCAATTGTGACGCACGAATTTTGAAACTCAATGTGCCCTGTTGCACTACATACTTTGAAATAATGCAAATATTTATTTTATGTATATCGACTTTTATATTACTTGAATTAATATTACTTAGGTCAATATGAAAACAAGGCAAGGGGCCGCCGTTCAATAGTGATATTCAGTGAATGAAATTTAATATGGCATGGTTACAAACAGAAGTAATTCAAGTATTATTTTATTCATTTTGCAGTGAAGAATTCGCCGGAATTCAAAGTAACTACTCTAAGAAATGTGCTGGAGAGAAATAGGTACCTAATCCTCAACTAGCAAAGCAATGGAGCACTTCTTGGTCATTACAAAAACTGAGACAAAGTTCATACATAAATATATACCTAGGTAGGTTTATATTTATGTATGGCACTTCAGTCTTAATACCTATAGTCTAGGCAGGTACCTATTGTCTTTAAATTATATGAATAAAGAATTTACCACAGGAATCAACACATATTTTTATTTATTACCTTTTGTCAGGAATGCTACTGTAGTTGCAGGTCATACAATGAAACATTATGTGTATTTAGGTATATAAACGTTTATGAATACAGTACAATCACAGTAAAGCTTAATCTATACGATATTAAATATTTACAACAAATAAATGAAATACAATCTAGCACTAGCACTCGTATATAAATTTTCCTCCAGGCTGTCGTAGATTATCGGCAAGGTTCCCAACAGGCTAGCCAAGCTAATGCGTTGGGGGAAAAAGCTCCCCGCCCGAGGCCTCGATTATTTTGGTGACAATATGCGAGCCACTCGGTGAGCTTCAAACCCATACGGTCGTATGGTTTCGATAGCAAATGGCATTTTGGTCCATTGCATGCGAAAGTGTTGATTCCTCACGTAGCATAGATGCACCTACCACGTCGCTTTCGTGTATCTATTATTGGCTTCTTTGGTATTTGCTTCCAAAAACACAAATAGTTCATATTCATTTGCCATCTAGAAATGCTAGATGGCAAAAGCTAGAAGGCTAGAGATACACAATTCATTCGATAAGTTAAATAAATACGATCTACTGACTTTATATCACTATAATAATAGATATTTTTATCATAAATTTGGATAATTCGTCGCGTATATTGTGTTATATTTTGATTGATATATGCAATTGACATAAAAACCATAATGCTAGTTGTCAAAAGACACATCATGGTACGATTTGAATGAACGATTAGAGGTGACGTCATCAAACCTGCTAACAAAACAATATTGTTTTATGCCTATAATAAGCTTATTTTTAAGGATGTCATGGTACGAAAACGCAAAATAAGGTTATTTTAACCTTGTTTTAAGAGCTTGTGGTAGGCCCCCTGTATGGTTTAGGTTCACAAATCAGCCCGGCAGATGGCGCTGCAGTCGGTATCTAGGTTATATTATCGACTGCAGCGCCATCTGCCAGGCTGATTTGTCTGATTTGCCCAGGAGATAGATAAAAATCTTCATACAACGGTCTATGCGAAATTTTAACCCAAATTTTAATAAAAAATAGCGTATTTTCACACGTTATTTAAGAGCTAAATGGCTCTAAAAGAAGCCGTGAAAAGAATATGAGTAGCCAACTGTAAGATAAAAGACTTAGTCGCAAGCATCAGCTTAGTGCTCAAAAGAAATGTTTTACTCGCAACGTCCCCTGTAGCCGTATTATGGGAAGGTCAAACGTTGCAACGTTCGAAAAGCCGCAAAAGCTTAGGGATTGTAGTAAATATAACGATAGTAGTGAATAGACTCGAGTGTTTTTTTGTTGAGGATTATTTACTAAGACAAGAGGGTTACATCGTATATATACTTGATGATGCGCAAAAGTATTTAGAGAGTGACATTCCTTTTTTATCTTAGTCTATTGTGTGGCCTGTTATTAGAGCCACGTACCAATATAATTAAAATAAAATTTAAACGATCGCCTTTTCCTTAAAATTGTGCATTTGATGAATTTGAAAGGTGCACCAACTCAATACAACATACTTACTAGATTAGATGACACTCATGGTAGCTATGCCATTGTATAGGTAAGTATCCAATGTAATAAGTCCACATTTCTATTTAAATTAATTTGTCTACCAGCAATAAACTCCTGATTTTCCCTTGACCAAAATCTTTCCAGTTACACGTGTCTCCAATAAAATATGAAGGAAAACATTTTTCACGTATCATTTGAATTTTGTAGCTGAACACGATTTAAATTTGCAAATATCCGCCTCAATCCTCAGCCTGGCACTTGACCCTGCTTCAGATTTGCCTCTCGATAAGATTTCCTGCCACTTACGACATCCATCCGACGCCATTTCTGATCGAGATTGCATCGAGTCGCGCTAAACTTGTAACCTGGATTTAGTCCAAAGTATTTACTTATTTAGTTTAAACGGGCTTTACATCTAAAACACTGAGATTATCTCAAGGAAATTAGGAACGTAGATAACCTATGATATGGAGAAGGACATAGGAGGTTACTTTTTATCCGGGGATCAAGGTTGCAACCGCCCGGGGACAGCTAGTAAAATAATGATAACATCTATGTTTACAAGTAACACACCTATGCTTAAATCACCGTTTTCACAGTCGTTTAATTAAACGTCGCCAGCAATATTATAAGCATTGAATTATTATTATAAGCTAATAAGATTGCCGAGGTAAGCGCCAGCTTTTTGGTTACCATTGTGCCCCGCCCCCATCGATCCATTGATTTGTTTTGATTAATACTTGACCTGACCTGCATAACATAAATATTTATGCAAAGTTTTGATTTAAAAACATACGAGGCATATTTTTTCTACTTAGGTAGAGTTATGTCACACATAAATCACTCAAAGAAAAGATTTGATTTGTTTTGAAACTGGAAAATTAGGAGAGTACCTACTGTGATAAGATAGGTAATAGGTATACATACAACATGTAACTTAATCACCCTTATTACAATAGATGATTTAAAGCAAGTTTAGTAAAACCATTATATCAGTCACTTTCTAACGTCATATAACAAAAAGAGACGAGGCTATCTTAACATCTCGGTTTGCTTTAAACCATGATTTGGAATAAAGGGGAACAAGTTTATATCACTTATAAGTAACAGACTTTTGTAGTCTTTCAGTCGTAGTTTTCATTTATAATGTAAATGTAAAATGGAGGTTAAAATTGTAAACAGCACAACTGGATTCTCGGTGTAGGCAGCTTTTATTATATAGTTACCTACTTACAGTGAACATTACCACGATTGTTATGAAGGTATTTCCAATCGATTGAAGAGGAAACGAACCGGGGACTATTGGACGTGACTATTGGAACTGGAATGAGAACAACATTTATAAGGTGTAGGGCATACAGTAAAAATATTAATGTGATATGTGATAGCGTTTAACAAAATTTCTGTGTGCAAAGCGTGAGCAATTTACATTATATAGATGCATTCATATATATCGTACTAGATTTACTGTCAGAAAAAATACAGAGGACCCCATACAAGAAATTTCTTTTTCTTGACGTTTTGTTTTTGTTGTTGCGGCGTACTATTAATTTTATAGCAAAGTTAAGTTTGTTGATATTATTTTTATTGTATGAAACTAGGTGTGCGAATCCGACTCGCACTTGCCGGTTTTTAAAACTATGACATTATATGTATATTTTTATAAACCATGACTCAATCAAATATCATATTTGATTGACTAAACTTTGTTTGATTTGTGACTACGATTGATAGGAGATTAGGATTGGTTATTAAGGATTATGTTGTTGTCGGCCTTTCGGCCGGACTTGATGTTGAGTATTGGCACATCCTGTGTAATTGGATTTCATTCATCCAATCTTCATTTAAAGATCTCTTCTCCAATAAGTTGATATGGATATATATATTATTCTTAAGTATAACGGTTTTCCATATAATTTATTCATACTAATAATAAAAAAAAAATATGTTTATATATAGCTACCACGGAAGCCAAAGGGGCTTCTATGGAAGCGGTAAACCCGATTAAACCACAAAAACTATAAAATGAACTTCAACAAACACTAACCTATGTCAACCAGTGGTTTGTGGCAGCAACTATTCATAGATACCTTTGATATGAAAAAATTAGTACAAGAACCGATCTATCCATTATGGATTCAGCTCGTATGACATCTGGGAGCGGCTGAGGGGAATCTGAAGTGGAAGTTGTTTCGTGATCGTTTTATAGATGTCTCTTGAGGCTTCTAATAGAATTGTACGGTCACAAAGTTCCGTTTTTGATACTTTATCGTCTCCGGGGTCAAACGATAACGTAGGTTAGACGAGGAGTCGTGGGTAGAAATCCCGTTTTTAGGGTTCCGTAGCCAAATGGCAAAAAACAGAACCCTTATAGATTTGTCATGTCTGTCTGTCTGTCTGTCCTTACGTATGTCACAGCCACTTTTTTTCTAAACTATAAGAACTATAATGTTGAAACACCTCCAAAGTGGTAAAATGTGTGTCCCCCCCCCCTGTAACTTCTAAAATAAGAGAATGATAAAACTAAAAAAATATATGATGTACATTACGATGCCAACTTCCACCGAAAATTGGTTTGAACGAGATCTAGTAAGTAGTTCTTTTTTTAATACGTCGTAAATTGAAATTCATATCAAATACTCAGGTCTATACTACCATTTACTTATATACCTACAGGTTTGTACGGAACCCTCGGTGCGCGAGTCTGACTCGCACTAGGCCGTTTTTTTTATTTTGATAGAGCAGTCATTGGCGATCATTATGAAAAAAAAATACGTCAAAGACTAAACATCGTCAAACATGGATTCGACTTGTTATAAAGAACTGAAAATTTAAGATAAAACATTTGTATTTAGTTTTTATCACTGAACCCTTGCTACCGTTAACGTGCCGGCTTTACTTGAGCCGAACGGTATCGCACGTGACGATGGCAAGAGGCCCGACGGTATGACGTTAATTCCCTGGAGTCGAGGAAGACCTTTAGTCTGGGATGCGACGTGTGTTGATACGCTGGCACCGTCGCACCTTCAGTCCACCTCCAGGGCATCTGGCACAGCGGCATCGACAGCTGAGAGCTCCAAGAGGCGCAAGTATGCAGCCCTTGGCGACGGCTACATATTTGTGCCTTTTGGAGTAGAAACTCTGGGGCCTTGGGGCCCGGAAGCGCGGTCTTTTTTTAAAGAACTGTCGACACGCCTCGTTAAGTTATCTGGTGACCAGAGGGCTGGGTCTTACCTCGGACAAAGGATTAGCCTAGCTATCCAACGAGGTAATGCTGCCAGCCTTCTGGGTACATTACCCACGGGCAGTGACCTAAACTCGATATTTTATTTATAATATCGAGTTTAGAAAAATATATAAAAGAATAGGAACTGTAAAATTTGTATATATTTTTATTTTGTTATTTATCTATTAATTAGTTTAGTTTTAGTTGTTATATATTTTTATATTTTTCTTATTTCATAATATAGGTATAAGGTATAATCTATGTAAGTAATAAATATAACATAATCTCACAGACCGTTATACAGTATTTCAACCAATTTTAACGAGTCTTCGTGTATTTTTTTACCTTCGTTACGAAGGCATCTTATATTTTCCTGGGGCAAATAGAATTTTATAGGTTTTCCACCGACAATAAAATATTACTTTTCGAAGATTTTATATAGATATCGAAGTAAAACTAAATACAACAATATATCTTGTCCTAACCCTTAACCTAATAAACAATACGAGGGCAAAATTATCATAAGTAGTTTCTAGTTCGCAAATAACACTGAATACATTGCTGACGTATGTGTATAGTTTCAAAGTTTGTCGTTGTGTTGAAGTCTGCAAATAGGTATATGGTGTTTCGTTTGTTTGTAACGTGTGAAACGTTACAATATTTGTTTGCTTGTAACGTACATATGGTTTCCTATTTACTATTAATCCGCTTGCAAAACTTTTGAGACCAGTGCACAGGCTGGGGAAGGTTAAGAGAGTTATAAAAGAGGCAGGGAATAGCCTTTATTCGCTCAAAGAGCATGATAAGCTCGACGGATGATGTACCTGTCCCTTACAGAATACAGCACCTGCGCGTGAGTGATGCCTCGTGTCTTTCACGAGTCCATATATGGCTATGGTGACCGCTTAGCATCAAGCGGGCCAAAACCTTCGTCGTTTAATAAAAAATGTTCCCTGTCATAGAAATGAAATTAGAAAAGTCGGGCATTGGTTAGAACTTTAGAAGTGAATAAAATAATACATTCTGGAGTCTTAGTAGAGTACGTAGAGTCTGCTTTAGTCATTGTCCCATTTAGTCATAAATAGAACCAAACTGGAGCATTTATCTCGAAATGACCTCTGAAAGTTGGTCGGCATCGCGCGAGTGATACGAATGTTGCAAGCGGCTATGGTCTATGCTTGTTTGAAACGTAGAGGCATAAAAGAGACAGCTGGGTTGAGCTGAATCCTGGCAAGGACCGGATAGAGAAGCCTATGTCCAACAATGGGCTAAAAATACCGTTAAAGGTGATTCGTCTCAATGTCACGGCTGATAAAGACAGGAATTTTTCAGACATTAGTTTGGTATTTGGAATGTCCCAGGATATCCCAGGATATTTAATATCGCTTGAACTATTCTTTTCTTACGGTGACGTCACTGATGTTAGGCACTACTTCTTATCAGTTTTAATCATATTTAATTGGCATAAGGCTTTGAAGCGATTTCTGCAGGGTCGGCAACGCGCGAGTAACACCCCTGGCGTTGCAAGCGTCCACAGGCTGCGGTACCCGTACACCATCAGGCGGGCCGTATGCTTGTTTGCAACCTAAGTAGAATAAAAAAATTACAGTGAGGTCATTCAAGGTTTCATACTATTCAAATAAAAAAGAAAATACCTACTTGAGAATGGCTCGTCTGTAAAGAAAAAAAAAATCGTAAACGATTATTACAAATTTTATAATTTTAGGTACTAAATATTATGGGCTCATGTGGTACGTAAATAAAAAAAAATGATTTTTTGGGAAAGTTGTTTGTTATCATGAGTACCTACAATCATGTGTCTAAGTAGGTATCGTTTACTGCCTCTAGTGGTAGAAGACTAGAAGCTTAAGCTTGGTAGATCTGGTAACTTTATTTACATTATTTATAACCTCAAAATTCACTGTTTTCTATAAAAACTTGATATATAATAATAAGGAAAATAAGATAAATAATCAAGCAATATGAGTAGACACTTACATCAAAATGATCTTCACAAATACATTTTAGATTGTGTAGCCAGAAGTGCCGGATCCCTGCGAGCAACCTGAAGCCACCTTTTTCTGACATTTTCCGAACGCGGAACGTGTACAAATAACTTTTCAGGTGTTTTTATTGTAGTTCTTTTACACTGAGGCACCACACAACACTTACAAAACTTAGAATCCATTTTTAAGCAAAAGAAAATGACCACAAACATGTATCACCACACCATAACAGTTCAGCGATGTTTAGGAACGAGTGACGTCACGACGTGTTAAGTGACAGTTAGTTGCGTTTTGGAGCGAAATTTAAAGTGCAATTTAAAATACAAGATTTTTATATATTGGATGCATTAAAAAAAAATATAAGTGTTATTTTGGGCTACATTAGGTACTAATAAACGTTTTAAAATACATTCCTAAAAATAGTAAACATCCCTATTACCAGTCACCCTATATAAAAGTTTCTTGAGCTGTCTTATATGTTCCCACTTATTTAAGCCAAATTGAAAACTAATATAAAATGCAAAGCTCTCTGTGAAAGTTTCACTGCTTTACGACCCACAAAGAACTTAATTAGTAAATTTTAATGGACAAGTAATAGTTTTCTAACAAAGCTCTAAGTTTGCGAGCTTTTATGAAGAGCTTTAGAGACTACGTATCATGGTCCGTCATAAAATAAAAAGTTTGAAACCTAATTCTTGCTTATCTGTGGAGATGCTCCACATGATGCAGGGCTTAAATATTTTCTGATGGTACTTTTTTTGCAATTATAACACATTGGGTACTTATTGAAATCATATTTCAATTTTTACTACATGTTATATTTCAATCTAGATACAAAAGATAACTAAATAGTTAAGACCAGCGGGCGGGGAGTTTCCGCCAACGCGTCAGCTTGGCTATCCAAAGAGGAAACGCTGCCAGCCTTCTGAGAACCTTGCCGTTGATATTTTCTATATATAGATTGTATTTTGTACATATTCATTGTAAATAAAGATAACTTAAATACTAAGTCCCTGTTTGTTTATTTTTGATTATAAATACTACTATAAAACACTAAAGTCATTTATTTGTGTTTGTTTTACAAAGAACTGTGTGTGACCAAAAAGGGACCCCATCGTTCCTATTTATTTTAAGAAAAAAATAATCAGGTTACGACCTAATCAAACATCTCAAGCACAAAACATAAAATTACTATGAAGTACAACGTATTATTTTCAAATTTTCTACAGTTCTTGATAACCCTGAAGAATTTCCCCAAAAATGGTGAATAGCATTCTTAGTCATGAAATGAAAGGAACACGTTGTAAATAAGATTATCCCTGCTCATGTAGGCACGCAATTCCGCCTATTTACGTCATAAATAAGGGCCGCACTATCTTGTTTATGAGAACTTATTCTTTGATATACAGCCATAATAATAAACGTTTATATGACTTTAATACTGCTTAAATGTAGTGTGGTACTTTGTATTACCCACTAAGCTGGCTATACCACTCTGAAGTTGAACATCTTCGCCTGACCGGTGTTTTTAAGAAGCTGTTTCTTGCCAGAAATTATATCACTAAATCACTACATCGGAAAACAAGGTATTTTTTGAGTAGTGATACCAAGCAATCCAATTCCGCAACGTGTAAGTGCTTTTGCACTGATTTATAACAGTACCGACCAATCACTACATCTCAATGTCCTCAATCCTCAATTAGTGTGTCCTTGTCTTAACCAATCAGAGCGCATGTGTCCTTGACTTAGCCAATCAGAGTCGGTGGTTGGGACAACGCTACCGAGTTAGTCGTTTGATGGCCATAATTTTTAACCGACTTCAAAAAAAAGGAGGTTTCAATTCGGCAGTTTTTTTTTTTTTTTTATGTTTGTTACCTTATAACTCCGTCATTTATTAACCGATTTGGAAAATTATTTTTTTCCCTGGAAGGGTACACTTCCCGTTTGGTCCCATTGTCATCAGATCAGGATTTGATTACTTTTTAGTGTAGTTTGAAGTCGGTTTAAGTTTTTTGTAAAACAGTCCAATTATATGTACCTACTATGTAAAGGTCATTATGGTTTATAGACAATCCCCCTTACTCATAAAGCCCTATTTAACTAATATACTGATTAGATTGTCAAGTAAATAATGTGACATTATTTGATAATGGCAATAGATTGACGTTATTTACGTGACCCTTTATACAGTGTATTAGTTAAATAACGTTTGATGAGTAAGGGAATAAGTTTCAGACACGGAACGGCTTTTTCTTGCTGGATATGTAGAAAAACCCGGGGAAAAGTTTCATTACCATATTATTTCATAGTTTTTCCCCCCGGTATATGTTACTCCAGGCTGTATATTCTCGCTTGCCAAGTTTTATAACGATGTGTATCCCAAACAACCTCACTTTCACCTGAAATTACAGTGACATAGTTAAGAACGTCGAGATATACTGTTATAGAATTCCAATAATGGCATAATGGAATTAATTAGCGCGACCACAACGCGCTGTGCTATTATTGAAAATGCGTCAGTATACAGGCCGTCCCACAGACTATGCCACACGGAGGAAAAGTACATTTATTTATTTATAAAAAGGTACATCAACAGCACATTTATTACAACATTTGTAGCTATTATTATAATTATAACTATTCTGATACATGTACCAATTACAGATGCACACAACATAGACCATGCAAGACAACAGACTAAGTAGATTAAATATTATAAATTAATCAAAAATCAAATCAACATTTTCAATGAGTGTCTAAAAGTACAATTTAAAATAAACAAACATACATTTCCTAATAATCGAAAATACAATTAAACAAGGACTGCAGGTGAAACTACGACACAGAATCAGTACCTAATTAATAACTTGATTGTAATATAGGAAAGAAAGAAAATAAGTTTATTTTGAGATACACACAACACCACATATTACATTACATATAAAATCAGACACAAAGCGTAAAAAAAACAGAGTAGTGTTGTGTGATATCAAAATTGGTCAGCGACTCAGTATTACACTGCTATTCCGAAACCGGGTAGCAGCACTGATTTTCTGTCGCTGCCATTAGTGACATCACGAACAACCGGACAAAATACAGGAACAAAAACAAAATAATAATACGTACTATAATAATAGGACGTAATAATGTTATGGTAATTCATTCATTATGATCGATGAAATGAATCACTAACGAAGTCTCTATACATCGGTTGTATAGAGAGGTTGTGTTGTTGTTTTAATTGTATTATTATTGGCTGGTTGATATGAAAATGTATTTATTTCAGCAAAATGCACAATACTCTTACACATTTAAAAATATACACAGAAATATGCATAATGCTGGAGGTTTTTTCTTATGACTTAGAATTAGCTTATGACCTTCACACTAGGCAAAGCCTGTATTGCGAAGGATATGCTTTCAACAAGTTAAATACAATATTGTTGATCCTGCGACATTCCTTTTTTAATCCTTTAATTAAATATTTTGAGAATACGAATTCATTTACAAATTGAATTTCAAGAAAATATCATAACGGACTTAAAAGCTATTCAAATAATGATCTAAGTTCATTGGTGGACATCAATATTTTAGGTTTTATTTATAGAGCAACCTTTAACATTAACAATGGCAATGTTAAAAGGTTATCTTTTTTAACATTGAATAAATAAGGCTCAAAATTCCGCCCACTCGCCACGCGCCTCCCGCCCTACAACTACAGCGTGTGCTTTATTTCACAGGCCATCGGGCACACACTGTATTCGTGGGAGTCCACGTGCCAGCGCGTCGGCATTCCCACAGGAAACACAAACATCACCATCGCAACGGAGAGATGGAGTCTGATAGACCTGGTATGTTTATTATGTTTTTTTTTTGGAAAGTTTGTCACGGATCGGATTTTGTATCGGAGAAGTTGATGTGCACAAATGAGTATATTTTAATAGTTATATCTAAAAATAATAGTTCGAATTGTATATTGGATATTTTCTAGGGGGTTTTATGTAGGTGGCTCTGGATATGAAAAAAAAACATACTAACTCCAACATTCAAATATAATTAATTATATTCAAATATAAAATTATTACAAAATTCTAAATTCAATAAAGGTCTGCAATTTAGTAATCATGAATCGGTAGTTTTAACTTTCTTATTTACGTCTAAATTAATTGGCGCATTAAATCACTAAATGTAGAACAGCACCAAGTATTTCCACTTTCGAGAACTTAGGCTATTAATAATAGTACCTTTTAACTAATACCTACTAATTAAGAACTATTCCTGGACTCCTAGCTATCACTATTACTAATTTAGACCTGTCTCGATTCTGAATAGGCACGAAGTTATAGTTGTTATTAGTTAAGCCAACTAACTGAAAATAACTATTTATTTACTTGTCTTATTCTAAATAGCATATTAAAACGTAGGTGGTAGTAATTTCATCACCAAATTAAGATGTGGATCAAATATAATTAAATAGCTAAATACGATATCCTATAAATAGCTAATTATATTTCTTAAAATTATGTTTACCTTATTTAAATAATGTAATACGAAGCCTTATCTACCTAGCTAACTTATTAAAGTAATATGTAATAAAGGATGAAATTATAATAAAAACAAAAGAAAATAAAGGCACAACTTCATTGACGTAAACGAATCATGACACAATTTTGCTCGTTCACATAGAAAATTACAGAATAACTAAATTAACTCCGTTGACACAAACATAAGGCGGTTCGTTATACTTTGACGGAAAAGATAATTTAGAAAATGAATGGGAATGAAATGAAAAAATCTTGACACTGATTGAATAGAACGTTGTTAGTACTCCGCTTTAAACTATAATGATGTCAAAAAATCTACAAAATTTCATACTGTAGTATTTTCTCTAGTAAACTTGGCGAAGGAAGATGTTACGATAGATTTATTTGGGCTTATATATTATTTCTAAGCGAGATTATAATCCTTAGGACCGACATTAATGGCACGAGTTAGAAGACTGAGCGTTACGGATGATGGAGAAACATGTAAGGCAAACATTAGAAGCCCATCCCTTTGGATTCAATTTTCTCATGATTTTTAACTTAATTCCATAAATCATTATCTCTCACAACTGTATGCATGGTTTTCAAAGAACCTTAACTTTAATTTGTGAAATATTCAGGAACCTACTTACTTCAACTTCATTCGCATGATGCTTAGTTACTTTAGCTTACTAATTGTTTTCAGCAGACGAACTTCTCTATATTTTATGTTATCTGTAGCCAGTTCTTTTAGGATAACTTCATACTTTTTTAATCGTTCTGTCAAACTTTGCCAAGATTATTTAAATTTACTAACTGATTTAAATTAATTTCAGTAACGCCACCGGCTCAAAGGGTGCAATTCATACTTGGCGAAGATGTCAACGATAGCACTCTTGAATCGCATCCACTATTTTCTGAAATGGAAGAGCTGGTTAAAGACGGTGATGAACTTGAATGGAAAGAAACAGCAAGATGGATCAAATTTGAAGAAGATGTAGAAGAAGGTGGCAATCGATGGTCAAAACCGCACGTTGCTACACTATCACTACATTCACTTTTTGAACTGCGAAGTCTAATTCTTAACGGATCAGTAATTCTCGATATGGAAGCCAGTTCTTTAGAGCAAGTTGCGGATATCGTACTGGATAATATGGTAGCGGATGGTTCCTTAGGATATGACAGCAGAGAAAAGGTTAAGGATGCGTTATTGAGAAGGCACAGACACCAACATGAACGTCGAAACCATAATAATATGTCCCGGTTACCTCTGATCCGGTCACTGGCTGATATTGGACGCAATCACTCCTCGTGCAAAAGTGAGTTTAATTATTTTAAATTTTCAGTAAAAATGACTTTTCTTAAATTTGTTAACATAGTTTACATGGATGTGACGTCATCCTATCAGATTTTCAGGAAGGTAGCTCTCGACGCTCTAGTTCGAAAAGTTGTCGAGGGTCAAGTTCGTCTCCTCAAACGGCTCTCCTTCAAGCAACTGACACCAGAGGCTCTTACCTAGCAGTGCCAGGTTAGCCAAACGTGGGAATCGGTAACATATGTGTGCATTTCTGCTCACTGATCTCACGCCCTTTGACTGGCACTCACTTAAAGCACAAGCACCATAACAATTTTTTATCGTTGTACATATTTGTGTGGTTTTGGGAGTCATTTGCTATATCGTGACACTGGAATAATATTTTTTATCCTTAGATCCCTCTAACCAATTGGCTATTGTATTACAGTGGAAGAAGGCGGTACAACCAGTGGACATTCTCACAAAGGAGAATTCAGTCGTTTCCTAGGCCTCCCTAGCGCGGGTAACCGCTTGTCCTGATCAGTGTTTTTTCTTCACTTATTTATGATTTCAAAATTTCAATCATTTTTGTCGACTCCATGTTATCATTTTAAGCTGACTGCTAGTATCCTTGTTAACTATTTTAACCGCTTCTCTTTCAGCTTATGCTCATGCTTTTTTAATCTTTTTAATTGGGTATACAATATACGTAATAAGTCTTCATATTATGTCAAGATGCATTATTGTACTATGCCATCTTATCGTTTTGCGACAACATTAATTAATAATAAAATTCTTAATGAAGGAATTTTAGAAATCCCATCACTCATGTATTTTATTATTTAAATTTACTATTATAGCTTGGTTTAACATTTTTTGTGCACCAGTTAAAAACAGCTTTAGCGAGTATATTATTTTATACTTTTAATTTATTTTCATACTAAATCATTTTCAGGTGCTGTTCAAGATGAGGGAATGGTTAAGAGCCCGAGCAGTATATCAATGCATCGCAATCACAGCTCAGGTGATCTTCCTATGAATGGCGATATAAATCACAAATGTAATACAAATTTCATGAGGAAAATACCTCCAGGTGCTGAAGCTTCCAACATATTGGTTGGAGAAGTAGATTTCCTCGAAAAAACTCTATCAGCCTTTGTCAGACTGAAAACGGGCACAATAATGGGTGACTTAACTGAAGTGCCGGTACCAACACGATTCATGTTTGTTTTACTCGGGCCTCCAAATAGTAACTCTAGTTTCCATGAAATCGGTAGAGCAATGGCAACATTAATGTCTGATGAGATATTTCATGAAGTTGCTTATAGAGCTAAGAAAAGAGACCATCTCTTAGCTGGAATAGATGAATTTTTAGATGCTGTTACAGTCTTGCCACCTGGAGAATGGGATCCAGCTATTCGTATAGAACCACCGGCAGCTATTCCTTCTCAGGATCCTCGCAAAAGACCAAATGATAACTCTCAAAAGGAGGTATTTGACGAGGAAGAAGAGGAACAAAGACAAAGAGAAGAGTCAGGGCTAGCTCGAAGTGGTAAATTATTTGGAGGTTTGATTAATGACCTTAAGAGGAAAGTGCCGTGGTATTGGTCCGACTTTAAAGATGCATTAGCTCTTCAATGTATTGCATCGTGGATATTTTTGTATTTTGCATGTTTATCACCTATTATCACTTTCGGAGGACTATTAGGAGAAGCTACTGGAAAAAACATGGCTGCATTGGAATCTTTAATATCTGGTTTTGTATGTGGTATGGGGTATGGTTTCTTCTCGGGGCAGCCTTTAACAATTTTAGGTTCAACAGGGCCCGTGTTAGTGTTTGAAACTATTGTATTTGAATTTTGTAGACAAATTGGATGGAATTACATGTCGTTTAGGTTTTGTATTGGCACGTGGATTACTTTAATTTTGGTTATACTGGTGGCAATAGATGCGAGCGCATTAGTTTGCTATATAACGAGATTCACTGAGGAAAACTTTGCTACTCTTATCGCATTTATATTTATATACAAGGTAATACTTAAGATAGAAAATGTTATTTCTATTTCCAATGTTTGAAAAATATCATTCATTAATATTTTTATTCTTCGTCGTAGGCGGTGGAAAATGTTATTTCTATTGGAAAGAAATATCCTCTAAAGACGCGCCCTGATGAAGTGCTTACTTATGAGTGCTATTGTTTGCCGAGCAATTATACGAGAGTACCGGAGCAATTTAATTGGACATCGGTGGACAAGGAGTCTTGCCAGGTATCTCACTAATTGAATTAGATAGAACAACTTAAACTGTGTGCGTTTATATGGCAGTCAAAGCTATTTATTCTTATAGGCCCTAGTAGGGCACTTATGACCATTATTTTAATTTATCTTTTCAGTTGTACAATGGCACTTTAGCCGGCGCAGGATGTGATACAAAGGTTTACGTACCAGACGTTTTCTTAATGTCCATAATACTTTTCTTGGGAACATTTACTATATCAATAATCCTGAAGGACTTCAAGAATTCTCTATTCTTTCCATCTAAGGTAAAAATAATGCACATTTTTTTTTTTTATACGACTAAGTCGGTAAACAAGCATACGGCCCGCCTGGTGGTAAGCGGTTACCGTAGCCATATGGACGCTTGCAACACACGAAGCATCGCTCACGCGTTACCGACCACTCCCCCCTCCCCAATGAGCTCTGGCGACCTTACTCACGCGCAGGAACACAACTTTACACAACATAAAGTTATTTGGCTGTGGTATTCTGTAAGGTGGAGGTACTTTCCCAGTCGAACTGCTCTTTGAGCGAATAAACGCTATCCTCTACCTCTCTTAGTTCTACCTTATTAGTTCGGTTGATTTATAAATTTATCTTCGTATTTTATATTTACTTATTTTCAGGTCAGACAAATCATAAGTGACTTTTCTGTAATCATCGCCATTTTGTCGATGTCCTTCCTTGATTACAAAGTTGGAGTAAAAACTCCTAAGTTGGAAGTACCTTCAGAGTTCAAGCCCACACTTCCAACCAGAAACTGGGTTATTACTCCATTCAACGGAAATCCTTTATGGTCAGCATTAGTGGCTATATTACCAGCATTATTGGGAACTATACTGATATTTATGGATCAGCAGATCACGGCTGTCATAGTAAATAGAAAGGAGAACAAACTGAAGAAAGGATGTGGATATCATTTGGATTTATTCGTTCTGGCTATACTGATACAAATTTGTTCCGTTATGGGTCTACCGTGGTTTGTAGCTGCTACTGTATTAAGTATCAATCATGTGAACTCTTTGAAGGTTGAATCAGAATGTGCAGCTCCAGGAGAAAAACCACGTTTCTTGGGAGTAAGAGAGCAGAGAGTGACACATATCCTGATATTCTTAACCATAGGCTGCTCAGTTGTTTTGACTCCTGTTCTCAGTCATATACCAATGCCAGTATTATTTGGAGTATTTCTTTATATGGGAGTAGCATCATTGAAAGGGCTTCAATTCTTTGATAGGATACTGATAATGTTCATGCCTCAGAAATATCAACCTGATCATATGTTCTTGAGACAGGTAATATTAATGCCATATAAACTTATTGGGAAATCGTCTCTGACATAATTAAATAACGTTCTTTTTTCTAGGTACCAATTCGTAGAGTCCACGTATTTACAGCTATCCAGTTAACTTGTCTTGTCTGTCTGTGGGTAATAAAATCATTTTCGTCGACATCCATTTTGTTCCCATTGATGTTAGTCGTGATGATTGGCATAAGAAAGGCTTTGGACTTATTCTTCACTCGTAGAGAGATGAAGATCCTCGATGATGTGATGCCAGAAATGACCAAAAGGAACGAAGACGAATTACAAGAGCTAGGAGACGAGGTGGGATGGCATGTAAAAATATTACGCCTTTGCCGTCGAAACTAATTTGTAACATTTTCGGCAAATCATTTTAGTTTCCTTTGTCATCCTACCATTTACGAGTAGTGTCTATTTTTTGTTGTTCATGTAAGTCACTGTTCTACGAAATAAACTCAGTGTTATGTTGATACGGTCGCATTTTATTTTTGCCATTGCATTTTATTACCTTGTCCACTTATTTTTTACACACACTTTACCTTTTCATGAATAATGGTAAGTAGTTAAATGTTTTTTTCTGACACTTTTTATATTTACAAACTACGCTATTTTTAATATTGCTTAATTTAAAAAAAGTTTCTTAGGCTTTCCCGTTATAGGAAGCCCACAAGAGCAATCCACCAGCATACGAAGAAAATCTACAAATTCCTCTCATCAATGGAAATATAATGAATATACCTTTGAAATCAATTAATATATCAGAGGAGGTCAACAAGACTGGTATTTGGAAGCAAGTAAACAACAGTAATATTACAAAAAATTGGGGTGATGGAAAGGATTTTAAACCTAAAGGAAAGAAGAAGTAAGCTTTTAAAAATATATTTTATGTTCATATTACTACTACTACTACTAAATATAACATTTATTTAAACCACGTCACTAAAAAAGTTATGAATATGAAAGTGGATGGATATACGGGAGGAGGAAGACCGAAAGGATGGATTGTGTGAAAGATGATATGGGTAAGAAAGGAGTGAATACTAGTATGACGGATAGAAGAGACGAATGGAAGAAGCGTACATATTGCGACGACCCCAATTGATTGGGAACAGGGCAGGCAGATGATGATGATTACAACGGATGAAAAATACTAATGAAAAATAGGCACAATTGTCAGTCACATAGAATTTAAAATGTTGCAGCAACAAACACAAGAAACTGATATCCAAAAACGCACAATCTGAAATCGAAAGGCGATTGTCAACGATGGATGAAGTTGAGGAAGACGACCCATCAATGAAGGTGTGCGTCAATGACACCAAGTTCTAAACACTGCGCATGCGTTGACCTCATAGTTTATAACTGCAGGAGGACAGCACGGCATGATACCTACAAGCAACGTGCATGACGTAAAGCAAACCTTATAGAAGTAGCACATTTAAAAAATATTATTATAGACGTTAGTTTTACAGATTTCATCATCAGCTAACTGGTTTTTATTGTACTATTTTGCAAGAATACTCACATCGATGATGTATTGGCATATGCAAATGGAAAGCAAAATAAATATATGAATATGATGGTGAAATTTTTCCAAAAATACTAAATGTTTTGTTATATCACACGTGTTATTAGTCTCTTACTTTTTGTGTGTCTTCTAGTTAACTGTCGTAAGATTGAAGCTGTTGTAAATATAAAACTACCAAAAGAGCGGTTATCCTTATGATGTGAGTAGATTTGTTAAGATGCATAGATGACCTTAGTATTAATGTACTTCCAGTATTATATGATCTTATATGTCTAAATCTGTGTCGTTAGTATTTTATCATTATTGATGTAACTACGGAATATTTTTCTAATTCATAGGAAAGAGCTCGAACCTAGCAGAGTACCTACGTTTTTGAAAAAAAACTTTTTTAACTTTATCCATTTATAATTGGACTGTTTTACAAAAAACTTAAACCGACTTCAAAGTACACTAAGAAGTAATCAAATCCTGTTCTGATGACAATGGGACCAAACGGGAAGTGTACCCTTCCAGATAAAAAATCTAAATCCAAATAGGTTAATAAATGACGGAGTTATGAGGTAACTAACATAAAAAAAAATACAACCGAATTGAGAACCTCCTCCTTTTTTTGAAGTCGGTTAAAAACAGTCTCCATTGGTCTTTATCCTATGAACCAAATGCTTTATATGTTGTTCTTCGCTAATTGCACCTTTTTTTATATTTGTATATAACTTAATAATAATGTGTATCCTTTGCATGATTACCTACTATGTTTAAGCATGCTTTATTGAAATATGTTCTATTGTAATTTTACATTTCGTCCTCTGAATGATTTTCAGAGTGATATCGTAAGGCGAAAGGAGTCATGGAGTGGTGTTAGAAAGAGTGATTCTAGAAAAAATGTTGCATCCGCTGAAACTTCGGTCTAATCTTTAAAATTCTCTATAGATATCAAAATTATACGACATTTATTTCTGACCTCAATTATCTATAACATCTTTATCATATAAAAAGAAACAGACTTTCAAGGAGGTTGTACGTTCGGTTGGCGGTCAGAAATAATTATGGCACATCTATTATATTCTTAATCATGAAAACACTGTCTAAATATATAACAGTTATTTAAAATATAGTAAGTGATAATTGGCACAAAGTGTGTTAGATTTAAAATTAACAATTTCTAAGCCACATAATGTAATGTAATAATTAATATGTCTTATAGTAAAAACGTAGTGAATGCATTGTTAACCATTTACCTAAGTGTTATTTTAGATTATTTGCGGCAGGTCTTTAGCTGTAGTGTTTTATATCCAAATGATTTAATTTATACCATAAAAGGATTAATGATTGAACATTTTGCGTGTAAATTAATCCATTGTACGCTTACGCACTCTTTGAATCACTTTACGACAGTCTTTACGATAGGTAAAATGGAGTCCATGCAATGCAATATTTTAGAAAGAAAATTATTTTATATTTGCACGCCATTCGACGCAAAAACACATAGATACAAAAAACACACACACAATGTTACTTTACTTTTACTGTATGTGTATGTGATTCCAGATTATTAATACAATTATATTCCATCATATTGCCCCATCGAATCTCGACATTCCAAAACTTTTGTTTTTTTTTTCAAAAATCTTAGGATGAATAATCGTAGAATATAAATAGTACCTACCTGTATGAGTAGGTAGGTATCTTTTTTCAGCCAAATAGGGCCTACATAGATTTGCTGTTTTTTATTCATATAGCATTTTATTGACTTACTTGACTTATGATCCTGTATCCCCTAGACGGGGCAGAGGGCGTCCATAGAAACTCATTCCAAGACTTCCCGATCTTCTTCGATTCGACAAGCACAGTGCGTTGCCAGGTTTGTTTGGGACGGCCCCGCTTTCGTTTCCCCTGCGGATTCCAGTCCATTGCCTGCTTGGGTATATGGTCGGGGTCACTTCGGAGAGTGAGGCCAATCCAGTTCCATTTGCGACGCTTGATCTGTTGGTCGATCGGTGTTTCGTGACAGTATTCTCGGAGATCTACGTTCGAGATTTTCTCGGGCCAACGAGAATTTGGCGAAGGCATCGGTTGACAAAAACCTGGAGCTGGTGCGCAATGGCCTTGGTTACCTTTCATGTTTCGCACCCGTACAGAAGTACTGACTTCACGTTGGACCCGAATATCTTGAGCTTAACTCTTCGGGACAGCTTCCGAGATTGCTATACGGGGCGCAGCTGCACGAAAGTTGCTTGGGCCTTGGCAATCCGAGAAGAGATGTCATCTTCAGTTCCTCCCAATTCTGACACGACACTACCAAGATAAGTAAATTTGTGAACGCGTTCCACTACCTCTGTGCCCATCAGCATCGGTGTAACATTCGTCACTCCGGATCGCATCTCTTGGGTCTTCCAGATGTTGATATTCAGCCCCATGTTTTCTGCCTCATGGCTCAGGTCGTCAAGCTTGCATGTCTGCGCGTGTATGACTCAGCAGGCATACCTATGTCGTCGGCGTAATCTCAATCCTCGAGAACCAGCCAACCAACCAGAACTTTGGAGATTGCCCACTCTATCCCGCGGCGTTAGTTGTCATACATGCGCAGCATAATCCCAATTTCTTTTCTCTGTGATCCCATCTAATGCGAATTATTACACAATTTAATAAAAAAACTAAATTCTCTAACAGAAAAAAAGCAGTAGAATATAGATATAGTTTAACCCCCTTATTCATAATCGCTTTTTAACTAAATCAGTGTAATAGGTGTCCTCCGTCTCACTCTTTCGATCACCAAATGTCACGTGTCAGATAAAGACTTCAGAATTTTGGCTAATCAACGTTTGATAAGTTCTTCATTATGAATAAGGGGGTTAATTTTTACGAGCGAACTAAAACGAAGTGCCAATAGTATAACACCACTAGATTTTAGATTTGTTAATATTTTAAATTTTTTATATTGCCAAAACAAGACGTAGTTAATTACTTTGCCAAAGTTTCAGTTGATTTTGAACATATTAATATATCAGTACATTATTAGGTTAATTAGTTGGTATATAGGTAATATTTCCACAATCAATTAATATTGTAATAGTATTGAGTAGAATACACTTTATACACTTAAGTGGAACTTTATTTTAATCATTTTAACTATCCTAAGTACCTACTCAGAAAGAAAAGAATATTATGTACAAAGATTGATTTTATCGCTAGACCATGTCCCTTCCTATATCTATAGCTATTCAATTTAACAGAGATGGAAATAATCTGTCGTTTTTAATTCTATTTGTCGTGTTTGAGTAGGTACTTAGATTACAACAGTTAGTACATACATCATTAATGTCATCATTTTAACAGATTTCAAAAAAAGGAGGAGGTTCTCCATTCGGTTGTTTTTATTATTTTTTTGTTTGTTACCTCAGAACTACGTGGAAGGGTACACTTCCCGTTTGATCCCATTGTCATGTCAGGGTTTGGTTACTTTTCAGTGTACTTTGAAGTCGGTTAAAGTTTTTGTAAAACAATTTTTAATTATTTATTCGCTTCTTCACGTAATAATAGTACCTATTCTCTAGATGTTTGGACTTACCATTTTAGGTCATTTATACTTTATACGATATACCAAATTACCATTTTAAAGGTAGTTTTTACTTAGGTACTTAAGGCATATGTCATTCGGAAACACATAGTTTAAATAGGTATTCCTAAAGCCTAAGTTAGGCATTAGTGGCCATGTAGGTATTTTAATAATGTATGTTCTAAGTATAGATAAGTATAATAAGTACTGTTATAGTTTTAGAAAACACCATCATTATTTTTACTGGGATATGGCTGAATTTGTATCGTTTTTGGATATATTTGTGGAGTGTTATGAATAAATCGGGTTTTATAAATGTAAATGCATTTTTTATTACACATCCTATCTGCAGACTAATTATTCGTAATCGCTATTTTAACTAAATCAGTGTAATAGTGTCCTCTGTCTCACTCTTTCGTTCACCAAATTATGTCCCGTGTCAGATAGTTTTCAGAATTTTAGGTAATCAACGGGGTAAGTTTATTATATCTTGACTTCACCATTCTTGATGGAATTTGTTACGTAGGTAGATCAATTAATACCTAATTTTAAAAACATTTTTAAGGTTTTACGGATTTCTTCATTTTAAAAAACCACAGAACAGAAAAAACAGTTAGAACTCGCAAGTGACAATATTAGCACGGGAACCTGTGTGGCAAAACTCACACAAATAAACAATTATTCATACACTGCACTACAAACAAACAATTCGTTTCATTGGTAGATTTTATTCAACACAAAACTAGCAGAAATCACAGATTCTACATTTGAAAATATACCTTCATATGTACAAATAGAATTCATTTTGTTATTCTGTAGAATGTGTATACGACGTTTTGTAATATGAAGATGAAGGAAAACAATTGACGAGTAAGTTTCGCTATCCAACAATAGATGGCGTTATTATCAGTGGATGTTATTATCATCCTAATTACATTCAAGATAAAGTTGACATTCGTGTAGCATGTCGATGGATTTATAACATTCTGATTATAACACCATGCGCTATTCGATTTCGTCAGCTATTCAATTAGTGATGTAGGTGATAGATGACGTCAAGTGAAAGTATCGATAAATGTTTATTGTATATCCTACTAATATTATAAATGCGAAAGTTTGTGAGTGTTTGTTACTCTTTCACGCAAAAACTACTGAACGGATTTGGATGAAATTTGGAACACAGATTCTCAGATATGTTCTGGATTAACACATAGGATACTTTATATGCCGGGAAATCATACGATTACTCGGGAATGTGGGTGAAACCGCGCGGGACAGCTAATATTATTATAAATAGGACACTAATATTATGAATGAAATCTATTCCGCCTAAACGGCGGAACAGATTTCGATGAAATTTGGTATGTAGATAGATGACACACTAGATTAACACACAGCTTATAGTCAAGTCAAGTCAAAGCCATTTGTTAGCATTAACATTATATTATTTGAATATTATTTAATTTCATACCATTGAATATTGATTAATTATAATTAATTGTCAGCATATTTATTATGAAAGTGTAAAACGGTTTATTTTGATATTGTGTATTTGAATATCGAGGAATGGCAACACCAGAAAAGGATAATTGTAATAATGGCGGCCATTGGAGAAAGTGTTTTAATTCATTTTGTGGTAATTACCAAGTTTACCAACGGTGTAATTACAGATTTAGCTTGTTTGAGCCAACTTCTTTTCAGTAAATGAGGGATGGTTAATACATTTACTCAATTTAGGCCCAAGAAGGGCACCTATGAAGGTACATTTTTTAATATTTTCTTTGTTTTTACAATCTGACTATATAGTGGCTATTTTTTTCCAAAACATTAGTATAGTTCCAAAACATACATACTTTTTATTTTACAAAATTTTAAATACACAATCATCAAAACGAATAAACATAAAAAAAAAACAAATCAAATATAATATATATATTTACTTTTTGTACCGGAAAAGTGAGCAGTTCCCGTAGGATAAACGAATTACACATATTATTAAAATTACACTTATAAACGAATTCAAATCGGGCGAAGCTAGGATAGTATACAATTCAAAGGCCTTAAACTGTAAGCACGTTTTGTAAAAATTCCCGCTTGGTAAAGAAGGATAAAAATTGTTAGTTGTCGATAGATTTTCTCTTTATTCAATTTATGAAAATTAAACAGATTCTGTTCTTTGAGTGTTCTGTAGGAAGCCCAGTGAGACCTTTTGGAATAACAAAAGGACACATATTGGAAATATTTTTGTTTTTGCTCTGGTATGGCTGTTTCATATAAGTATTTATTTCCCTTTTTTTTAATTATAAAATATTTGTCTTCAAAGTCCTCTGAAAAAATTGTGCTTGATTTTGAAAGAAACCAATTTTGCCTTCCTGTAGCTTGAATCCATTTTTCCTTTATATCTGGAGCCTTAGGAAATCTAAAATCACAAAAATATAACATAACGCATTCAAATAAATAATAATAATATTTAAATATAAAATCAAAATGGCACTACTAATCACAACTGTAAAAGTTTAAACTATCGATAACTCATACTATAAAGAAGTGTGTCACGTCTCTAATCGAGTAGCAACCGTCACATCAAGTGCATGTATGGAAACTTCGAGAAGCAGTAAGTTTAAGTTTGAAAGAAACTAGACCTTAAAGTTTAAATTTTAAAGTCAACTTTCGTTCGCGATCATTCATCTTGAAGACAATTAGGTTTTTCTTAATTTTAAATTAATTTACTCACAAAATATAACTTACGGATGGTATGATATACCTCCTTTCGCTAAATTTATTGTACGGCTATCGTTTTTGCACTGTAAAACAGCACAATAAGGCATTTTACTAACATTTTAAATCTTTTACGACGCCACCAAAACAATGTAGTGACAAATCACGACTGAATTGAGCGGAGCTCTAAGTGCGCGGAACTACGCTTACTATGTACTACGGCGGTTCCGCCCACTTGCGCTTTCTAACTGTTTTTTCTGTTCTGTGTAAAAAACAATGCAGATTGGTCGTTCTAATGATAACTTTCTCATAAAATATTTTCTATACAACCCAGTACAACGCCATCTATTATGTAGTAGAAATCCCCGCAACACCGAGTAAGTGACATCTAGTGTCCAGTAGCTGAAATAATTTCAGGAGTTAAGTTCGATTCACTAGAGTTCCCAAAGCAAATAGGTAAATTTCGTCAATGAATCGTTTGATAATAATTCTAGTTACAAGAGATATTATTTTACGATAGCGCAGTCCAGCAGCAGAAAAAAACTGAAGATTTTTTCATGGTTTGGGTTTCCATAAAATAAGGGTTGAGTGTTTAGGAACCAATAGTCTCCCTAGCCAAATCCAAAGATTTCCCGAAAAAATCGTATCTAAATCAAACTCAAAATTACAAATAATAAATTTAATAACTTTATAAACTAAAGGACTTAACCTTAAATAAAATAACAATAAAATAAATTAGTCTAAAATACAATTATGAGGCGGTTAATTCTTTGTTTTCTTCTTATCGGGTAATATACCCATTTCCTCTTGGTATTTCCTAATCAGCTGTTCTTGGACATCAGGGAGGCAGGGGGAGTACCTGCTGTATTCCATGCTGAACTCACCCTTGCCTTGTGTCATTGATCTGTAAAAGGAACAATTTATGTCTTATCTTTTTAAACTTGGTCAAAAGGCTGATAAATTTACAGTTGCTCACCTATTATACAGGATTACCGCGTTACCGACCTTTCCCCCCTCCCCTATGAGCTCTGGCGACCTTACTCACGTGCAGGAACACAACTTTACACAACATAAAGTTATTTGGCTGCGGTATTCCGTAACCTTACGGAATACCGCAGCCAAATAACCTCCACCTGGAGGTACCTCCCCAGTCCAGCTGCTCTTTGACCGACTTACACTTACACGTACTTATACCGAATTAATCGTATAAAAAGAAAGATTTTAAACTAAAAGTGAATTCCTTAATAACAGACCATCCAAGATCTTACCTAAGCTCCCCGGCGTACCCAAACATATTGTTCAAAGGTACTTCAGCGTATATCGTGGTCCAGCCCTCAGAACCTTCTGTGCCTGTGATAATGCCACCTCGTTTGTTCAGCTGTCCTATCACTGAACCGTGGAACTCATCAGGTAATACCACTTCGACGAACATCACCGGTTCTAAGATCTGCCATGCCCCTTCGTCGAATACTGGAAAAGAATATTTGAAGTTATGTAACTGTAATTCAGGTAATTGATTACTTCAACGCAATTTACACACATTAAAAGTGGTAAGTAATGGTAACTACTCACCGCTACTTATCTACTTGCTTGGTAAGTAATGGTAACTACTCACCATTACTTACCTACTTGCTGGGTAAGTAATGGTAACTACTCATCACTACTTACCTAGTTGCGTGGTAAGTAATGGTAACTACTCACCACTACTTACCTGCTTGCTGGGTAAGTAATGGTAACTACTCACCACTACTTACTTGCTTGGTAAGTATTTCAGCTTCTAGTTAAAAATCTGTCGCCAAGCATCTATTGGTGTGTTCTGACAACTGCATTTGACAGCTAGTTCTATCCTTATGTGCTTTACACCTTCGGCCACATCAACACTTACTACGGTGGTGAGATTGTGGTCTATACAGGCCAATCAATACATAGTAAAAAGAAAAAATAAACTATTTAAGTTGCACATTTGTCGGTCACTGTCAGATAATGAGACGTTATTTAGTGACCCCTAGCTCAAATTACCATCTTTAACAGCCCCCTTGGCAGCTAAGAAGAAGGCCAATTCGCTGGAGTCCACAATATGATGCGCGCCATCTTGCAGCCTGAACTTGACGCCCGATATCTTGTGTCCCGACAGGTAGCCCTTCTGGCACGTGTCGATGAACCCGCGCTCCACTCCCGGCACGAACTGCTTGGGAATGTTCGTGCCTACGGTTTCGTCCACAAACTCTAGACCTGGAAAATAAGTCGAATAAAAAAAAAGTTTTTCTATATGCTGAGGGGTTCAAAACCTAAGTTGAGTTAAACGAAATTGAATCATTTTAATTGAGAAAGATTGTGTTTTACGTTTTTCTTTTCAGCAAATCAGGTTACAGAAAAGATGATATTGAAATGTATCTTATCTTTATGTATACCTTGGTGCTGATTCTGTTGTTTACAACTAAACTAATTTAGTCTCACTATGTCTCTTTCTAACAAAGAAAATAAGAAAAGGATGTAATAAATTTAGTTCTGTTAAATTAGTCCAATGCTGTTTTCAATATAAAAGTCGCCATCTATTGCGGTTACGTCTAAATACACGCAAATAAAGACGGCAAAGACTAATTTGACAGTTTTAAATATGATATATCCTTTAATAATGTTTGTAAGAAAGATATATGATGTGACTAAAATTAGTTTAGTGCGACTTACAACAGAAACGGCACCCTTGTCTATTGTATGAATATTGAATTCCGTGTGAGTACGAGTAGAGAGCCAGTGAATATTTCTACCTTTTTAGGGTTCCGTAGCCAAATGGCAAAAAACGGAACCCTTATAGATTCGTCATGTCTGTCTGTCTGTCTGTCTGTCTGTCTGTCTGTCTGTCTGTCTGTCTGTCTGTCTGTCTGTCCGTGTATGTCACAGCCATTTATTTCCGAAACTATAAGAACTATAATGTTGAAACTTGGTAAGTAGATGTATTCTGTGAACCGCATTAAGATTTTCACACAAAAATAGAAAAAAACAATAAATTTTGGGGGTTCCCCATACTTAGAACTGAAACTCAAAATTTTTTTTTTCATCAATCCCATAAGTGTGGGGTGTCTATGGATAGGTCTTCAAAAATGATATTGAGGTTTCTAATATAATTTTTTTCTAAACTGAATAGTTTGCGCGAGAGACACTTCCAAAGTGGTAAAATGTGTGTCCCCCCCCCTGTAACTTCTAAAATAAGAGAATGATAAATCTATAAAAAATATATGATGTACATTACGGTGCAAACTTCCACTGAAAATTGGTTTGAACGAGATCTAGAAAGCAGTTTTTTTTTAATAGGTCATAAATTGAAATTAATATCAAATACTCAGGTCTATACTACCATTTACTTATATACCTACAGGTTTGTACGGAACCCTCGGTGCGCGAGTCTGACTCGCACTTGGCCGGTTTTATTATGTTTTGAGGTACGGAACTCTAAAAACAGTTATTTGTGTATAGCACAAAAGCCAAGAAAGTTATGGTCTTTGTTAGCGATCCGACTAGTTGATCGTTTCGACAACTTTAGCGCATGACGAATTTAAATTCATTAAATAATTATAATTCAGACATTATATAGGTAAACAGAATAGAATCATCTATATCGCTGACTAAATTCAATAAAGGCACAAGAAAAAATTCAAAAATTTTAGAGTTTAGAACAAAATTCATTACTAACTCAAATTCAACACTTGTTCCACTAATGAATTCAGTCAGCGATATGTTTGATCTATCGAAAAATTAAGCTGCAAAGTTTCCTAAATAAAAAAAAAAAACATAAATAGGCAGTTGACTCACTAGTATTCTGATCTGGTGGCAAAGGCTCCATGATGCCGTTAACTCGCGCGAACTGTCCCGCCCCGCCAGACTGCTTCTTGTGGAGGTAGTCGAATGAACACGCCGACATCATTGTCTCTCTGGAATAAAGCGACATGCTCTCATATGAGGAATTTCATCCTAGTACCCAATAATACTAATATAATAAAATCGATAGTGAGTTTGTTTGTTACCTCTTGACGCTCAATGGTACAACCATAGAGAAAAGAACTGCGCGTTCACAAAGTTTAAATAATTGAAAAACTTCTTCAAAGTACACTAAAAAGTAATCAAATGCTAACCAGACAATGAGACCAAACGGGAAGTGTACCTTTCCAAACAAATAAAGAATTTTCCAAATCGGTTAATAAATGACGGAGTTCTGAGGTAACAAACATATAAAAAAAAAACATACAGCCGAATTGATAACCTCCTTTTTTGAAGTTGTTGAAATTAGATTGAATCGATACTTTTGTAGAAGGAAAAATAAAATTACAACTCATTACCATCAACGAGCCAAAAAGAGACAACCATAGTGGAACGAAAAGAGATACCATCTTGATGCTATTGAGATAAAATACAAGCAGTTTAGAATCTTTAGTCGTACAAATGGATGTCCATCTTCCACATTTTATGAAAATTCTGTTTAAAATACCATCAACTAAGTTCGGTACATGTTTAAATTATTTGAGTGGCTTACCTGAAAGCGACCTTCGGTTTGCCCAAGTCGACGGGACAGTTGTACTCCCTCTCCATCCTCTGAGCGTAGATCTCAAGATGCAGCTCTCCCATTCCGGAGACGATTGTCTCCTTGTTGTCACCGTCGTAACGGAACTGGAATGTCGGGTCTTCTTTGGTGAACCTAACAATATTATATGCTTAAAAAAAATATGGGATGCCAATATTTTCTAATCAAGCTGTAAAATATTTCCTTTGTTGTTGATTTTTTATAATAAGTTAATAGGTAACTTTATCATCTAAGTTGGCAACTTTAATTAGGTAACTACTCATAAAATTGTGGATTAAACAGAAGTTCAACTTATGAGATGCCTTTGTTGATGTTGAAGACCCATCATGTACACCATCTATTACAACCACAACAATCCTGACAAGAGAGCCCAACTGAGAAGAAGTAGTAGTTGACCTTTCACCCAGTTAATAAAACACTAATACCACAGTCTATAAAACCATACAGTCGTTCGACGAAGCCGTCTAGACAAGGCAATCGTGAGGGGCGAGACGTGGCCCGACCTGCGAACAAAACGATGTTACTAGCTCGGGACACGGCATACTTTATATGGCCGTCGTGATACTGTCTAGACGTTGTCGGCATTTTCCACGAGATCAAAGGCGTCGGACGACTGTATGGTTTTAAATACTGTGCTAATACTGATTGATATCAAGGCTCTCAATAATTGTCCAGCTTATATTACAGGACAAAATCCACTCACCTAGCAACAGCCTTCGAGAAATTATCTCTATCCTTATTATTCTTTGGTTTGATTGCCATCGACACAACTGGGTCTGGTACGTGTATAGATTCCAACGACAAGTTTAGTTTGCCGTCGTTTACAAACGTGTCTCCCGATGCGCAATCTACGCCGAACAAGGCGAATATATCGCCAGCGAACACTTCGGTTACTTCTTCCATATTGTTGCTGTGCATGCGGACTAGGCGGGAGATTTTTACCTAGATATAAAGTATTTTTAGCTTTTGGGTGGTAATGGAGTATCTTTTTGTCAGGATAATAATTATGATAATTTTTTTATTCCTGGTTTGATAGCATTTTATTTACAATTTCCAAATGTTATATTTCATAAATAAATATCCTGGGACATTCCTCACACACGGCCATCTGATCCCAAACTAAGCAGAGCTTGTATTATGGAAACCAGATAACTGATATAATACATATACTACTTTTTGTTTGTAAATACATACTTAATATACATAATTACACCCAGACTCACACAGACAAGAGTGGGAATCGAACCCACGACCAGCAGCGCGATAGGTGGAATCTTGACCAGTCTTAACCAACCGCGCCGTCTGGCCCGTCAAAATTGATTTCTTACATTCAAAATAACTGTATTTTATGAGAATCATATTCTTACCTTCTTCCCAGTCCTTGCATTGAAGATATTTTCGCCTCTCTTCAAAGATCCCTGATAACACCTCAAGTATGTCAACTGTCCAAACTTACTAACTTCTAACTTAAAGGCCAATCCAACAAACGGGTTCTTATCATTTCTTGCCGGATCTAACAATATTGTTTGAGATTCTCCATCTTTACTTTCATTTAACAAAGCTGTATTCTCCACTTCTCCAGGGTGGGGCAGATAGTCTAATACGGCATCTAGTAATGGCTGAACACCTTTGTTCTTTAAAGCAGTACCGAGAAGAACTGGTGTGAATGTACGTTTCAGTGTAGTTCGACGAACTGCATTCTTTACATCTGTGACTGTTGGCGTTTTCTCTTCAAGGAAAAGTTCACCTGAAATTAGAAGACAGCCAAGATAGAATTTATCAACACGAAAACATAGAAATTGCACAGAAAAAATTGAAAAGAGAACCAATTTATATCATAATCCTTTAATGATAGGACTGAAAGAAGAATGGGTAAAAACGTCCCCAGACTGTAGCAAGATGAGCTATAGTGGTGATTGTAGGTCTCGTTGAGCACATTATTTTATTCTATGACAGAAAGTCAGAATTCCATGGGAGAAAAAAGATATTCACATTTGAAGTTACAAAAATGTTCCTTTGGTAATGATTGTTTTTTGTAATTATTAGCTATGCCCTGCGGCACAGAATACTGAATACCAGTGATTCCAATCGAGTTTTTAAGACATAAAGAACTGTATGTCAATTTCCAGGATCCATGCTATCTTTCTGCTAATATTTATCGATATCGGTCCAGTAACATAGTTGTGAAAACATAACAATACGGATAGATCTACTGTCGCATTTATCATATTAAAGTACTAGCTGTGCCTCGTGGCTTCACCTGTGTTCCTGAGAAAATAGTATTGCTTGTCCATCTGTAGGCTCTATGCTGCCGCGTGTGGTAATTTTAATTGCTATCAACCTAGTCCAGTAATTTTGCTGGAAAACGTAACATAAGACATACTAACCCGAAGAAAACCCCTATAGCGTGGCCCTACAATTCCAGAACACTTCCTTAAACATCAGTCAAAGCATCGGGATCCCTGGCGTCGATATTTCTAGCGACACCTGCTGTTTCGTGTATAGTCACTTAGACGACAAAAAAAGCTCGGAGTGCTCAATAGAGCGAGGCAGTCCTTATAACAACTTTATAAGTCGCAAGTCCGGGCTCAAATCGAGTACTGCTGTCATCTATAGGCGGCGGTACCTGGATACCAGCTTGGGCCTTTGGACTCGGTTCAGCGAAGTGCCATTAGAATTGTCGACGATCCCCAGCTCACAAGTGGTTTAGACCCCGTTAGACTGAGCCACCATCGCAACTCTCGCCATCGACGGGGATCCAACCTCACACATTGGAACCGAAATGGTTTCGTACTCTGCGGTTTCAAAGGAGCTCACTACCGGAGGTTTTCCCAAGGGAGAACAGCATGGGATTCTTCAAAAAGGGTGTGAACAGATTGTTGCAGGGTCAGCAACGCGCGAGTGGTACCCTTGGTGTTACAAGTGTCTTTAAAGGCTATGGTAACCGCTTACCAACAGGCAAGCCGGGTATACTTGTTTGTTGCCTTAGTGGTATAAAAAAAAACTATCTTTCGCATTAATAACGTTAAAGTACTATGTTTACCTCGCGATTTCAAATGTGTTCCCGGTATACAAAGTAAATCCGTACCTATTTTATGGACATCTTCGGTTATCATTAACTATTTGGAACATAATACAGTGTTTATAGTCATGTTCAAGTTTTCTTTTTTATTGTGTTTTGCTATTTACCATTATCCAGTCAGTCTATGGAGCTATCAGTCTGCCTATGGGGCTGATTCATTGATTACACATAAATAACGACAATGAAACATAATGTCATATAGTAGGTAGATACCTAATATGCGAGTGTAATTGTTTGCTGTGTCAAAAAAAAGATCTTTACCTTATCCTAGTAATAGTAATGTAAGTAAAAAATGCTTAAGTTTATCGATGTTTGTTATTAAATGACGCCGAAATGGCTTATCAGATGTGGGTGGAACTTGGCACAAAGATAGATTAAACTCTGGATAAGCATATATAATACTTTTAAATTAGAAAAGTTATACAAATACTGCGGGACGATATCAAAGTTACTCAGTATTTTGTTTGCTTTCACCGTGAATATCTTTTTTTTCCCATGGAATCCAGACTTGGTGTCATAAAATAAAATGATGCCCTCGATGTGGCCAACAAACTCCACCATAGCTTATAGTGCTACATTCTGGGGACGCGTTTCATACAAATGGACCCTTTGTTCTTTGTAAAGCAACAATAATTTCTTTGTAAGGATTTTATCCTAACCCAACCCAATTAAATGGGTCTCCTATTGATTAATCAGCATGGAAACATTTCAGGTTTTATATAAAACTAGGTTCTTGAATTGCTGAGTTGCTGATGGGTTGTGCTTATATTATGATACATGATCCTACCTAAAGCCTCGTCAACATTAGACAAATGCTCAATCAACTCATGCCTCTTCTCCTGAACTTCTGATCTCCTGTCTTGAGGTACTTCATCATAACGAATCTTTTCACCATAGTCACCCTCGAAGTAAATAGCTTTCTCTTCAATAAGGTCCAAAATTCCTTGGCATTCCTTTTCTAAGCCAATAGGTAAGTGAAGGAAAGCAGCATTATGGTTCATTTTTGAACGCATTTGTTTTAGTACTCTGGAATACAGTAAAGAAAGTAATAATACTAATAAGCTAAAGATAAGTGGCAACTGTGGTTGGCATCATCAGTAGGATCTTGTATTTTTACTAAATTTTTTTATTGTTTTTATGCGTCAAATGTTGGGCAAAAAAATAAATCATTTTTCTTCCTTTCTTTTTCTTTCTTTCAATGAGTTTTAATTAAGTTCAAGACTTTATAGTGATCTTTTAGTTTTAACACCTACCTGTTTGGATTTGAACCTAATCTATCCAATTTATTTATAAACGCCAAACATGGTACATTGTATCTCTTCATCTGACGGTTGACAGTCAATGTTTGACTCTGAACACCACCTACTGCACATAATACTAGTACAGCACCATCTAATACTCTCAAAGCTCTTTCGACTTCTACGGTAAAATCTACATGGCCTGGGGTATCGATTATGTTGATATTGTGCTCTTTCCATATTGTGTAAGTAGCCGCAGATTGAATTGTGATGCCTCTTTGGCGTTCCAGTTCCATTGAGTCCATGACGGCGCCGACATTGTCTTTGCCTTTAACCTGTTATTAGAAAAAACTGTATTAAAAATGTTGAGAGGAAATTGCAAGCAAGCTTTTGAAATATTTTAATGTTTCTTTAAAGAGTTTCTATTGCTGCCATTGTATGATTAATTGAATTGTGTATGTATTTCATTTTATTGGAGTGTTTCATAATATTTCGCGCTCTTGGCAAAGTCCTCCTTTAGACTGGGCGCATACATTCGTTTTCCGTATACGGGTTCCGAATTCGTTTTCCGCATTCGGAGATCCAAATGCATCAAATCGATATAAAATACATTGATTGCCGCACACGTTCGTTTTTTTTCCGTACGGAACACATTTCGTACGTGCGTTTCGAATGCCAGCCCGCGCGTTCGGAAGAACTGTTCGTTTAAAACCTAATGACGTCATGCGGAACGCTGCAATGTCATACATTTGTTATGTACCGCCGCACACGTTCGGAAATTTACATTCAGAACCGCGACACGCGCTATACGTACGGACGTATTGTGCGTTTTGCACCGTGCGTCCTGTAGAAATCGAAGAATTTATCTGGATGTGCTGGTAACTTAGATCTCTGTGGATAAAATGGACTCTAGTAAATTCTCAGACTGTTTAACAGCTGAACCTAATACCGAAGTTTATTTTTCTTCTTCATTGATAATGATAACAGAAATGCAATCCCAATTAAATCGTCGTTCTCCATGGCCGTGCGTTCACAATGCCACCACTAAACGCACTGGCAGTATAATATTCCGAATTCAAAAAATTTTACGGCTGCGCTAGGCTCACGGAATTTCACGGTATATGGAAAACGAATGTATGCGTCCAGCCTTAGCCTATACAGTACAGCAATTAGAACATGACTGGCTTGCATCTACCCCCTTATTAATAAATAATTAGTTAGCCTCATCCCTTTTTGTTTATATGACATTAGAATGTGATGGATATATTTTACTTATATTGTATTAGGTAATACCACAGAATATTAAATGGTATTACTTGACTTAATACTTGACTTAAACCTTATTTATTATTATTATACTATTAAACTATAGCCCCCTTGGCTATAGTTTAATAGTTCCATATATAAACTATAATTTCTTCTGGATTTGAAATTGCAATAGTGATACTAACTTCGTGCATAGAATCAATCCTGCCAGTGTAGAACAATATTCGTTCTGTGAGTGTTGTTTTGCCAGAGTCTATGTGAGCTGATATACCGATGTTCCGGATCCTCTCGAGGCCCTTGTGTTCTGCATATTTTACATGTGAAGAGTAGTTCTGTAAGTAATATAATTTATAATTAGTATTCTGTGAAAGAAAACCAAGATGAGAAGCATCAAGCCAGGACAGTGTAGTTGGTATCATGGTGGGACAATCAAATAGGCTCAGACATTATATCCTCTTTGGTCATTCGTAATTTGATAACTATGGAGAGTACACGTTACTATCGAGTAAGTAGAGTGGAAGCCAAGTACCATACAATACAACGTAACATAGGTACCTACATGCCATATAAGAATCTAATCAGATTATAACTTCTGAATGTATTAAAGTAAAATATTAGGAAATTACTGTACTACTGCAGTTACATAAAGTACTAAAAAGTATAATTGTGAATGAATTACGTAAAAACACCGAAAATGTACAAACTTTATTGGAAAATAAAAATGTTTTTGAATAATACATACCTCAATTTGTGAAAAGTTAAATTTGCTAGCATTTCTTAGAATATTTGATGCCCGTAATATATTAAATATAGTCATTTTAAATATAATTATCACAGAAATCTCTCGAATCTCGAAACTTTTAGGTTATTTCATCACTTCACTCTTCTTATGTCACTGTCAAAGAAATTCAATTCATAAGCTTGGCACCATTGTAACTCGAAGTGAGTAGAGACTAACATTATGATTTTTATAATAGCAAGAATTTTGTACATAAATAGAAAATATTAATAAAATTTTCTCAGAAAATAGAGATATTCACAACGTTTCAAATTGCAAACGTTTTATTGACAATTTGAGATATTTTTCTAAAACTTGTCAAATACCCTATTTTTGCTTGGCAAAAAGTTGTGAAATGGAACTATTATGCTGACATGGCTCATGGCTAGGGTTGCCAACCGTACTCTAAAATAGAGTATTGTACTCTATATCATGTAAGCGTACTCTATAATCTATAACACTAATAGAGTACGCTAAAATACTCTTTTTTACACAATTTTTACTAAACTAGTGCCAGTCATATAATATTATGCAAAAACCCATAATTTTGATTGTTTAAAAAAAATTATTGGCTATATACTCTCTGTTCCCGCCACTTCAGCATTTACTGAAAGAGTCTTTTCGATCATGAATGTGAAGTGGCGAGAAGAGAGAAACAGAGCTTCATTGAAATTGATTAAAAATGAGCTCTTGATCTATATAAATTTAGAGTTAGAATGTTCGGACTCATACAATTCTTTTAAAAACAATGAAAAATTGTTATGTGCTGCATAAAGTACAAAAAATACCTTTTTAATTAAAAATTTAAAATAAATGATACTCTTTTTTTTATGTCCATACTCTTTATTTACCTCCTTTGAAATCAGATATACTCTATTTCTTCTACAAAAAGTTGGCAACCCTACTCATGGCTGTGCTGTGATGCTGACAAACAACATCACCATTGAATTATTGTGTAATAATTCAATGAACATCACATTATTTGTGAAAGGACGATGACCATTTCTGCCCTCACCCTGATTAGCATGCCCAGCAAATTCATATTTTGATGTATTTTACATTAATTGAAACTAGATTTTTGAGGATAATCTAAAACTAATTAAAGCTGGAGTTAAAGACTTATTCAAGCAACTCACACCTAATGCTACTCTCTGACCATTATAATATTGGAAATAATCACTTTTTAGAAGTTATTACTTCGATCGTTAAATGTGTCATGTTTGATGTGATAGAAAGCAGCTAAACTTGCATTCCAAATATCACTTAAGAAGATATTTATCAGGTGTACAAAAAAGAAATGAAAGAAATTAATAACTAAGTATCAAAACTACAGAAGCGCATTCATCCGAGCCAGAGACGTAGCGTGGGTTGCAGCCACCCGAGGCATAGATTGCTAAATAGAGTTACTATGTAACCCGGAGCGCAAACAAAATTTCGCCACCACCATATCTTTTGTTATAGGTCTTTAAATTCAAAATACTATAACTACTTAATCGGCCCAAATTGTAGATGGGACAAAATTGTGAAATGAATGAATGATTTCAAGGGCGTCGCCAGCTGATGGCGCAGGGGGAGGCAAGTTGACTTTACCTACTACAATTAATTTTCTAATACATTTGAGAAAAGTAGGTATAAATTGTAGGTAAAGTCGACAGCACATGAAGCTTTTCACTTGTACTACGAGCCTTACATCTACAGCGATTGTAATAACAACAGTATCTTAGTACTATATACATATATATTTAGAATCTCTAGGGGGGGGGCAGCTGCCCCTCCTTGCCCCCCCTTGGCGACGCCCTTGAATGATTCGTTAAATGAATCACAGCCAAAAAGCAGAATATATAACTTAGAAACTAATAAATATGCTTAAAAATATAGGTACATTACAACATTAATATCAACTAGTGCATAAACTAGGATATCCTGTTATAAGCACCACATTCAGTGGCAGATTTACCCCAGGCTTGAGATTTTAGGGGTGACGAATTTGGCAACCTTTTTTTTCTTATGTCTTGCAGAATTAAGCATATAATAACATGTAATAATTATGTGCTTCATTCGACTAATCAGCCTGGATAATTATCCAGGCTGATTAGTCGGTACTTACATGATTGAAATTTTATTTACTCAGAAATTTTCCTCGATTTAGGATGTCTGTCAGACTCTATAATGCACGATTCGGAAGGTTGCTTTTGCTGAGAAGAGACGGCAATAAACTCAGCAATGGCCCTGATTCTGTTGTTTACAACTAAACTAATTTCAATCTCACTATGTCTCTTTCTAACAAAGAACATAAGAAAAGGATGTATGAAATTTAGTCTTGTCAAATTAGTCCAATGCTTGTTTTCAATATTTTAGTCGACATCTCTCGCGGTAGCGCTAAATACACGCAAAATAAGACGGCAAATATTAATTTGACAGCTTTAAATATATTCCATCCTTTTTCAATAATGTTCGTAAGAAAGAGATATGATGTGACTAAAATTAGTTTAGTGCGATTTAAAACAGAATCGGCACCAATAACGCTTTTCAAAAACAATATAAGATATATTACGTAAGTTGTATGAGGATATACAAAGGACATAAAAACTAATAGTCAATTTTTATATAGGGTGACTGGTAATTAGTAAACGACACTAAGGCACATGATTGTACTTATGATAACAACTTTCCCAAAACATTTTTTTTTTAAATTTAGGTACTTATGACCAGATAATATTTAGTAACTAACAAGAATAAGAATACACCATCAGCTTTTATTTAATTTAGTTACCTATCCTTATTTACAAACAAAACTATAGCATTACAATATAAATCTTTTTTATTCATTTAACCACCCCGTACGGACCGCGCGCTATCAGCTGTTAAGGGCATGACCCTGAGTAAATGAAAACATTTTATTTTTGGAAATTTGTTTATTATCATGAGTACAATCATGTGTCTAAGTGTCGTTTACTAATTACCAGTCACCCTATATATTAGTAGAATGCGATATCAATTATGATTTAGAAAATACTTGTTTATTTTGAAAGATATTAATATCAAAACTACAGAAGTGCTCTTATTAGAGTTGCCATAACAAACGACAGTTGCGCCTCCTTTATTTACTTATTATTTAAATATTATGTAATGAAAATGTAATAATGATAATGTTTTGAAAAGAGTAATTGTTGAATTTTTTCCCGGCTCTTCTCAGCAAATGCAACCTTCCGAACCCGTATTAGAGTCCGTCTTTTCATAATTTCCTGCGAAGGTCTATTTGAATAAATGATTTTGAATTTTGATTATACTTTTTTGCCAAGCTGTAATTAACCGAAGTAATTGCGAGAAAACCAAGGGAATCGGGATAGTTTACAATAAGATGGCAGCCCTGATAATTCCATAGACTTTTTCACACTATAAATACTGCACAAAGTTAGCTACATTGTAATTCTTATGTTGGTAGCAATGGTCACCTATCAAGCATAGACAAATGTCAAAAGTACAAAAAAAAAACAGTTTTCCTTTCAGTTACAAAAGAATATGGCCGTGTTAGGGCCGTGTATAAGTGTAAATATGAATGGGCACAATAATATTCATAGTCAGTTAACAAAATCTTTAGAGAGAATTCTTGAGGATGCTTATCTAAGTGGTGAATTAAAATTGAGTGGACGAAAGTTGAGGGAGTTTCCCAAACCAGTGAAATATGACTTGAGCGATACAGTTGTTGCTGGTAAGTCTGGTTTTATAAATAAATCTTACCTTATTTCTATACGTTTTACATCTTAATATTTTATTTTTGGTCTAGTCTTGTGTACAGTTAGTATGGCAAGCTATTTATGTATTATTCACTTATTTTTACGTGCCGGCATAAGTAAGCGTAGCGGTTCGTTTATTTGTCATCAAATCGATCGACTCAGATAACCACATCGAACAAACTAATCGTATGATAGGCGATTACAGAGTTCTCGGAATCGCTTACCGGTATATTTTTCAATTGTTAGGCTGCATTCTAAATTCAAATCATGGTGTCTACATGTATAAAGGGCCTCGTATGGAAATCAAATAGCATTCCAGTCAGTTTAGTATATCTTCAGCTCTTTAGAATGTATTCAATTCTATATTATGCCCACGTTATATGATGGGGGGCAAGGGCAAGGCTCTGCTAACAGTTAAACTTGCTTCTGGTATGCTGAGTAAGTTATACTGGTTCCGGGTACCTGTTCTAGATGTGCACATTACTTTAACCATTGAAGTCTTATTTTGTGATAACTAAATTCAATGTTAAATCAAAATCATCTAGGACCTAGGTGCTGTCTTCATTTCCTTGTATAATCAATTTGGCCATAATCACCTGATGAATACAAATGCTGACAGAACAAGTGTGTATCTCCAAAGGTACTAATGTGTTGTCCCAGGAGGCTTGTAATATTTTTCTGTATAATATTGTAACTATCCTCAGTGGTTAATAACTACCAACAATACCTTCTACAACTGCAACTAATGGTTGCCAATAAGAATATTGTACACCTACACAATTTACCACTAATAAGAATATTTAATACTCCCATTGAAATTTATTATAGGTAGGTTCAAAACCATTGAATGTGCTTGGCATTTTTGCATTGTAGATTTATACACTCCTCTTAGGTACTCTAAGATAGGTATTCTATACATTTGAATGGTGAAAAATAACATGATATTGTATTGTCGGTCAATGGGAAGCGGGAACCCTCCAATATTACTTTTTAATTATTCATTGGCCGGAAGGTCTTACGAATGTGTAGAAGAGGAGACCAAGTCCTTAATTGTGTTTGTAGGTCTTAAAAAGTATTCCATTGTTTTGTTTCGTAATAAAATATTTTATAATTTTGTGTAATCGTAAAGTAATGAAATGAAATAATGTTTTCATTCAAATATGCCTTCTAGGCTCTTATACTCTAGTATTGATCTATACCTATTTATTTATATTAAATACCGTTTATTATGTCTTCACTGTGTTTAATTATAAAATGGTTATCCCATTGCCCATATTGTACATAAATATAAATACTTTTCAATGTACTTATTGAGGAAATTACATAGAGTAAGCTAGCACTTTGTTCTGTTTTAAACATCAGTACAAGCCTGGTCTGCTATGCCTTCTACATAATAATTATTTGACTTGTTCTTAGCTTAGCCAAACTAAATTATAGTAACCGAAAACATTACTCTTCAAGAATTATACATGCACTTAATAATAGCACTTTTTACTTCTTTTCATAGGCGCATGAACATTATAATTATTATTTATGTTCTTCCAGACATTTTTTTTATTATTAATTCAGTGTTATCAGGCAATAGTCTATAATTAACATTTTACCTAATTATTCAATCTGAAACATATGTGTAGTAAAATATCTATTTTGGGTATTAATATTTTGAACGTTGAACCATATTAGTTAATGTTATAAACTGGTTTATTCTTAGTTGAGCCGCCCGACGATCTTATCGTGGTGTATTCTAATCGAAGCACAAAGGATCAATGAAAAAATGCTCTCCATTCTTGGTCTTGGTATGGTAAACCCCCTCCTAGTTAGGTATAATGTAACTTAGCTGAAGTTGTTGTTTAATTACAAAATCATTACCTTCGCTTAGGAGGGGACTCCCTATGAGGATAAATTAAAAATAAATACTTGTGGACATTCCACAAACAAATAAACTTTTTTTTTAATACCACTCGGTAAACAAGCATGCGGCCCACCTGATAGTAAGCGGTTACCGTAGCCATATGGACGCTTGCAACACTCACGCGTTACTAACCCTCCACAATGAGCTCTGGCGAACCTACTCACGCCACAGCTCACGCGTAGGAACACAACAAAGTTATTTGTTAGTTGGCTGCGGTATTCTGCAAGCTGGAGGTATTCCCTAGTCGAGCTGCTCTTTGAGCGAATATACGCTATGCTCTATGTCTCTTAACTTTGCTACTATACTGCAAATATTGTATTGACATACGCATGTAAAATAAATGAAGACATGTCATATCAGTCCCTACTCCCTCCCTACTCCCTCCCTATTCATTTTCTTCGTAAAACTTGAAAGCAAAAATTTTAACAGATGTTAAATTAGAACACTGTGAATCAGCAATTTTATGAAAATAGATTGTCGGCTATAAAGCATGTGACTACAATATCCCATGCGTTGATTCGATGATTCATTGTAGTGTGCTGATATAAATAAAAAATGTAGGGATGTATAGTAAACAAGACAGCTTAAATACAGCTAAAATAACTTGCAAACAAAAAAGCTCTCTGAAGTTTTGTAGATCATGAGAATCAATGTTCAAAAGTCACTAAATGAAGGCAAATACAATGTATACAATGATATACCCCCTTACTCATAAATCGTTATTTAACTAATTTACTGTTTAAAGGGTCATGGAAATAACGTCACTCTATTGTCATTGTCAAATAATGTGACCTTATTTACGTGACCCTTTAAACAGTATATTAGTAAAATTGCGCTTTATGAATAAGGGGGTAAAAGTATAATATCTCTCTACGAAAATGTCTCTTTTATACCATTAAAATAATACCTACTACATTTCAACTGATTTGATTCCGTAAAGCATGCACGTAACGTTAATTTATTTCAGAATGTCTTCAATCAATGCTTTCATTCAGGTCGAATTTAAACGCTTTCAGTTTTTTTATTCCAATTTGTCGAGTCGTATGTGTTGCGAACAAATCATGGAATGTTTTTTTTTGCCTGTCAGCGGCAGACTTAAATCACACATCTCTAGAACCACTGGTGTCACAATTTTCAAGTGGTTAGTGTGCTATGCAAACTAAGTTGCATGTTAACGACCGTGCTACAGTGCTATCGACTCAAGTGCTCACTGTTTATATTAACCAGCTCTCATCTGTTGTTACCATTAGCTCCAGTTAATTACATACGGAAAGAGAAAGTGCAGTATGAAGATCTGGATCTGTAAATCGCTGTTCAGTTTTATTTTATGCATTCCATGTTTCTTGCTCAATCTATCGAAATGAAATCTGCAGACAGGATCATTTAAATCTGAATGTTAATTTCACGTGGGTGGAACTAGCAGTCGGTATCTGAGGATTTACACTCTAGGCTGGTCAAATTTCTTTGTAGCCGAATGTAGACATTCTCGAACTCGCAAATTGTATGCAGCAAATTGATCAGTCTTTTAAACTACTTAAAAAACGTGGTTCCAAAATACTGAGTGCATGATCTCGCATTGGTCTCAGCCATCAAATGTAAAGACATCGGACAACATTCCACCTAACAGTAATAATTTGTACTTAATGTCGTATACATTGATGATTTGATGTTTTTTTCGCACCCTAGAGTAATACGTTATTGCATGATGTATTTTAATTGTTGTAGATTGATACGATGCACCGACAATTACATCAATTATCACCTATATAGCTACAATAATCACAGTCATACTTGATCATTCAAAAGTAAAAAAGCAAATTCCTAAACATGCGAGTGCCGCTTATGAAAAATAAATAAAACGCACTTAAAACAACGTGCCAATCTTAAATTGAAATTAATTTTAAACACAAATTAGGCACACACTTTTTGTAAAATTACTGCTAGGTATTTCTCAACGTTTTCTGTCACTGCACTGTTTGTACATACACTTACAAATTTGGAAACCGTGGTGCAAATTCGCCTTTGTTCAAATATTTGCCCGTTAATTGTATATCCAATCATTCTAGATAGAATCTAAAGTAATAGAATTGACGCTATTGCCAACTCTATTTAACTAGCTGTTCGTGCCCGGGGAAAAATGTCTGACTCTTCCGGTAGATTTAAAAAAATCTTTCATACAAACTTTATCCTGACTTAACGAATAACAAAAAAATAATCAGCCAAATCGGCCGAGCCATTCACAAGTGATGCTCTTAGATACCTACATGTGGCAATATATTTTTATTTTATAGATACATTATTTCGATCGATTAATAGCTAGGATACGATGCGATCCAGTTATTATTCTTGATAGGCCAAGATACCCAACAGGTTTGGTTTAGTGCTATAGATGTAAGTGTAAATTCGATTGGATTTCCAACTTCGCGTTATGGTGTGAAGTCTACCTTCTAAAGAAATAAAAACTTGCAACGAAATGCAAACATTGAAACCGGATATGCCGACGCGGTGAGAAATAAACATTAGATAATTTGATCAAAAACAGCAGCTGCAGATGTGTTATATTTAATTAGGTACTTACATGACAATATGTATATTGATATCAGCTCTATAATCAAGATTTCTTGACGACTTAACAAAAAGACTAGTTCAAAATAATCACTTGGAAATACCTAGTAAAGATTAGAAGACTAATAAAGATGCATTCAGAAAAAACTCACCGAAGTTACTCTACATTTTTTAATTGAATACAAACTGAGGATCTGCAGTCTAGCTTGTAGCTATTTAGTCATTACTCATGTCACTGTTAAACCACTTATGTAATTAATTGTTTTTCTACCATAACAATGTTCTGGTGTCGTCATTGTCAGGGTTTCTAACGACGCCGACGTCAGTATTAATTATACTATAATATACTATATTAAAAAAGCCAATTCTTGACACGCGTATGTAAAAATGATAGTGATTATTATAGTTATCTTGCTTATTGTTTCACCGCATGCGTGTTTTAACGATGTCCACTTTCCATATTATTTATGTCATGTAGTTAGTACTGACTGTTGTCATCTGTGGGCGGGGGCACCTGGATACCAGCATGGGCCTCTAGACTCGGTTCAGCGACGTGCCGCTAGAATTGTCCACGATCCCGAGCTCACAAGCGGATTAGAGCCCCTCAGTCTGAGGAGAGACTTTGCCTCCTTATGTGTGTTCTACCGCTTGTACAACGGAAAGTGTTCTGAAGAATTGTTTAAGATGATCCCCACGGTTACCTTCCACCATCGCAACTCTCGCCATCGACGGGATCGACGGGAAGTCCATCCGACTTCCCGTCGATGAAACCAGAATTGTTTCGAACTGTGCGGTCTCAAAGGAGCTTCCTTCCATTGTGGCATGAGCTCCCTGCCGTGGTTTTCCCAATGGAGTACACCATGGGGTTCTTCAAAAAGGGTGTGAGGAGATTTCTGCAGGGTCGGCAACGCGCGAGTGACGCCCCTGGTGTTGCAAGCGTCCACGTACCATATTTTTAAATTATTCATAAATTCCAGCTGCATAATACACCGTTGCCAATTACATATGTGGCATGGCTCAAAGCTACATTTACTAAAGAAGTTTTTAGGTCATATTTTAGTAAATAGTGCGGATGTAGTTACAAGATGAATAATAACATGTAGGTTCATATTTTATTTATTCAATCTGTTTCCTGACGGGTGAAATATCCCATTACTGTGGTACTGTTACCAACATATTATTAGAAATAATAAACTCCACAATCGTATACAATTTAAGTAACTTACGAGAGAAAACTGTGGGTTTGCGTTAAACCACTCTTCATTTGAAATCGCTTATTTCTTGAGAGTACTGCTAATGCCTATATTGACGAGGAAAGCTACAGTTATCTGTAACTTTCATACAATTTGGATTTATGAAATGGAGTGCACTCAAGAACAAAATTTATTTGTATAAAATCAGTAGATGAATTGCATTTAAATCTGCTTTATTGAATGTTGAAATAATTACGTTGAATTATTTCTACCCGTTTGTTGCAAGGCTATTCATAAACTTTTAATATAAAGCAACTAATAATGTAGCGGCGCAAGCGCAAACTATGGTAGGTAGGTATAATGGCGACAGGTGCAGAAGCGTGCTTGCCCGAGCGGCGCAACAGTCCGGATACAGGGGGACGATAACACCACCAGGTAATTCCAGTTGACTGCCTGCGAACCATAAAATAAAAACAACACTGCTATTTTGAGCCTTATGCTCCCAATAATAAAAGTAGGTTCTAAGAGACGAGTGGCGCTAGAGACGCGTAACTGGCTAAAGAGAACCGTACATTTGATAATTTCTATTGAAATGGTGACAGGCATAACGCAGGTAACGTAAGGGCCCCGTTTGTGTGGGTGTACAAGTGGGAGTTGTGCTGCATAAAAAAAGTAAACAAACGCTGGTTTCGTCTGTAGCGTCTGTATCATTATAACTTTTACACACGAACCAGTTTTCACCGCGACGAAAGTTTCCAATGACCTCAGTGTATTTTTAATTCAAACACAAGGTTAATCGGGAAAATCTGACCCTTTCAATTTTCCAATCCATTGGCTTGGATACTCATGGTCAATTGACGTAAAATTAGCTCGCAAAGGTAGAGCAAGTGATGTAATAGTATTCATACGTTAATTTGAGTGTCACAACACAAATGAGAACAGCTCCATAGTTTTGGCGAACTTTAGGCCTCGACAATACATCATTCTTATTCGACTCCCATTGTCCGGTCCTGTTGCTTAGAATACTGATCGCGTTTACCCGTCCACTGGTGTGGAATACAAAATGCTTTGGAATCAGAAAAGTTGTGCGGCTGTTTCATTTGGTCGGATACATTTTGTATTGTAATAAATTAGTATGCAGGTGGAGGCGAGCTTCCTCTACGCCAGGGTTGTCTGGCGTCCACGTCCTTTAAAATTTATATAGGTATGGCCGCTCGCGATATATGAAGTTGGTCGCGGTCGCTCTCGTTCGCTTTGGGATAGGTAGGTATGCCGTTAAATATGAATCTATGCATAATATAAAATGAAGAACTCTGAGCTGAGCATAGCATAATGCTACGTGGATTAAATCTTCACTAGAATAAAATGTTAAAGTGAAATAATTTTGAAAATATCTGGGACATAGGTTGAAGAAATTTGTAGGACTTGCAATAGAAAACAACGAGTAAGAAACTTAACTTTCACATTGTAAATCTTACCAAAAGCCAATTGTTCCTCCTATTATTCTGTCAAAACATTCTTCTAATGAAACGGCAAAAAATTATTGATCAATTAATCATAAAGTATGATTTCTAAAAGTTTGCGTGTTAAGTGATATCGTGGGAAATGCATTGATTCAATTAAGATATTAAATTAACTCCTCCATTCAGATATGCATCAGTTGCCAGATCAAGAACCGCAAACGCTCGCAATAATACACGGAGGGCTTTGTTCACGCGTGCCGAAGTCTGTTAGTTTATTCTCGTATCGAACGCAGTTGCATCAAACGATTACCTTGCAGGAAAACCTATAAGTGCAAACGTGCATTTAGATGTACCATTACTTGTTTTAAGTTTAATTTGTGTCCGTCGTAGAAATTATTCAATTTCATTAATTTCTATGCACACCTCCTTTAGAGTTTTTTTGTTGTAATTGTCTAATCAACTTATAGAGTAAGCCCATAAAATTTAAATGTTTATGTTCGTTCTGACCTTATCATTTTCACTTTGTTACCTAATTAGTTAATTCTTCTGGTACTTTTTCATGTCATTGCGGGCTAATGGACTATGTTGGTCTAGTAAATTTTACCTTAATTAGTTTCTGACTATCCCTGTTTACATTGAAATCGAGCTGGACACATTAGGGAATTGATAATTGTTTGTCTTTTAACAATGTGTAGTCTAGCTAGTGACATTTTGATAATAAGCTATGTTTCTTTTTCAACCTTTAATAAATAAAACCAATAGCCTATATTAGTCGATAGTTGTATATATAGCATCTACCCTATTTGAGTCACCCCTCTCATCTCGCCCTTTGCGTTTCACTGCATCGAATGCTGCAGCCTCCGCATCTTTACTGACCCATATTGCAGGCGCTAACTCAACAACTGTTGGATACTTACATGGGTATTATAATAGGGTTGGCATTTTTCTAATTCCTATGATTAAATAATTATGATTTCTTAAATTACCCGTTCATTTAGAAACTTTACAAAATTGAAATTCTCTCCGTTTCGTGCAAGTATTGTGTTATATCGTTTTGTTTAATAATATCGTGCCTACTGCCTATAAAAATACTCCAAAACACAAACTTTGCTGCGATTTTAAGAATTACTCATATTCTGTAGCGAAAATTTGCGCCGTTGAGCATAGTAGCTGCTTCTAGTTCGTGTTAACCCTAATAAAATATAACCTATAAGCTTTCTCTCTTACGGACTATCTAAAGCTCGATAACAAGCCGAGTGTCGCGTATATTGCCTCTCCAAGCCCTTGCTGTTATATAATTGTGCTCTATGTTCTCTGTTATCGATTATGTAAACTCAGTTTCAGATTCATAAACGTTAATTGTTCTAACGTCTCGTAAACTATGCTTTGGTGAATTTATATTAGGTACTTTTAACTCTATACCGATATTATTACGGGCGACATGTTACTAGACTGCAACTAGAAGTGTAAAACTTTCTCTGTTTAAACGTAATAAGTATTCCTCTGATTTAATTACTGTTTTTAAAGTAGGTTTGAGTATATTTACTACAGTACTTGTGGCGGAACTTCAGATATTTTGTAACTGAGTGACAGAGATGAATTCAATTGTGGCCTGCGACCGCGCCATTTACGCAAGAGCCATTGTGAACAGGACACTTACTTACTTCGTTGAACTTTTGTTTAGTTAGACCGAGAATGGCATCTTAAAGTTAAGTAACATTGAAAGGCTAGATATTAAATAAACTGAAGCAATGCGCTCTATACAAACATTGATTTTTATTGGCGTATAATTAATGATTTTTCAGTCGTAAACTTAACATGAATTTTATGTCTTAACTGACCTAAATTCATACTGAAATACAGAAACACTTTCCATTTGGTTTGATCTGGCTGTAACACTCGTGTAATTTTAATTTACGAAATTGAAGTTGGTTTTATTTACGTGATGTCTACTTATCAGCAGAAATCACTTGTCAAAATATTTTATGTCAATAAATTCAGCTAACATGCTATGTGCAGCTAATATACCATTGGACCTAGTTAAAGATTAGAGAATATTCTTGGTGCTTGAACGGTCGTGGCTATTTCCTTTGCTGATATAGTGTCTTCACAGTGAGACGGAACTGCGCTTCCTTCACTTTCCGGTCGGTTGCTTCCCTTGGAGGTGCACTACTGTCACACGGTCAGGAAAAAGCTATTAAATCTAGATACATACTCCATTGTTCTGTGATTGGAGTAGTCTGTCAGGAGTCAGCGAACTTCTAGGTCCACTAATAAATACTTTTCTCATACCGACGTTTTGTTTTCGTCTTTGGCCCGGATTCACAATTGAAAATGTTTTTTTTACTAGCTTGAATAATGTCGAATTAGGGAATACAATGAATTATAATTTATGGTTAAATTCTAATCCCCATTTGAAAGTGAATGTCTTCACAACCTTTTGTGTGGTAATTTTATTCACTTCTTTGGGGGTCCAATTACCTATGATATACAGGACGTATTGTAATAATTGTACTTATGCACCTTAGTGAATTGGTTTCAGAAATAAATTATGGACTCTTAATTTTATATAGGTAATATTTGCTAGTTTTATATTTGCGTAAAGTTGAAATTCCTGACAAAGTATTATAGCCTGTAGGTAGGTGATTGATAGAACAGTACAGTATACAATTTTATACCCTATACTAAATTATGTTAAAAGCAAAGCTAACATACCTACTATAGTACTATGCTTCGTTACTCATGCTAATCTTGGCAGAGCGAGCGAAGTCAAAATCGGGTCACATACGAATGTATAGCGGACCGTTTCAGGAATATGTTCTACATCTGTTTTATTTATGTTATTTAGTTTCGAAGTATGTGCAAAGATGATTAAACTAAATCGTAGTGTCTGACAAAGTAAACGTGTCATTCATCCATCAAAGCATAAACATGTCGACAAAAAATGCATCAGTCTAAATATAAGCGAGTTTTGTCGCGTGCCTGTGTTCGCTATCATCATTTCCCCTGACGCTGCGCGGGCGCATGTCGTGTCGTGAGTGAGGGGAGCCCCACGCACGTGCTCCATTATGGATTCAAATCGACGACAAACAAAACGACCAAACACGAAGAGACATGATTGCGGATGTGGATGTATGCTGACCATCAATTTAGATAATAATATCACTATGTCTTAGAATGCAGATTGGGCCACTCCACTACTAAACTATAAACAAAATAAGGGGATATAAGAAACAATATTTATTTTAAAAGTCTACAAACTCCATCTCATAACGGCAATATGCTGCGGGCGTTATAGGCTCTTCTTCGTACCGTTCGAAATTTAATGTATCACCAGGAGACCTATATTTTGGAATAAACGGTGACTGTGAGCGACAGTTGAGGATGGATTCCCATTGAAGCCCCTTAAACCATCTGTGATTTTTATAATCCATCACTCCATTTTTCATAACGCCAAAGCGCTTGGTTATGTCCACTTCTAGAACATTGCGAACCAGATCTCTAAGATCCGAGTTGAAACTAGATGGGCATCTGTATTTGCCAGCTACAATTTTTTCATACGTTTTCATCGGTTCATTTGCATAGAATGGAGGGTATCCTGCGTTCATTTCAAAGAGCAAGACTCCAAATGACCACCAGTCTACTGAGAATCCGTAGCCCTTGCTCAATATTAATTCAGGAGCTAAATATTCAGGAGTTCCACACAATGTCCAGGTTCTACCTTGCAGTACTTTACAAAATCCAAAATCTGTTATCTTCAAATACCCGTCTTTATCTATCAATATATTCTCAGGTTTTAAATCACGATAAACGAGGTTGCAGTAATGCAGATATTCCAAGGCCAAAATTACTTGGCTAGCGTAAAACTTCGCTAGAGGTTCTTCAAACTTTCCCATTCGACGAAGGTGGGTGAACATTTCTCCGCCTGGTACGAAAGGCATAATGAAGTAAATGTAGCTGTTATCCTTGAAGCTAAATTCCATGGAAACCGTAAAAGGAAAACGGATAGCTTCAAGAATGCGCTTTTCGTAAAGCGTATGCTCAACCTGTTTCATCTTAATAATTTTCTCTTTCTCCAATACTTTCATTGCGTACCATTTTACACTTTTTGTATGTTTCATTAATATCACTCTGCCAAACGCTCCTGTGCCAAGAGTTTTAATACGTTCCAATTCACCAAATTCTAAAGTAAAGCTTGGATCTTTGCACCACCTCTGTTCGAATTCATTTTTAAGTTGTTTCAAGTATTTACAATATTGTTGCTGTTGTTGTTCTGTATACCCATCGCGGACTTCTAACGACGTACTGGGAGAAGCGTTTACTCTGTAAGACGTATCCTTAGATGGACCGATAATTTTACGCGAATACATTTCTCCTTATGCATCTGACAAAGCATTGAAATATTTCGATCGTAACCAGCGCGATTTTTATTGCTCATAAATAATACAATGAGTTCATATTAACATGAGAGTTATTTCATGAAAGTAAACCCTGCAGGGTGAACTTAAGAGCTCTCACTTACGTTTTTGCCGAGATCGAAAGTATAGGAGGGTGCAGAGGTACGTGGATTGAGGGGTGAACGAACTGCCTGAGGGAGAGAGGTGGTGAAATCAGCTGTGTTTAGGGGACACGCCATGCCGCCGACAGCCGGTCGCCGTCCCGACTGGCGTATTGATCAGACGGCAGTACGGCACGTGAAACTTTTATTTGCTTAGAAAATGTATGCTCCCGAGTTAACTACACATACATGTCTCTAGAAAGTTAATTAAATGAGACAGCGAGAACTGAATTGGTGACCTTTTTATTGCTTAATCATATTATCGGACAATATGACCGACCCATGCCATTCGATTTTCGATAAGCATTACTTTTGATGAGGTCAATCCAGTGGGCCGCTCCTCGTCTGGCTTAATATTTTAATGCCAAATACGGATGAATGGTGATAACAATCTAACCTAAAACCATTTATCGTGTGTGTGGGTATACATTTATATTCAAGTTCACTTTCGTTTTCTGTTTATTTACCTTTTTAGGCGTGACAGTTACTAATATATCGATGATTAGTATGTCGAAACATTTTGTTATGCAATTTCAATTCAAACACAAAGTAAATGTTCCTAAATTCAAGAAATATTTTATCATAATGTACAAATTACCGTTAGACACAGCATTCCCTTTTATTATATTGTAGGTATATTATCGTCAATTTCGTAGCAAAGAGTTGTAATTGACACATTAGATCTTATTCAGTGACTTTAAGGTTGAAAGCCGCATTGAAACAACTATCGCAATTTAAAAACTATCGCCTTTGGCGTTCGTTATGGTACCGTTATCGAGACCCACTCGTACACTATGTGTACCTACGTACGACACTCCTTTTTATAAGTATGACGCATGCGCCCACATTTCAGAAATGATAGCAGAGTAGCTGTTTCGACGGACGATTCACATTCTTAGAATTGTTTGGTCCTTCGAGCCAGATGCGGCACAGAGTCGACCGATCAAATTAATTTACTTTACTAATCACGCTCTTCAAGTACTATGTAATGTAAGTTCATTTGCTATTGTTCGTAGTAAGTACTTGCTATCCAATACGGTTGTTGTCATTGTCGTGAACAGCCGAACGGGGGCACACGATCATGTAGCCGTTCATATTATGTCGATGCTCGTGAACCGATCGGATTGCCTCGCCAGATCGTTTTACAAAGTGAGCTGCTATCGAGTGATTGATAGTTGAGCTTATTACTAAAGAGAGCGCTTTGTTATCGACAGTTATTAATACTGGTCGTTTAGAAGAAATATACTCTTTCCTTATTCCTCAAAGTTCCCTCGAGTCATTCGATACATCAGCTCGTTACGTTGAATGACTTTTGCGTGATGTAATGTTAACCTCATTGAATAAATAAGTATGTATGTACGTAATATTGCTGGCAAGCAATCTTGATCAACTGGTGCCAAGGCCAAGGAAGCTCGGGCATTCCGTCAGATACTAATTTGACAACATTTTTAATGAATTTAAATCATGTTTCTATAAGATTTAATTTAAAGTTCTATGATTGTTTTTTCCTTCTACTGTTTCTGATATAATCATTCCGCTCAGTTTACGGTACCCACGTAATCTTTATTGCAAAACAGGATTATGAAATTTATTTTTGAGTAATGTTATCGTTTTATGTCATAGAGATATCATCCTAACTAATATTATAAATGTGAAATTGAACTTGTTTGTTTGTTTGTTACGCCTTCACGCATCAACTACTCAACGGATCATCATGAAATTTGGCATGCAGATAGCCTATGTTATGGAGAAGGGCATAGGCTATCTTTTTATCCCGGGAACGCGGGTGAACCCTCGGGCACAGCTAATACATTAATACATGTGCATGTGTCATTGTAGAAGTACACAATGCATCAGCTATAGCAAAAAATATTCACTGCGGGTGTTGGTTTGTTAAGATTTATAGGTATAGCGAGGTCGTCGGTCAAGGTTGAGGAGGCCCGCAGTCCGCAGTACATCAGCTACTTGGCACGTCACCAGTGATATTCTTTATGCGATAAATTTGCCTTATCTTGAAGAATGTTCTCGATTGAGTAAAGTGGGTTTTAATGACACTTGTCGGACGCTCAATGCGTTCGGAATGTATTTGCAGCGTTAGAATCTGTCCAGCTATTCTGATGAGCATGTATGTATTATTTTTGTCTTTCCGGTGACAAACAAACTGTTTAGTGTGGTAGGTACAGGGTACGCAGGAAAAGGCAAGACGAGTGTCGGCAAATGAACTCGCTAAGTGATTTCCACGTGGTAGCTGATGGCGGTTATTTTTCGAGGCCGCTTGGATACGTAAAAACTAGACTCAAAAACTCGTTTGACGGTAACAAGTTGCGAATATGTAATGCTTGCTATTTTTGCATATTTTGACGTATGTTCAAAAACACGACAAAAGCTGAAGCAGCGAAAGTAATTAAATACGAGGATTATTTTTGTACTATCGATTTATTTAGGCATGGCCTCTCCGGCGTCTATGAATTGCTAATCGGTGCCATGTTGTGAAATATGGAAAGGAATATGAAAGATAAATTGAACAGCCTAGCCATAATGGGCAATAATGGAACTAACTCGACCTTCACAGCTCGTATGATTTGCCGTTTAATATTTTGTTGTCATTCAATTGTTAAATTCTTAAGTAGTCTCCGTGATTAAATTATCTCATATTTCCTTTATTTTATTTACCTCAGGTTATATGCAATTATCATGTTTTAAGTGATATTTATCTAGACACTTCATGCTTGTGATGTTATCAGTAGTCCGTTGAAAGGAGGATCAATACTTTTATCAGATAATGCCCACTCAGAAAGAAGTGTAACATTATGGATTCATAACGCAAATTTCGAACATCCTCATGCCTTTTCAGGTCAATTAAAATTATTTCTCTCAACTACACTCACTCATCATTTTGTGAAAACTTCTATGTAGTTAACCTCTGCCATTTACGGGGTGTCAGTCATAAGTTCACGGTCGGTTGTTTGCTGTATCTAATGCCCTTTAACCCATCTACCTTTCCTTCGTCAGGCAAAAATAAAACTCACCTTTCACATTCAATATAAATTATGCCTTTTGAAGTCAGAATTCGCTTACTCCACGTCAGAAAGAAAGTACGCGCTATGGTTAACATGTTATTCAAAAGCTTCAGATTTACATGACACGCTTTGCCTCACAGATTTCAGTGTAATTATTGTAGTGGTAGTTAATAAAGATTAAAGCTTAAGTACTAGTTTAAATTAACGATCGTCTCGTCTCCAAGATTACATCGCCCGAAACTGCAGCTCAAAGATTTGCTCTTGAATTTATTTTAGTTTTTGTTTGAACCCTCGTGACTGTAGTGGTCTTTGATGTTTCTCGTTAATCACGTACGAGTATGCCCTTACGCGTATAAATACCTAATGCCTTAATAAGTATGTTATAAAATATTCTATCTTCTTCACATGTTTAACTATTTGCTACTAATTGCGCGATACTTGTGTACGTAGAAATAAGGACATGTTGTTTGTATATCATTATCGTCTATATTTACCTCAACCATAATTGTGAATACGTACGTTGAATACACTCAGGCATTATCGAGTCTTGAAGTAATACTGCCTACTATGAGTCATGTAACTTGTTACCAACATGGTGTATTTATGACACCCACCGGAAACTCTAGGATATAATTATTTAAAGGCCAGGATGCAAGTTGTCCAAGTATTCGTACGCTGACCTTAATTGTACTTCAAAACTGTATACAGAGCTAATTGTGACTTGCTTGCTGAACAGTTAGATTGTGGGGCTTGGAAACAATTTGTTTATATCGCCTACTTGTACTATATTTTTCAAATCCTGCTTCTAAACTGAATCCAGTCATCGTTGTAAATAATTTCTCAAACAAAATTAACCCGCAACTTTTCGTAATTATAACTTAGACACTACGGTGGACTAAAACTTTCATCAAAACTCTACCCAAGTAGTGTCAGCTTCATTGTTCAAAGGTGGCTGTCTCTAGTCATTAATGCTTAGGGGACCTCTTTTGTCATCCCTTCACACTGCGTCTGTGCTCGAAGAAAAGAAAGCCTTTATTCCACGCCTTTACATAAGACTCGGGTCTTGATGAACTTTGTGTTTCTCTCCTTCGTATGCACACATTACAGAATGAGTTTCTTTCTTGTGACTTTATGAATACTGTGTTTCTTAAAATTAATCGTTATTTGTGCGGTTATCTAGACCCAGTTGGAGTAATAAAATGTGTATCGTTTCATGATATGACCTAGATCCTTTCGTGTCGTCAGCTTCTCCCGGGAATATGTTTCCATTAAGCTTATTACTTGTGCGCATTATCTATATTTCAAAATTAAGGTCATTTAATGGCAGACTTCATTGGTATATTGAGTGCCGGTTGTTAGTTTTAGCTTTACGTCATTATATCAATTTTAGATTTGGCAATAAATCAGACCGACAACACGAGGTCAAACACATGATTACATACAACATTACTGATTTATTCAACCTGTGGTTCATGAAAAAAGAGCTTAATAGAAATAAGATTGTAGCCGATAGACCTTGGGCCTTATAACTATTGTTTAACTTGATAGAGTATTCATTTTAACGTAGTTAAAGTTACCCATATTATTATATTGGATTCAACTAAGAAAGCGGCTTATAATTTCCAGTGGCTTCCTTTAATCGATAATATTTCTTATGCATTTTACGTCATTCTAGTAGAATAAGTAACCAACAGGACAGCAGGTAAGTAGCATAAAAGATTTAAAAAGAAAGCATACAATAAAAGCATAACGAAATAATGAAGAGTAAGACAGACAGGAAATCAAAGAAGGAAAAACAAGTTTTTGTACATTCTTGACCCATTGGATGTTGACACACATCGTAAGTTGTAGTTTGATCAAATATTGAGCTCGGTATTTACTTCTATAATCTGGGTACATTATATGGAACCGATGTGCACTGAACCATCAAATTCTGGTCTATTTAGTTATTAGATGACAAGTGTATTAATCACAATATACATGACTAAGAAGCCTCAAAACAATATTAAAATTAAAACTTTATTGTAAAACAATAAAATTGATTTTAAAATGATTATGGATGATTCTTTTTCTGTTCAGATGGGTGTATGTATAGTTACTATAATCCGTTCTTGTTGGTTAGTTGGAGGTAGTGTACTACATAAATACCTATCTTTATGTACTACACTACCTTTTACATAATTAATGATTATCTTGAGTCTTCTACATTTATGAAAAACTTTACCTTCCGCATTGTAGTATTAGTTTCCACGGTCTTCTATCTTGATTAATTCCACCATCAGTGCTTGCATTAACTCTGATGAATCATCGATGAATAGAAAAAAATATACATTTGTCAAAAGGTTTATTAACAATGGATTTCTTTGTACCATTTTACATTATCTAATCTTTTTATCATTATGCCTTTCACGCGAAATAGCGTCGTTTAGTTTAAGTTATCAGATGTCTTCAAATGGGCTTCAAGATCTGGTAGACACAAGTTATTGTATAGGTACTGACATTGAATAATAAATGTAAATTGTGGTGCAACTTTGAAATGCTAATCTTCAATGGTAACTAGTAATCAGTACTTAGGACGAGTCTGGGATGCCTGCGGTTGTAAGTCAAGTAATGGCTGCGAGGTTCCAACATTATTAGGTTCCACAGCCGCGTTTGTGTCAACGAACTTTATTTTATCGTCGGCTTTATATAGATCCCTATCATTCTATGTGCTAGACATTAAAACGAGATTGGAACTTGCTTTTCTTGGATTTCTAGTCATCGTCATATTATTTACTCAGTTCTGTTTATCTTATTTGGAGTACAATATTTATTGTTTGATATGAAAATAAATTTCTTTGTTCGTGTCCTAATTTTATTAATGGCTCCGGTGATAATGTGCCGCAAGATTATTATTGTATATTTTATTGCTACACTTTTAGTTTTGTAGCCTCTTAAATCACGGCTGGTTTTCATGGCTCCAATTACTTAAGCCGTAAAACTAAGCCTGGCTTATGAAAGAAAAATATTGTCTCCCTTCGAATGTCCACCCGTCTTGCCTTACCTTCAAAGCTCTATATTTCATGTTATTTTTCGGTTATGAGTTATGAGTACTTTGACGTTTCCAAGACTCCACACTGTCGAACATACTTCTGTGTTTAAACACTTGAAACTTTTGTTCTAAAGAATTATAGCTTTCAATAATTTGATGTAAATTGTACATCTTAATTATTTAAAAAAAACATATTTAATTTATTTTTCTTATATTTAATTTATTTTTCTTTTGTTTCAGATTTATCAAAAAATCGGTTCAGTGAATTGCCAGAAGAATTGACAAGTTATGTGTTTTTAGAAAAATTACTGTTATCTCAAAATATCATCAGATGCGTGCCAGATGCAGTCGGCGGTCTTCAGTCTCTCACATATCTAGATTTAAGGTAATATAATAAATAAAACGTCATCTGTATATGTAATATCTTTAAATAGTATAAAAAGAAGTCGCTTTCCGCGTGTCTGGCTATCCGCTTACTCTTCCTAAAACACGCAACGGATTTTGATGCGGTTTTCACCATCAGATAGATAATTTTTCAAGGAATATTTATAAATATAATAAAATTGAGATTTTATTTATGTAGAAAAAACATATTTTACAACCAAGTTGGCGAAAAATTTATTTACGTGGTCTACGTTGGTTAAACCTTAAGCAATACATATATCTACAACAAAGTCCGCGATAGTATATATCTATATCCTACGGATAACCCACATTAACCATTTCTATGCGATTGAGATTAACTTTTTTGTGGGTTATACTTTCGAAATTATTTTGACCCATATAATTAATCCTCAACTAATTAAATAAGTTAGTTAAGACGGGCATTTAATGTAGATAAAATTTACTCTTTACATCAAATCATTATCGTTAATATTTTAAAAGATATCACAGATTTTAAATTAGCAAGAAACAGTAGGTATTCGTGATACCGTGATCTGCGCGCAAATCGCTCCACTGACACAACATTATGTACTAGTAACTTATATTATCAAATTTTTGGAATGTTACTTATACAAAACAAACTTACCAAAAGTCATAATACTATCTCTAAACTGAAACAATTAGACTGATAACCTAGACTTCAGCATTTCTTTATCACATATTATTAAAATAATTTTATTAACCTAAATTATTTGTACTGTAATTGGCACTACGGAGAACTTGCATCAATTCCATTTTAACATTCAGCCGAAACTCTTCTGGTATCGTCTTCAGATGTGGCAGTAGCGAGAGGAGGAACAGCCTATCTGGGTCATCGTTTTCTCCCTTCGCCGGTGCATCCACATTAGCAAAAGCAAACTCGTCTGTGTGCGAATTGTTCAGTTTGCCTTCCTTTTCTGGCGGCGCGATGATTTCTACTGCGTCATTGGAAGAATCTCTTGAGTCGTCGTGATTGTTTTCAGACTGAATGTTCTCATCTTCTGAGGTTTGATCTTCTTCTTTGACGAGCTTCAATTTCTTCTTTGATCTCCAAGTAGATTTCTTACGTTTCGGTGCGTAGTCCGATTCGCTTGATACGCTGCCGTCTTCCCGTTGTGGCAGCGATTGTTCTTTTAAAAGGAATTGCAGTTGCTTACAATATATGTAGGGTCTACTCGTCCTGTTGGGTTTCGCTATGTATTTTTGGAAACTGTCGCGAATGCTCTTCCATTTCTTTTGGAGCTGAATTTCTGAAACAAATTTTTAAAATTTATTAACTGCTTAAAAAGGCCATTCTATTCAATGCATAATTCTGCGCGTGTTTACACACACAAATGATTAATTTCTAAACGGAGAATGCTCTCCACACAAAAATTGTTATGACGAAATTCCTTAATGATAAAGGATATGAGCATGGCGATATTTTACTATAATTATAATTGGAAGTCGGTATTCATTTATGTGAAAGTTTTTTTTAAATTCATACAATAAAAAAGAAACAAAAACCCGACTGCGTAAAACAAAAATTAAATGAAGAGAAAAACAAGCTCTTTAATCTATAGAATTTTGAATATAACTTGAATGTTATAAGGTATTGTAGTCGGGGACAAACCAATAACCTAAGTATGTGTTTTTTTTGTAATATTTGTTTTACACCGCTTGTTTATGGCCGGCAAACACAACAAACTTATAAGCTTCCTTCCCCCGTAAACCTACATGTGGTGCAGATAAGCACACTACGTAATGGTAGATGCGCGGATTTGCACCACTATCCCCGACGATTTGTTGTATAATAACAGTTACTTGTAGCGACATCTTTTGAGCTGTAAAGTTAGCTGGCGCCGCGCCGCGCGCGTTTGATGAACCCAAAACGCAATAACCGCCTTGCCCCAGTCGTTATTAACATTATCAATACAAAATATCGTAGCAATTACCTAGCTCTCGCATCTCACTCTTGGATACCTTCACGTCAGGGTTGGTCTCCATCAGCTCGGCAACAACCTCGTTCCACATCTTGAGCCTTGTGTTCTTCGTACGGTAATGAATGTCCTCGTAATCCCATATTCCGGGACGCTTCCTAACTTCTTCTATGAGTCGTTCAGGATCATATTCGAACTGCATTTTGAAGGTTAAGTTCTCAGGCGGCGTGCGAACGCGGATCGTTTAAACAATCGGGCGTGCGTCGGACGACTGGCGCGCAGCGGGGGAACGCGGCGGTTTCGCTCCAAAATGGCCGCCGCCCGTCGCGATAGGGTAGCCAAGCTTGCTATCTGACGATAATAATAATAATGAAACATTTGTCATCGATCCGTACATGAATGATTAATTTAAAAGAAAAATATTTTATATGACTCACATGGCACACATGAGTCTCACATCAGTGTTTATGATCCATCGGACAAGTGCACCCAAAAAAGCGCAATGACGTTCATTTTGATTGAAATCTATTTGCCAATTTCCTACCACCGACAATACGATCTTATTGGCTAAGTCAAAAATACATGCGTTCTGATTGGCCAAGTCAAAAACACACGATGCAGTAATTGGTGTTAACTGTTCAAAATCACTAAAATCAGTGAAAATTTACTGACTACTTACGGAATCGGGATTGTTCGGTATTACTACTCTAAAGGTATTACCTATTACTACTCTGTTGTGTAAAGTTGTGTTCCTGCGCGTGAGTAGGGTCGCCAGAGCTCATAGGGGAGGGGGGAAAGGTCAGTAACGCGTGAGCGATGATTCTTGTGTTGTAAGCGTCCTATGGCTACGGTAACCGCTTACCATCAGGCGGGCCGTATGCTTGTTTACCGGCTAAGTAGCATAAAAAAAGGGATTTCTCATCGATGGTATGATCGCATACTTCCCAATAAAATATGTACTAAGAATGTTATCACTTGCGATAGTATCGCGCGTCCTAATCAGAATCACGGCGATACTATCAATTTATGAGACGATTCACAAAATAAAATCTTTTACCTAATGGAAGCACGTTGGCTTGAAGTTTTTGGATAAAAACAAAAATATTATAAAAATTCTCACGATTACTGCAAAGCCATAGACTCCCTAGCGCTGCTGCAGACGGTCGTGTCTCTATCGAGCGGAGGCGCGCGGCAGAGCCCCCGGCCGCCCGCACAGAGGGGAAACGCGCGGTTATCAACCGACGCGCGACCGCTAACCGCAACCTCGTCAGCGTGTCGTCCGGTGCACACGTTCCCTTTACTTTTATTTATTTATTTAATCTTTGTATTTGCATAGACGTTATTTTGACGTGTTGGTTTTCTGCATTTCTTTTTTCCGCGTTCGAAATAAGAACAGTATGTACCTAGGTATATTTTTTAAAGATGATTCTTTTTGAGCTGTTTCTTATTGTGCCTGATACGCATACGATACTCGCACCATGCGAGTAAAATATACAAAGACCTCTTTCATGAGCCCGATAAAATCGTGACGTAACTTTGTCAAGTCAATCTGTCCTATTTCATTTCATCAGCCAATAGCAGTATGAAATATAAAAATCAATGCCACTTTTCGTTGTAATTTTATAACTCAAGAACGGGCTCACCTATCCAAACCAAATGTTTAGGCTTTGTTCGGACTATTTAGTAGATGGTTTATGTGAAGTTTGCACAATATCGGTCGGGTAGGGTAGGTTAGGGTAGGTAGGGTAGGGTAGGGTAGGGTAGGGTAGGGTAGGGTAGGGTAGGGTAGGGTAGGGTAGGGTAGGGTAGGGTAGGGTAGGGTAGAGTAGGGTAGGGTAGGGTAGTACCATAGGGTAGGGTAGCACCACGCGAACGAAGTCGCGCCGGGCAGCTAGTAGCAGTATGAAACAGAAATACATAAACGATAGGTTAGCGATTGGTGTTTACTTTTGCTTGAGGGGATTTTTGTTTATTACCCGTCGGGGTACCTACCTACTCAGATTTCCAGGATTTATTATAATGACTCATGATGACCGTGCGGCAAATGTACAGTTACTTGCACATTCAGTGCAATTATGCATAGCCCTACGATGAAAAAATATTTCAATCTAAGTAGGTAAAAACTAATAAAAAATATAACTGATGATATCTTAGTGGTAGGTACTACTACTACTTGAGTTTTCGGTGAACATCGTGAGAAAATCGTAGCATTGGCTGGTTTTATTTAGTACTTACCTGGCTGGCTGCCACCTGGCTACCACTGTCAAGTTGAAAATCTGTCGCCAAGCAGGTACCTTGATATGGAAACTAAAAACATTATTTTTTATGAAAACAAGCCTTTAAGGAACTTCTATTTGTACCTGCGCCATTAAATTCATCAATGACCACGTGTTAGATGTATTTTAATCGTCCACTAAAAGTCGCCAACTAAAAGACGTTGCCCCTTTTAACAAAAATAACAATATAGCCGTACAATTTAGTTGATGGTCGTAATTAATTGCCGTGGTTTGAAAATAAACTCGGAGTTTTGTGTGTATGTGGATATAGGCCTGTGGCGTTTATGATTGTAGCGTCTGTGGATATTTATGATTCTTGTAGTGTCTGCCTACTTATTTATGTTGAAACTAGCTTTAGCCCGCGACTTCGTCCGCGTAGATTATTTCATTTTTCTAGACATGAATCATTGTAACAATATAGAGCTTTGTTCATGGCTATAGCCCGCCACTACGTGTGATATTTGACAAAAGTTCAGGAAGATTGAGAGCTTACATGCGAACATGCCACATAGAACTGAAACAGTCCTGCCCGATTTGAAAAAGAAGACCTGAAAATCTACCGGCAGAAATATGCATACATACACTGTCCGATTAGCTGAAGAAGAAATATGTTTTTTTTGGGAGGTGTCGAGAACGGGATTATTTATCTAAAATTACGCCATGAGACCTATCCACAAATTCCTCAACCATTTCATGACAGCTGAGATATTTGCTCATGGCACACGGACAGACAGACGAATACACCTATATCCACAAGTTCCTCAATAATTTCCAGGACAGCTGAGATGTTTCTGTCTGTCTGTCAGTCTGAGGAGAGAATTTGCCTCCTTACGTGTGTACCGCTTGTACAACGGACAGTTCTCTGAAGAATTGTTTGACTTGATGCCCACGGGCTACCTTCTACCATCGCAACTCTCGCCATCGACGGGGAGTCCATACTCATATATTGGAACCGAAATGGTTTCTACTGTGCGGTTTCAAAGGAGTTTTCTAGCGCGTAAACTCAGGCTGTGGAATGAGCTCCCCGCCATGGCGCCAGGGTGTGAAGATATTTCTGTATGGTCGGCAACGCACGAGTGATACATACGGTGACCGCTTACCATCAGGCCGGCCGTATGCTTGTTTGCCACCTTAGTATTAAATTTAAATAATAATAATAATTTAAAAATTACCCGAGAAGACAGACAGACAGACGGATCGACACGGGCGGAGATCTATCCAAAAGTTCCTCAACCAGACAGCTGAGAATTTCTCTCGTGGCAGACAGACAGATAGATGGGCGGCAGTAGGCTTCTTAATAACATGATACACGTGTACATTATTTTACTTGAATACAAAATTATGTGAATGAACAGCTTAAATACAAAATTTAATCCCCCTGTTCACTCATTAATGGATCAAATTCCAACAACACCGATATTCATTGCGTTAGTTTCCAAATTTTAATTATATTCCAAGCTTATATAATAAATTTAGTATACTTCCATACACAACTTCATCCCTTTTTTACCCCTTCGGGGTCGGAATTATCGAAAACGCTGAGGCACATATAAATTAATTTTCAATCATCAACCTAAACACAAAATTTGAAGGTCCTAACTTCCAAACTGATGGACTTTCATACAAACTCGCATCCCCTATTTTACCCCCATAGGGGTGTAATATTGAAAAATCCTTCGTTAGTGGATACCTACACTTTATAATTATAAATTTAGTGATGTTTACTATGGAAATGAAAGATTTTCGTATACAACTTAATCCCCCTTTTCCCTCTTCGGGGGTGGAATTATCACAAACGCTGTGACAACTTAACTTAAATTTTCAATCGTCAATTTCCAAAAATCTTCTGTACTGGATACCTACACTGTATAATAATAAATTTAGTGAAGTTTATCGTGAAATTGAAGGCAACTTCATTCCCCTTTTTCCCCTTTCGGGGGTGGAATTATCATAAATGCTGAGATAACTTTACATTAATTTTCAATCGTCAGCGTAAATACAAAATTTTAAGATCCTAACTTCAAAACTGACGGACTTGCGTACAAACTTTCATCCCTTATTTTACCCCCTTAGGGGTGGAATTTCCAAAAAAACCTTCCTTAGTGGATGCCTACACCGTATAATAATACATTTAGTGAAGTTTACTTTCAAATTGAAGGACTTGCATACACAACTTCATCTCCCTTTTCCTCCCTTCGGTGGTGGAATTATCACAATCGCTGAGATAATTATACATTGATTTTCAATCGTCAGCCTAAATACAAAGTTTGAAGATCCTAACTTCAAAAGTGACGGACTTGCATACAAACTTTCATCCCTTATTTTACCCACTTAGGGGCGGAATTTCCAAAAATCCTTCCTTAGTGGATGCCTACACCGTATAATAATACATTAAGTGAAGTTTACTTTAAAATTGAAGGCCTTGCATACCCAACTTCATCCCCCTTTTCCTCCCTTCGGGGGTGGAATTATCACAAATGCTGAGATAACTATACATTAATTTTCAATCGTCAGCCTAAACACAAAATTTGAAGATCCTAACTTCAAAACTGACGGACTTGCATACAAACTTTCATCCCCTATTTTACCCCCTTAGGGGTAGAATTTCCGAAAATCCTTCCTTAGTGGATGCCTACACTGTATAAGGTATCTTTGTGCAAAATTTCAAATCTCTAGGTCTAGCGATTTGGGCTATGCGTTGATATATTGCTTACAAACTTTCATCCCTTATTTTACCCTGTTAGGGGTGGAATTTTTAAAAATCCTTCTTTTGTGGATGCCTACACTATATAATAATATATTTAGTGAAGTTTACTTTGAAATTGAAGGACTTGCATAAACCACTTCATCCCCCTTTTCCTCCCTTCGGCGGTGGAATTATCACAAACGCTGAGATAACTAAACATTAATTTTCAATCGTCAGCCTAAATACAAAATTTAAAGATCCTAACTTCAAAACTGACGGACTTGCATACAAACTTTCATCCCTTATTTTACCCCCTTAGGGGTGGAATTTCCGAAAATCCTTCCATAGTGGATGCCTACACCATATAATAATACATTTCATGAAGTTTACTTTGAAATTGAAGGCCTTGCATACCCAACTTCATCCACCTTTTCCTCCCTTCGGGGGTGGAATTATCACAAATGCTGAGATAACTATACATTAATTTTCAATCGTCAGCCTAAACACAAAATTTGAAGATCCTAACTTCAAAACTGACGGACTTGCATACAAACTGTCATCCCCTATTTTACCCTCTTAAGGGTGGAATTTCCAAAAATCCTTCCTTAGTGGATGCCTCCACTGTATAAGGTATCTGTGTGCATAATTTCAAATCTCTAGGTCCAGCGGTTTGGGCTGTGCGCTGATATATCAACAATCAGTTTATCATTTTATATATTAAGATAAGGTTGGGTAAGCATGGAGGTGGATGGCCCTGATTGTGGTGCTAAGGCTGACGCCTTAGCTGCAAAATTAAGGGAGGTCCTCGTAGACCTTGGGGTGCGCATCGCCCGTCCTGTAAAGACGGGTGAGATGAGACTACGGGACCTAGATGATGCCATCACTCCTCCAGAAGTGGCAGCAGCGGTTGCGGAGGCAGGTGGATGTGCAACGGACGACGTAAAGGTGGGCGAAGTCCGTCGATCATCCACTACGATGGGAACCTGCTGGGTGCGTTGCCCCTTGGCAGTAGTTCGGAAACTGACCGCTGCTAGGGGTATTCAAGTAGGATGGGGGACAGCGAGGGTAGAGGCATTGGAAGCCAGGCCCTTACACTGCTTCCGATGCCTCGAAAAGGGACATGTAGGATGCAGGTGCAGTACAGGCGTAGATAGAAGCAATCGCTGCTACGCCTGTAGTGAGGTGGGCCACAGAGCCCGCGACTGCACCGCAAAGTCACTCAAATGTCCGTTGTGCACTGATCTGGGGCTTCCCTCAGATCATCGCCTGGGTAGAAGGTGTCCCTCACCCAAGAAGAAGAAGAGCAAGCAGGCTCCCATCAAAGAGACGTTCACGGTTCGTTCCGCAGAGCCGGGCTCTGGCCCGGAAATGGAGGTCACCGAGGCCTAGCATTCCCGCCCTCACACAAAATACTCCAGGGCAATCTGAACCACTGCCGCAATGCTCAGCATCTGCTTATGCAGACTATTGTGGAGCGGCAGATTGCCCTGACTGTAGTAGCAGAGCCCCACAGTATCCCTGACCATCCTCGCTGGTTTGGTGATGAGTTGGGCTCTGTCGCCATATACTGGGGGGGCGGAGAGGGTGCTCCACCCTGTGCTCTATTGAGTAGAGGACAGGGCTTCGTTGCAGTGCAATGGGGCACCCTGGCCATAGTGGGCTGCTACGTCTCTCCCAATAGGTCCCTCGCCGACTACGAGGAGTACCTGGATGAGGTGGCTGACTGCGTCCGCAGATGCCCATCTCGTCCATTGATTGTTCTGGGGGACTTCAATGCCCACGCAAGGGCGTGGGGTAACCCCAGAGACAGTCCGAGGGGAGAGACCATACAGGAGTGGGCGGCTGGTCTGGACCTCCGTTTAATTAATCGGGGGTCCGTGAGCACATGCGTGCGTTGGCAGGGGGAGTCGATCGTGGACCTTACATGGGCGACTCCTGCTGCCATGCACATGCTCTCGGGATGGCGAGTTGCAGAAGAGGTGGTCACTCTATCTGACCACCGCCACATCCTCATGGATGTGGCATTCCGCCGTCCCATCGGCAATACCAGCCGCCATGAAGGTAGCACTCCGCGACGTTGGTGTCTTAAGCGGCTAGATCGAGACATGCTCGAAGCCGCCGCCAATGTCGCGGCATGGCCAGAAGCCGAAGAGATTCCGTCCGATCCGGAAAGAGAAGCGAACTGGTTTCGCGGCACGATGACGCAAATTTGCGATGCATCAATGCCGCTGTCCAGTCGCCCCAAGCACCGGGCGGTGTACTGGTGGTCGGCAGAAATCGCGCAAATTCGTGCAGTTTGCTTGCGGAGCCGCCGCCTATACACCAGAGCCCGGAGGCGAAGGCGAACTCCTGCCGAGGAGACAGCCAGTCTCTATAGGGCTTATCGAGTGGCTACAGTTGCGATGCAGATCGCCATCTCAGACGCCAAAAAACGGTGCTGGGATGAGCTCCTGGAGGGACTCAACGAGGATCCGTGGGGGCGCCCTTATAAGATGGTCCTGGGTAAACTCAGGCCATGGGTGCCCCCCTTAACGGAAACCCTAGATCCGGGCCTGCTGGGTAGAGTGGTGAACACTCTCTTCCCGGCAGGCCGGTCAAGACCCTCAGTCCACCCCCTGACGTCGTGGGAGTGGCATGACGAGATGGGGGTGACCGTACAGGAGCTACATCGAGCAGTTTGCCGCTTGAAAGCCCGAAACACCGCACCAGGACCCGATGGTGTACCGGGTAGGGTGTGGGTGTTGAGTCTGGCTGCCCTGGGGGACAGGCTGAGGCAGTTGTTCAACAGCTGCCTCCGATATGCTAAGTTTCCCACGGCTTGGAAGGAGGCATGTTTGGTCCTATTGAAGAAGGAAGGCAGACCCGCAGATTCTCCCTCTGCATACCGTCCCATATGCCTGTTGAACGAGGTGGGCAAGCTGTTCGAACGAATACTTGCCGCTCGTCTCAACGGGCATCTGTCGTGCGTTGGTCCCGACCTGGCTGATAGCCAGTTCGGCTTCCGACGGGGGCGTTCAACTGTAGACGCGGTCTTGCGCGTCCGCTCTCTGTCGGAGCAGGCTGTGTCCCGGGGTGGAGTGGCGTTGGCGATAAGTCTCGATATCGTCAACGCCTTTAACTCTCTGCCTTGGGACGCAATCAGGGGGGCTCTGGCATACCATCAGGTGCCCTCCTACCTGCAAGGTATAGTCAGGGACTACTTGCACGACAGGTACATCTTGTACATGGACCAAGACGGTAGGAGAATCCGGAGGGAGATCACGTGTGGGGTTCCACAGGGGTCGGTGTTGGGCCCGCTGCTGTGGAACCTAGCGTACGATGCGGTTCTGCGTGTAAATCTCCCCGCTGGCGTAAATGTCGTTTGCTATGCAGACGACACCTTGGTGGTCGCCAGTGGGGATACCTTCGAGGGGACCAAACAGCTCGCCGAGCTTGGGGTGGAAGTTGTCGTCGCCAAAATCCGCGAGTTGGGTTTAGAAATAGCGCCTCATAAGACCGAGGCGCTATGGTTCCACAAACTGCCTCGGAGCAGGGAACCACCCGACTCGTGTGTCCGAGTAGGTGAGTCAGAAGTCGGGGTGGGGCGGTACATGAAGTACCTGGGCCTCATCCTTGACAGTCGCTGGGGCTTCGAAGAGCACTTTGATCGCCTAGTCCCCCGGATTGAGAGGGTAGCGGGTGCTATGCACAGACTGCTGCCCAATCTCGGGGGACCGAGAGAGGAAGTTCGCCGCCTCTATGCGGGGGTCATACGATCCGTAGCCCTATACGGGGCGCCCGTATGGGCAAAGAGGCTGGCCATCCGACGCTGTAGAACGAAAGTCTACAGCGTCCAGCGTAAGATGGCCCTACGGATCGTACGGGGATATCGCACAATATCCTTTGAGGCGGCAACTGTTCTGGCTCGCTTTCCGCCGCTGGACATTCTGGCGGACATGGATGCGAGGGTTTATGACCGGATCCGCATCGTCCGCCAGAGTGGTGGAGGCGATCCAGAAGAGGCGATCAGACGGCAGGAGCGACTTATCGCATTCGCAACGTGGCGTGCAAGGCTCCGTGAGGAGCGGCATGCGCGCAAACGCGTTGTCGGAGCAGTCCTGCCGGTCTTCGAGGCCTGGATGCAGCGACAAGGTGGAAGACTCACCTACAGACTTACACAGATTCTCACCGGGCATGGGTGCTTCGGTGATTATTTGTGTAGGATCGGACGTGAGGCGACGGCGGCTTGCTTCCATTGCGGTGGAAGCGACCAGGACTCCGCATCGCACACGCTCGCGGTGTGCCCTGCGTGGGAACCCGAGCGGCGGATCCTGGTCGACCTGATCGGTCGGAATCTCTCCCTGCCAGCAGTCGTGTCGGCGATGCTGAGCGGGGATACGGCGTGGAGGGCCGTAGCCTCCTTCTGTGAGACCGTAATGGTCCAGAAGGAGGCTGCTGAGCGGGATCGGGAGAGGGCCGATCCCGCCCGGAGACGACGCCGCCGAGGCGCGGCCGTGCCTCGTGGCGGCCCTCCTGCCCTGTAGCTGGGGCTTAGAATCACAGCTACGGTGTTCCCCTGCCTGTCGTAAAAGGCGACTAAACGGGGACCTTCGGGGTCGTGGGCAATCGGGGTGGGGACCCTGAATGCCCAGAAGCGGCCCCGAGGAGGACGATGAGTCGTTGTGGTCACGACTCATCGTGCGATAGCACCGCGAGGGTGCTGGGGGGAGGTATCACACTTCCCCCGGGACGGGCTATCACAGCGCCGCGCGTGGAGGGGCGAGCAGGTACGCGATCTGCACGAGAGCCCGCCCCCCTCTGTAGCGCAGGTGGCGACCACCGTGGGGTTTTAGCCGGTAAAAGTCCGGCATAACCTGGCCGCTCCCACCCAGGGCGGTCGGGTATCCTATGAGGATTTCCCCACGCTAATAAAAAAAAAAAAAAAAAAAAAAAAGGTTGGGTAAGCAATATTTAAAACTATTCCAAATTTTAAATCAACAGCATTACTGGTTGTTGAAATATACCTAGCGCTGTATCAGTCGAACAGACAGACTAACTGGCACCATAAGGGTTCCTTTATTAGTTTTTTAGTTCGGAACCCAAATAAAAACGAAATACCAGTCCCAATAACGATATCCCAAGCACTATACTAAAAATTTGTGGCAAAGTAGATGCCTCATAGTATAGGCTACACATCGAACAATTAACCCATATTTCCTCGATGAGGCTACACGTTAAGAAAGGATTTCCCGAAACGTAACCACTTGAAAGAGAAATTGGACTCTGGCTGCAAGCAGGTTTGGATTTGGAGTTTTGGATTTGGATTTGGAGCATCCCGAGCAGGGAGGTTGCTCCCCCTTACATCGCAGTTGTGTTCCTGCGGTGAGTAAGGTCGCCAGAGTTGGGTGTAGGGGACCAGTATGAAGTAGGCACCAAATAATACCTACCGCTGCCGGCACAGCGACTCCTCTCAACCTTCAAACACTTTTCAAGAAGGGTGTAGAGAGAGATTCGGTAAAGCGTGAGTGATACCCCTGGTGTTGCAAGCGTCAATAGGCAACCGTAACTGCTTGCCATCAGACGAACAGCAAGTTTTTTATTTGTCCTGTCCTCGTCGTAAGTGTAACTATTTATATGCCCTATATATGCCTATATGGCTACCAGTATGGTACCTTTGTCGATCAGTCTGGCCACCACATACTATGGTGCATAAAAAGCACAGGCAGGATTCCGCTCCACTCCGCCATTAATGACATCATTCATAGGGCTCTTGCCACGGAAAAGAGAATACACTGGAAGGGCGATGCGTTAGAATTTGTATCGGAACCAGCGTCGCCAAATTCACACAAATAAATGTTAAATCATATATTGTACTACAAATAAACAATCCTTTTGATTGGTCGTTTCTATATTACTCAAAAATAGCTTTAATCACACAGGTCATACATATGAAAATATACCTTTTTACGTTAACATTATATTTATTTTTCAATAGCGTACAAAGTATTTACGTCGTTTTGTAATCTACAAACTAACTAGAATCAATCGACGAAAAAGTTCTGCCACTCGGCACTAGATTATTTATTTATTATTTATTATTACATCGTAAAGTGTGCAGGTTCGATTCTTACTTAGGTAAGCCTTTTTCATAAGTTCGTCAATGCAGCTTCTGTACTTATTTGTAGCTTTTTTTTTGTAGTGAACAAAACTTAATGTTCAAACGGGAGAGCGCTGATGGCTCTCATCAACCAAAAATTTTACATCAAAATCATTGATCCTGTCATAAAATTGTGAGAACGAAACCATAGCGCGATTCAGTAAAAAGACAACGCCATCTAGTAGTTCTCTCCCTCTGTGTCTGTGCCGTGAGACGGCCTGTAAATAAATAAATTGAGATATCTTTTTTTCCCGTGAGCCGATTTTGATGAAACAAAGCCTAGTTGAAGCGCCAAGCAACGCTCAATCACCCTGTGGAAACCCCATGTAAATCCGTTCTGTGGATTCGAAGATTATCCTGTTCAAACAGACAAACAGACAGACAGAAAGACAGACAGACAGACATTTTTTTTTTAAATGTTATTTATGTATTGTGTTAGTCATTCTACATCACCCCCAATCAGTTTTTGGTAAATATATTCAATGTACAGACACGACTTTTCTACAGTTTTATTATATGTATAGATAGATTATTTATTATTACATCGTAAAGTGTGCAGGTTCGATTCTTACTTAGGTAAGCCTTTTTCATAAGTTCGTCAATGCAGCTTCTGTACTTATTTGTAGCTTTTTTTTTGTAGTGAACAAAACTTAATGTTCAAACGGGAGAGCGCTGATGGCTCTCATCAACCAAAAATTTTACATCAAAATCATTGATCCTGTCATAAAATTGTGAGAACGAAACCATAGCGCGATTCAGTAAAAAGACAACGCCATCTAGTAGTTCTCTCCCTCTGTGTCTGTGCCGTGAGACGGCCTGTAAATAAATAAATTGAGATATCTTTTTTTCCCGTGAGCCGATTTTGATGAAACAAAGCCTAGTTGAAGCGCCAAGCAACGCTCAATCACCCTGTGGAAACCCCATGTAAATCCGTTCTGTGGATTCGAAGATTATCCTGTTCAAACAGACAAACAGACAGACAGACAGACATTTTTTTTTTAAATGTTATTTATGTATTGTGTTAGTCATTCTACATCACCCCCAATCAGTTTTTGGTAAATATATTCAATGTACAGACACGACTTTTCTACAGTTTTATTATATGTATAGATGTAACTTAAATGCATTTCAGTAGTCCTGCTTTGAACTTGATAATGCTTTGTTTTATTTTAAGCTCTTGGACTATAGGTATTATTGACGGGCCAGTTGGCGCAGTTGGTTAAGACTCCACCTACCACGGCACAGGTCGTGGGTTCGATTCCCGCACAGGACATGCATTTGTGTGCATGAACATGTCTGTATGTCCTATATTAAGTATGTATTTACAAACAAAAAGTAGTATGTTTATTATATTAGTTATCTGGTTTCCATAGAGTGAGGAATGTCCCAGGATATTTATTTATTATTTATCGGTTTAAGGCTACGTTCACACGGGAGTTTGAAAAGCGTTGAGCTCGACGCTTTTCTAGAATGTATGAATACTTCCGACGTAAAAAAGCGTCAGCGTGCAACACGTATAGAAGTCATACGTGCTATTAAATAAATAATAATTTATTGTACGGTGGTACGGAACCCTTTCTGTGCGAGTCTTACTCGCACTTGGCCGGTTTTTCTTTGTTTTTTCTTATCTCTATGCTCTATTATTCTTCCGTAATTAGTCATAGAATGGCTATAAATCGGTTAATGGTGTTGATGACTCGGAAAGCAGCCTTTCCTTGTCTGTCTTGTCTTACACGCTCTATTAGGTGTGTAGAAGGCCTAACTGTAAAGTAGGAACCTAAGGGTATTACTTCATGTAAACCCATGCGTAAACAATAGTCCAATAATGGGCCAAATGAACCCTCAGTAGCTGAGTTTATGTCCTATGAGAAAATGTACAATATTAACAAATAAGAAAACATACAATTATCAATGGAATAAAAAAACAATCATTAAAAAAACAATCATTAAAAAAACTAAATTACAAATATTTCTAACCACAAAATTTGCTGGAATTACCTATTTTACCTTCCTTTCATCTTCTCTTCATAGTACCTATACATATTAGATTATGAGGTTTTGTGGCAAGCTAAAAGGAGGTAGGTACAATACTTTCCTGAATTTGCCTTCATAAACTTCAGAAACATTCTTGATATTTTTTTAACATTATCAATTTCTCCGATATTTCACCAGCACATTGTGTCTGCACTGCATCACCAGAGACGGCTAACAATATATTATACGCATAACTCGTACCTACATATATAACTAGGTACTTCATGAAATCTTCACCTCTTTAATGACTTTTCAAAATGCTCACATGCTCATATCATAACATACATGAATGTCAGGTCAGCCAACCTTATCACATTATTTTTGGAAAAATAGACCGTATTATCATGTGATAAGAGTGAGCAAGTTTGTAGGTCGGAATAAAGATCAGTGGGTGGGGTGAACGACCGAAGATGTCACGGCCGCGGAGTTGACTCTATGTCGGTCGGTGCTCAGCTCAAGCACGTGGATAAGGTGATAACTGCCGTAAAAAAAGATCCGTTATATTGTTTAGAATGCGTACAAGTTACTAGGGTGATAACTGATAAGGTTACTTACGGTCGCTAACTGGTGACATAATGTAAGTAAAATAAGATGGATGATTATTCGTGGTATTTGGAATTTAGCCCACGCATTCAATGACAAATAAATACCCGCCATCGCTATTTTGCATTCTTAGCATAATCTAGCAATAATGGAAACGAGGTATCAGGACATTTTATCCTAAAAGAGAAGGTCACTTATATTTATAATAAAGAGAAGAGGACACATAATAGTACCCTGAGGCACACCACATGTAATGCACTCATGGTCAATCGACCATAATCTAATTCCGTATCACTTAGAGTTTGTATTGCATTATCTGACGCATCTAATAAGCTATCAACTTACACCTGCATATTAATTCACTGCATAAGTCAACATGTGGTAATACTGGCAATAATAAGTCATTTGCGCTGCATAATTCCACTGGAAAATATGATTGATTTATAAACCAACACGCAATTCAATCCAGGTTTACAAACAGTGCGTAGCCTACTCAGAATTAGAAGTGAATGAGGCAAATGTGCTGTTGTTTCAGTTCCTCGAACGAATACCAGAGGTAGCTAGGTACTATTGAGTATTCAGTGACCAAAGACTAAGGGCCATTAGCGTAGGATGGCGATTGGCATTATCATTGTTGTAATGTAGTCTGAAATCACAACATTGGCTACTGTTGCAAATATTCAAGATATTGTATCTCTATAATAACTTTTAATCAAACATAATTTTCGCAAAATTTTCGAATGATTCGTTGAAGTGTTTTGAAGCTTTTACGTCATGAATTTACTCAGTGTAGTGACTATAAGTGGATCTATGGTTATGTGTAATTTTAATAATATAAACAAACCATTACCAACTAGCCGTAACTCAAGCATTGTGATCGTGGTTCGGCGCACACGCACGCACCATAACACCGATCAACTCGCGCATGCGCATGACATACGATACGAGCTTTCGAAAATGGGACGTGCGTGCCAAAACTGAAGTACAATAGCGAAAGAGGTGTCATTGTGTAATACAATTGAGCAGATTCGATAAAACCTGTTCTTTTTTGTTGTTCCAGTCTAGTTAACTATCAACGATATCGGGCCGGAGAGATATTGCTTGATCAGAATCTACATTGACATGTTCACAAAATGGAAATTCAACACGAGAATTCAATGGAAATTAAGTTGTGTCAGATAGAGAAACTATCGAAACTGAAATCCATCTGGTCGTGGTTCAATTAGTTCTTGCGCTATTCGTTTCAGATTTGCTGTTATGAATATGCCGAATGATTTATTTGATGTGTCCAGCATTCACAAAAGTTAAAACCAGTTTTAATATTGCTCACTCACTAAAGAATATAATCTTCCTCAACGGGAATAATTCTAATTGTTTTTCCCGCTTAACTCACGCCTGTCACAGTCCCCTTTGCACCCTAGTGCACCATATAATCAATATAAATATCGACCTTGAAGCACCCATGCTTGCTGAACGTGCGAATAATTTGCACTGAATTGTAAGGGGGAGTTCGGGAAACACGGGAATTCCTATTAAGAATTCAATGAAATGAAAAGATGCGAATCGGAATGCCTAATAAACAATTTTCTTGGATTTGAATTTAACATATCCGAGTGAATCTACTGTCGAATAACTATTATAATTTTTATGCTTGACTACATCTATAAAACTTGTCAATAAGATTTTTAGTATCGTTGCCAAGGGCAATTTTGTTTTTTTTTTGGAATACTGATGTATGTGATATGGCTATGTAAGCTATTCGCCACTGACCTGCTAGAAACCTGAATATAGCATCTGTGTTAACAAAACCAAAGCGATGTCTGCTGACAGCTTTGGAGGAGATTTGAATGGTAAGTTGTTTACTTATTACATAAGCCTGTAGTTCCGTTTTGAAACTGGAATCCCAACAGGAACCAACCTGAAGCTGTACCACGTGATCGACGTTTGCAGGTAATGAAAAATTTCAATTAAATACACACTTGATCTGTGCAACCATCTCACAATGAGAGAGATACTGCAAGAAATATGTATTGAATACCAAACAGACTTTCAATGCCAACATAATGTAGTTACACAACCAAAGACAGGAGGTACCGAGCCCCTCATTCCCTCCGACAGGGGTCGACCCTCGTAGGCAATAAACGCACCTCGTGGGTAAATGTTATCATTGTGTCTACTAATTTGATGTAGGTATGTGTAGACAAGGTTGAGGCTACGCAAAGACTCGATAGAACTATACTTACATGATTAAACCAACATTGAGGGCTCATTCATCATCATCATCAGCCTATAATGTCCCACTGCTGAGCACAGGCCTCCTTTCACAAATCAGGGTGAAAGGGAATGGGCAGATACTCCACCACGCGTGCCCACTGCGGATCGGTGGAGGTAGGCTAGTGGTCAACCTACTGTTGGAATTTTTCAAGCCGCCTAGGAGGCATCCAACTAGCTTAACGACTATCACAATTAAGTGATAACCGGGACCAACGGCTTTACGTGCCTTCCGAAGCACGGAAACGCTCGATTTGAAATACCACTAGGCGGTCACCCATCCAGGTACCGACCAAGACAGACGTAGCTTAACTTTGCCGATCGATTAAGAACGGCTAATCATGCTACACCACGAGCGCTTCATCGCTTCAACGAGGGCTCATTACGGAAAGTCAAAGAGTGAATTATAGAATTTCAGAGACAGGTTACTACGGGCCACTCTTACCGTTGACGATTCCGAACTTCTTGATTTTTTTTATTGACTTGTTCTGAAGGTGTTTTGATTCAAATAGTTTTTTTATTTTACACCCTACGCGGACAAACCTAAATTAATGGCGGCTTAGAACCTCTAAGGGTCAGCTCACACCGTACTTTTTTTCATCGCACCGCTGGGCTTCGAGCTCTTCCTCATATCCACGAACCCCCTCGTTTGTTCACGTACGGATTGTCCAAATAGTGCTACAAAAAAAGGCGTGAACAGAGTTCTTCAAGGTCGGCAATACATGGTGATGAATAAAAAAGCTATAAAAAACATGTTACGTGTCGAACATAGAACCTCGTCCTTTTTTTGAAGTCTGTTAAAAAGGGTGCGATATCTGATGCAGTAGCTGATGAATTAAATTTAAAAGTTTAATATGTGCCTATTTGTATGATAAAAGTGTAAAATTCATGCACGCTAATTAAGTTTCATAAGATCCGTAACTTAACGCACTGCTGAATCCAACAACAGCAACGTTGGCAGTTCTAAAATTCCACACCAACTTATGATTATACCGTTTTCATATTTGGACACTACATTCCATGCAATGAGAAATCTTATTTACATTGCAGTCGGATGACAATCCATCTTCGGTTTTCTGGTGAAACTGCATGTCGTGTCACTGTCACCATTTATGGCAGACAGGCGATAACGGTCGTATCGTTTTATGTTGACAGATGCTGTTGAGAAATGTATTATAGCCTCAGCTTTTTGCTCAATACGTGCGAATAATAACGTTCTTGTTTGATTCATGGCTATGCGATAATATCCATCTGTTAAGCTTTTATCCGAACCGCTATTGTGCTAATCTCCCATAACTCGCGATTTGTCACGTAGTTCAATGTATACTAGAATTAATTCCGTTATTAATAGCACTTTAAATGTTTGTTGTGATAAATCCTGCTGAAAGAGAATCCAAAGGGGATTCTCTTTTACTCAAACCTTCCAAAAGTAATTAGTGATAGTTTCAATCAAATAGATCTCACTCACTATACAATACAGTGTAGTTACATCCGATGATGTAAAATACTAATAAAGGGTCATGTCCGATGTAGAAAGCAGACATGGCGAGTTTCGGGGATAATGAATAACTCACACAGTAAATAACACTGGCGAGTTGGTGGAAACCACGATTATACAGAGAGCTCGTTTTTCTTTTATCTACAAGTATACATGCATCATATTCATTACCTTTCTGTGTATACCGTGCGTTGACCTCAAATCTATATTGATTCCTAGCTCAATTGAATCCTGTTTCCAAGCAACGTGTCTAGGCGTCTAGACGGCAAAAAAATTATATGAAGCTTGTAGCTACTCCCTACTACACCTTGATATGGGCTATACTTCTTTCGCAGAGTGTACTACAGTTTCCCATTTTGCATGTTTAATGGGTTTATTGCGAAATATTGAGAAGAACCTTTGTTTATGTCCCATTTCCAAATGCTAATGCTCTCAAATGGCGCCCACAGATTTGAGTTTTGAGTTGACTAATCGAAAATCACAAACCTCAGTTCAATAACTAATTTATTGAAATGTTTCGCTGTTTTAGTAGTTAGTATTACAATCTACTAATATTTATATTAACCTATACAGTGTACGAGTGGAGTGATTCATAAGAAGGCTACACACAGATTACAGAATAAGGCAGATGGAGCGCGAGGAACACGGGAGCGAGGCCAAAAACGCAAATACAAATTGAAAAACACGTACCTACCTGGTATTGGCTTTTGAATGTGTATTTGCTTTGTTTAACAAACTGGTGTTAAACAATGCAAATACAAACTGGAAAACGAATACCAGGTATCAGATTTTCAATTTGTATTTGCTTTTTTGGCTTCACTTTCGTGTTCCGCGCGCTCCATCTGAATTATTCTGTAATCTGTGGCTGCAACACTCTAAGCTAGACTTGTTGAGAGATAATGGTCACAGATTATGTAATAATATGGTATCTGTATGCTCCCCGTGGGGCCGCGTGGTTCTGAGTGACAATGTTTTCATAATGTGTGCCGGGAAACCTATCCAATTATCTCTGCTCTAGTTATTCACCATACAAATACACAGAATGTGAAAGCATTTTTATGTAGTTCTACGGCGTAAAATACAGGAAGTTCGGCTATACACCCGAACACTTTAAAGTTAATGTTTACAAGTTTTCTTGGCACGAACTGAACTATTAGGTTAAGCGACGAGCGATTTATGTTTCAAGCGATCTAATTACATGCAATCTTACTATAAAGTAGGTTTCGGCGTAAAAATAGTTTTTTGTTGCAACCGATCAATAATCGGTTGCATTCGACGCTCGATGCAGAACATTGACTTACTGGCGATTATGTTAGAGTTCCTTATTATTGGATCAAAGAGTGGTAAATATTTATGTTACATCATGGTTATCTTATTGCAACAAGTTACAAGATGATATGAAAGGTGTATATATTTGCGTTAGTTTTTATGATCAGCTGATTCTGAGTTGGTATGAAATAGTAAACAAAATATTTTTAAGACCGAATTGACCTCATTGTAGTATTTTGCCGGCCCATTGTTTTGTTATGAACGTACATATGTTTAGTATTTAGGATTGAGATTTGGGTCATCTATTCTAAAGCACTGTGTGCTAATTGATAGACAATTGATAGATGTAGACTTCCTCGCTCAAACGCCAAAGTCAATGGCCATCCAGTACATCATTTCCTTTTCATTGCCCGCAGTTCAAATCAGCTCACGGACCTGCCTCGGGAAGTATGTCAGATGCCTTTGCAAGTTCTCCTAGTGCCTGACAATATGCTAACGACTTTGCCGAAGGAGATCGGCAAGATGACGTCGTTGGCTGAGCTGGACGCGTCCAACAACAGACTGTCGCAGGTGCCGATGACCCTCGGAGACTGTGCAGGGTTGAGGGCACTGGATCTTAGTAAGAACCAGCTGGGATTACTGCCTTTACGTAAGTTGTTTTCTTTTTATATTGGATTCACAAACGAGGGTTCAAAGATGTACAATTATACAAGAAGATTCTCTTTAAAGTAGTTATACCGAGCAATACAATCCCACAACTGGTAAGTGCTTTTGCACTGATAAATAATTTACCTACCAATCACTGCATCTAACCCCCTTACTCATAAAGCGCTATTTAACTAATATACTGATTAAATGGTCACGTAAATAATGTCACATTATTTGGCAAAGACAATAGAGTTACGTTATATACGTGACCCTTTAAACAGTGTATTGCTTAAATAACGTTTTAAGAGTAAGGGGGTAAATGTTTAGTGTGTCTTTGACTTAGCCAATTAGAGCGCATTGTCGGTAGTGGGACTGGTGGGAATTGGCGGAATAAATGCCAATCAAAATGTACTTCAAATTGCACTTGTTTGGATTAATTGTTCTTTTTTGGTGATGAATGACGTTCTTATACATAGCAATCAGAATAGTTTCGGTTTTAATAATAAAAAAACCTGCTTTGGTACGAATGTATTTTTAAATGTGTTGATTAATTATTTTGTTTAGATAAAATCGATAAAATGTGGTTATTGATAAGTCTAATAACTGTTAATTAAATTGAAAACAAAACGTGTTTTTCATAAAAAATTGGTTAAATTAAAACCCACCATATTTAAAGATTAAAAAGGTGGCAAAAAAGCACCGCCTGATGGAAGCAGTCACCATAACCTATCGACGTTATAAATGTAATATTCAGTCTGCTCTGGCCCTAAGAAATAACCTATGAAGGTCCGATACTAATCATGTCAGTAATCATGACCGCTGTTTCGGTAGGTACTCGCAACCTTCAACTGAGAAGGAACTGCAAATTTCAAAAAACTTTAATATTTTCCAGAAATCACATACCTCCGATTGGAACATCTGGACGTTAGCTGCAACTGTATATCTTCGCTTCCCCTGGAGCTCCGCAACATGAGCACACTAGTTACGCTTAACCTGGACAATAACCCACTTGTCTCCCCACCTACCACAGTAAGATTTATATCGAAACATTTTTTTAATCGGCTCGCTTTTTTAATTATAAATATAACTTCCAATCAGGCCTTCTATTTTTGTAAAAATATTTTTTTTTTTTCTAAATTGTATTCGAGTTAGATTTTTTTATTCAGCCAGTAGTAGCCCTTTATGCTGTAACAACTTTATTTAATATCAAATATTCTCATCCAACAGATATGCATGCGCGGGCGCGTGCACATATTCAAATACTTAGAAAATATGGCCAACAAGGATATACTGCCGACACATAGGAGGGCAGATGAAACACGGCGATCAACGAAACACAACTCCTACATAAACAACACTCCGAATCAGATCACATCGGGCAATGCCACTATCGACTGTCTGAGGCACAAGCCTAGACATGTCGTCGATAGTGGTTACAGCACAGATGGCGTCGATAAGAGGTGGTCTAATGATGGTAAGTAACGTTTAATGGCTACTGAGTTTACGTAGACGGGCCCGTTGGCGCAGTTGGTTAAGACGTGGAGTCTCAACCTATAGCGCCGCAGGTCGTGGGTTCGATTCCCACACAGGACATGCATTTGTGTGCATGAACATGTCTGTATGTCCTGAGTCTGGGTGTAATTATGTATATTAAGTATGTATTTACAAACAAAAAGTAGTATATGTATTATATCAGTAATCTGGTTTCCATAGCACAAGCTTTGCTTAGTTTGGGATCAGATGACCATGTGTGAGGAATGTCCCAGGATATTATTATTATTATTAAGTTTAACCGCAATGAATATGAAACTTAACAAAATCTGAAAGCTGTATTTAAAAGGAGAAACTGAGTGATTGACTGGTGCACACACGGTTCAAACTGCAGTAACTCGAAACTTGAAATGTACTCAAGTTCCATGTATGTAACGTAGTTAACCACAAAAGGTTATACAAAATTCAATTCAATTCAAAATGGGGGGGGGGGGTTAGAATGGAATGTTAAATTTGAAAGAAAACGACACGTTACGATGATTCTTATAATCCTCCACATTAGAGCGTCTTTTGACCCAAGAAAAACGCTCTAATGTGGAAGATTATCAACGGTTTATCACAGTGTTTGACATTCAAAAGCGTGCGTGGATGTGCCATAAAAGGTGACATTTGATAGAGCGAAGTAATAAAATGTTTTATGTCCGGAACCAAAGTTACGGTGGACCTAGCTACACACGCGCACGGTCACTATAGTGCAATTTTATTAATGGAAATCTCAAGATCGGGTCAATGTCTGTAGCAGTTTAATATTGCTACTTTATTTGATTTACCGATTGCCAAAGCGAGTTTGGTTTTCTTTTGTAATGTGAATGCCATTGAAACCAGGTTGCTTTAGTGAACGGATGGCATATGCATTCGTTTCTTATTTTTCCCTCTTGCTAAGTATTTTGAGGAGTTGATGTAATTATAAAAACTTCTGTGGGAGTCGAGTACTTTAAAGGAAGTCATATGACTTTTTTTAAATACCTACGTACAATCAGATACACTGAAAACAGGTTCAATAATCGAATTCTCTATTGTATGTGGTTGGCGACAAATTGTTGAACGCTTGTCATTTATTTCTTATGTGTCACTTGAAACACATAATTGCTCTCCTGATTTGTCTTCTCTACCTTAAGGTACCTCAACTATTTTTTTACATACATTTCCTTGGGTATATGAAGTGCCCTATGTTACGATGACGTGTCTTTGAGAGAGATTGTATTCCATTTTTCCATTTGTCGACGATCCCGAGCTCACAAGCGCTTTAGAGCCCTTCAGTCTGAGGACAGACTTTGCCTCCTTATGCGTGTTCTATCACTTGTAAAACGGACAGTGTCTGAAGAATTGTTTAAGATGATGCCCACGGCCACCTTCTACCATCGCAACTCTCGCCATCGACAGGGACTCCATCCTGACATATTGAAACCAGAATTGTTTCGAACTGTGCGGTCTCAAAGGAGCTTCCTTTCGCGTACGCTTAGATTGTGGAATGAGCTCATGTCGTGGTTTTTCCGATGGAGTGCAGCATGAGGTTCTTCAAAAAGGGTGTGAGGAGATCTCTGCAGGGTCGGCAACGCGCGAGTGACACCCCTGGTGTTGCAAGTGTCGATAGGCTACGGTAACTGCTTACCATCAGGCGGGCCGTATGCTTGTTTGCCACATTAGTGGTATAAAAAAAAAAACCTGTCAAGAGACATAATTTTTCGTAGTGACAGTTTAGTTTGGGACACACTCACGCTATGGCTCAACGGATTCGTGGTGAAAACCACAGTTTACCTATTATCATAGAACCCTTCAGACATGCGGGTAAAACCGGGGAGTTAGTTAAAGATTTTGTTTCTACAGGTGGCGGCGAGGCAGGCGGCGGGGGCGGGTCGGGTCGGTCCACTCCGAGTACTCCGTCCACTCTGTCTCCGGGCGCAGCACTCTCTAGAGCTCATTCACTCTCTAGTGAGACACCACTGGCACCACTGACACCACAGCTCACTGGGTATGTTACTTATATTTTATATGTATGAATTGCATGTCTATTGGCCAAAATATTGAAATGCCATTTAATTTGTTATTAAGTCGATACGGTTCGATTGTATTGAAAAGTTGCTTCTCAAGTAAAAAGGAACTTGAAGATTTTGGCACACTTTTCGGCCAGCATTTTTATGAGTATGAGTGTGCCAGGCTCCGAACAAAAATCTTCAAACTCCTTTCTAATATCAAAATAATTAATGAAATTATTGATGATGTTTTACAGTTTTAGAGTCAGACTAATACCCTCTTATTACAAAACATGGTTTAAAGCAAACCCAGGTTTTACTGTCATTCGGTCACTTTCTAACGTCATATAATAAAAAGAGACGAGGCTATTTTAAAACCTGGTTTTCCTTTAAACCATGTTTTGTAATAAGGGGGATTGACTCTAGTCTGACTCTAAAACTGTAAAGCCTAAAAATTGATAATATGCTACAATATCTTAAGTGGCATTTCAGTACTTGGTTATAAGGCCGGTATTATAAGAACGAGAATCAAAATACAAGAGTTTTCATGTAAAGATTGTGTTAATCGAAAATAAACCTAATGTTAAAGCGTCTACGATCTAAATTCAATTGATTCAATCTCGATTCAAAACTATACTTTATTGATCGACGTTCTATGATACGGACCTAAGTCTTATAGATACCCTGGGGAGAAATTTTAGTGTCATGGATATAAATGTCGCATTTTATGTTTGCTGCAAAATGTAGAGGCAGCAGATGTATGATGTATCCAAGAAATTCTGTATATTTTGTCAGATACTCGAAATTTTCAACGGATATGGAATGCGATATTAATGTCGTAAACCCGCGAATAGCACCCCTGGTGTTAGGGATATTTACGTAGAGATATGCTCGCAAAGTGCGTATGAGTCGATAGCTAGTCAAAGAGTTGCATGATGTAAAAAAATATGTAGATATTGGCCATGATTCTGTTGTTTACAACTAAACTAATTTTAATCTCACTATGTCTCTTTCTAACAAAGAACATAAGAAAAGGATGTAAGTCCTGTAAAATTAGTCAAAAGCTTGTTTTCAATATAAATTTAGTCGCCATATATCGCGGTTACGCCTAAATACACGCAAAATAAGACGGCAAAGATTAATTTGACAGGTTTAAATATGTTCTATCCTTTTTCAATAACGTTCGTAAGAAAGAGATGAGATGTGACTAAAATTAGTTTAGTGCGATTTACAACAGAATCGGCACCATTGTTTTATATAATAATTTCGAAATAAAGACTAACTATATACAATTCATTATTATATTTGTGTAAAATAGAGGGTTAGAAAGTAATTAACGATAGCTATAATATTATATGGTGATAATAAGTTGCTTGATACTTTACGAAAAATAATTTTATTTTACTCTAGTATGTAGCGTGTGTATTCTATTATAAATTATATTTTAATTTATTTTATATTTCTTTCCATTGGCCGAACCAGAGGTAAACAACTAGTCTAGCCCGTTATATCACGATCATTATCATCGTCCTGTCATTTCAACTTGTTTTTTTTCAACCTCTTTTATTATTAACCCCGGTGTTGTCCCTTTCAGCCTCCGTATATCACCCGAAGGGAACATTTCCAATGGAGACGATAAGAGTAAATTAGCCCATCAGCAAACCTACAGGTATATTCACTCATTATAGCCTGAAAATCGATCGTTAATCGATATACGAATCGAATTAATCGGATTTTTGTGTCATAAATAGATTTGCATAAAAACCTTTTTTAAAACACATGAAACGTTATGGTCAATCGATAATTCAAAATTCGTACTATATACAAAAAATACCCAATGAACTTTCGACTTTCAGGCATAAATTCATAAGCACCACTTTCACGTAACATACAGCACTGTTTATGTACTAACGAGGTTTCATATCACATAGATTTCATGCACTAACTTTACTAACTAGTGGTGTGCTAATTTATGGTATTGACTAATGAGTTTGCTAACTTGTAAGTTCTTTACGTAACGTATATAATCGTCTGTGAATGAATTGAGCATAAAGGTATTGTTCATTGAGTTGATAATGAATTCAATATAATGCACATATGTATATCGTCATTGACATAGAGATGGGATGTGCTCTATTGAAGCGTGAAATAACGCGGTGAATGCAAGCGTGAACTATTGTGAATGCGATTTTATCACTTTCATAGTCGATGCTTAGCAAGACCGGCTAGAAACTATGTTTTTAATGGTCCAAAGCAATGTGACTATAAAACGTATGCACGCATGATACTTAATAGTATAATTATGTTTAGCCTTACCTAATTTTGACCCCGCTTTTTATACTAATATTCTTAAAAAATCTTTTTCATGACAAATCTATGTGATAGAGATCTCGTCACTGGCCTTAAAGCAACAGTATTCTAACTACCAATGTGTATATTTACAGACAATACAAAGAAGCCCTAAGACAACAACGCCAGCAAGACATATACCGACCCAGAACCGACCAACCGTCCCCAGAACTAGATTCCTCACCCCAAAACCAAAGTCCAGTCCACGCCAAGTCCACGCCGCACTCTCCGGTCAACGGCTACAGTAACGTATCCCCTAGTCTTTACCACCGATCCGTATCTTCCAATTCTAGCGTATCTACCTCATCCCCAAACACTTCCCAAGTGCCAAATTCCCCCTTACTCCATTCGACCCCGAGAAGATTCCAAAATCAAAATGGGAACGCGGAGAAAGAAGAAAATAAACGGCCTGTTCAAAAAGTCGTTCCATCGAGAAATGTTAACAAGATATACTCGGCTGTGAATGGAAATGTAGACTATACGCGAGTTAATGGTCAAACGGATACGTATACGAAACCAACGTCGCCGACAAAGTCTCCAACGAATACTTTAGGGTATAACAGTATAGGAAAGTCGAGTATACCGAGGCAAGTGAATGGGGATAATGCTAAATTGTTAACGACAACAGTGTCGTATTTGAAAGGTGCGGCGCCGAAGCCTCCGGGCAAGATGGCGTGGAACAAGGACGCGCCCGTGGATAAACTCAGCTTCACAATGAAGAGGGAGTTCGATAAGCAGAAGGAAGAATTGGATCTATTGGCGCAGTTGAGGACTGTAAGTGTCATTTATTTATTACTAGATGTCCCCCACGGTTTCTAGCCATCATGAGCAAGAGTTTAACCTGTTTATCTCAATTGTTCATGCTAGCCCTCAACCAATTTTCATGGTTGGTGCAGTCAATACGTTTAATATATGCGATTCTGCCTATTCGATGTAATTTGCCAATTCTGCTTGAATGTTCGTTATCACTCCGATATTCATCGGTATAAACCAAGATGTCCATAGAATGAACATAGGACCAGTAGCTTTCCGAAAGACCCTGAGCCGCAAGATTATGAAAGTTCCGTCTTCATGAAATACTGCCCCACTTGTACCCAGTGCCCAAAAAAGGTGACAGAACAGACCCAACGAATTACAGGCCTGTGGCCGTCAACTCCCTTCTCTTCAAAGTCATTGTACGAGTGATCAACATGCAACATTTGAGACGACTTGTTGAGCGACCGACAATATGGCTTTCGCCACAGTCGCTCAGCTGGTTACCTCCTTGTGTATAAACTGAAACTCACCATCGAGTGTCAGGTAAGGTATAAGCGGTGACCCTAGATATGGCGAAGGCGTTTGATAGGGTCTGGCACCGGGGTCTTCTAACGAAATAACCAGCATACGGGCTTCTCGAGATATTATGCAAATGGATCGTCAGCTTTCTGTCCAAAAGATCCTTAAGGTCCATAAGAGCCGTCGTTGACGGTAGCTGCTGCGGTAGCATGGACACAAATGCCGGCGTCCCGCATGGCTCTGTTCTGTCGCTAAAACTTTTCCTACTGCATGCGGACGACTGTACAGGGGATGCTCATTTCATTGGCCGTACAAATATCCTTCGTTCCGTGGTGGAGAAAAGCAGCGTTCGGCTTGTGTCTGAAATCGAGAGTACACTAACTAGTGTCTCCAATTGGGGTCGTGAGAAAACCACCCTATTTGCTGTGGCTCCATGATTCCAAAACACATCCGTGAACATGAGTAAAAGCATCGGGATCTTTGGTGTCGATATTTCTAGCGACGTTCTGTTCCGAAGTCACTTGGAAATCAAGGTTAAGCTGGCATCAAAAAGCTCGGATTGCTCAATAGAGCGAGGCAGTACTTCACATCGGGGCAAAGGCTACAACTTTATAAGTTGTAGCCTTTGCCCCGATGTGCAAGTCTGGCCCTATATGGAGTACTGCTATCATCTGTGGGTGGGGGCACCTGCATACCAGCTTGGGCTTTAAGACTCGGTTCAGCGACGTGAATTTTCAACCCGTTGACGTTGAGAATTGTCAACCCGTGGTCACGGTTCATACTCTTAAAGAATCGTTCTTTTGATTATATTTCTATGGATAGAAAACTAACTTTCCTGATAATGCAAACAATGTAATAATTTAATATTATTGTACAGATAATCGAGAGTCGGCTGAAGATGTCCCTTCCGGAGCAGCTGGCGCCGGTGTTGTCGGACGGCGTGGTGCTGTGCCACCTCGCCAACCACGTGCGAGCGCGCGCCGTCGCCTCCGTGCACGTGCCCTCGCCCGCGCAGGTCTCTAACTATACCTATCACTACACTACACTACACTACACTACACTACACTACACTACACTAGTGAACATGTGTCGGACGGCGTGGTGCTGTGCCACCTCGCCAACCACGTGCGAGCGCGCGCCGTCGCCTCCGTGCACGTGCCCTCGCCCGCGCAGGTCTCTAACTATACCTATCACTACACTACACTACACTACACTACACTACACTACACTACACTAGTGAACATGTGTCGGACGGCGTGGTGCTGTGCCACCTCGCCAACCACGTGCGAGCGCGCGCCGTCGCCTCCGTGCACGTGCCCTCGCCCGCGCAGGTCTCTAACTATACCTATCACTACACTACACTACACTACACTACACTAGTGAACATGTGTCGGACGGCGTGGTGCTGTGCCACCTCGCCAACCACGTGCGAGCGCGCGCCGTCGCCTCCGTGCACGTGCCCTCGCCCGCGCAGGTCTCTAACTATACCTATCACTACACTACACTACACTACACTACACTACACTACACTACACTAGTGAACATGTGTCGGACGGCGTGGTGCTGTGCCACCTCGCCAACCACGTGCGAGCGCGCGCCGTCGCCTCCGTGCACGTGCCCTCGCCCGCGCAGGTCTCTAACTATACCTATCACTACACTACACTACACTACACTACACTACACTACACTACACTAGTGAACATGTGTCGGACGGCGTGGTGCTGTGCCACCTCGCCAACCACGTGCGAGCGCGCGCCGTCGCCTCCGTGCACGTGCCCTCGCCCGCGCAGGTCTCTAACTATACCTATCACTACACTACACTACACTACACTACACTAGTGAACATGTGTCGGACGGCGTGGTGCTGTGCCACCTCGCCAACCACGTGCGAGCGCGCGCCGTCGCCTCCGTGCACGTGCCCTCGCCCGCGCAGGTCTCTAACTATACCTATCACTACACTACACTACACTACACTACACTACACTAGTGAACATGTGTCGGACGGCGTGGTGCTGTGCCACCTCGCCAACCACGTGCGAGCGCGCGCCGTCGCCTCCGTGCACGTGCCCTCGCCCGCGCAGGTCTCTAACTATACCTATCACTACACTACACTACACTACACTACACTAGTGAACATGTGTCGGACGGCGTGGTGCTGTGCCACCTCGCCAACCACGTGCGAGCGCGCGCCGTCGCCTCCGTGCACGTGCCCTCGCCCGCGCAGGTCTCTAACTATACCTATCACTACACTACACTACACTACACTACACTACACTAGTGAACATGTGTCGGACGGCGTGGTGCTGTGCCACCTCGCCAACCACGTGCGAGCGCGCGCCGTCGCCTCCGTGCACGTGCCCTCGCCCGCGCAGGTCTCTAACTATACCTATCACTACACTACACTACACTACACTACACTAGTGAACATGTGTCGGACGGCGTGGTGCTGTGCCACCTCGCCAACCACGTGCGAGCGCGCGCCGTCGCCTCCGTGCACGTGCCCTCGCCCGCGCAGGTCTCTAACTATACCTATCACTACACTACACTACACTACACTACACTACACTACACTAGTGAACATGTGTCGGACGGCGTGGTGCTGTGCCACCTCGCCAACCACGTGCGAGCGCGCGCCGTCGCCTCCGTGCACGTGCCCTCGCCCGCGCAGGTCTCTAACTATACCTATCACTACACTACACTACACTACACTACACTACACTAGTGAACATGTGTCGGACGGCGTGGTGCTGTGCCACCTCGCCAACCACGTGCGAGCGCGCGCCGTCGCCTCCGTGCACGTGCCCTCGCCCGCGCAGGTCTCTAACTATACCTATCACTACACTACACTACACTACACTACACTAGTGAACATGTGTCGGACGGCGTGGTGCTGTGCCACCTCGCCAACCACGTGCGAGCGCGCGCCGTCGCCTCCGTGCACGTGCCCTCGCCCGCGCAGGTCTCTAACTATACCTATCACTACACTACACTACACTACACTACACTACACTAGTGAACATGTGTCGGACGGCGTGGTGCTGTGCCACCTCGCCAACCACGTGCGAGCGCGCGCCGTCGCCTCCGTGCACGTGCCCTCGCCCGCGCAGGTCTCTAACTATACCTATCACTACACTACACTACACTACTCTACACTACACTACACTACACTACACTAGTGAACATGTGTCGGACGGCGTGGTGCTGTGCCACCTCGCCAACCACGTGCGAGCGCGCGCCGTCGCCTCCGTGCACGTGCCCTCGCCCGCGCAGGTCTCTAACTATACCTATCACTACACTACACTACACTACACTACACTAGTGAACATGTGTCGGACGGCGTGGTGCTGTGCCACCTCGCCAACCACGTGCGAGCGCGCGCCGTCGCCTCCGTGCACGTGCCCTCGCCCGCGCAGGTCTCTAACTATACCTATCACTACACTACACTACACTACACTACACTAGTGAACATGTGTCGGACGGCGTGGTGCTGTGCCACCTCGCCAACCACGTGCGAGCGCGCGCCGTCGCCTCCGTGCACGTGCCCTCGCCCGCGCAGGTCTCTAACTATACCTATCACTACACTACACTACACTACACTACACTAGTGAACATGTGTCGGACGGCGTGGTGCTGTGCCACCTCGCCAACCACGTGCGAGCGCGCGCCGTCGCCTCCGTGCACGTGCCCTCGCCCGCGCAGGTCTCTAACTATACCTATCACTACACTACACTACACTACACTACACTACACTACACTAGTGAACATGTGTCGGACGGCGTGGTGCTGTGCCACCTCGCCAACCACGTGCGAGCGCGCGCCGTCGCCTCCGTGCACGTGCCCTCGCCCGCGCAGGTCTCTAACTATACCTATCACTACACTACACTACACTACACTACACTACACTACACTACACTAGTGAACATGTGTCGGACGGCGTGGTGCTGTGCCACCTCGCCAACCACGTGCGAGCGCGCGCCGTCGCCTCCGTGCACGTGCCCTCGCCCGCGCAGGTCTCTAACTATACCTATCACTACACTACACTACACTACACTACACTACACTACACTACACTACACTACACTAGTGAACATGTGTCGGACGGCGTGGTGCTGTGCCACCTCGCCAACCACGTGCGAGCGCGCGCCGTCGCCTCCGTGCACATGCCCTCGCCCGCGCAGGTCTCTAACTATACCTATCACTACACTACACTACACTACACTACACTACACTACACTACACTAGTGAACATGTGTCGGACGGCGTGGTGCTGTGCCACCTCGCCAACCACGTGCGAGCGCGCGCCGTCGCCTCCGTGCACGTGCCCTCGCCCGCGCAGGTCTCTAACTATACCTATCACTACACTACACTACACTACACTACACTACACTAGTGAACATGTGTCGGACGGCGTGGTGCTGTGCCACCTCGCCAACCACGTGCGAGCGCGCGCCGTCGCCTCCGTGCACGTGCCCTCGCCCGCGCAGGTCTCTAACTATACCTATCACTACACTACACTACACTACACTACACTACACTACACTAGTGAACATGTGTCGGACGGCGTGGTGCTGTGCCACCTCGCCAACCACGTGCGAGCGCGCGCCGTCGCCTCCGTGCACGTGCCCTCGCCCGCGCAGGTCTCTAACTATACCTATCACTACACTACACTACACTACACTACACTAGTGAACATGTGTCGGACGGCGTGGTGCTGTGCCACCTCGCCAACCACGTGCGAGCGCGCGCCGTCGCCTCCGTGCACGTGCCCTCGCCCGCGCAGGTCTCTAACTATACCTATCACTACACTACACTACACTACACTACACTACACTACACTAGTGAACATGTGTCGGACGGCGTGGTGCTGTGCCACCTCGCCAACCACGTGCGAGCGCGCGCCGTCGCCTCCGTGCACGTGCCCTCGCCCGCGCAGGTCTCTAACTATTATACGTATTTTTAAAAAGAAATTGTATGACTTCCTTAATCACAATGCATATTATACAATTAATGAGTACCTAAATGAAAGACATTCCTGATTTATTTGTTGTTTGTGTGTTGCTTAGTCTGTTTGGTTATTTATTAGATATCTTTTATATGTTTGACATTGTATCTGAATATTTTTGTGAATCTGTGTTAATTTAATTGTAGTAATGAATTTATTAATTAATTGTTATTAGTTTACCTTTAAAAATCACTTGTACGCCTTGCAAGGCAAAACATAGCAGAACATAATATTTTTATTTAACATCATTGTATTGTACCTATGTTTACAAGAAATAAATTGAATTGAATTGAATTGAATATACCTATCACTACACTACACTACACTACACTACACTACACTAGTGAACATGTGTCGGACGGCGTGGTGCTGTGCCACCTCGCCAACCACGTGCGAGCGCGCGCCGTCGCCTCCGTGCACGTGCCCTCGCCCGCGCAGGTCTCTAACTATACCTATCACTACACTACACTACACTACACTACACTACACTACACTACACTAGTGAACATGTGTCGGACGGCGTGGTGCTGTGCCACCTCGCCAACCACGTGCGAGCGCGCGCCGTCGCCTCCGTGCACGTGCCCTCGCCCGCGCAGGTCTCTAACTATACCTATCACTACACTACACTACACTACACTACACTACACTAGTGAACATGTGTCGGACGGCGTGGTGCTGTGCCACCTCGCCAACCACGTGCGAGCGCGCGCCGTCGCCTCCGTGCACGTGCCCTCGCCCGCGCAGGTCTCTAACTATACCTATCACTACACTACACTACACTACACTAGTGAACATGTGTCGGACGGCGTGGTGCTGTGCCACCTCGCCAACCACGTGCGAGCGCGCGCCGTCGCCTCCGTGCACGTGCCCTCGCCCGCGCAGGTCTCTAACTATACCTATCACTACACTACACTACACTACACTACACTACACTAGTGAACATGTGTCGGACGGCGTGGTGCTGTGCCACCTCGCCAACCACGTGCGAGCGCGCGCCGTCGCCTCCGTGCACGTGCCCTCGCCCGCGCAGGTCTCTAACTATACCTATCACTACACTACACTACACTACACTACACTACACTACACTAGTGAACATGTGTCGGACGGCGTGGTGCTGTGCCACCTCGCCAACCACGTGCGAGCGCGCGCCGTCGCCTCCGTGCACGTGCCCTCGCCCGCGCAGGTCTCTAACTATACCTATCACTACACTACACTACACTACACTACACTAGTGAACATGTGTCGGACGGCGTGGTGCTGTGCCACCTCGCCAACCACGTGCGAGCGCGCGCCGTCGCCTCCGTGCACGTGCCCTCGCCCGCGCAGGTCTCTAACTATACCTATCACTACACTACACTACACTACACTACACTACACTACACTAGTGAACATGTGTCGGACGGCGTGGTGCTGTGCCACCTCGCCAACCACGTGCGAGCGCGCGCCGTCGCCTCCGTGCACGTGCCCTCGCCCGCGCAGGTCTCTAACTATACCTATCACTACACTACACTACACTACACTACACTAGTGAACATGTGTCGGACGGCGTGGTGCTGTGCCACCTCGCCAACCACGTGCGAGCGCGCGCCGTCGCCTCCGTGCACGTGCCCTCGCCCGCGCAGGTCTCTAACTATACCTATCACTACACTACACTACACTACACTACACTACACTACACTAGTGAACATGTGTCGGACGGCGTGGTGCTGTGCCACCTCGCCAACCACGTGCGAGCGCGCGCCGTCGCCTCCGTGCACGTGCCCTCGCCCGCGCAGGTCTCTAACTATACCTATCACTACACTACACTACACTACTCTACACTACACTACACTACACTACACTAGTGAACATGTGTCGGACGGCGTGGTGCTGTGCCACCTCGCCAACCACGTGCGAGCGCGCGCCGTCGCCTCCGTGCACGTGCCCTCGCCCGCGCAGGTCTCTAACTATACCTATCACTACACTACACTACACTACACTACACTAGTGAACATGTGTCGGACGGCGTGGTGCTGTGCCACCTCGCCAACCACGTGCGAGCGCGCGCCGTCGCCTCCGTGCACGTGCCCTCGCCCGCGCAGGTCTCTAACTATACCTATCACTACACTACACTACACTACACTACACTAGTGAACATGTGTCGGACGGCGTGGTGCTGTGCCACCTCGCCAACCACGTGCGAGCGCGCGCCGTCGCCTCCGTGCACGTGCCCTCGCCCGCGCAGGTCTCTAACTATACCTATCACTACACTACACTACACTACACTACACTAGTGAACATGTGTCGGACGGCGTGGTGCTGTGCCACCTCGCCAACCACGTGCGAGCGCGCGCCGTCGCCTCCGTGCACGTGCCCTCGCCCGCGCAGGTCTCTAACTATACCTATCACTACACTACACTACACTACACTACACTACACTACACTAGTGAACATGTGTCGGACGGCGTGGTGCTGTGCCACCTCGCCAACCACGTGCGAGCGCGCGCCGTCGCCTCCGTGCACGTGCCCTCGCCCGCGCAGGTCTCTAACTATACCTATCACTACACTACACTACACTACACTAGTGAACATGTGTCGGACGGCGTGGTGCTGTGCCACCTCGCCAACCACGTGCGAGCGCGCGCCGTCGCCTCCGTGCACGTGCCCTCGCCCGCGCAGGTCTCTAACTATACCTATCACTACACTACACTACACTACACTACACTACACTACACTAGTGAACATGTGTCGGACGGCGTGGTGCTGTGCCACCTCGCCAACCACGTGCGAGCGCGCGCCGTCGCCTCCGTGCACGTGCCCTCGCCCGCGCAGGTCTCTAACTATACCTATCACTACACTACACTACACTACACTACACTACACTACACTAGTGAACATGTGTCGGACGGCGTGGTGCTGTGCCACCTCGCCAACCACGTGCGAGCGCGCGCCGTCGCCTCCGTGCACGTGCCCTCGCCCGCGCAGGTCTCTAACTATACCTATCACTACACTACACTACACTACACTACACTACACTAGTGAACATGTGTCGGACGGCGTGGTGCTGTGCCACCTCGCCAACCACGTGCGAGCGCGCGCCGTCGCCTCCGTGCACGTGCCCTCGCCCGCGCAGGTCTCTAACTATACCTATCACTACACTACACTACACTACACTACACTACACTACACTAGTGAACATGTGTCGGACGGCGTGGTGCTGTGCCACCTCGCCAACCACGTGCGAGCGCGCGCCGTCGCCTCCGTGCACGTGCCCTCGCCCGCGCAGGTCTCTAACTATACCTATCACTACACTACACTACACTACACTACACTAGTGAACATGTGTCGGACGGCGTGGTGCTGTGCCACCTCGCCAACCACGTGCGAGCGCGCGCCGTCGCCTCCGTGCACGTGCCCTCGCCCGCGCAGGTCTCTAACTATACCTATCACTACACTACACTACACTACACTAGTGAACATGTGTCGGACGGCGTGGTGCTGTGCCACCTCGCCAACCACGTGGATCATCTCAAACACACATATCAGAAATAGCAATGTATTTAAAGGAGATGCTCCTAAAATACACCTATAGCAGCAAAAGTCACATTCCATATCTTTCTTAAATGTGAAATAAGAGAAAATAACCGAACGAAAGTTTTTAATATTTATTATTAATTGTTACAGCCTAAACTGACAATGGCGAGATGCCGGAGAAACGTGGACAACTTCTTGGAAGCTTGCAGGAAGATTGGAGTTGAAGAGGTATGTAGTTTTATAAGTATTAGGGGCCATTCATTTATTTTTTTTCGATAGCCTAACAAAGATGGCAGAAAAAATATGCGAATGACCTATCCGTATTTTTAGAACCATATCTGTTATATTGAGAGAAATAGAGTAAAAATTATATCTAAATGATTTTTTTTAATTACATTTTGAGTCCATAATTTGTAAGCTTAAAACCCCATACCGCCATGTTCGTTTCGAGTGTTGCAGGGTCTTGTTCGATATCCTTTTGCAAGCGCAACAAATAATAGAATATGAAACTAAGAGACGGGTGGCGTGTGTTGCAGGAGGTCATCTGCTCGCCAGAAGACATACTCGGGAACCATCCGGAGAGTGACGGAGAGGGCAGTATCATCTCTCTCGCTTGCACCGTCTCCGAACTCCTCGCACACGCCACGCCGCCAAGATCGCCAAAGGATAGACAAGGACAAGACCCTTACTACACACATTACATGGAACAACACCAACACGATTATTACGCGACTGACGAATCTCCGATGGAAGTGCATTATTACCAGAAGCAATTGAGAAGGTATTCGGAAGACCGGTTCATAAGCAACTTCAATACTCTCTCCGAACACGGACAGTACACCATCGACGAAGCCGACGAGTACCAAAATTTCGATAACAACAACACGGACGCAGCCCAAAATATTAATTATTCAAACGAGCTAAGGAATAGGGGACCACATTACCAAACGAATAGAGTTCAATTTGTGACTCCATTCTGTAAGGAAGACTGTGTATTGACGAGCGATAATTTCGAAATATACGATACAGATGAGGTTGACTTTCCGCTTGAATTGAGACAGGAAGAAGTAGATGTAGAGAGGTACGATAGAGGCAAAATGAACCTCGATATTCAGAACAATTTGAACAGGGAATTGACCGCAGAGACTGATGCCACGAAGGAAAATGACGACAAAAGATTTTTTTACACTTGTCTGTGCCTTGGCACGTTTTTCGTATCGACCGTATTGCTGATTTTATATCCATTGTAATATTTATGTTATTGAAACGAAATGTTATGACCAAAGACCAATATTTTGGTCGGCCTATGTCTATGAACGACTATCTATGATCTTACTAAACTGTGTAGTATTTTACAATGTTAAGATATTCCAATTAAATGGTTGAACCGTGTTGAATTGTAATCGAAATTTTCTGAAAAATGACTTTCTACGCGTAAAGTCACTTGTTTCGTGAAGATTTAAAAGATGTCACGATATAATTACTGATATTTATATAATCAATTGACAACATAACTTAATTTATACGCGCTTAATGAAATGGCATTTCATTTATTTTGTTTCAAACACTTTTCAATAATTTTGGCGAATATTTAAAACTGTAAAACGTGAAATGACGCACGTATACGGTGCCGTAGAGTGACGTCATTTTGATGCTTAATTCTGTTTAGAATAGAAATAATTTATTTTGAATATGCGTTCATTTAAAATGTACGCTTTAATTTTAAATATATGAAATGTTGTTAATTAGATAATTCAAACTGGAATAAGAGAACAATATCACAATGACGCACGGTTCAAACATAATCTTTGCCTTTATTCACATTGTGACTGTGATTCTCCTGTGGTCTGAAATAAAATTTTGAGGCTACTTTTTATCGATTTTATATTGATCTTTTATATGTAAAGGCTGAAGTGGAATTGGTAGTATTGAAAATGAAGGATTAGATGCAGTCAAAGTAATTGTGCATTTAGCATGGCATCTTGTTAGAAACTATGGATTGTCTACTATTTATCTTAATTAATTTATGTTGGAACAGACAGTAAGGTTCTTTCGGCTCTTTTCTTAAAATCCGATTATTCCGGATCGTGGCTATGACAATAATATTTTAATAAAGACAAGCTACCTTCATACTGAGAAGCGTTCAGTTACTGTTGCGTTATTAATACCGCACGGCCACGCTTCGCTCCTATTAGCTGACTAAGCCAAATTACGACAATTGTCTGAATTTGTCTACAACTACCTCTGTTTACAAAGCTTTTTATTAACTTGCAATGTTTGGGTCAAATCTTGCAAGTCGAATTTCACCCACTTGCAGTGGTCGGATTGACTTGACATTTCGTATACATTAGTATATTGGATGACAATTCAAGTACACTCAACAAAAAGTACAGTCACCAAAAAAAACTTGTATTAAAAAAATAGTTTTTTAACAAAAACTTATTTAGTATGGGTTTTAACGAAATTAGCCGATTAAATCAAAACGTGTCGTCCCACTTGAGTATAATATTAACAGCTATAGTTATCCAAAACGAATAGATAAATGATGAGTTAAAAGTTACTGAAACTCATCGAAATCCATACAAGCTAATGGCGACTCCAGAACCTTCCAGAAGAAATTCTCTAAATGTTGGTAAAACCGGATAAAAAATGTTTTGTATTATTGATTTATATACGTGATTCTGAACAAACTATTTGACCTTGTACATACAAAAATTAATTGGAATTGAAAAGCTTGATATGATTTCTTATAAAACGTTGGTCTGATAAATTGATTGATTCCATTTGAAGTATTAATTAATTCCCAAGGCATTTAAAATTAGTACTGATTAAAAGTAAGTGTTTTTTTTGTATCAATTGCCTATTTAATTGGTTTGTATTGGTATGTTTTTTTTGGTGTTTGATTGATTTTTTCTTCGAGATCTCAATGTATTCTTTGTGTTGAAGATAGATAATAGCTCACCTATTTAAACCTGCTTTTCTGGTAAATTTTATATTTTATGTTTCTAAAATTAAATGCAATGTATACAATGCCAGTAAGTTGTATTTGTTATGTTAGTATGCATTAACCAACTTCTATAGATTTAGTGGTAGTCTTTTTGCACCAAGTTAAGATGAAATAGTTACACGGCACACCCTTTTAATATGTAAGTACATGAGTACTTACACGTTTAAATATATCACAATTTTCGTTGATAGTGAAGTAAAAAAACCGGAAGTTTTTTCTTGTATGGGGGCCTTTAATTTTATTAGATTTTCATTATTTGTTATTAAAACGGCAACAGAAATACACATTCAGTGAAAATTTCATCTGTCTACCTATTACGGTTCATGAGATACACTGTCAGACAGACGAATGGACAGCAGAAGCTGAGTAATAGAGTCCCTTTAGCACCTTTTGGGTACGGAAATCTGAAAAAGAAGTTTCGTGAATAGTTTTATTTTCGATCGGTGAGCTTTGCTTCCACACACACCAGTAATTATTTCAATTCTTTTCTTTGAAATATTATGCAATTTTGGAAATAGTTACGAAAATTAAGGGCCAATAAACTAGTAATAAAACTCAATATACCTTCCCTGTAAAATAAAAGTACAATAAAAGGAGATATCGCAAAACATTGGTGCATAAAGTATTATTGGTTAACGGAGAATGAAGATAGACAGACATTTTCTAATAAAGTCTAAATAGCGACTTAATATATTATACAAGTAATTCGTAGCTTAGCTGTTTACGTAATATTTCTTATTAAATAAGAATTGTATGCCTTAATCGAAACATCATATCGTTATTGTATTCATAATGCAAGGACATTGTTTTATATTTGTTTCAAAATTATTAAATCTGGACACAGAAACCGAGGCGTTTTTGGAGGTAGATGCACTGTGCAGGCGGGATGTAGTTTTTTGAATGCAATAATTCATTGAAATTAGATAATCTGTGTCCAAGATTATTTGGTTAATATTTCGTAGTGTGTAGTTTTTAGACTGTATTACGAGGCTTTTTTGAATAAACTGATAAAAGATATATTAAAAAGACAATGTTTTACATAATTCGAATAAAATATTCAAACAAGTATTCCTAAAACGAAGCCAACCGACAAAATGTGTGATGCCAATATGATCAGTATAAAAAATATGATATATATTTATATTAACGAGTTTGCATTGAAGTTTGATGGCTATACAAACATAGCCAGATTGAATTTATATTATATACATATTTGTAACATTTTATAATCATTCCAAAGATATATTACATATAAAGACTGTAGGTTTTTTAATTTGTTTATTATGTATCTGTACTAACTATCAAGCTTTCTTATTGTATTATGATAATCTCGTTTCTTATAAGGTATAAACATTTCGTATTTCGTCTGATTTCACTCGAATATATAATTTATATGACCATTTTCAAATACTTTACCTCATTCAAGTAAGTTTTCTAACGTGAATTACGTAACTTTATTGCAATCAGTTTCAATTTGAAACAACTTCCAAATCGCTTGAAAGTTTGACATTTGAAATACTTTACTTCATTCAAGTAATTTTTATACATCTAACGTGAATTAAGTAACTTTATTGCAATCAGTTTCAATTTGAAACAACCTTCAAATCGCTTGAAAGTTTGAAATTTGAAATACTTTACTTCATTCAAGTAATTTTTATACATCTAACGTGAATTACGTAATTGCAATCAGTTTCAATTTGAAACAACCTCCAAATCGCTTGAAAGTTTGAAATGGCAGCTATCAGCGAGGCTACCGCGTAAGTTCATTAAGATTTTCATTAAAATGGTCATCCTTTTTCTACACTTCTATTATATTTATGGAAACGTGAATATCAAACGAGTTATGACAGCTATCCGTTGACTCGTACGGTGACCCGCTTGAGCTCTACATGTTATAAATCTCCATATAATGATATTTAAATGAAGACCAGTTTAATACCTTGGCTTGGCATTGAAGTTCATTAAGATTGACTGAGCCCACGTTCGCACGAATGATTTTTCCGCCCGTTATTTTCAATGTTATGAATAGAACGTATGACATCTCCTATACGTGTTCGCACGCTGATGTTTTTTTACGACGGGAGTTTTCATACAATCTAGTAAAAAACAGTGAGTTCACTTTTTTTTAAACGCCCGTGCTAACGAAGTCTTTCACGTTAGACCCGCTGAACTTAAATAAGTCATAACAAAACAGCTATAACCGATTTCAATTTGATACTTATTGCAACAAGGTTACGTAATAGAACCTCTATTTAAAACGCGAATTCTACTTATATTCTGGTCATCATTTCTTTTGTATGTTTGTTGTATAATTTACGCTTCTTAACATTATAAAGTTATTTTTGAGCTTTAAAGTTGCAAGTACAATGCTAATATACGTAATAAGGAATTTATAGATGATTAATATAATAATTTTAAATGGCTTAGCATATATTTATTGGCTTATGGTGCTTGGGTACTTATTTGTGTAGTTTATAGGGACTGGTTTTAATGTTTTAATTTTATTATGAATATACTTGCCCACCTATTTTTATCTTTGTGTTTTTTACGTTACCTACGCTCTACGTCGCTCTATATTCTATCTCTATGATCATTAATTAAATACTTATACCAATAGGCTAGATTCCTGACAAAATCTATTTAGTTAGTCATCTACATTATCGAAAGATATTTGACACGTATTATTGCTTTTGTCAATTAAACAAAAAAATATGAAGATATGGTGGGTTGATGTTCCGTGTGACTTCACGTTGCGGTAAACTTTTTACTCAAAAGTGACGTCCCGAGCCCCCACTCCCGAACTTTGACGCGCTTTATTGATGTAAATTTTTAATGATTTGGTAAAAAAAAAAACGTGTCCAATATTTTTTGATAATCTTACTGGCGGACTAATTGGTTTTTTTTTTTAAGAATTATTCCTATTTTAATAGAGCTGTCTTGTTGTATCTACTTATCTTATGATTTTACTTGCCATTTAAATAACGTAGGACAATTAAAACCAGTCTAACAATATATTCCACTAATATTAGGTGAAAGAGTTTAAAATTGTAAAGTTTTGTTAAAAATTTAATGATTTTCTATTGTGTAGACAGTATTACTTTATTTTAGCTATAATTTGATTCACGCGTTTTTATGTATAATGCACTTTTCGAATAATTTAACTTAATTTTATTGTGTTATTTTTTTAATATTAAAGTCATTAATTATATCGAAAAGTGTCTACGAAAATGTACTTTTTTGTATGTACTTACATTGTTTTCTCTACTTAAAAATAAATTTCTTATTGGCAATTGATTGTTTTATTTCGTTTCACATGATTATCGTACTTTTTTTGAAATACCAAAAATTTTAATTTATATAAATAAATATCCTGGGACATTCCTCACACACGGTCATCTGATCCCAAACTAAGCAGAGCTTGTACTATGGAAACCAGATAACTGATATAATACATATACTACTTTTTGTTTGTAAATACATACTTAATATACATAATTACACCCAGACTCAGGACATACAGACATGTTCATGCACACAAATGCATGTCCTGTGCGGGAATCAAACCCACGACCTGCGGCTTAATAGGTGGAATCTTTACCGGAGTCTTAACCAACTGCGCCAACTGGCCCGTCAATATATTTGATGGAAGTAGTCTTTAACCATTTGATAGGTAACAGGAAATATTCCAATTTGAAAATCATTTTTCCAGAAACTAATGTGTTGCGCGGCGGACGTGCTCGAAGGCAAAGGTACAGTCCAAGTGGCGATCACAGTAACCGAACTCCTGCGACGGCACTCTGCGATGAGATCGTCCCCGCACACTCCCGCGCTGACGCCGACGCCCGCCTCTGCGCCCGCGCACACCACCTAGCACCCGAGGCTCGCGCTCGCGCCTCAATCTGCACTCTCGCTCTAAGGGACCTCGATCGCGAATAGGTATAGTACAATTATGTATTTAAACTGGATCGGCTCGAAGGACCATGCTAGATGGAAAATTTTACACGATTGGGTGTATTGTGTATTGGACAGTAAATTAATTGATTTTGGTAGCAGATAGAAGGCTCTACTAGACGAATGGGAATTAATATAATTACTACATATATTTATTTAGACATTTGATCTAGTCTCACATCATCTTACGGAATTTTGAGGTGCGATAGTAAAAAGATACAGCACTCTTTGAATTGATTGATAGTTTTAAAAAAACAATTTGGATTAATTGTTTCCGCCTCCATTTTATGACAAATTGAATTGTAGGTGCAAGGATGTTAAGATATAGAATCTCCATGACACTATTCTAAACTTTTGAGCTACGACAGGTGAAGAATATTAACTTATAAGGTAGCTGTTGTATCTATCGTAACTGTGATTTGACTGCGGATGAAATAATGTGAAAAGGAGTCATTTTCATCCACTACGTAAGTGAAATTATTTGGTCACGTAAAATAACGTACAATAATGATTTTCCAATGTCAATAAATAATATTAGAACATGATCCACATCACAATAAGGCGCTTAAAATTTCTGCACACAACACGAATTTACTAGTGAATTTTCGAAGTAACATTTACACACGTTAATTATGGCATGTAGAGGGAATACGTTATTAAGAGATGTGCCTCATTCATTCATTATACTGATGAGCTAGAAATGAGCACAACTTAATTTGAACTTTAAAAGAAAGGAATGTGATCCAATTTTTTAAAGTTCGAATTTACAGCTCTTCATTATATCATGCTGTTTAAAAAAAAAGTAGGATCAATACAGTGTCTTAGTAAAGTAAATTAATGAAATTGTTCACGTAGTCTGATTCGTAACTTAGTGAAATACGTGCACAAGCCTTATAAATGTTAACCGATGTAGCTAAATTATGTTACGACTTGTCATATACTTGACGTCACAGCAGTTAGGTATTTTCTTGGGTAATTTTAAAACAAAATTTATATGAATTAATGTTTGAACTATCAAAAACATTATGTTTGTTTTAATTTCCTTATCACAAAAGATCTGAAACGTTTTTCAAAAATATGTAGCATTATTTGTAGATTGATTTGAAATAAATGTAACAAAAATGTATTGAATAAATAATAATAAAGTGATTGTTAGCTTAAGAAGGTTTTTCTAACCTACATTTTGTAAGTGAACAGGAACAATTTATTCTAATTCAAAATCTCTTATTCCAAACTTATTATCTCTTTGGCCCACGGATACGAATAAAAAAAAAGATTATTTCGATTGAGAATACTGACCGTTTGATTAGTTAAAATAATCAATGGAAATGATATAATGTGATTTTTGTAATGGGCTGTGCGTGTGGCATTAGATTTTCGATTTATCCAAAGTAAGTAGCGTCGATGTAGTGCCAGTAGAAATTTAAATGTTGACTAATAATTTAATTTAAGGGCGTGAAGACTTAATAAATTATTGAAATATTTCTTCGGCTGTCTCAAATTTACTCTTGAATAAATTCTTAACTCAATTATTGGTGCATTTGCAAGTTTACAAACTTATAGTTACAATTATTTTAAGGAGGGAACGATGATTCAAGAAATGTGAACATCGCAGTAAAAATAAGCCCGAGTATAATTTTTAAATACATTTATCAATGCGCCAATTTTGCGTCTAGATCTTGTAAATAACATTAAAACTCTATTTGTTGATATATTATACCAATTCTATATTATTTTTACCACCGAATTCTGGACTTGATGGAATTCTATATAATACTCAATTTAAGGTATTATAATTAATTTTAGGATACACTTTCGTTCTCGTCACATTTAAAATATAGTCAATTCGTTATAGTTAAGGTCACTGTAATGATGTAAAATGTAAAATAATAATTATTAAATATAATTTAATTAGAACATTCGTTCGGGAATAGAAAGATTACGTTCATTTATTATCATGATTTTATTTCTTAACTAATCAGTTATATTTTTCGTTTTATTTTATGTTAGGTAGAGTCATTTATTTTTCAATTATTTTTCGTATAAAACCTTTTCTTGGTTTGTTCAATTTTTGTAATGTATTTATTGGTAAATTATTAAGTGATACTGTAATAACATAAATTTACCTTTAACATTTTAGTTAGTTTTTGCAATGTTATAATGATTTCTTTATACTGCCAAGTTATTAAGGAACTTGTGTTGTGAACAAAATATATTTTACAGATAATTAACATTTTTTTTCTTCATAAAGAGTGATTATTAAAATGTGTTACCACAGGAAATTATTATTAACTTTAAATACCATGTGTATGCATTTTTAGTAGTAGGCAACATTAGTTGTGTTTGTATTTAATAATATGGCAATGAGTTTAATACACTGGCGACTAACTTTAATTTATGATTGTGTTTTTGGTAGATATTCCCTACGCTTTAATACCTTACCAGTACAAATAATGTACAACGATTTGAAACACTATTTATCCGATAATATTAAAAACAAATAACCACATAAGTACAGTAGTACCCAACTAATATGGCTTACCGATGTACCTGCGCAGAAGATACATTTTCCGCGCTTTGAAAGCGCGGAAAATGATATTGGTCGGCAGCTGCCGAGGGGCGTGACTTGCGAGTGAGATGGAACTAACAGTGTATTATGAACCTTATAGTAGTGATCTAAGGTTGATTGTAAGTTTTAGGCATTCTTTCGTTAATCTTCAGGCCATACTTTCTTTTCTCTACGAACGAAGATTCACGACGCGCCTTATCAGTTAGGTACTACTGTACAGTAAAAACGATATGTTTAAAACATTTTCATTTGGTTGTGCAATAATGAGATTAAATAGTGTACCTACCTAGTCGTCGGTGTAAAAACATTCGTCAGTGGAATGTGTATAGTAGTAGATGATAAGATGTATTAAAGAACTGAACGTTAGAATTGAGTCTTTGTCGTTTTCAAAGATAATGTGCCAAAGACTAAGGTGAAGGTTTTTTGTATAAAAAAAAAAGTTCGCGTAATGCACTGGTCTCCTAGTTGTAAGTACCTATGGTGTAGCAATATGGTATCGTACACACGTGTTTATATGTAGATACAAATAAAGGAATATACATTTTCGAAATTGGTTTTTTGGTTTCATTACTATATCTAATCCTAGTAAAATGTTTTTTTTTCACCACAACTTTACCATGGTATAATAAGTAACGACGTGTTCGAATGTGGTATGAAGCACGATAGTCAAAGTCAAAGATTTATTCAATTTAGGCCCTAGTAGGGCACTTATGAAGGTCTAAGCTACTGAAGTTACCGCCAGTTCGTAAGTAGGCGGTTCAACTGAGAAGAATAGGCAAGAAACTCAGCAAAGTTACATTTTTTAAATAACTTTTTTTGGACAATCTGACTATATTGGCTATTTTTTTTCCAAAACATACATTCATACTTTTTTAACAGTGAAAATGATGTGTCATAGTTTGGTAAGCGTCGGTAGGACAAAATTGGCGTTACCAGGGAGGCGCATGTTGCCCTACAGCGAAGCCGACATCGAGCTTGCCTCACGTCCACCAGCACTTCATGGCGCCCTAAAAAAGACGTAAAAAGAGCTCTTCAATTTCGACAACACATGGGCAATCCACGTTATATGGAAATTCCATTTATAGTTGGCAAAAAATAACTTTTTTTTTTTTTTTTTTTATTAAATGGGCTTGCGTTTGGCCACTGACCCGCCCATAAGGGGCGATGACGAAGCCTAAGATGAAACACGCTTACCCAGAAGAAACCTATTCACTCTGGCCTTGAAAGTTCCCAGATTGTAGGCGTCAGGAAACACAGACGCCGGAAGCAAGTTCCACTCCCTTGCTGTCCGCATTATAAATGAGGATGCAAAACGCTGTGTCCGTATTTTCGGTATGTCAACAACGTACGGGTGAAAATTTTCCCGGCGTCTTGTGGTTCGGTGTAAAAATGGGGATGGTGGAATTAGGTTGAACAATTCCTGCGCACACTCTCCAAAATATATCCTGTAGAAAACCGATAAGCAAGCAACCTTTCTTCGATGGTCGAGGCTCGTGAGTTTCGCCTTAATTAAAGACTCATCTCCGATGAGTCTCCTGGCTCGGCGGTCTATTGAGTCGAGGGCCTCAAGCTGGTACTTAGCTGATCCATCCCAAACTAACCATCAAGGGAACCCTCTGCTTGTTTCTGTAATTGTCACGAACAGTACATACCTACCCGAGTCTCTCACTATCAACTGTGATGGTAAACTCTGATTATAGTTAGCTTTATTTTTACCTGAAACCAGGTACTTATATTTAATTTAAAATGTAAATTCATTAATTTAGCTTTATTTTTACCTGAAACCAGGTACTTATATTTAATTTACAATGTAGCGGTAGTATCTCAAAAGGCAGAAGTATTACTGGCGCCACCGCCACCGCCGCCGCAATCCGTGTTCAGGGCGTGGTTGCCGTAACTTGCTAGTCAGCGTCTACCGATTACAGAAGCCACGCCCACCTTTATATTAGCCGTAATCACTACTATAATACCGAGGATTACTTGCAACTTTTTATTATTAAATGTAGGCACGTACCAATATTGTAATTTGTGGAGTTGAAAAATGATCCTAAGAAGTAATTGTAAAGAACTGATTTCAATTTGAGTATCTACCTAAGATATCATGGGTAATATGTGTGACTGCAATCACCTAGATATTTTAACGGATTCTTATCCGAGCCCCTATCCTATCTATTAGTTATTATTGTTTTGAGATGCATTTTTTCTGAGAAGAACCGGCAATAAACTCGGCATCGGACTGCGACCCCTTGTCCTCTTTCCCTTCACCTTGCCAGTAATTAGCAACTTCTTCTTCTTGCACTATTGCCGAAGTGCCACGTACTCAAATATTCGGCGGAGACAAGTTGTAGAAAGTCTTTGCGTGATTTTGAGTGAGTTTAGAATATTATAGATGCGTTGGTCCGGTGTGCTGTCCATGGAATCTGCAGCATCTATGCGTGCGCGGTCGGTTTTCGTCGTTTTCGTCAGCGTCTATGTCTCGGAGCCGTACATGAATAATGGAAAACACCAAGAACGTCACCAGTCTGCGTTTGGTTCTACACGAGATGTTCCTATCTGCCTATCACTTACGGTCCGGTAGTATCAAAATCCATATTAGGTATATTCTTCCAAAACTAAGGTACTACAAAGCAAAGTAAATAATCCATATTGGTATCAAACCAATTTAGTTAACTTTATTGAGTCAACACAAAAGAAGGGAAGCATTCGTTTTTGTTCAAAAGAAACCGCGCTGATTCATCGAGTGTCGGAACTCATTCATTACATTCACAAAAAAAGGTAGAAAATCAACTGACATTGTTAATTTTACGGCATCTATAGCTTTCTACTATTTACTTTTAGTAAAATCATCGTGCTTGTTTACAAGTAATTAATTAAGCCAAGCCACACAAAGGAGGTCGGCGTATCGGAATAGACTCCCTCGCTTTCTTTTTTTTTAATTGTCTTTGTTCCTGCCATGACATCAACCTTTTGTGATAATAGGGCACAATACATTTTTGTGGTAAATCGAGTGGAAAATTGCTATAACTAGCCTCCCCTCGTTATGTGGGTTAACATGTAAGGGTAGGTAGATGTTTACCTAGCTACAGTTGCGCGCACGTAACATGGCCAAACTCGTTAGACTATTTTTCATTTATATTTAGGTAGTTTGTTCTAAAAATAAATAACACGCAATTAAAGTGAAAAGAACAACTGAAAGCCAGCACATATAGCAAAAAACTGAAGCTGGCCAAGTTAAGTGCCTGCAACTATACGTATAGGTACACCCATATCTAAATTAGTTGAATTAAAATGTGTAATTCTGAATTTTAAATTATACTTATATATCGATCATAGAGATCTCTATGATATCGATGGTATTTGACCACTTACCATCAGGTTAACGAGTTGACATAAAAAAGAAGTTCGGTAAATCCACATGATGCAAATACATGTTAATCTCATCAATCTCATCATCATCGAGAGTCAAGGTGAGGCATTGGCAGTAAGCCTAGATGTGGCGAAGGCGTTCGATCGGGTCTGGCACCGGGGTCTTCTAACGAAGTTACCAGCATACGGGCTTCCCGAGGGATTATGCAAATGGGTTGCCAGCTTTCTGTCCAGCAGATGCATAAGAGCCGTCGTTGACGGTAGCTGCTCCGACAGCATGGACATAAATGCCGGCGTCCCGCAAGGCTCTGTGCTGTCCCCAACACTGTTCCTACTGCATATCAATGATATGCTGTCTATTGACGGCGTTCATTGTTATGCGGACGACAGTACAGGGGACGCTTATTACACGGGCCGTGCTAATATCCCTCGTTCCGAGGTGGAGGAAAGCCGCGAACGGCTGTTGTCTGAAATCGAGAGTACACTAACTAGTGTCTCCGATTGGGGCAGACTAAACCTAGTCCATTTCAACCCCACTAAGACTCAAGCCTGCGCGTTCACCGCTAAGAAAACCCCATTTGCTGTGGCTCCACAGTTCCAGAACACGTCCCTGAACATCAGCAAAAGCATCGGGATCCTTGGCGTCGACATTTCTAGCGACGTTTTGTTCCGAAGTCACTTAGAAGACAAGGTTAAGCTAGCTTCCAAAAAGCTCGGAGTGCTCAACAGAGCGAGGCAGTACTTCACATCGGGGCAAAGGCTGCAACTTTACAAGTCGCAAGTCCGGCCTCATATGGAGTACTGCTGTCATCTATGGGCGGGGGCACCTGGATACCAGCTTGATCCTTTAGACTCGGTTCAACGACGTGCCATCAGAATTGTCGACGATCCCGAGCTCACAAGCGGTTTAGAGCCCCTCAGTCTGAGGAGAGACTTTGCCTCCTTATGTGTGTTCTACCGCTTGTACAACGGACGGTGTTCTGAAGAATTGTTTAAGATGATGCCCACGGCTACTTTCTACCATCGCAACTCTCGCCATCGACGGGGAGTCCATCCTCACATATTGAAACCTGAATTGTTTCGTACTGTGCGGGCTCAAAGGAGCTTCCTTCCGCGGACGCTCAGACTGTGGAATGAGCTCCCCGCCGTGGTTTTCCCAATGGAGTACAGCATGGGGTTCTTCAAAAGGGGTGTGAAGAGATTTCTGCAGGGTCGGCAACGCGCGCGTGATACCCCTGGTGTTTTTGTTCAAAAGAACCACCTAAGTGGTATAAAAAAAAAAAAAAAAAAAAAAAAAACATATTCCTGTCAAATATGATGAAAAGTCTCGCAACACTTCCCTTTTTCTCGACTTTTTCGGAAAGTATAAAGTTTTGAGAACCCAATTAAAGCCAATAAGTCACCCATTATATGAAGTAACTTTGAATATGTTGTTGGGCAAAATTCTACATAGATATAGGTACACATAGTTCGTAGTAGGTATACTATTTAATTTACCTACTACTTAATAGGTAAATTAAATAAGTAATAATTACTTTATTATTAATTATGCCAAAATTATCATGGTTGACTGTTAGGTATTAATAATTCGATGTATAGTTAGACCCATCGAGGAAAGATCCCTTTAGAGTAGTAATAATGAACAATCAAATTCCGAAACTAGTCAGTGATTTGTCACTGAATTTGAACAGTAAGGACCAATCACTGCATCATGTGTTTTTGACTTGGCCAATCAGAGTACATGCGTCCTTGACCTAACCAATCAGAGCGCATTGTCGGCGGTGGGAAATTGGCGGAATATATTTCCAACAAAATAAACGTCATTACGCTTCTTTGGGTTAATTGTTCGATGGTTAGACCCGACAATTGCTGCTATGCGGGGCTGGTCCAACGCCATACAAATAAGATAACCTAGAGGCTCTAGAGGCTCGCCCACTGATTGTCAAGCAAAATGAGTGTTAAGTATTAAAACGGCCAGAAAACTGCCTTTTTCGATATCATTCTCTATACAAAATATCTTGACAATGTTTACAAGATACCGAGTCCTGGCCATCCGATATGGTAAAGTTGGGTAAAGTCGTTCATTACGTTGCGCTCGCGCACGCAGCATGGGGCGTCAGTACCACGCGTCGGCTCCCGCGGTCACGAATGCTCGCGATTACCATACGTGGGCCGACCAGCGACAATTGAATTAATATTACCATTATTAATGTTTGCGATAGATAGCTTAATTCACAATAGATGAGGTTTAGAATTGCCATAATATTTAGGTGCGAAGTTAATATATCCACGATGTCATAAACATTTTTCACAGCAACATTAACGATTAGCCTTTCCTGTAATTTCGTTTATCATTGACATAGATTCCAATAATCGGTTGATAATTGGAACGATGTTCCTTATCGCGCGTTGCGAAAGGGGGCTAGACGGAAAAAATTAAGACCAAAAGTTGTAACGACACTTTTTGCTATAGTTGTAAGCCGTGCGGCGCGCGTGCGCATATTTCTCTGTCTCTCTCTCTCTCTCTCTCTTATAGAAAGCAAGCCAGTTATTTTCGTTTCGTCTTTCTATTTCGCATTGAAAAAACAAATATGTAAAATAAATAGTAATATTTATACATATTTGTTTTTAACTTCGTTCCATCCGGGTGTCCCTTGACACCTCTCAAGTTTTTTTTTACTTATTATTATGGAGCGGTATTATTTTCAGGTTGCAAATCAACTTCTGTAAAGGACTACAATTATTATGTACCTACCTAACCTAATTAGTAATGAGTTAGGTACGATCGTACGATGCTACCTTAAATATAGACACTGACTGATTGGTATTTAGTTTAAATTATTAATTATTCTGTGTAAATAAAGTCCACGAACGTTATTTGTTAAAGCAGTTTTTATTTCCTATTAAACTATACCTCTTGAAACATGGTAACAAATATTATATCTACCTATCATAATGCCTAAACGAAAACCTCAATAAAATGTTAGAGAATACAATTTCGCACGAAGTATTGACAGTTCTAAGACTTTAGTCTCTTTAGTGCACATCTTAGTCCTTGGTCGCATAACAGAATTCCTCTAAATCCAGTAGGTAGGCGTATGCGCAAGCGGCGCCTGGCATATGGGGTCACCATACATTTAGATTCGTCGTGATTTGATAACCTTATAGGAACCTTTCAGTCCTGATAGGTTTGTCATTAATTGATATTGATGTCATGACATTACATTACAATTTGACTGTATCTTCAGTAGATTATTTGATTAATTTCAGTATCTATCTATGGCTCTGATACCTAAGTATGTACCACTCTAGTAATAAATGTCTTTGAACTTGACTTTGAATACAAATCCAACCGAGATTGGGTCCAGAAAAGTTAGCAGAATAAGTTACCTACAAATACCAGACAATTTTGGGAACCAACTTTTTAGCCAGGACATGTCCTTATTAGTAAATGGAAGCCCTTCCTGCGCAGGAGTGGGCGCGACGTCACGCAGCGCGACATGACGCTAGCCGAGCGCACGCGACTCGCATCGCACTTGTTAACTTATTTTAAGGACATCACATTTGCATAACAACAATTTTATTAACATCCTCTTCCTTTGAAATAAGTAAAAAAGTATATTTTGACATAATTGCAACGCCCACACGGAATTGGAAGAATTTTATTTATAGGGTAGTCAAGTGAGACCTACAAACATTGCACTTAATTTATATGAGCTATGACCATGCTACATGCTACAACGGTATTGTGCTTTTTGTAAAACCAACATAACGAAGAGAATTGCATAAAATGCTAATTAGGTATCTATCTATATAATCTAAGTAGGTACCCTCCTACGCTTTTTACAAAGATTTTTTGTAAATTTAAATTCGCCTTTTCAGTCTTCTTCAGTCAGTCCCTCATTTCTGAGGATCGTGGTCACTGGAATCCCTTAAACGGACAATCTGCCTCCATCGATTCCGGTCCGAAGTAGCCCTCACCACTTGGTAGAATTTAGAAGAGGAGGTGGCTTCTTTCACTTGGTCCGACCATCGTGTTGGCGAGCGGCCTCGTGTTCTCTTGCCTTCGGTATTGCCAACAATGACCAGCTTTTCAAGGCTGTCATCCCCTCTTCTCATTATATGGCCGAAATATGAAAGCACGCGTTGCAGACATGTCTAAGTGATTTTTATAAATCTCTAGAGGAGATACATTTCCTAATTCGTAAGTACGAGGACTCTTCCGATGGTTACTTGAACCGAGGATTACCATTAAGCTGGATAAGTTCGAAAGCCGTAGGACGTTGAGGGGATTTTTTGACGTGAATAAATGGGCATATTTAATCTATCTATTTAACCTTTGGCGACCAGGTTGAAAAAGGTAAGAAAAAAATTAAAAAGGTTCGACTGGATCGAGAATCGAACGACGACCTACGAGACGGAATTCTGACGTTATGACCACTGGCACTACGACTGGGCTATAGGTTATGCGGGTCCTTCCTGCAGAGAAATTACAGATCTTACCCTAGCTAGCAAAAGAGACCTACTTAGCTAATTAACAAATTTCATCGAAATAGTTAGTCGTTTTCGATAACTCAAAACATATATACAAATGTTGTTCGTTTAATAGTACATAAGCTTAGGATAGACAAATATAATGGTAGGTAGGTATTATACCTACCTATAGAATATGCAGCTAAGCGAGTAATAAGTCCATAAGTGTATGTAGAAATTCAATTAAATTTTGATTTGTAAACTAATTGCAGCGTTTAGTTACCTGTCTACTTCTAACATAAGTGATAAATGTTTCCTACTAACTTGTAGGTAAATCGTCTGATAGAAACATTTCGTTTTAATAAACTATTTATTTACTAACACAAACAAACTAATTTGCTTATTCACTTCGTAACGAAGACAACAAAATGCGTTAGGTACCTACGTAGGCATTAGGTCGATTTGCATTCGTTCTGATTGTCCGTGTGTTTGTTTTCCACAGGGCTGATGTATGGTGGACATAAATAACCCAGGCCCGGGGCATTTCCAATTACACGCGTGGCCTCGCGTTTCGGTTAACTTGTAAGTGTTTGTGTAAAAGCAAATATTTGATTATATTAAAAATACAATATGGTGAACAGTTGAAAGGTTTAATCTAAGTACATTCACCTGCTGGTGCTGTTATTCAAAAAATTGGACTGTTTTTCAAAAAACTTAAACCGACTTCAAAGTACACTAAGACGTTATCAAATCCTGATCTGATGACAATGGGACCAAACGGGAAGTGTACCCTTTCAGAGAAAAAAAGAATTTTCCAAATCGGTTAATAAATGACGGAGAAATGAGGTAACAAACATAAAAAAAAAAAAAAAAAAAAAACTCTCCATTAATTTTGATGGTAGGTTAACCTCCCAAAACTTGTCCTTGTCACTTCAGCTATGTACTTAGATTATAGATACATAAGTTATCTAAGTAAATAACAGCATTCTATGAACTTAGCGAGGGGATATGAAAGGTTTGTGAACTGTCATCTAAAAATATATCGGAAAAATCTCTTTTTTAATTTTGATGGTAGATTAACCTCTCAAGACTTATCCTTGTCACTCCAGATATGTATTCAGATTATAGATACATAAGTCTTCTAAGTAAATAACAGCATTCTATGAACTTAGCAAGGGGATATGAAAGGTTTGTGAGCTGTCATCTAAAAATATATCATAGAAAAAAACATACAACCGAATTGAGAACCTCCTCCTTTTTTTGAAGTCGGTTAAAAATGAACAAACATAAATCAAATAAATAAAACACTAGGTGCGCATTGCAAGTAATTTATACCGTTAGTCATTCTCAATTGCCTGTCGCGATATCATCTACAACTTATAATGTGTAGGTATTTATCAGATATCTGTGGCCGATTTTCAATAACCACGAACGCACGAATTGAAATTAAAAATTAATAAATATTATTTGCTGTCATTAATTTAAAGTTGGCCATAAACACGTCTCGTTGCACGTCGCTACATTAATGTCCGCTTAGGTATTGGCCGTAAATAATGTGATTTGTAGTAACCTGGTGCTAACTACAGCTTACGTTATCACGACTGTAGGAACTGAGAAATGCTTAGCATGAATATGAAAATATCTAAGTTAAGCTACCCAGTTGAGAGCTCTCATCTCAGCGCTATCTAAATAAGAATCCAGTTAAAAGCCCACAGCCTGTTGGCTGTGCTGCTCACGCGCAGTGCTGTTGCACTCACCCAAATATTCCGCGTAAACGGCCTATGGATATAAAACCATTGAGCTACGACGTATAGAGAAGCTATCATAAGCAAAAGTTATGTCCCATTTTATTATAGTCAACTAAAGTTCTCTTTAGCGACAAAACAATAATTAGTCGTCTAAGCAGACAGTAGAAGCACATAGCGCTATCAGAACGCTTTTAGGAGTATTTTTCTCGCATACACCGTGATTTTCACGGCCTTTACGCATTTCGTTCATCGTTCTATATTGTAGGAAGATGAACGAAACGCCATCCGGCCACACTTGAACGAAACATAGTTGTGATGTGTGGCGTCTTCTCTATACGTAGTTTATAGCTCAACGTATAAAACACATTTTTATCGTTTAAAAGAAAAGCATAACAAAGACTACACAGCCGGCTTGTAAAGTCCGAAACACACAAAAATAAATGCAACATAAACATAGTTTAGGCATATCTCCTCATCAAAGTCTGTCACGAACTCATTTGACTGATACACTGACTAATTGATTGCTTGACTTATGAGCTTAGCATGTAAAAAAACTATATTAACGTACAAAAAATATGGCCGAGCTTATTAAACCCTTTTAGTTTGCTTTTAGTATTCGGTTTGGTTAAGTCTAATTGAGTTGAAGCAGAGGTTAATTTCTTGTATAGATAATATATTATTGTTTTATGCAAATGACGCAGAGGCCAGTTTTGTAAATAATTAAATTCGTTTGTGGCCTGAGGGTTGGATAGTTTGTGTAGAGTTGGCTTATGTTTTATGTGATTAGGAAGTCGATTCTTGTTATTTATAATGTTGTGCCAGTTTTTGATTCGCTTGCGTAGGATGATCGCGTGCTTCAAACTCAATAGCTTGAATTCTTTATTTCAGTACTAATAACCTAAGTAGTTTATCATAATTCATTTCCTCAGTCTGAGGAGAGACTTTGCCTCCTTATGTGTGTCTACCGCTTATACAACGGGGAGTGTTCCAAGGAATTGTTCGACTTGATGCCCACGGCTACCTTCCACCATCGCAATTCTCGCCATCGACGGGGAGTCCATCCGCACACATTGAAACCTGAATTGTTTCGAACTGTGCGGTCTCGAAGGAGTTTTCTTCCGCGGACGCTCAGACTGTGGAATGAGCTCCTCGCTGTGGTTTTCCCAATGGAGTACAGCATGGGGTTCTTCAAGCAGGGTGTGAAGAGGTTTCTTCAGGGTTGGCAACGCGCGAGTGATACCCCTGGTATTGCAAGCGTCCATAGGCTACGGTAACCACTTACCATCAGGCGGTACCTATGCTTGTTTTCCACCTTAGTGGTATACAAAAAAAAAAACAGGCAATATTTTCCTTGAAGTGCAGAACTTTTTTCTTGTTCAGTTTGTATTTCGCTCAGGCATTTAAATACCTTCACTTATAAATAAATAAATAAATAAACGTCTATACATGATTTTTGAGTAGATATTAATGTAAATAAGCCTGTGTTTGACTACAATCTCACCATATCTATGCTAAAATTATTAAAGTTTTATATTTATTTGTAAAATATTAACTAAATAAAAACATAAAAAAGTTATGATGTGTCCGAAGATGGTAAGTAAGCGCAGAAAACCTAAAAGGGAAATAGCTTTCAAATGCAACTGTCGGGATACACCAATAAGTTCTTTTTGTATTCGAAGCCACGACCTAAACTCCGAAGTCAGTTACTACCGTGTCTATTGCGTAGGTACAGTCCCACTAATACCTGTATTTTGTTACTGTTACGCGTACTGCCTCATGTTCAGACCGAACAAGAAGTTTGGTGCGATCTGCACCTTCATTAGGAGAGGGATGTTGGGTACGTCACTACGACTATACATATAGGTACCCGACCATAGAGCCCAGCTTATTATGAATGTTCAACCTTAGCATATTAGGGATGGCAGTCGTTCTCCAATAGGTAATGCTTGAAAAAAGACAATCAACATCCATCGTTGTGTCCATTTATTCTAAAATCAGTGTGGAATCGTATGTTCTAGTACCACTTCATTAACAAGTATAGGAATATACTTGATGACTCTAATGTATATTTACTATCCAGAGAAACCTTAATTACAAGATAATTCCGCTCACTTTACTGAAATAACAAGATTTCTGTTAACGACTCACAATAATAAATACAGAATAAACATATCAATCGAATATCTAAAGGTGTATAACTAATTACCTATTAGTAATAATACAATAAATTTGAAATATATGTACGTATACCGTATTAACGTAAACGTATACGTTGGAGTGATTAAAAGATATGTGTTATGTTCCCACGGTGCGTGGTTTCGCGGGCGAAAAGGGCCAAATCACAAGCAAATTTTGTAAAGATCGAAATACTTAGTAAGGCCTAATTAGTAAGATGTGGGTTTTAAAAAAAATTATACGAAATTCGTGCCTTCAATTTTATGTGTTTAACAATAAAGTGTGAATTTGGTTGTGAAATGGGCGTTTGTGTCCGTGAAACCGCGCCCTGTGTGAACATAACAAACATCTTTTAATGACTTCAACGTTTCAGTACTTATATTTTAAATTTATTGTATTACCTGTTAGCTACATATACTATACCTAAGTAAGTATTCAAAGTGTGGAATCCATTAACTAACCCTCCAATCTGAGACCGAATTCATCGCGCCATATTTGCATTCCTAATGAAATTCCCTTATAATTGTAACCATAAAAATTAATCGCATTTCTGTACCTAATCCCAACCAATCATCTCGCGTTATTGCTTTTAATTATGATTCTTTAGAGCCTCAAGCCGACATCACTGAATTTATTTAAAAAACCGAAACGGCAACCGTTTACGTTAACGTTTCGGTTGATCCACCGAAATAAACACCATACATTTCGGACGGAAACGTATGCGTTAAAACAAAATTGCTATCGGTGACTATGAAGGTACAGTTGGCAGTAAATATCTCATATAAGTAGGTCGTAAATGGTTTGTATTGATGCGATGTATGACCGAAGTTTGTTTAAAATAAGGCGCCATCGCCATAAATAACGGCTAACTTCGTTCATTATTAAATTTCAAATGGTAGAGCTCTAAACGCCTTACGGCCGTGGGTCCGTTGATTTGTGGAACTAGAAAAAACTTTCTTAGAAAGACGTCTAATTTATAAGTTATTCCACATGAAATTTTAATGAAAATTAACAGAATTACAGCGTGAGGCGTGCCGTGCACACAGCCCGAGGCAAACGACTTTTCAAAGAACCCAAAAGCGGATGCATCTTTCACAATCAAAGAAATATAAACGAGCGAGTCGCAAGCGCCGATGTCCAATGAAATATGCGCGAGGAAATAACGAGCTTCACCATTTAACAATTAACTTAACAAACAAACGTAATATATTGTGGTTAAATTTCAATACAAAAATAGCGGCCGCGTTCGGGCTCCGCCGACAATAACTTATTTGGACGACCTCGGTTTAAGAGATGTAGGTACTTATACAAATACATAATTTTTCATGTGAGTTATTGAGTACGATCTGTTTGATAATGATTAATCTACGAAGTTATTTGTTACGTTTATAATTAATTTAATAATTGGTCGATATTTGGTTTGTGTTTATTATTATTCTCTCCCTTGACTTGCGGTTAAAAAATAACAATTGATTTCTATTGTTTGCCTCGCCCGCGCGGATCATCAAACAGTCAATGGAAAACTTGCATACCAACGCCATAGCATTAGATTTCTTTTTGTAGCTCTGTGTCGTTTACTTAAAATATGAATGCTATATTATTTAATCAAATATTTAATCGAAACCATTTTGAATATGAATTCACATGTCATAATATTGTTACAAAAAATCATTTCTCATCGCGTCAAGCTACGCATCGGACGTGCCACAATTACATACGTCAAAAAAATTACAATATCAGCTATTCCATTTTTAAAACGAAACTAGTTTCCAAAGATGAAAGCTGTATCGCGGCTCTATTTCTATACTCCCTAACGTAATATAACACCGTTAAAATGATATTTCAATAGTTTGTATTGCAATTGGTGCGCCCAGCGGGTCGTCGACAATTAATAATTATTTAATAATACTCTCATTATACGGACGCTCGGCGCAATCAGGGTAAGACAAACTTATTGCTGTAGCACCTACGAGTACAACCGTACACACAAATGATATACTAGTAAACATAGACATATAAAAAAATCAATACAAGGATGTATGGAAGTAGCTTCTCTCTGCACCTGCCTCACTGAGCAGCTAGTTCAAGGTCCATTTTAATTCAAAGTATGCTATTATTATTATAAGTTATATTTTTAGGTTACAGATTATATTACCTATTGTAATTAAATTAATTCAATTCAATGTTCTTCATTTATTTAGTTTGATATAAATGCATCGATTTATTATGTCTGTAAAATTGTTATATTTTTTTTATTTTGTGATATTTAGTCTAAACTTGTCAATAGTCACAGTGATAACAAATTGTGTGTTTAGTGTTTCCCTTTAGTTATTTTTTATTTCTAAGGCAGACTGCTCACTTTAAGGCCTTTGCTTGCGGCGGCGTCGTGTGACGGGTCGCTCACTTCCCTCAAATATGGCGAGGAGGGCGATGGCTGCCACACGCGTCATACTTGTGAACAGGTGCTGCTTGTGGGGGCTGGTCTGCTTAAGTTTGCTATTTATTTACTTATTAAATATTTTTTCAGTCTACTTTGTAATTTTGCCGCCGCGCCGGGGCACGCAATTGTTTTCAGTGCGATTAGAATGTAAATATTATGTAATTAATCGAAGCCTGTTTTGAAAAGAGTAATTGCTGAGTTTATTGCCGGCTCTTCTCAGCAAATGCAACCTTCCGAACCGGTATTAGAGTATTAGAGTCAGACTTTTCATAAGTGCCTGCGAAGGTCTATTTGAATAAATGATTTTGAATTTGAATTTTTTTGAAGACGGAGTGTCACCTTATAAGAAAGTGAACCAAAAAATGAGCCTTATTGTCACTGTCAACGTCTCAATACGGAATGACAACCGATCGGCTTCCTATGGTCTATATGTGTGTGTTAGGCCATGTATTTACAAGAACGCCGGCTTCCTATTACTTGCGTCACTTAAGAACACATACCGTTCCGTCTTTCATTTTTTCTTGGTCTGAGCTAGTAAATAAATATCTTGATCTGGCTCTCGAGGTTGGTTGCCGACATGTGGGACGTCGACGACGTGACAACCATTGTACTGGTAATTATCGGTATCATTTCCACCAAAGCCCATATTATGAATTTTACGCTGGATGGTCACCATTTTGAGTTTTCAACGGATATATCTTGCGTTTAAATTGATTAAATCACTTTTAAGCATGTAATGCGACATGCGCACGATTAGATTGGCAATGGCTTATTTTATTAATTATGGTTTTAAAAGTATTTAAAGCCATAAAATATGTTTGTCACTTATCAATAAATAGGGGACTTATTAAACGTTTTAAATGTAAAATTAATACATAGTATACCTACATTAAACCATTGCCTTGCCTTGCTATACGCTTCATGCGCACATCACAAATGAAATCCCAAGGAATAGTCGTTTAAAATTATAAATATCCATATTTCCACTCACACATTAGTTTTACGTTACACGACTTTTTTACAGTTATGTAGTTTTCCTTTCGCATGTCATCTGATCTAAAGGTACAAGTGACATAATTAAAAGTGTATTCCATAAATCAAATCAAATCAAATCAAAATTCATTTATTCAAGTTGGGCCCTTATAGGGCACTTATGAATGTTAACAAATGACTCTACACCGGTTTCAAATACAACTTGAACTGAGAAGACTCCGGCAAGAAACTCAGCAAGTAATCTTTTTTTTATTTTTTATGTGTACTTATAAATATTACAATTTACAAAATATATATAACAATAGCGTGCGAAGCGAACAATTCATTCAAATGCATTCTTGTCATCTACAAAATCAGAAACTTTATAGTACCCCTTCTTGCATAACTTCTGTTTTACTATCTTTTTGAATCTATGTATAGGTAGCTCTTGGATTTCTTTGGGTACTTTATTATAGAAACGTATACCCCACGTATACGTATATTGCCCCTTGAAAGAGTTAAGGACTTTGCTGAGCTGAATAAGATTTTCATATATGTACTGTGACGACACTGTCATTATATTAATAGATTTAAACTTGTCTCTCAAAGAATCTCTAGGCCTTATTTTTATAAATAAATATTGTAATGGGGTTGTTGGTAACAGTACCTTCTTGCATCGCCGTAGGCGGAGGCGGTGTGGGCGGCGCGGCTGGGCGGCCCGCCCCTCGCTTCATGCTGTTGACAATTGTATCAATTGTGGCCAGATTGGGATCATATACTGTACTGGGGGCCTACCACAAGCTCTTAAAACAAGGTTAAAATAACCTTATTTGTATTTTGTCCCTCTTTGACATCCAACGTCAAAACAAGACAAAACACAAATAAGGTTATTTTAACCTTGTTTTAAGAGCTTGTGGTAGGCCCCCTGTACACTATATTCTAATCAGAGCGTAATATTAATATATCGGAAGATTTCAGGATAGTTTTTCTTATCTAATACCTACAAGCCATGTTTAACCGCAACCACGTTTAGTGATATAATGTGGACGAAGATATTTTAATCAATTGCTCGCTCTTCAGACTATTTTATTTATTATAACAGTATAAATAGTAATCGCTAATTGAAAAAAAAAATTGAGACAATTTTTGATGAAATTGGTAATTTGAAGGCATTATTCAGAAGGGAATAACAGGTACTTGGATACATATTTTCATCTTGACAAAGGTAGCTTCCGCAGGTAGTAGTACTAAGTAGCCTACCATAGTAATATGGTGTCCTTACGATAAATTCAGGCTCATTATAAAATTAGACCCCAAATGCTTCGCTATGGCATTCAACACCGTTAACATTGCGCCATCGTCGTATGTTATTTTTTTTTTTTTTTTGAGAAAATTAAATAATATTATTATCAGGGATGCTATGGAGCTCCGTAACTGTAATAGAATAAACTATCGGATATCCGTTATAAAAATCTATTCGAAACCGTTACCTAGTCTAATAGAGTCTAATATAAATATACATACTAGCCGCGCGCATTCCTAAAAAACTAATATCCGTAACTGAAACTATCCGAGATTATATCGGATATCCGAAATAATATCATAAAATCAAAACCAAAAAGTAATTTATTCAGTTTAAGCCCTGTTAAGGCACTTATGAACGTTAAGTAGTTGTTACATACAGTTGAATTTACCACCGGTTCCGGACACTTAAGCTGAAAGCGGCAAGAAACTCAGCCAGGCATTTTATTTTTTTGTTGGATCTTTCTTTTTATGTTACAGTTATTGTTCTTAATACTAATACATAATATGCTTACTAACACAATAGTTGTCACTTAGCCAGGGGGGGGGGGGCAAGTGCAGAGAGAAGCTACTACAACCATATTCTTGTCTTCAATGTAATGTCTAACCGTATCTGAAACTAGTGTAATATTATTCATATATCCGTATTGATATCCAGATCCGACATTGTATATCCAGAATATTCCTGATTATAATAATGATTATCTATCTAATTCTTACCTTTTCTACAAAACAGTTAACTAGTAAATACTACTAAAACAGTTTCTTAGCTCTCATGCTTGGCGAACCGAGCACGAGCCACGAACGAGCACACTGCGAGCACGATTCGCGTAGCGTGGACGGGCTCGGCGCGAGCTTCGAACGAGCGCGATTGTCAGTTTTTTCACGAACAAAGGTATTCGCATCGTTCTCGTTTTAGGCTTGTTGTAGGTTCGTTCGTGGCTCGGCTCGTGCTCGATTCGCGTAGCATGGACGCACCATTATAACGCAAAGGCTTTAGACATGACATTACTAGTTTTCATTTTCATATTTTCTTTCTACTTCCATTAAATCTATATGTGAAACTCTGTCCTTCAGTACAAATCACAGAATGCGCCCAATTAGTTGTATAATGATGTTAAACCTTTACAAACACATTTATTACATTCCCTAAACTCAATTCAACTTTTATATCAATAGATTTAAGTGCTATAATCGTATATTATATGTTTTACCGATGGTAAACTCATGTGGTTCTATCTAATAGTGCGACGGTACATGGACCACTCATTAGGGAAAACAAATCATGATAATTAGGTAATAAAGACAAGCTTTTGTTCGCATTGTAACGCAATTTAGTTGATTGGGCTTTATGACCGTTTTGATTGTTACAAATTTGTTTATGGACGCGTGTTTATTGGACGGACCAATTTTCGGGACATTGAGTTCTGAGTAAATTGTCTAATGGGAGAATCGGTTAATGGTTTGAAATCTGTGAATGTAACGTAGGTATATACGTACATTTTTAGAGAATATTTATGTTGTCAGGTCAAATTGTTACATGAAACTTCATGCCCCCCTAGACAAGATGGTTTTTCGACAATCGTCATCGTTAGTAAACGATCAACCTTTATGGGATTTTCTCAAGGACTTTGGCGTGATCCTAAGCCTTAAGCAGAGCTTATATAATGACAACAAGTTAACTTATATACCTACTATTTGTTAAAATATGGAATAGATATTTACATTACTGTAAATACGCAAGTTGCGGACAAATTGTCTTCTGTGTGAGAATTGCTGGGAATCAAACCTACGACTGCAGCCAATAGAAGTCAGCGGACATAGCATCCACGCAAACCAGACCTAAAAAAAAACCTATTATAAATAAGGCACTATGAATACATATAAGAAATTCATTCCTAGAGAATCGAAACGTATTTCTTGAAGCTTAGAATCAAGACTTATTCATGTCTTCTGAGTATAACAATAATAAATCTACATAAGTGTAAACGATTTAAAATTTTCAATGCTAATTTATTTGAATGAAAATGCAAAGAGCGATCATAAAGAACTGTAATACATTCAATTGGGTCTCTACAGTTGAATAAATAGGCGCCTACAAACCATCTGCTATACGGTCGAATAGTTCAAATTATTCTATATCACGGCCAGCCGCGGTTCATCGTGTTATTAGTAATTAAAACAATTTGTGGGGCCGGGCGCCAACCGTTAACCATAGACGGTTAGTAGGAAACGGATCGTAAACCCATTCGGTAAGGAGAGTTAGGTTCTCTAATCAAGCTTAGAATTTTATGGATATGCGTGGAACATATGGGTAGAGAAAATGCTATTATATTACTACGTAAGTAGTAATAGCTCAATGTCGGGAAACCGGTTTGAGGACTGAAATATGTTGTCTTGTATTTCAGAACAGGGTTCGCAGATGATAGTATTTCAGCGCAATTGGTACATACTTATACAGGGTTACTTTTCAGAGGGTTCTTTCTCTCATCACTATTAACAACGTTTACGAAAAAAATGTAGCGCGATCTAAAGGTATGAAAAAAAAAACTTTAAGTTTTCAGATTTGTTCTCATTGTAAAAGATGTTCATAATGATAACTCTGATAATTTGGCTACCCTTTGGAAATTAACCATGTATAGTCGTCCCAATAATGCTACAAATATAGCCTTTATTGCAGCGGTCATTCTAGTCCAGGGCATAGTATTAGTTTTATGTTTACTTCAAACGCGTTCCGAAGTAAATTTAGATGGCGGAATTCTTTCCGAATTTTATTGAATGTTCGTTTTTGACCATTATTTTATATAAACGCATTATTTAAACTTATATAAAGGTTACTTGGTACTAAACTGAGTGTGTTTGCCCCTATTTATCCCTAATTATCTATTTGCAAATTAAAGTTAAAATATTTTATAAGACTCAAAAGAAAAAAAGAAAAACATAAAATATTTGTTTTATTATACTCTCCATGAATGTACTGAAAAAAAAAACTACTTTGACACAGAGGGCTTTTTGGCGGGAACTTGCAAAGTCACGTTGCGTTTTCGTTTTATTTAAAAAAACTCATGTATTTTGAGTTTTATTGCGTATTATCTGTGATGTTTTATCCTATAAAGATCAATCCACGCGCACCAATGAAGGAAAATTAAATGAATTATGTGTATCGTGACTTCAACTTGTCTCAAAAAGTCCGTGAGAAGTTTTAGTTTATTGACCACTATTTTACTAACACATGACGTTTATGGACTTTGACTGACAATGCGTACTATATGAAAGTGATTTATTTTGTGACTAGAACTTAGGTATAACTTAAATACGATTAAGCTGTATGGCTCAAACCTTTGCCTGACTTTTGCGAATATTATAAACAACAATTACTTCGACCTATCAGTCGGTTTCCGAAGTTCGATAAAACTAGAAAACCATTTTTTATGTTTATTAACACAATGTAGACCTAAAACCTAAAATATAAAAAATAACAAGTATCTGTCTTTATGCATTTGATATGAGTGTTTAAATGAGGCCTTTCAACCTTGAAAATCCGTAAGCATTTCGATTTTACTTTAATTTTAGTTTAGGCATACAATTTCCTATCATTATTAAAAACAAACTTTGTAAACGCACTCCAACTTTCCGCGATCGGATCTTTTCGATGAAGGTTTCCGATTCCGCTTCCGATTCCGAATCCGACCGTTTTAAAATAACCCCGCTGAACAAATCCGAATCCGCTCGGCGTAGTGAGAATTTGTGAGATTCTTATACCCCGTGAAATCATTTATATAAATGAAAATGTTGATAAAAATAAACACTACGAAATTAATTTGGAATTACCGAGAGCTTCCAAGCACTTTGTGACGCCCGATGAAACCCTTTACAACTTCAAGAACACATCAAACAGTTTTTTGCCTCTTCCCAAATTGAGTATGCCAAATATCGGAATTCAGGTTAATCTCCTTTCATCAACACCGCGCATCTCTCAAAAAGAGTCGAGCCATTAACATTTAGCAGCTTAAGGAATAGCTCAATCAATAAAATGATCAGTCCTACAAAAAGTGGTAGGGGAAACTGTACTGTAACTCGTCTATAATCGGTGTACTATTTGCAACTTTATTTAGATATATAGGTGTATCTGGAATAGTATTCGAGGATGAACATCGCCATCTCATTCCTAACTAACCGATTGTAGCAGTAGACGGGCCGTATCTCCAACTCGTGATCAAACTCAGCCTGAACTGCATCTTTTTAGTGTCAAAAAGCACCAGAATGTATGAATAAAAATAAATAAAACAATTTGGAAAAAGTTGAATCGCTATTAAAGATTATAGTAGCTATAGCTAGTTATACTTGCATAAATACATATTGACATGACGACACATAACAAAAATACAAGTTCAGATCTTCAATGAGATATAATTTCTGATTTTAATGTTGACAAACCGGTTGACATATACATGCCTTTAGAAATTAGTAATTAGCATTATAAAAAAGCTCATAATTTAATCACATGAAAATTCAAAATCACACGTAACAAAGAAACTCATCCAAGTGGTCAGTAACTGTATAATTTACCCTGTACAACATTGTTCGACGCAAGGGCGCGCTATGCGTATGCGCAGACTTGCATCGCCCTCAATAAAGAGGTCTATTCTATAATATAAACTGTTGATTTTACGATGGGTTACAACGATCCAGGTATAATAATAACTTTAGTGCGGCTCATGTTTTTATCGAATTCTTAGGAATCACTTGCATCTATCTATAGATACCTACTTAGGTACAAACCTTTTATTTTTACAGTCGATTATGAAGCTGCAACAATTTGTTGGCAGACTTTTTAAGCTTAAAACTCGTACCGTAAATGACAGATCGAATGATGACAGAATAAGGCGCGTTACAAAAAATTAAGCACGCGTAAGTTGCGCCCGCGCACGGCCCTCGCCAAAGAATGTAATTAACAGAACACCAATAAAAATAATTGGGTACAAAAACCGATCAGTCCCGGGCCGCCATTTATTATTTTGATTACCCTTGTTATTGTTATGGCCTATCGGGGTTTTTCAACTAAAGACCGAGGGAGACTCAGTGCTTCGGAATTGGAACACGTCCATCCGTGTAAGGTGAGAGCCACAATGGAACACAGGGACATTTCATGGGGTGTGTTTACACAGTGCCTCCCCGGTGTCGGGGATTGAAAAAGGACTAATAATGTTCACGTTTATTACTTTGTTTGTTCCCGCCGACGACGCGCGACGTGCGTTTCATAAATCTCTATAAAAAACTTGTATTGTTTTTAGTTTGTCATTATTGATAATTCAATTTTATGTAACGTGTAGGAATTTGCTGGGTTTTTCTGTTAGTGTTAGCGGGGCGAAGGGATAATTGGGATAATTATTGAATTGTCACGTGAAATTATTAAAATATGCATTGAAAATAGAACATAATTTATATTGCTAAAATTATAACAAAAGAAAGAACAACTAGGCCCCGGCGAGATTCGAACTCACGATCTCCTGTTTACTAGACAGGCGCTTTAACCAACTAAGCCACGGCGCCGATGTGCGTGTCTGCGAAAATGATAATATAATTTCCCAACACTACACTTCATATTACACTTATTGTATTTTAGTTGCCATCAATAGTATGGTGCGTCCACGCTACGCGAACCGAGCACGAGCCGAGCGACGAACGAACAGAATTCGTTCGTAGCTCGTGGACGTACAACGAGCCTACAACACGAGCGCGTTGCGAATCCCTGTGTTCGTGAAAAACACTGACAATCGGCGGAGCGCAGTCGAGCGCAAGCCGAGCTACGCGAATCCGTGCTCCATGATTGCTCGGCTCGTGCTCGGTTCGCGTAGCATGAACGCATCTTATATAACGCATATTATGTGTATAAAAAATAAATCCTTTCTTCTTTCCAGGATATTGCCACAGACTAAAAATATAATATATTATTTACTATTAGGTAGTGTACATTACCTACTAACTACTATTATTATCAAAGAAATTTTATTTTATAATTGGTAAATTCACCTCATCTACATAATAATTATACTTACCTCGATATCTAAATGAGAATGAGAATGATAATTCTGAATAATTTATTCCTCTCATAGCTATTACAGAAAAGTTAAAAGAAAAAACTTCTGTAGGACATTCTAGGTATCTAGTAATACTACAGGGTGAAATTGAAATCATTTGACAAAATTTTACAGGACATTACACTCATTAGTCTCGATGTCATTATGTATAAAATAAACACTCCTTTTGTCGGTGCGCGGTGCGGGATTCACATAGAGGCTAGGTATAAACAAATAAATTGCGGCTTGATACGTGTTTAAACAAAAGTGTTATGGGATTATTAATATGATATGTTATTAGACCGGTGTATAAAACTTTATTTTATGCTTGTATATCAGTTCCAAGAACGACTAAAGAGAAAATATTTTATTTTTAATTTTTCGGATTTTGTTTAAAACCTCAAAAAATTAATATGTATCGGTAATAGAACTCTCCGTTAAGGCTGTAACAATGGTCAAACCTCTAAAATACGCTGGACTAAACGCATTTTGTTGACGAATCTATCCAGCCATTTGTCCTGGAAAAAATATATGTTGTACATTTGTTCATTACGCACAAGTTGTATTGATTACATTTTTTGTAAATATCTTCAAATTTTGTAAAAACACATATCCTTACAGGTATAATTTTAACCTAAATTGTAAATTGTTGACATAACGGCTCAACAGATTTATGCGAATCTTACACCAAAAAAAAGGTAATGCATTTTATAACAACTTGTATTGATTACTTTTCAAATTTCATTAATCATTTTCAAATAATCATTAAAAAACTAAATAGCGAAGCATAAATCACTCGCTCCCCACCAAATCCCACCCGCGGACGCCTGGAGCCGAGACTCGTCAGTGCCTTGATGGCTGCTGTCACGAGTGGACCTCGCACGAAAATTTTATACGACAAATTAACTAAATATTTAAATTTATGAATGATTTTTAAATCGATTTCTTCTGATAATAACTTAAATACAATTTTGAGCACAATTTTTAGCTTGTAAATATATGTAATGTAGTTATAAGTAAAAATAATATTTTTTAGAACATCAATAGTCGTCATAGACTAATCAGAAATGTGTTAGGTACAAATAGTTATATAGAATTTAGAGCAAGATATCGGTTTCCTTTATTCTTTTTATAATAAGATTTTATTGATCATGCAATGATTGTATGTATGTCTTTCCGTTATAAAATTTACAATTTATTTTTCAACCACTGAATCGCAGTCGTCGAATTGAAATGAAAGGTTTACTTTTATAAATTCGGTGTTAAGAGGCCGTCCTCAAAATCGAAACGGGCTGAATTAGGTATTTGACACGTTCACGCACACGCGGGAACGCTCGGTCGCGTGTGTGCGCGAGTCCGGAATCATTTATGGTCAGTACGGCGTCATGGTGGTAAAACAAATCAAAATCATTAATTTCATATAGACCTTCGCAGGTACTTATGAATAGTCTGACTCTAATACCCAGTGATTTATATAACCATGGATGCGGTCACCGGAACATTTTGCAAAAAAAATCTTCATACAAGTAAACAGTACCGCCATCTTTTTAAAATCGATTGAACTACGTAGTGCCGCGATGCATAGGCGTACGATGTAACTCATGTAACCTTGTATGTATGTGCGTACCATGCACATTTTATTTTATTACATTTTTATTTAAGAGGCCGTACTCAAAATCGAAACGGGCTGAATTAGGTATTTGACACGTTCACGCACACGCGGGAGCGCTCGGTCGCGTGTGTGCGTGGGTCCGGAATCATTGATGGTCAGTACGGCGGTCAGATGGTTTTGATCCATTGATATTTTTTACGTGTCTTTTCTTTCGTGGTTTTTTCCATTGAAATAAATAGTCATGGTAGTAAATCAAATCAAAATCATTTATTTCAAATAGACCTTCGCAGGTACTTATGAATAGTCTGACTCTAATACCCAGTGATTTATATAATCATGGATGCGGTCACCGGAACATTTTGCAAAAAACTTCTTCATACAAGTAAACAGTACCGCCATCTGTTTAAAATCTATTGAAATACGTAGTGCCGCGATGCATAGGCGTGCGATGTAACTCATGTAACCTTGTATGTGCGTACCATGCACATTTTTTTAATTACATTTTTATTTAAGTCAGTTATTATTAAAATAAAAAAGGAGGTTATTCGACACGCGTGTGTGTAATATAATTGGAATTGCAAAATATTCACATTTTAAAATAGTGTCCGCCATATTGAACTATTAAGCTATTGGTCCGATTGCTCTCAAAATTGATATTACAGTAGAGAGTAGGGAATGCAAAACCGTGGCTAAATGAAAACCGGTTTTTTTTTCGGTTATTGAGAGGTAAAACCGGTTAACCGGTTTTAAAACCGTTTTTTTAAATGTACACTCGTTTTTTTTTCACGTTATTTCTATAGCTCAAATTATAGATAATAACCGTGCCTAAGATTAAAAAATCGCAAACTGAGGAATCATAGTCAGTTAAAGTTAATGAAGTGAGTATAAAAGTGCCTTGTTCCCAATCATTTGGGGTCGGCGCTATATGTACGCTTTTTCCATTCGTCTCTTCTATCCGTTATACCAACATTCACTCCTTTCTTACCAATATCATCTTTCACACAATCCATCCATCTCTTTTTCATCAAATTGATGGAAATAATAGTTTATATAACTGTGTAGATTCATCTTCATCAGAGACTCGTTTATATAGACTACACGGTTCCTTTCCTTTTGATTTTATTTTAAACGAATGAAATCATTAAAACATATCTCGTTTGCTTGGTTTTTAATTGCTATGAGATATGATGACTTTATGTACATTTATTGAATTATGTTTCGTACGTTATAATATTAATTTCATACGTAACATTATGAACATGTCATATTGTAGCGGCACAGCAACTTGCGTGTACACAAAAACGTGATTATTATTATACGAATGTTTTACTTAGATAAATTTTCGTTAGTTGTCGTGCAGATGGGTAAAAAATAACACCAGCTGTCACCAGTCAGCTTGCTGTTTGGCATACATAAGAGCCTTCGTTGACAGAAGTTGCTCGCAATGCTCGCAAAAAATGCTAGCAATAGAGAGTATATCATTAATATGCTGCAGGAACAGTGTTGGGGATAATCCACAACCTTGCGGGACGCCAGTATTAATGTCATGCTATCGGAGCAACTACTGTCAACGAAGGCTCTTATGTATGCCAAACAGCAATGATTGGTGTTATTTTTTACCCATTTGCACGACAACAATTTATCTAACTAAAACATTCGTATAGTAATAATCACGTTTTTGTGTACACGCAAGTTGCTGTGCCATTACAATATGATATGTTCATAATATTACGTGTGAAATTTATATTATAATGTACGAAACATAATTCAATAAATGTACATAAAGTCATCATATCTCATAGCAATTAAAAACCAAGCAAACGTTTTAATGATTTCATTCGTTTAAAATAAAATCAAAAGGAAAGGAAACGTGTAGTCTATATAAACGAGTCTCTGATGAAGATGAATCTACAGAGTTAAATAAACTATTATTTCCATGAATTTGATGAAAAAGAGATGGATGGATTGTGTGAAAGATTATATTGGTAAGAAAGGAGTGAATGTTGGTATAACGGATAGAAGAGACGAATGGAAAAAGCGTACATATAGCGCCGACCCCAAATGATTGGGAACAAGGCACTTTTATACTCACTTCGTTAACTTTAACTGAATATAATTTCTCAGTTTGCGATTTTTTAATCTTAGGCACGGTTATTATCTGTAATTTGAGCCATATAAATAACGTGAAAAAAAACCGAGCGAACATTAAAAAACCGGTTTTAAAACCGGTTAACCGGTTTTACCTCTCAATAACCGAAAAAAAAACCTTCATTTTGCCACGGTTTTGCATTCCCTAGAACTGACCCTTGATTGAATCTGACGACTGAGATTGAAGAGTATATTTAAATTAAAAGTGAAATTTAAGAAACAAATGACACGCAAATGACGTCATGACCTGTTCTAAAGACATCACAGAACGTGCAGCGATACTACATAATATATCAATGAATGTTTGTGTCATATCCAGTGTCATCATTGCTCAGATGGTTGTATACATATTTTTGGCACATTGAGTGATAACAATTTTATGCATCTTTTAGGGAATACATATTTTAGTTTTATCTAATGTGTACAAATTTATGATCGTGCCGGTACATATTTATGTTTTCTATATTGTTTTCATATTTTTGAGCATTTGGATGGGTACAATTTAATGGAGCTTTTTATGATTACTTATTTTTTATAATGATAAGTGTATACATATCTTTGTCTTCGACTGTACCTATTAATTATAAACACTAATAGTGAAAACTGGAACAACTTTTTTTTTTATACCACTTAGGTGGCAAACAAGCATACGGCCCGCCTGATGGTAAGCGGTTACCCTATGGACTATGGTTAGCCTATGGACGCTTGCAACACGCGCGCGTTGCCGACCATTTCTGTTACTAAGATCCAGTATGTATTTTTCTGATCATCATAAGACCCTTAAGATTCAGCTTGTAGTAAAACACATGTAATATTAGTCAACTATTGAAAATCTAGAACATCTTAGCCATTTCTATTACTGATATCTCGTTATTATTGACCTGTTCATCATCATACCCTGGGGATTTATCGTGTAGTAAAACACATGTGATATTAGATAACTATTGAAAACCATAACATCTTAGCTATTTCTATTACTGACATCCAGTATGTATTAACCTGATCATCATCAGACCCTTGATAGGTATGTATCATATAGCAGGTGAGTAAAATTAAACAAATTTCCTATGTATTTCGTAAACTATAAATTTTGTTCCTGAGGACCTAGCAATCAACATTTTTAGTTATAAATAATGGAAATAGGCAAAGTTATAAAAACGATACGACACATCTGCGCCGTTACCTTTTCTGTAATCGAGTTGATTGTAGTACCGCTACTCAACGTTAGGCGGCATTTCAAATGCCGCCCAGCGGTGAGTAGCACAGAATACTCGTTTAGAGGTCAAATCGTCAAGGTCATTGGGCTACGTAACACCCTTAAAAGTCAAATGTTTTCGATTTCACCCTGTAGGTCCATACCTTACCTATTACCTACCTCCGAGCCGAGCCACGAACAAACAGAATTCGTTCGTTACTCGCGATGTCAAGACGAAACGAGCGCGATACGTGCTGCGATGCTCGGATGGTGCGTCCACACTACACGAAGCGAGCACGAGCCGAGCACACGTGGAGCACGAATTCGCGTAGCGTGGACGGAAATGCGAGGCTCGAACGAGCCTCCGCCTCGCAATCGACTGCGCTCCGAGGATTATCAGTTTTTTCACGAACACAGGAATAAAATCAGAAACTTTATAATACCCTTTCTTACATAACTTCTGTTTTACTATCTTTTTGAATATAATGTAGACAAAGCTCTTGGATACCTGACAATCTTTTTGGAAAAGTAGAGTAGAAGATACAGCTAGCATCCGTCCCTTGCAATGAGGAACAAAGCATTACAGCCATTAACCAGCTGAAAGTATTAATTAAATGGAATCACGCGCATACATTGTAGCGCCGCATTATAGCTAGTCATAATCAATATTACTACAGCAATAATTAATATAACGACTGCAATTGTGCTCCACGGATTATTGCTTTATTAAGCTCGCCATTAGTGGTTCGTGCTTAGATATTTTATTATTGTTATTGTGCTGTAGTCTATAATAAATAATTTTACTGCAAGTAAAGCTTATATACAACACTACGAGCATAATTTGAAATATTAAGCTTTGTCCAAGATTAGACTTCCAAATATTTTATGAAATTTATTTAAAAAAGGTGCTTGAATGGTTGTAATGGTCGGTCGTTGTACTGGCTGAAGGCAGTGATAATCATCATCATCATCATCAAAAGGTGTAAGATTTACAGGGTTAAGTGGATAAGGTGCGTAAAATAATAAGGATAATTTTAAAAATGTATTTATCACCATAAAGATATTTATAGGCAGAAAAGCTGCCTAAAAATATAAATTTATTTTTCTCAGGTCAATTTGCACAACATTCACAGGAACAAGCTTTAGCTACCCGTTAAAGCTTATCTCTAAAGAATCAGTGTGAAAACAGAAATGTCTAGTAAATTGTGAAATTAACACTATGCCGTACGAAAAGCTGTAAAACTTGCTTCGCCATCACCATTATACAGCTAAAGGTATGTAGTAAGTTCGCTAATTGCATGTTGGCGAACATGTTGGCCCATTTACGACGCGCCTGCGCCCGCGCAATTACAAACAACGATTACACCTTTTACTTTGTGGATAATTTTAAGTTCCTGTAATTACTACTTTTAGTTCATGTTTTCTATGGAGAATAGTGCACTAAAATTATGTCTTTTAAATGCACAGTTCAATTATTAGTATGAAATTGCTTCAAGACGATGACGGCTCAGTGGTAATGCCGTGTAAACCGAAGAAAAGCATCATGCTAGTCTCCTCATAGCACGATGGTTCGGTAGTTACTTCGTACTACCCGCCTGGTTAGCCGTTCTGAAGCGCTCGTGGTGTAGCATTATTAGCCGTTCTTAATCGATCGGCAAAGTTAAGCTACGTCTGTCGTGGTCGGTACCTGGATGGGTGACCGCCTAGTGGTATTTCAAATCGAGCGTTTCCGTGCTTCGGAAGGCACGTAAAGCCGTTGGTCCCGGTTATCACTTAATTGTGATAGTCGTTAAGCTAGTTGGATGCCTCCTAGGCGGCTTGAAAAATTCCAACAGTAGGTTGACCACTAGCCTACCTCCACCAATCCGCAGTGGGCACGCGTGGTGGAGTATCGCCCAGTCCCTTTCACCCTCATTTGTGAAAGGAGGCCTGTGCTCAGCAGTGGGACATTATAGGCTGATGATCATCATCACCCGCCTGGCTGGCTACCACCCTCATGTTGAAAATCTGTCGCCAAGCACCTATCGGTGTGTATCACCTACTTGTACGTACATGACATGAGAGCCAATTACTTTCTGGGCTATGTGTGCTTACCACCTTCGGCCACATCATCACTGACCACGGTAGTGCAATTGTGGTTTATACGGAGTTCTATTGTTTGACTGCACCAGATTTTTATTCTGGGCACTTTGTTGTGGAAACAGGTAGCTGTTCAGAGAATTGTCAACCTTCTTGACTTGATCTGTATCTTCATACAAGAACAGCAGACTACAAAGAAACAAAGGGTGTATTGAGCCAACAACATATTAGCCTAAATTGTTCCTAATTTACCACATAGCGCAATTGAAAAGCTTTTGAGATTAATGAGAGAAAATTATTTGTATTAAATTCTTCTAACAGTAAATAAAATGTAAAATATTTAAATAATAAAAACTGTATGTACACTATTTCAGTGAGTGATTACATCATAGACGTTTTTTTATAATTCTATGGATTACATGTTTTCTCCGTTTATTGCGGAAAATGCCGACCAAATCTAATTCATATTAAAGTACTAAAATAAAAGGCGTCTATAACTTAAGTAAAATAGTTTTCTGCATTGTACCTACTATTATTATAAAATAGATTATATTTCTATCGCTTTAGGAAGCAATTTCCCGAGTCCGATAGGCTCTTCCTGCAACATCGCGTGATCCTAAACTAAACAGACTAAACTAATAGCCAACTTACTGAACTCACACGGAATATAATTAACTTGGGCTTGCCTAGTTTTCTTCGTCTAACTAACCACTGACTGGCATAAAGTTAACACGATCCGGAAAACCTCGTTGTACCTGTCATTTACAAATTAAAAGTTTTTCTTTTTAAATATTCGCAGGCCATAGATTTCTTCTTTAAAAAGTTTGTTTGTTACACAGTCTTGATTTTACTGGCCACTACATCTGAAAAAATATTATGAACAGCTATTTGATATAGAATAAAAAGAAATGATTTGTTTTTATTTTCAGCAAATGTCATCTCGAAACTTTTTGATGAAATGTGGCCAGTTTTAAGGTTTTAATAGTCTCAAAAGTAATGAGACGTTTTATTTCCATAGGGTTGGGTTTTATAGTTTGGTAATAGTTTTAGGTATTGCACCTGTCAAACTGTTGATAATTCGAACTAATTTGAACCTAAAGTTAAGTACACGATTTGACAGGTATTTTCAACCATCTCTATAAAACTCTATGGAAAGAAAACTTCTCATTCGCAGACAAAAAAGTTATCCTTTTAAATGTTTGCTGTTTAGCTACTAGCTAACTTCTTGATTTTATTGCCCCTACAGATGAAAAAATATATAATGAACAGCTAAGAAAATTTTCTTATAGAATCATTGTTGACGAAAAATGGCCAGTTTTTAAAGGAGCTTAAAATTATTAACCTTTTTTTTATCAGATCTATTATTGTTATAATTTTTTTGTGAGAACTTTTAGTAACAATAAATAAAATTTTACACACACGGTCAAAACTAAGCAGAGCTTGTACTATGGAAACCAGATAACTGATACAATACATTTATACTATTTTTTGTTTGTAAATACAAATTTAACATACATAATTAACCTACACCCAGACTCAATGTGAAGAGTACATTTCATATATACACGAGACCAAAGAATTTAAAACGTCCAGAAGGATAGTTGCCTCTATGGCAACATGAAATAAACAAGCCAGAATTGACAGTATTTGACAGCTGTACGCAGTACGAACTGAGAGAGATTTGCTCAGGGAGTGAAATTAAATGTCATCAGTGGCGTGCATTGGTTTTCAGACTAGGTAGGCAGAATAAATCATGGCCATACACGCCTAAATATGCCTCTTAGATAGATCATGTTTTTTGACCAGATTCGTAAAATTGTTTAGGTCAGCGTATCATTCCACACACATTTGGTATGATTCATTAGCAAACAAAATACGTAATAACGGAATAATAGATTCGAATAACAGCATGTTATAGTATTCACTAATATATAATTTGCTATGCAAGCAGCGACGCATAACAAACTTGTATAGCCTACGTGACTGCGAACAGCCATGAGTCGTCGAGTCAGCACTACGTCGCCGTGGAAATGAGGACGCTGACACAGCAGCGGAAACATTTCCAACATTTCATTATTAATTTAAACATAATTGTATTCATTCTATATCTTACATCGATTAGATTCACTCATATTGTTAGCTTAAAAGAATTAAAGTTTTATTTTATTAAATTAATCTTGGTTTTTTTTGGGTCCTTCGGCTGTGACATTCATAATTGGCGCAGTCGGTAGGATACTCAAAAAAGTTTCGAGGTAGTTCGATAGGGTTATTCTCACATCGAAGATCCACATCGCTACCGTTGCAAGTAATCGCCGGACTTGAGTATCCTGTTATAAGAACCTGAAGTCGCAGCGAAGGAGAAATCCAGATATCGATCCCAGAGGTACCAAGATGTTTATGTAAGTACACTCAAAAATCATTTCTGTGTGTTGCTCTCAATTAATCCTAATTCCCTTTTAGTTATTTTAAATTGTTAAGATTTTTCACCCAAGGCAAACTACCCCTAAAGGGCCTGCCCGTATTAGAGAAGCCCGTAGGTTGAACTTAGATATAAATAGAGATCTTAGTGTAGATTTAGATATTAATTTATATAATTTCATAAGTTCTGAGTATTCTGAATCCAACAAGATGACCGACGTGGACACTATTTTTAAGGCCATGCGCCTTGTGCCGGATTTTGAAGGCAACCCTCACATACTCCCCAGGTTTATTCACTTGTGTGACCAAATTGTTGCCGAGTACATCAATGCTAATCCAGGGAATGAGCTAGCGAAGCTATGCATTTTAAACGGGATATTAAATAAAATAAAAGGGCCGCCCGCACAGATCCTTAATTCAAATGGTATATCTGAGGATTGGGATAGCATTAAAAAAGCATTAATAAACAATTTCTCCGACCAAAGAGATGAGACCGCTCTTTACAACGACCTCATATTAGCCGCTCAAGGGAACAGTTCGCCTCAAGAGTTTTATGATCGTTGTGTGAACATCTTCAGCACTATCATGACCTATGTCACTTTGCATGAAAGCATTACAACTACTATTGAAGCTAAACGTGCATTGTATAGAAAATTAACCATGCAGGCATTTGTTCGCGGGTTAAAGGAGCCCTTAGGCTCTCGCATTCGTTGCATGCGTCCTGATAGTGTTGAGAAGGCGCTTGAGTTTGTGCAAGAGGAGTTGAACGTAATGTACCTTCAAAACCGAAATGATACAGTTGCCGAAAGGAAACCCAACATACCTAAACTTATGCCACTGGCTCCAGCAGCCATGCCCGCGTTTAAGCCGTTCAACTTTCCTGCACGGATGCCAGCACCTAATTCTAGTTGGCAGCCACCTCAACAAACGTGGAAACCCAATTTTCAGCCTAACCAGGCTATGCAACACAGACCCATAGGTATGCCGTCACGCACGCAGCAGATGTTCCGAGCACCACCCACTAATTATAACGCTTATAAGAATAATTTCCAGTTGCCCCCTAGACAACCGCAACAACATCAAGGCCCTAAGCCTATGAGTGGTGTAAGTCACTACGTCGCTAAAGAATTACCTAGGACTGGTCACGATTGGCATAGACAGGGTAATCCGCCACCGTCTAACTATTTTAAAACACGAGAGATGAATATGAACGAATGTGCGAATTACGGTGATTATTACTATCCTGAATGTTATTCTTATAACGAACCCGATGATTATTGCTATGCTAACAATGATTACTACAATTCTAACTCCAATTGCGTAGTATACGAACATAGTTATGAGGCACCGAATGAGCCCCCATCGCCTTATCCTATTGAGGAACCCTATCCATCTACTAGCTCCACTTCGGAGCAGGATTTTCAGAAGCATGTGAAGTTAGACAAGCCAAAATAGAATTAAATTTGCAGACACAAAGACAACTTCCATTCATACAAATTTTAGATCCACCTTTAAGATTCTTAATAGATACGGGAGCGAATCAATCTTTCATTAGTCCGGAAGCTGTAGAGAAATTTTTCTATGAAGTACCATTAAATTACGATCCGTTTGAGGTAACTAACGTTCACGCCACAACAAGGAACAATTATTCAATTACTATTCCTTGCTTTACCGAATTTCAAGATACTGAAAATATTAAGTTATTCATTTACAGATTTCATGATTTCTTTGATGGGCTTATCGGGCTTGATCTTCTTGAAAAATGGGAGGCTAGAATTGATCTTAAAGATAAATTACTTTTAACTCGTAATACTTCCAACCCTATTCTTATGTACAACTCGCGTAACATCAATTTATACGAGGACGTAATTCCAGCCAACTCTAAGAAATTAGTTCCTAAATTCCTATTAATATACAAGATGGGGATGCCTTTATTAATGAACAAACCATTTCCAATTGCGTAATAAACGAATGCATTACTTCCGTAGTTAATAATCGTGGAATGTTAGAGATTTCGAACCCTACTTCACATGATTTAATATTTTCAATGAACCGTGCTTTGCAAGCGGAAGCCTATACTGTTGAGTGCACGCGCACTGAACAATCGTCTACACGCGCTAAAGAAGTTTTGTCTCGATTGCGTACAAGCCATTTAAATCCGGAGGAGCGAATTAACTTAGAAACTTTATGCGGAAAATATGCTGACGTATTTTACATAGATGGCGAAGCGTTAACTTTTACAAACAAGATAAAGCATAGTATCAGGACTACGGACGAAATTCCTGTTTATACGAAAAGCTACCGTTATCCATACATACATAGAGATGAAGTTAGAGATCAGATTACTAAGATGTTAGACCAGGGTATCATTCAACCATCTGAGTCTGCCTGGAGCTCACCCATATGGGTAGTACCGAAGAAGGCTGATGCCTCTGGCAAGACTAAATGGCGGTTAGTTGTAGATTTCCGGAAGATTAATGAAAAAACTCATGATGATAAGTATCCAATACCTAATATCACGGATGTGTTGGATAAGTTAGGTAACTGCCAGTATTTTACTACCCTTGACCTGGCCAGCGGATTTTACCAGGTAGAAATGGATCCTGCTGATATTCCGAAAACGGCATTTAATGTAGAGAATGGACATTACGAATTTTTGCGTATGCCCATGGGTTTAAAGAATTCTCCATCGACATTCCAACGCGTTATGGACAATGTCCTTAAGGACCTTCAAAACGTAGTATGTCTAGTTTATTTAGACGATATTATCGTTTTTAGCACATCCTTACAAGAACATATGACTAATCTTGAAAAGTTTTTTCAAAAACTACGTGAATCGAATTTCAAAATTCAGATGGATAAGTCTGAATTTCTCAAATTAGAAACCGCGTACTTAGGACACGTTATTACAAAGGATGGTATTAAGCCTAACCCTGATAAAATTCTAGCTATTCAGAAATATCCGTTACCAAGAACTCCCAAGGAGATCAAACAATTTCTCGGTTTAATTGGTTACTATAGAAAATTCATCCCTGATTTTGCACGTATAACTAAACCATTCACGCAATGCCTTAAAAAAGGTAGGAAAATTACGGTTAATGCAGAATACATCGGCTGCTTTGAAAAGTGCAAAACACTCTTAACTAATGATCCGATTTTGCAGTATCCTGACTTTAGTAAGGATTTTGTTTTAACAACCGATTCCTCAAATGTAGCTTTAGGCGCGATACTGTCCCAAGGAACTATAGGATCGGACAAGCCAGTCTGTTACGCATCTCGCACTCTTAATGAGAGCGAAATAAACTATAGCACTATTGAAAAGGAGCTCCTCGCAATAGTATGGGCCACTAAGTATTTTAGGCCATATATCTTTGGCAGAAAATTTAAGATAGTTACGGATCATAAGCCTCTTCAATGGGTTATGAACCTCAAGGAACCAAATTCACGTTTGACTCGGTGGAAACTTAAGTTATCCGAATATGATTACACTGTAATCTATAAGAAAGGTCAGAATAACACCAATGCTGACGCTCTTTCTAGGATAGAAATCCACAATGAGGAAACGAGTTCCATGGTCGCAAATGCATCCGAGCGACCAATATCTATTGATGGATCATCTACAACGTCTGTTCATACAAGTAAAGAGAACCCTATCCTCGAAGTTCCAATCGTAGATGAACCATTGAATAAATTCCATAGGCAGTTACACATAACTGTTGTCGGTGATATCAAAAAGCGCACCACAGCATCCAAGCCTTTCGAGACACATACTAGAACCGTTGTTCAAGTATCTATGACCAATTTGGAAAATGATGTTGTAGATGTCATTAAGGAATACGTTAACCCAAAGGTTAAAACCGCGATGCTTATTAACCCACCTTTGTCCATGTATGACGTAATACCCATTATTCAGGAAAACTTTAAGAATTCGGCAATGAATTTAGTACTAGCTAAAACGGAAGTAGAAAACGTTAAGGAATATCTCAAACAACAGGAGATAATTAAGAATTACCACGAAGGTAAAACGAACCATCGCGGGATTACCGAATGTTACTTAGCCCTTTCTAAACGTTACTATTGGCCAACGATGAAAGATCATATCACGAAATACATTAATGACTGTACTATTTGCGGCCAAGCTAAGTACGACCGAAAGCCTATCAAACAACAATTTAACATAGTCCCACCTGCTACTAAACCCTTTGAAATTGTCCATGTAGATTTGTTCACAGTTCAGAATGAGAAATATTTAACTATAGTAGATGTCTTTTCAAAATATGCACAAGCGTACCGGTTAAGAGATGGCACTGCCATCAGCATTTTACAAGGTCTTATTAAATTTTGCACTCATCATGGTTTACCGTTAACCATTGTTTCGGACAATGGTACAGAATTTACCAACCAGTTATTTAATGAATTTGTCAATATGCATAAAATAATCCACCATAGAACATTACCGCACTCTCCAAATGACAATGGTATAGTAGAAAGGTTTCACTCGACTTTATTAGAACATCTCCGTATTCTGAAGTTACGTAATAAAAATGAAGACATAGTTAACCTCATCCCATACGGTATATTAGCTTACAATAGCTCCATACATAGTTTTACTAAATGTAGGCCGTTTGATATTATAACAAGTCACTTTGACCCCCGCGACCCATTTGATGTAGATCTAACAAAACATCTCATGCAACAATATATTCAAAACCACCGGGAACAGATGAAAGTTGTATATGAGACGATTAACGAATCCTCTCTCGCTACTCGTACTAATATTATCGACAATCTTAATAAGAATCGGGATCCCGAAGTAGAGTATCAACCTCAACAACGTATCTTTGTAAGTAATCCTTTAGCTAGTCGTCAGAAAGTAGCCCCCAGATATACTCAAGATACGGTTCTCGCCGATTTACCTATTCACATATATACTTCACGTAAACGTGGACCCATAGCTAAAAGTCGTTTGAAAAAAGTACCTAAAAGTGCCCAATTGTTGCAGGGTGCTACTGGTCCTGACTGTTCATTTGATAGCAGCCCAGGAAACCAACCAAGAAATAAAATTTGAGAGTCTAGATGATGGGCCCGGACTACTACCCTTCCGACTCGGAACAACAAGGCTTATAACACACTATCATACATTTGTACAGTACATACGTCTCGATGAAATTAGTGACAAAATTACGTTATTAGAAAATCAATTATCAGACTTTAAGATTAGATTGAAAAATGATACTTATATGCTATATGAACTCCAATTAGAATACCTTTCTAGTAAAATGGTAAAGGTCTTAAGTCATTTAGAATCATTAGAGCCAAATAGAGTAAAAAGAGGTCTCATTGATGGTTTAGGCTCGGTCATTAAGAGCATTACCGGTAATTTAGATGAATCTGATGCTGTAAAGTATAATAATGCTATAAAAATCCTACAAGATAATGATAACCAAATCACTCATGAATTTAATAACCATTTAAGTTTTAGTAAAGAGTGGATGGCCCAACATACTGATATTATGACTAAACTGGCAGAAAATCAAGTTAAGATAAATGAAACATTACAAGCACTTTTGGAAAGCGATGCTTATAAGGGAACCAGTCTTATTAGGTACGCTAAATTTGGTCAATGCATAGCTATAATAACTGAAAACGTAAATGATATTTTAGATGAATTAATTAGATTAGAGAATATGTTAGCTTTCATCCGCGCGTCAAGTACGCATCACTCCATGATTAATATTAAAGTTTTAAATTATATGATAAATAGGTTAGTTACAATTTATGGTAAGGGACAAGTTCTCGACTTAGAACTAAGACAATATTACGATCTTATAAAACCTGGCTATTATTTCCTAGGCAGTCAGATAGTAATTATTTTTAAAATTCCTATATTTGCTGTAGATAGTTATGACCTTTACAAATTGTCTGTAGCGCCTAATAAGCAAAGGCAGGCCCTCATCCCTCCTTATCCATTGATAGCAACCAACAGGAAAGGTTATGTGTACATAGAGGCTGAATGCCCGAAGTACGATGACTGGTATCTTTGTGGAGAGAAGATGGATCATCAACTTCATCAAACAACGGATTGCACTCAAAATCTCATCATCAACCAATCACTGGACAAGACCTGCGAGATGTCTACAGTAACCCTATCGAGAGTAGCCATGGAAGAATTAGACGAAAAACACTACGTCATTTCTTTCCCCAATGTGACAAAGATTCATACTGTATGCGGAAAAGGAGATTACAACGTATTGAATGGCAGCTATCTAGTAACTGTTCCTGTGAACTGTTTCCTGCACACTTCTGAATTCACTATCACAAATACAAATGATCAAGTACAAGGACGACCATTGAAGATAATGCACATCCCTTATGAAAATCAGGAAGCTAATACAAATCAAATACATCTGAACTCAATCAATCTCAAGAAATTACACGATGCTCAACACAGATTGATGGCACAACCTGCTCTACGTGTGGAACAAATTCCATCTTCATACTTGTACCATACAACAATTCCGCTCTATACTATAATACTACTGAGTGGATTTGCACTAGCGATATACTTGATCGCACAACGTTACAACATATTCAAATGCAAGTATACTGAAAACCCTCCTATGGAACCCATCTATTCACAACCTGATGAAAAACCTGAAACATCGAAGCAGCAGCAGTCAGCAATATTTTCTCATCTCAAGATTCAAAAATAATTGCTGTTCTGAAGGGGGAGGTGTTATAGTATTCACTAATATATAATTTGCTATGCAAGCAGCGACGCATAACAAACTTGTATAGCCTACGTGACTGCGAACAGCCACGAGTCGTCGAGTCAGCACTACGTCGCCGTGGAAATGAGGACGCTGACACAGCAGCGGAAACATTTCCAACATTTCATTATTAATTTAAACATAATTGTATTCATTCTATATCTTACATCGATTAGATTCACTCATATTGTTAGCTTAAAAGAATTAAAGTTTTATTTTATTAAATTAATCTTGGTTTTTTTTGGGTCCTTCGGCTGTGACATTCATAATTAGCACCCAGTTAGCCAGGTGTATAATAAACATAATATTCTGTGTTAAAATGTCTAAGATTTTTACCTTTGTTTTGAATCCATGAATGTTTTGGAGTTGGTCTACAGCAAGTTACCTACTATTTTCAACAAACGCAAACTGACCACAAACTACCAAGAGAACTAAAGAAACTGACTAAAGGACTAATTTATCAATACATTTTGCATCTTCACCACAAAATTTCTTCATTTCACACAGATACACTTCGCAAAATAACAATAAGTAAATAACAACAACATTGCAAGCAATGCCAGCCAAACCATAAACAAACCAACACAAATAAATTGCGAAGTTAAGGCCCAACATACTGATATTATGACTAAACTGGCAGAAAATCAAGTTAAGATAAATGAAACATTACAAGCACTTTTGGAAAGCGATGCTTATAAGGGAACCAGTCTTATTAGGTACGCTAAATTTGGTCAATGCATAGCTATAATAACTGAAAACGTAAATGATATTTTAGATGAATTAATTAGATTAGAGAATATGTTAGCTTTCATCCGCGCGTCAAGTACGCATCACTCCATGATTAATATTAAAGTTTTAAATTATATGATAAATAGGTTAGTTACAATTTATGGTAAGGGACAAGTTCTCGACTTAGAACTAAGACAATATTACGATCTTATAAAACCTGGCTATTATTTCCTAGGCAGTCAGATAGTAATTATTTTTAAAATTCCTATATTTGCTGTAGATAGTTATGACCTTTACAAATTGTCTGTAGCGCCTAATAAGCAAAGGCAGGCCCTCATCCCTCCTTATCCATTGATAGCAACCAACAGGAAAGGTTATGTGTACATAGAGGCTGAATGCCCGAAGTACGATGACTGGTATCTTTGTGGAGAGAAGATGGATCATCAACTTCGTCAAACAACGGATTGCACTCAAAATCTCATCATCAACCAATCACTGGACAAGACCTGCGAGATGTCTACAATAAGTAAATAACAACAACATTGCAAGCAATGCCAGCCAAACCATAAACAAACCAACACAAATAAATTGCGAAGTTATATTTGAGTTGCTCTAATGTTGGTAAACTGTAGTCTTTTTAATTTGGATGGGTTACTTTACTTACAACAGAGTAGGTAAGGTTACTTTTGGTCCATAAATCGCGAATGTCAAATGTCAGTATGCTACGCATAGCAAAAGCGTGATTTATGCTTTCGTCGTATTATCTTAAAGAAGTGTGTGTGTGTGTATGAATATGCCGAAATCGTTTTAGTGTGCGTGAATTTGAGAGGCGAACTCGCGAGTGCATGCGCGGCAAAGTTTGAAATTTCGTATTGATTGTTAGGTTAGAATTTTTATTTAAAGTGGTTATGTAGTTTAATTGAATCAAACTATTATTGTATTGAATCTTATGAGGTAGGCATTGCTTATTTGCCTATATGGAATGCACGCCACTGAATGTCATGCTTTAGTAAGGCGGATTATCCATCTGGGTAGAGGCACGATGCCCTATGAAAATCTTTGCACGAGACTATTTTAAGTAAGTTCCATGGAAAATACATGGACTATATTTTTTTGTATTTTAAAGTCATTCATACCAATATATTCTTTACATTAGGTAGGTATTCTGTTATGCTAAAGTGGGATTCTTATCGTGTTGCTGATGTTTTTCAAACCCGTCATACATAACCTTCTTTGTCAACCTTTAGACATAGACATATAAAAAGATCAAGACGAGACGAGAGAGTATCAAGCGTGTATATGTGTGTGTGAGGCCATGTATTTACAAGAAGACCGGCTTCTTTTTGGTGCTTCACGTTTATAGGGCGACACTACGTCCTGATTTTTTTATACGTCCATGCCTTTAGATTAGAGTCTTTCCAATTTTGTCATGAATAAATTTACATGTTATATTTTAAGAATAACTGTACAGCTGTAGACTGTAAACGAGTGAGACATCAATAGGTAACCTCGTGAAGGTAATACGATCTTAGTGTAGTGAAGGGACCACGAAGGGACGCTATAATGGTGCATAGCACGCAATCTGCAACCGGCCCAACTTATTATTCATTGCAAGCTAGTGTTTAGTTTTATATTACTTCAGAAAAAACGGTAAAAGACTCAATTAGGAGTACATGTTGCATGAGCAAAGGACACTTCATAATAATTAAAAAAAATATTTCTCAATCACAAGTAGTATTTTTTCTTCTTCTTAGTTTTAAGTTGGGCAACCATTTCAGCATTTGGCTTTTGTGTAGACCTAAAGAAGATCTTCAATTTCCAAGTTTTTTTTTTTAATAATCTAGTATGACAAATTCTGTTGTTCTAAACAATAAAAAAAACAATTATATTGTCATTCCTCTACTTGCATTTAATTTTCTTTACATTTTACTTACATTAAAAGAACAAAACTGTGAACACACAAAGTCTATCAAATTGGCTACAATTAAGCTTCCCAAGGGTCGGAAAACAGCGCGCGTATTTCACTTACAACATTATGTGCCTCGCAATTAAATGTAAAGTTTGTGTGTATGTCTGTAGCTTATTAAGAGGAGAGGTTTTATCCGCATGTTAGAACGGATAGAATCCACCCATGGCTACCTTTTACCATCACATCTCTCTCCATCTACGGGGAGCTCATCCTTATATATTGGAACTGAAATGGTCTCGTAATATGCGGTTAAAGGCTTCCTATCGGACGCTCTGGTTGTGGAAAGAGCTCCCTACCGTGGTTTTCCCAAGAGAGAGCGTGGGATTCTTCAAGAAGGGTGAAGAGATATTTACAACACTTCGGTAAAAAATATGTATGTAACATTGAGCTTTTATTACTACGTACATATAGAGAAGATGCCACACATGACAACTATGTTCCGTTTAAATGAGGCCATTCGGCCACACTTGTTGTTGTACAATGAAACGCGTAAGAGCCGTGAAAATCAAGGTGTTTGTGATAAAAATACTCCTAAAAGCGTTCTGATAGCGCTACGTGTTTCTACTGTCTGCTTAGACGACTAATTATTGTTTCAACGCTAAAGAAAACTTTCGTTTACTCTAAAAAATGGGAGATAACCTTTGCTTATGATTGCTTCTCTATACGTAGTAATAATAGCTCAATGATCAAATTTTTTTTTGCTAAATTTCCAAACGTTGTACATACACAATTTTTTTATACCACTAAGTTGGCAAACAAGCATACGGCCCGCCTGATGGTAAGCAGTTACCGTAGCCTATGGACGCTTGCAACACCAGGGGTATCACTCGCGCGTTGCCGACCCTGAAGAAATCTCTTCACGCCCTTTTTGAAGAACCCCATGCTGTAGTGTAATATGTATAGGTTTATTTTTAAGACGGTTTTATCAGTAATATTTTTTAAAAGCAGAGATCAAAAGATTGTGAAGGTTTATTTGAAACCCAAAACAGGCTTTATATAATTAGAGTGCCTTACATTAAATTACAAAAAATACTTAAATTAAAAAACAACTCTACCACACGAGCGGAGCCGCGGGCAAAAATAAGTAGTAACCGAATAATTTGCACGTTCTTCAATCAGACAGCATTAAATTTCACAACAATACTAATTACCGTCAAATGATTGACTCACCGGGCCTTTGTTTAACCGACATTGTCCACGAAGGAGTGTTATTATGGCCACCATTTGAGTTTGACAGTTGGCATTTCACGAAGACTATTTGCCGAGTAGTCGGGCTACTTTTTTACATTTTGAAAAGGTCGCTATGAGCACTTGAGCAGGACAGTAAATACCGCGATATTGTTAAGTTTGGTTAAATTACTTTGTTTCAATTTCGAATCTTATTGTTAGTAGCATAGGAAGTTTTTAGCTACTCGTGGGCGGTAAAGATTTGTTTGTCAATGTTCAAATAAGTAATACACGAGTGATCTCATAATTGCATTAAGTTAATTAACACTTACGTATGTTCTACCGGTATCAACAGTATAGTTAATTGTTTGCGAAAAGAAAAAAAAACTGTTGTGATAAAAAGTTGTAAAACGTTGTTAGGTGGGCTCGCTCGCGGTATTGTATCGATTTCTTTACTTTACTTCTACATAATCGATGAAGCGTCAATCGATTAATATTCAGTCTCTGATAGAACGTTAGTGTTGAAAATAAAATAAAAACCTTTATTATGAAATTGGAAAATGGTTTAATATACTTTAAAACAAAACTATACTAAAAGACTTAAACTAAATAATGAAATACTAATAACTAAAACTTAAGAAAACAATTAAACAAAAAAAACTTATAAATAGGCTAGCCTATCAAGGTCGCTGCCAAGTGGTAGCGTGCCCAGAATGCTGGCGGCATTACCTCTCTGTATAGCTATGCTTATACGTTGAGCGAGGTATTCGCCAGCCCTCTGGTCACGCGACGCCTCGATCAGGCGCTTACAAATGCCGCGGTAAATACGATGAGCAGCAGGCCCCCATGGACCCAATGTCTCTACCCCAAACGGCTCAAATATGTAACTGCTGTCGAGGTTACTATATTTGCGCCGCTTGAGGCCTTCGGCACAGGCAGCAGCACCGCCGGCCTTATTTATGGTCTCTGGAAGATGTGACGGTGCCAAAGTATCAACACAAGTGGCGTCCCAAACTAAGGGCCGCCCCATCTTCCAGGGAATCAAAGTCATGCCGTCGGGTCTCTTACCATCGTCCCGCATCAACCCATTTGGTTCCAAAAGGGCTGAAACATTGGCGCTGGCAAGAGACCGACGTATGATGTCATTAAGGTCGGCGTGCCTAGCTATTCTGCCTGCACTTCTCTGACAGGAGAGTCCATGGTGGCCTAGGGGATCGACGGCGTCACCACATTGGCAGCGATGAGGCATATAGCACTGAGCGCCCAGACGCAAGCATGTAGCTAGCCGGAATGTTGAAGAATCCAGGAGTGTGCCTAGATTGGCAGACGGAAGTGCCTGCAACCAGAGCCCAGATTCCCAAACCGAGACTGCAAGGAGGCGGGCGCGCTCCGCGTGGCTAGAAGACGTTTCAATAAGATTCTTCCGTACTAGCTCGCACAGCGGCCCATCCCATTGCCTCTGCGATGATGGGAAACTGGGTAAGTCGGTGTTGGGGCAGGCTATCTGCCAAGCCTTCTTGGCATCTGTCAAGCTCGAAACTTCAGTAGGGATCGAGGTCGGGTTCAGAATAGCCTCGACGAGGCTACTAGTGCTGCAAACAGATGACAAGAAAGCTGGGAGGGAGATACTGGAAATTTTGCGAATACCCAGACCTCCAAACCTGATTGGCAAAGAAGCCTGGGTCCAGGTACGATCATCTAAATTTGTATTTAAAATGGTTTTCAGGGTGTTCTGAATTATGTTGTCCAGATTCTGTAATAGTGGTGGGTGATTCCAGATTGGGCTGCAACGGAGTGCGTAGGTAAATTTAGGGACAAAAAGACAGTACCTGATGATGGTGTATGCTGCATGGCAGTTGATTTGAAGCAGTCGGTCCGAAACATCACAAAAATTTTGAATTTTTTCTTCTACGAAATCCGGGAATGATTCATCAAAGATAGGAGACCCTAGGAGGCGAAGTGAACACTTGTTAACAATTTTAATATTCGGGGCTAGTTTGTTGAACGTTTATGAAATTAAATATGTAGTAAAATAAATAGTTTTTCGATACTTTTTGGAGGGAACTTGCAGAGTGAGGTTGCGTTTTCATTTTTATTTTCATAAATTTGTGTATTTTGAGTTTAATTGTGTATTTTTGGTGGTATTTTACCCAATAAAGATCATCCATGTGCACCAGTGAAGTGAAATGAAATCAATTATGTGTATCGTGACTTTTAAAGTTGTCTCAAAATGTCCGTGAAGAGTTTTAGTACAATGACCACCATTGTAGTAAAACATGACTTTTATGGACGGTGACTGACTGAGGACTATAATGTGAAGTGATTTATTGCGACTGGAAACTATAATATAACTCGACACTGGCAGAAATTAGCCCTAATTTGGGCTTGGTCGCTAAACATAAAAATAAGAAGAAGAAGAAGAGAAGGACTTTTTGGCGGGAACTTGCAGAGTGACGTAGCATTTTCATTTTTATTTTCATAAATTTGTGTATTTTGAGTTTTATTGTGTATTTTTGGTGGTATTTTACCCAATAAAGATCATCTATGTGCACCAGTGAAGTGAAATGAAATGAATTATGTGTATCGTGACTTTTCAAGTTGTCTCAAAATGTCCGTGAAGAGTTTTAGTACAATGACCACCATTGTAGTAAAACATGACTTTTATGGACGGTGACTGACTGAGGACTATAATGTGAAGTGATTTTGTGACTGGATATTATAATATAACTCGACCACAGAGAAAAGAAATATAAATAGAGACGCTATGCTAGCGGAGCCCGCGCGCCACACATGACATCAAATGGGCATATATCAACCAAAACGCGCGTCAACGCTTCGTAGTATCCGCCATACTTAGCAGAGGTGCGTAGCTCCGCGAAAAATATTAATTATGTCGTGATGCGCTATTATTTCCTGTAGGAAACGAAGTGAGGAGTCGGAGTGTAACTCAAGGAGGGATTTCCTTTCATCGATGAGTCTACAAACCTTTATTTAATTGTGATATTTATAAAAATGTATTCGAGATTATGATAATTTTAGGTGTAAACGATAAACTCTGATACTACTGCAAAATTATACATTGAAGGCAATGTACTCACTTTATTTGTACGCAAGGTAGCGAGCGCAACTCCGCACGTAATGTATTGCGTTCTTTCACACTCGTCGTGAGTCGTGACCTGTCGTGACCCCAAAACACGTGCATCGATAGTTTTGTTCGATCAATATCGATAAAATTCATCTTTTTATCACTGATTTGATTAAGGCAATAGTTGAAAGTTATATCAATATCCGCATTCATCTGTTAAAATTAAGCTTTCAAAACGAGAATTTCGAAACAAATAAATTTTATTTCAAGGGCAATAAACCGTGTAAAAATAACTTTTTTTTAATTTACTTCATCATGTTAAACGTTTTTTTTTACAGTTCAGTATTCTTAGCACAATTATTCTTATCGAACGTGAATTTTCTTATGGAATTTCTAAAAATAATTAAATTTAATATCGACGAAATTAAAATATCGATAATTTTATTGATATTTTATCGATTACTTTCGCTGCATTAAGCGAATAGCAATAAGTGTTGCTACTCGACGCCAGTCGACGCAGCTATTACGCAATTATCAACATTATGTCTAATGCGTTTGAGTTCAAAATTGCGTTCCATGAAAATAAGGCCATCTAGTGCCGAGTGGCAGAACTTTTTCGTCGATTGAATCTAGTTAGTTTGTAGATTACAAAACGACGAAAATACTTTGTACGCTATTGAAAAATAAATTTTATGTTAACGTAAAAAGGTATATTTTCATATGTATGACCTGTGTGATTAAAGCTATTTTTGAGTAAAATAGAAACGACCAATCAAAAGGATTGTTTATTTGTAGTACAATATATGATTTAACATTTATTTGTGTGAGTTTGGCGACGCTAGTTCCGATACAAATTCTAACGCATCGCCCTTCCAGTGTATTCTCTTTTCCGTGAACTCGACACTGGCAGAAATGAGCCCTAATTTGGGCTTGGTTGCTAAACATAAAAATAAAAAGAAGAGAAATAGTTTTTCGGTCACAAAACTGACACTACAACGCAGTTCGTCCATTGCACTTAGTGGAAAGTGACACCATGCCGCCTGCAGCCATACAAAAGAGCTAGAGAAATTGCCAATGTCTTTCCGACGTTTCGAAGTCAGAGGGTGGTAGCCAGCTAGTACTACAAAGTACGAATGGTATAAATATATTATTTGCAATTGATTCTAAGTTGTTCATTAGTAATTCTTCAACTATTAATTTCAACAAATCAACTATTTATTTCAGATCTAAAATTATTTTAGAATATTGTCAAATATAAATGTAATTTCATATTTTTATACTCTTAGTACACTTTGAAATTCTAATCTCAGAACGTTTCGCAAAGGCAAACTTGTATTATAATAAGTGGAATTGGTGATTCTGGTGATATTTAGTGTCGTACACCTTGCATTTTCATTATCCACTATCATTTATAGTGCAGCCTTGGAAGATAAATTATTTGTTATAAAAAACAAGCGAATAAATACATTGTTAGGTACTGTAATAAATACGATACTAAAATATTCAATTAGCGATATTGACTATAACGAACACTATCTAAGTTATTTAACCTTTTGAAGGCGATTTGTATTATCGGGACACACACGCACTGTTTTGGTGCACTACGAATATTTTTTCATAAATAAATAATCAGGATAATTGGTGCCGCAACTTTTGTTTATGTTGCAGGTCATTTTGCTTCATGCAGCAAATAAGTAATGTTTTTAAATAAATTCGAGATTAATTTGTCGCATATAATAATAATTAAATGTATATATATATACAAATATATGTTTTGTGTATTGTGTTTATTTACTATTAATTAATTCATTTATTATTGCTTTTCTTTTTGTTAATTATACTTCTGTCTGTCAATCCTTTTGTGTATACATGTTTAGAGTTACAACCTGTCCTTGTGTTTCTGTAATGTATATGCATTAATCTATGAATGTCTGTAACTTGTTTTGTACACGTATGAAATAAATAAATGAATAAATTTGTGAAATACACCCATTAATAAACTGCCTTATGCTAATTATCAAGTGAAAAAGTTTGTAAACAGATGGGCTGCGTTCAGTAACAACGCCGTGTGATCGCCCGACGATCATGATAGCGTTCAGTAACAGTTCAATAGTATGTGGTGCGATCGTCGGACGACGTCGGACGATCGCACCGGTCACACGGTGTGTAGTTACTGAACACAGCCCTGGGTTGACTATATTCATCCGTCGCGTCGTCGTCTCTACAATTCCATGTTAACCAGAAACAGGCTTTGGTCAATGTAATGTTTTGTTTGTGTGGATGTTTCATATCATATGATGATATTTAGCTCATAAAGCCCATCACAGACGTAGCTATAATATCATCATCATCATCAACCTATAATGTCCCACTGCTGAGCACAGGCCTCCTTTCACAAGTCAGGGTGAAAGGGGCAGATACTCCACCACGCGTGCCCACTGCGGATCGGTGGAGGTAGGCTATAGGCCAACCTACTGGTTTTTTTCAAGCCGCCTAGGAGGCATCAAACTAGCATAACGACTAACACAATTAAGTGATAACCGGGACCAACGGCTTTGCGTGCCTTCCGAAGCACGGAAACGCTCGATTTGAAATACCACTAGGCGGTCTCCCATCCAGGTACCGACCACGACAGACGTAGCTTAACTTTGCCGATCGATTAAGAACGGCTAATCATGCTACAACACGGAGGCCTGTGCTCAGCAGTGGGACATTATAGGCTGATGATGATGATGATGATGGTCGTAATAATACTTTTAATCGTTATATTTTATAATACGTACTTACTTACTCTTATCTTTTTTTAGCCGATTTCAAAGCACCTATCATAGGGTTGTCACACGCCCGAAACTATCAATTTATTCCCTCCATTTTAGTCACATTACCTTTAGAAGATCATCAAAACAAGCCCAACGAGGTTATAAGCACCTTCCCAACATCAACGTCCATCATCTAACGTTGTTTATTTGTATAAAAAAATCAATTTGTTATGAGTTAGGATCGACGAGGTCGGTCGGGTAATTCAACCGTAGGCAAGTGACCGTGCTTCCTGTCCGTAGGAATTGTTTATTTAACTTTTGTATGCGCGCGGGCAATTCACACCTCGCCCCGTGCCCCCTCCAGCCCCCTCGGCTTGTGGCACCTCGGTTCATTGTGTACGCAAACTGCGTGACCGTAGGGCTGGCACTTGGTAGTTTTACTTACGTCAATATGAATAATGCACTAAAAAGCAATAACCAAAAGAGTTGAGTCATCTCGTTAAATTCGCTGGACGGCATTGGAATCGTTTATTGTGGTAATCGTACGTAAAACTCAGTTTAAAATTAATAAGAATATTAATATTTAAAGACGAGTTGGTCCTCGGCACAGTCAAGTGCATTTTTTTATTGCATTTTGAACTTTATGATGACTAGACACAAGGGATAGTACCACCGATGGAGGTTCCACATGGATGTTCAGCAGTGGTTTTCTTTCGGCTGACGATGAAAGAGTACTCTACTATGTGCCAGCTAGCATACTTAATTTTGTAATAGATTTTTTTCTTTTTTTTTTATACAACTAAGTCGGTAATCAAGCATACGGCCCGCCTGATGGTAAGCGGTTACCGTAGCCATATGCACGCTTGCAACACAAGAAGCATCGCTCACGCGTTACCGACCTTTCCCTCCTCCCCTATGAGCTCTGGCGACCTTACTCACGCGCAGGAACACAACTTTACACAACATAAAGTTATTTGGCTGCGGTATTCTGTAAGGTTGAGGTACTTCCCCAGTCGAGCTGCTCTTTGAGCGAATAAACGCTATGCTCTACCTCTCTTAAAATAGCTAGTCATCATCGTCAAAAAAAGCTCTTATACCCCCCACTGCTGGGGCACTAGCCTCCCCTTACAGCGACGGGGATTGAGACCATAGTCCACAATGCAGGCCCACTCTGGATAAGTCGACTTCACATCTGTAGGACCTGTCTTGTCTGCCATGCAGGTTTCCTCACGATATTTTCTTTCACTGAAATGCCATTCGGAATCCGTACGTAAGTAAGAACTCAGAGGTACGAGCTAGGGATCTGCAAACCCAAGTTCCTATGTCAGTGCATTCACCACTGAGCCACAATGCACCAAATACTAATTGTAAGTTAAATCAATCACGAGTTAACAGCAGTAATAACCCTAATGGAAAGGAATTAAAGTTTAGTTGGTTTGTTCCGAATTAATCACAATCACAAAGAAAACCGGCGATGTAGTTTAGTAGGCCGTGTTATTTGATAACTGTACGAATTGACACTGCTGCTTATTTACTGTACTTTTGTATAGTACCATCCCCTGCGGATTCACCCGCGTTCCCGGGATAAAAAGTAGCCTATAACATTCGGGGATAATGTAGCTTCCTATTAGTGAAAGAATTTTGGGAATCAGATCAGTAATTCCTGTGCTTACCCCCTACATCCAAACGTACAAATAAACGCATTGATGGGTCAAGTGGTTAAACAAATATCAGATACCAGCTTCCACCCCGTGTTATAACCTCGTTCAAAGTCAAAGCCTAAGTACTAGTTAACCCTAGTAGGGCAATAATGAAGGTCAAAATTACTGAAGTTACCATCAGTTCGGAACTGAGACAAGGCAAGAAATTCGGAAAGGTTTACACATTACGTTCTCGAGGGCACTTACATACTAGGTATGTTTTATTTTACACAGTAAAAAAAAAAAAAAAAAAAAAACCGACTTCAAAAAAAGGAGGAGGTTCTCAATTCGGTTGTATGTTTTTTTTATTTTTTTTTTTATGTTTGTTACCTCATAACTCCGTCATTAATTAACCGATTTGGAAAATTCTTTTTTTGTCTGGAAGGGTACACTTCCCGTTTGGTCCCATTGTCATCAGATCAGGATTTGATTACGTCTTAGTGTACTTTGAAGTCGGTTTAAGGTTTTTGTAAAACAGTCCAATTATTTTCCAATTTATGAACTTGGAATAAAGTATATATTTATGTTTAGCCTGTGCAGCCGCGAAAATAATACGTTTCTGACCCTTGTTAATATTGCGCTTATCTCGGAAATGGCGAATCCGCAGGGCTATCGGGTAGCTTTTTAACCGACTTCAAAAAAAGGAGGAGGTTCTCAATTCGGTTGTATGTTCTTATTGTACTTTGAAGTCGGTTTAAGTTTTTTGTAAAACAGTCCAATTATGTGGTAATTGTAATTATTTCATCTAATGACGCGGTACGACGAAGTCCATTGGTGTTCTTTACAATACCACCGAAGATACGCGGTAGAGCCCTTGGTTAAATATTTTCTTAGTCATAGAATATCCATCTTAATTAATCAGATCATATGATTTAGTTACTCTTGGCGGCCGTACTGTAGAATGTAGTACATTTTATAAATTAGTAGGTTGCGATAAACAGGCTAAATGCAGCAGTTAAACTTCAAAGGGATAATGTGGATCGAGATCGTATTTAATCGGTTTTAACATAAGTAGTCGTTTTGGAAAGTATCATTGGACAATTTGGTTTGTGGAATACAAAGCGGATGTCACGTCCATGCTGGTCATTATGTCGTATTAGTTTGGGTTTTGATGGCGATTTAAATGATCGCTTATATCAAAATTTTACGTTTTGTGGGGTGGGTTTTTTGGTAGGTTTTGAGGAAACCGAAAAAAGTGGTTTTAAGGAGCCATGCAAAAAGGTGAAGGACTTGTAAAATTAGCGTAGGAAGGTATTATTACACACATCCTCTGATTCCGCACTCCCTTGTACCCAATACTTCACTCGTAAGTATACTCTAAGTATGATTTTAGCATCCTATTGGATCTATTTAGTATACCTACACTCCATGGATCCAATAGAAGTCATTACAATCATGAATTCCATTATGCTAAAACGTGATTGACATATTCATATACAGGACAAATAAAAAAAATATCGAAAGTGGAAATAAAATTGAATTTTCAGAAAGTAATATGATACGAGCCGAATTATTTTTATTGCCATCAGCGGCCATTTTGTGTCATTTACTTAACCTGTTATCGACATGCGGCCGCCAGGATCGACATTATAAAAATACACCAATTTTACAAATGAAAAATTATTAACCCATATTATTATGAAAAGCCATAGTGCTGCGACATAAAGATCAAATTTGAATGTTATACAATTTTATAATCGGTAAACTCGATGTTTGTCTCGATTCACATAATGCTATTGTACTTAATAACTAATAATCAGGCATGACTATACGATTCGTTTATTACTAATTTCAGTAATGTGTGCTTGACTCGGAATAGGTAATTTCATGTTAAAATTACGTAAGTTTTAGTGCTCACAATTATCTGCTATCAGTTTTGTTAATCTAAATACCGACCTATTTATAATTCCTAACATCTTGTTTAGTTCCTTAATACGTCTGCAATGATGTTTAGTAAGTTTTGCAACAATTTTAGCAATCAAAGATAAACTTACGGCTGTTCAAAACAACTCACTCACATACCAAAAATCTTGCAATGCTGCAATTTCAAATTGAATTCGAAAATTGCGAACATAAATAATGAGAGACGAGAGCACCGTCTACGTGACGCTATTTAACGCTCAAACGGCGCAAGCGCGAATTGGAAATCAAAACAAGCATTGATCCACAATCAAAACGAATCGAAACTTTAGCGTCGTGATCGATAACATGCCATCCGATTATCGAAATCACGATTATTTGTGTACGGCGAAACGCGACGAGGGAAATCCTTACGTGAATCTCAACAGAGTCTACATTCTGGAAACGAAACGATCGATTTTCAAAATTGAATCGTGTTCCATGGATACAGAGTTTGTGCGTAGCAATATTTTTAGCACGATTTGTACTTGGAACGTTGTGGTTTTTGTTTCATGATCGAGAATTGTCTGAGTGTTGTAGCTCAGAAATGTTGGAGTGCACCTATTTCTTTGGATTATATTAAATTATAGCTAGCCGTGAAAATCGTCCCGTAATGTGTTGGTGAGATTACCCGCCGTGGGACTGCGAGAACGTATCATTTGGTTCGATCCGCTCGATCCCTAAGTGCGGGTAATGGGCCCGTAATCTTTGAATTAGCCGTTACATTTTATTGATTCTTGTTTTGTTTTTGAAATGAATTATGTTAGTGTTTGTTGATGCACGCATATTTTTATGTCTACGAATATTTATCCTTATTTTTATGAAATAAAAATGTACACATCATAAAATGTTACCTCCGCCGTTTATTATGTATTTTATAGAAAGCTAATAGAAATGTATGCAAACAAATAAAATAACAAAGTAATGATATGGAGTACAGAAAGAATAGCATTAGCAGATGTTAAAACGACATTACCGTCGGTGATACGCTCACTTGGCGGCGCTGCGCGGGCGCAGGCGCGGGGCTGAATTACTCCGAAACGCTAATATTATGAAGTTGATGTCATTTTATGGGATTGTCAAGCGTGAAAATTATAGTTGGGTTCAGTATATATTTTTTTATTAAACAATTTTTTTTTGGTAGCAAACAAGTCTTCGACCCGCCTGATAGTAAGCGGTTACCGTAGCCTATATTATGGACTCTTAAAAAGGTCAAAGTCAATGCCATTTATTCAATTGAGACAGGTAAGTAATAGTACGTAAACATTTATTTTTTAGATTAAAAACCACTAGCATTGCTGGTCCCTGCACGCTGCCAGCACAACGTATTGATTTAAATATATCGATGATCTCGCAAATAAATGCATTTGTGGTAATTGTCTGGTAGCTCCTGCCCATGTAATTGTGGCTGGCTAATACAAACATAAAAAAATTACAAATAATGCATTTTAATAATCCCTAAGTAACTACTTAAACCATATGTAAGTAGTGTAGCTTACCGGGAATCTCTTGATCTATCTCTTTTTCGTTAAATCACATGCACTTTAAATCCTAATCGGATTCACTCGGATCAACTTAACCTCTGTAATGACCTTATCTGAGAACGTCTAAGATTTAAATGCTAGTTAAATCTAATCTACTGTGTGAATTAGTAAAACCTGGGTTATACATTCCAATGTTTATAAATCATGGGTAAAAAGCGACATAATAACCGTCAATATTTTAAAAGAGGCATCCAAATTATCAAATAATAAAAATATATGCCAATAGTAGGTATGTTACCAGACATGTCTCTGATAATGGTTATAATAGATAAGCGATTATTTAGCATTCCCTAGGAGAATAGTCGAATTATTACCAATAATAGATTATAGAATAATTCGATATAAAAATATATACTATACCTAATTAGTTAACAATTAGGTATAACAATAGCATGCGCCATTGGTCAAGAAAGTACCAATTTTTTGGCGATGTTAACTATCCAACACCAACATAAGCATGATATGTTTAACATTAATTTACACTGGACTTTGTTATTAAATAATTTATAGTTTCCTTTTCTTTCTTTTTCAAGTACTTAAAAGACACCCTTATTCGCTGAAAAAAAACGAATAATCGTGGCTAACCGCGGCATCTCAACACGGGACCCTAAAAATATGAAAAATAATGCTAGTTGGCACAGCTAATGTTGGTGTAATGAGCCCCTTATCAGACTAATTAAAAGTCGATTTAGCGCGGAGCCCGCTTTCTAACGACATAGAGGCTGATCCTCAGCTACTACTGGTGACGTAATATACTGAATCCTTTCCGTCATGATTGATGAGTGACATGACAGTTGTTAGTAATTAACTACCGTAGACAGGGGTGCTCCTAAAATTAGGTGTTTTTTGTCGCTGCTATAACTAATAACTCATTCATTATTACATAATTATGGGCACCATTTTTTAGGGTTAGCAAGGAGTTTTTTGAGATGTTCTTGTTACCCTGTTAGAAGGGGTGTTTTTTAGCTGAACCTATAAATGAGAAGAAGTAATTGTGTAAATGAGTGCTACTAATATTGATGGTTAATTCATTTATCAAATACCCTTTGGGTGTTAATGTTGTAAATTCATCTACGGTAGGTTTAGGTTATTGCTACACTTTTTGGTCAATAAATTAAATAAATAAATAAATATGCTTGGACATTCCTCACACACGGTCATCTGATCCCAAACTAAGCAGAGCTTGTACTATGGAAACCAGATAACTGATATAATACATATTACTTTTTGTTTGTAAATACATACTTAATATACATAATTACACCCAGACTCAGGACATACAGACATGTTCATGCACACAAATGCATGTCCTGTGTGGGAATCGAACCCACGACCAGCGGCGCGATAGGAATCTTGACCAGAGTCTTAACCAACCGTGCCAGCTGGCCCGTATAATTAGTCTAACTAACTCTATTGAACATAATTTTACAGACAAGTGTGCAGCTTCTTCAGCTTCGTCATTATCATACCTAAATGCAATCTAGGAAATATTAATTGTTCATAATTAGAGAGAAAAAAAATTCAACAGTTTTTTGGCCTTTGAATGCCGGGAGGTTGTCTTGGTAGATTCGAATCCAAAAGTGGTTTGAGGTTTCGGTGACGGAAGTATCGTGAGAAAACCATAGCACGGGGGTAGAGTACTGTTTAGCATCTACCAAGCTAGATAACACCCGCAACTTGAAAATCAAGGACCTACTCATGTGTTCCTAGAGCCCGTTGACTTCTGACTTTGTTTGCTTATTACGGCGGCATCGGCCCATCAGTTACCATGGTGAGATCAAAATAAGTCTTGCCGTCATAAAGAAATATTAAAATCACAGGATTCCAAAGCACATCTTTCAGTCATTGATAATAATGAAGCTATAAAAATTATATGTTTCTTCAGTGAGTTTAACCGCAGCATCGTGAGCACAGGTTTACAACCCACTAAAGTAAGCTGTAAACTATAACTTCATTTAGCACTCGTAACTTACAATGTATTTTAGTGTACAGTAACGTTTACCAAGTAAATGCTCCTAATAATCTATAGTGAATAACAAAGTCTGGTTTATTAGATAAGTTCCCATAGAAACATCGATGCTACATTCTTAGTGCAGCATTTAGTAAAAAAATTAATAAATTACTCACAACATAATTCTGGACTTTGGCTCTCATATCAGATTTGATCGAAGAAGGTTGATCATTAGTATGAGATTAATAATTCCGGAAATGGTCCCTTAGGTAAACATTGCAAACCCAATATGGTTTCTAAAGGATAACTGTGTAAGCAGTCTATCAATATACCTATCACTTGGACTCTCCGAAAACAATACCGTGCTTCTTGTGTTCTTGATAATTTTTTCGCAAAGTTGATGTTTAGGTATATGAGGAATACTGGGTTCGTTTATACAAGGTTTATCATCTATATACAAGTTACTTGTACATAGGAGCATTACACTTGTTCCCACCAACCATTAAATCCGACCAAATGTCGACGCCTCAAGTCATGTTGGTCCTTTTAACCAGTGAGTGCTGCAGGCCGAAACCAATCGATTCAGAAGACCCCGCGCAGTTTGTTTACTGCACGGTCCGACCAAATCTAACCAAAAAGAGGAGTCGTGAATTGATTCCCTCCACTACTACCACCAATTACACCAACACTTTTGAAATTATGAGACAGATTGTGATACATTGCTCGCTCAGAAAGATGATAGAGCAACCTAATTGGGAATTAATAAGTAATGTAAGACGTGTCAAGTAATTCAGCGGTTTAGGAGTCCAGTGCCGAGCCGCAGTACATGGCCTGAAAAACACCATTATCACGAGCGGATCCCGGTCGAAAACTGCCGTGGTAATGGTATTTGTTTGTTGATTTTCTCTGTTTTGGCCTGTAACTCGATTTGCTTTTTGTTCTCGCTGACACAAAGGCGACTAAACTTTGTTAGTGCGATGTTTCCTCGGTCGTGGCTGAGATTCGTCGTGACGCTGGTTTTTGGTACAGGATGGTACACGATTTGGGCGTGTACAATCAATTATGTACGTCATTAAAACAAATATTGAGTTACGGTTTAGTCTCGGATACAATGTAGATCGAGCGGTGCCGTCTCACAATTTTTATGTACACAAATACCAATTTTGTGAATTAGTAAGTAGATTTATGAATCACGACTATTTCTATTTCTAAATACATTAAAATAATCAGTTGCCTCATCAATGAAATTAGAAAACTAACAACAATTAAATCCAAAACGAATCGTATTTCCTCTGACCGCCAATTAGGGACGGAGTTAGTGACTCTGCTTAGCAAATTACCTCACCTTTTGATTAAAACAAAGCGATTGAATCAATGGTAAATTGTGATTAGAACAACCAGTTGTAGAGTCATCGTCAACGCGACAAGAAATGGAGTCAACGTCCCAGACATTTATTTTATTATAACTCTCTAGAATAAGGATGGCACTAGGCTATATTTGTATCCGATACATTTTCTGATGTGTGCTTAAAATTATTACACAACAGCAATAAGACTTTGAAGTGCAATTTAAAGATTTAAATTTTGATTTTGAACCTTCTGCAAACTAAATAATATACAATTAATTTCATTAATATACATATATTTTCATCTATTACCAATGACTTTAATCGTTGTAATTAATTGTCAGTTAAACATATAAATATAAAAAACTTATAAATAAAGAAATTACATAAATTGCTGCCCCAACGGTAGCATGCAACACAGACAGCATAGCCACATTTGCCATGTTGAACGATAATGCTAATTCCTTGAGGACTGTACCTACATGCCAGGTGGAGAGCCAACAGACGTAAAGTAATAATCATTTATGTCTTGTTCACAAGGTGGCAAACAAGCTTACGGCCCTCCTGATTATAAGCGGTTACCGTAGTCTATGGATGCTTGCAACATCAGGGGTATCACTCGCACGTTGCCGTCCCTGCAAAAATCCTTTCAGGCCCAGAAGGGGCAGCAACAAAAAGGAGTAGCATTTGACATTACGCCGCTGGTCCCGGATACTACACTGCCAGCTCTGCGCCACCTCATGGAGCTCTTCTTTTTCATGGAGCATGGCGACCTTACTCACTGCAGGAATGCAACACCATATAAAGTAATCTTATTTGACTTCGATCTTGTGTCAGGTGGAGTTACTTCCCCAGTCGGGCTGCTCCGAATTATTGGGAGACACTAAAGAATATTGTTGTTTATATTAGATATGAAAATCCCTCCACTCACACCCCTGCCTTATAGCAAAAGCTAAAAAAGCGAAAATCAGTCATACTTGGAGAACTGGTCGCTCGGATGACACGAGTAATGAAAAAAAACGACAGAAATGATACATTGATTTATTTAGTTGACCACAAATGGACACAATTTGTCGCCCGTTCGACACTTTAGCGGCTCTAACTGTATCTACAAATTTAAACAAAAATGAACCGTAATGCTATCTGATTGAACACCTTTTCGTTCAGCAAATGTACAATGGAGTCATATTAGCTGGTATACGCAGCCTTTAATATTGTCACATTAATTTTTTATCACATTTCAAAAGCTAATTACTATTATTGAAACTGCGAGCGGAGCCGCCCGCAGCGGATGCGCATATTTTTTTCCAAACGTATCCGTTTCCGGCACAACAAAAACTCAAATATTGAATTTGAAATATATAATAATAAAAAATCGTATCCCCCTAACTGAATTTACACGATCGACGCGACTAACGACAGTAAAATAACAATTACTGCGACACAGATCTTATCTGTGTAATTTGGGTGCGCACATTTGTGTCGTGTCGTGTCGGCAGTCGTAATAACACCGGCAGTTTTATTGTGTTATTTACACAAATAAAAACGTTTATTTTTACATTTTCCCAAAATTAAATATGGGCCAATTTGGTTTGGTCGCGGGAATTACGTTGTTAGACGTAATTTGTATGTGGATACAAACTGTACTGGCAAGGGCGCTGGCTCTGTCTGTGGGTGGACTTGACTTCTGTTCTACTAAAATATAAAACATAAAGAAAGTATTAATTGAAAGTACATAAAAAAACCGGTTGTGTACAAAACGAACTAAAAGGTGGAAATAAAATTATGTAGAAATAAATTTGGAAATTAATAGTGGACATTCTTTTTCATCGAATAAAAATGGTCATTGATAGATATAGAAAAATACTTACTTAGAATTGGTAGGCTGATAACCTACCAATTCTAAGTATTTTTCAGAGTCGAGAACTTTTCTAATGGATCCTCATTTTGGTATTAGGTATGTTTATTATATCCAAGATCAATTTATATACAAATCTAGGGTTAAACTTCTTCAACATTCAAAAATCAAGTTCAGACCACCTACTTCTGTTAAAAAACGCATTTATTATTAGTAAATATATTAAATGACATGTGTAGTGTAATTTGTGTCGCTTGTGAAGATAATTATTCGTGGGAGGAAATCCTTGTTGTTCTGTAATCACTGGTGTTTGTGTAATGTGCATTCATTTGCCACATTCTGTTTATCAAACACTATTATGATGATTGTGATTCATTATAAAACATTTATTTGAATACGTTGCACAAAAAAATTGTAATCACACAAAGTAATTCCCTGGGAGAAATAATGTCGTAATGGTTGTAAATGGTGAACCGAGTCAATTTTAAATAATGTTTAACTACAGTAGGCTTATTTAGTCTAATTGGATCATATTTTGATGTGCCTATTGTATTTTATAAATGAAAAATATTTGAAATGGCCTCCAGGCTTTATAAATAAGGTTGGTAAAATTCAAAATTTATATTTTCATTGTGATGAAATATAATCGACTTACTTAGGGCCGAGATTACTATAATGATACGTAATTAGGCATAGTAGAAAATATAAGACTTGAAGTAATGTTGGTCTAGTTAGATGATGAGAATGATGATAGCAACTAGCGATATCTACCAGCTTCAGAGACAGTTTCCTTCATGACCTGGTGTGCACTTTGAACATGTTCTTAAAACTGAATAAAGAAAATATAGTAGAAAAGTCCTGGATATTGTTAAAGACCTGGATGTTGTCACCACACATTGATGCGACAGTGGAAGATATGATGATGAAGATATAAGAAGCCATATTGAAGATAATCCTCCTTCTACTTTTGAACTAAAATCTTTATCCGCAAAACTTGAGGAAGGTAAAAAAAAATTGAACCCTGTCTCCTGACAACTTCTAATAGGATGGAAATCACATCTTGCAAAAACAACAATATATGTACATTAGAAATATAAAAGAAAACAATTTTGGAAAGGCAAATGAATGCTAAATCTAAAACACATTATGCTACAATCTAATTCATCTACCGCTAACTTTCCATGACAATTTTCTCTAGTCTTCTTTGTATAAGCAATGAGAATCATGTTAATAACATTATTATTGAAAATAACAATCCGTAAAGCTATTTGGTGTTATTAAACACGGAAGTGCGCAAGAGACCACTCGATGCTGCGCCAAATGTGATTTTAATAGTTTTTAATTACGTCGCCGAGCTTGGAGGCTGATTACAGCAATTGTAGCTATTATTATTCATGCAGTCGTATATGTGAACGTCTTATTGTTGCTATTATTTCGTATGAATAATTTAAATAAATAAAACAAAGAAACACATTTATGACTAAGGTTCAGTACAGTATTCAGAGATTAAAACAGTACCTACTACTAGGAAAATTCTAATAAAAGCCAAACATAGCTTTGGGTAGATAGAAGCTTAGATAGACAGAGCTTCACAGTCAGTTGCCTAATGATAGGTTTTGCTTCTAGTCTATCATCAGCCATATCTTCATTTACTACGGTGGTTTTATGATTAATCGCAGGTATTTTTTTTATTGGCTAGAAATTTAGTTTTTTGTAATATTTTAACTTCGATAACGATAACATTAGACACCCAAACTTGCCTAGTAGCACTGAGCTTTTGGGTAACAGTACATAAATTACTAGAGCTAAATGGAACCATGTAATGAGAGGTGAGTGGTCCACTTTAATCATATACCCCCTTATTAATAAATAAGGTGTAAGTAAGTCATAACCAAACGTAGTCTAGGTTAACCTAGGTTTTAAATATATCCGTCACTTTCTAATGTCATATAAACAAAAAGGGCTGGGGCTATCTTCATACCTGGGTGTTACAAGACTGTATACTATTTTAATAAGGGGGATACCCCCTTATTAATAAATAAGGTATAAGCCAAGTATAGTAATACCTAGGTTTTAAATATATCCGTCACTTTCTAATGGCATATAAACAAAAAGGGCTGGGGCTATCTTAATACCTGGGTGTTACAAGACTGACTTACACCTAATTTATTCATATAATTTGTATAAGTGCCCTAATAGGGCCTAAATTGAATAAATGGCTCTGACTTTGAATGGAAAATAATTCGTAGAAAAATATACGATTTTTTCAATCTTTTATTTTTCTTTATACGTGAATTGCATCGTCGGTGTTTTCTTTAAGATAATTTCTACCAAAGTCGGAGTTATCTCCTTAACTAAGTTGCAACTTGCTGCAGCTTCCCGATCGTTTTATAGTCTTAGGTGCAATTAGAGCAAAGATGCCGACATTCACAAATAAACAGTATTCGCCGACGCTATATAAAGTTTTCATAGCTTCTAATTGGATACCTAATACGGCACTCAATCGTTGAATATGGGAACAGGAAATTTATTTGCTAATTTAAGGTACTCTTTGCACGAGTATCTGAACAAGAAAAAAAGCATGCTTTCATTAATCGAACACTTGTATAAATGTATCTTCCAAATTATCAAATTATTCAAAAATAATATACGTGAAGTAATGTAATGTATAAAATGATTATTATTAATCTGAAAGTTTCCCAGCAGTTACCTTTCAGTAGCTTAATAGTGCTAATTATTATCATAATACCAGCTATATACCTGTTATATTTTCTAATAGTACTACAGACATATTTTTATAATAATAATAAACCATGAGTTATCATAATAAAGGTAAAGCTAATTTTATAAGGCTATATCTAACCAATGTTAGGTAAATACTTGTTTCCGAATATTAAATACATAACTTATCAAACCTTTCTTGTAATTATAAGATTTACAAAACATAAGTCCAAATAATCAGATAGTTCAAATCACCCATTAACTCGCAACATACTTAATTACATCGCTAGTGGGCCACAGTTAGGCTTTTGACACGGCAGACAAACGCATATATCGTGACTTCGGCCAGTAAAGTCAGTTTGTTGATAAAGTCAATTAGCGGTATCGAAGTAGGGACCCGTATCAACTGATTCGGACCCACCCTCGCAACCGCCGCCATATCACCGCTGCGCTATTGGCCGGGCGTACCTCAGGGGAGTGGCCTCGGCCCGCTACGTTTTTTTATTCATTTTAGAGACGTGCGTAGGCGACCGTGGCAAGTCGGTTTTATTCTGTATCAGTCTACTGAAGGCGTTGGTGTGTTATAGTTTATTACTTTGTTGTCGTTGGAGACGTCACGGGGTATCATGTAAACTGTGGCCCTTATTGACGACAATTAATACGTGTTCGCTATCTGTCGGCTCGTGCACAATAAGGACTTTATTTCGGAGTTCATCGATTGGTGTGAATTGAGTGACGTAAGTGTTTGCATTAATTTTCTTGCTTGGATCATGAACTCTTAAATGGGAAATTAGCATGCATAATCTTATACTTTGTAAAAAATGATCTCATGAAAATATGAATTGATTTTATCTTGGCAAATACAAAAGCAGCCTTTGAATTTTAATTTATCAACTTAAAAAAAAAAAAAAAAATTTCTGTAGGTATTTATCGTTCACCATATTTTTCGTTCACCGATAAAATTCTTGTTTTTTATTAATTTTGATGCTATAAAAACGTATTTAAATAAACACGTAAAAATAATAATGTTACAGTTTACTCGTAAAAATATAACTACAAACCTATTCAAACTTTATAATATAATATATAATATATTATTATATAATATAATTTGACGGGCCAGTTGGCGCAGTTGGTTAAGGTTCACCTTACGCGCCGCAGGTCGTGGGTTCGATTCCCACACAGGACATGCATTTGTGTGCATGAACATGTCTGTATGTCCTGAGTCTGGGTGTAATTATGTATATTAAGTATGTATTTACAAACAAAAAGTATGTATATGTATTATATCAGTTATCTGGTTTCCATAGTACAAGCTCTGCTTAGTTTGGGATCAAATGACCGTGTGTGAGAAATGTCCCAGGATATTTATTTATTTATTTTATTATTTATTTATAATGCTAATTATAATATTTATTAAATAACTAACATCGCACCTCCCGTTGACTTTATAATTATACGTAACAATTAACTATTAAAATAATGACATTATTTTAATAATGCGAGCGACTACTTTCATTAATCACAACCTACGACCATATTTGACGGCTCCCATCATATATTTTTGGGAGTCAAAAAAAGGCATAATGCCTGATATTTCAAAGGCATTTGCATAATTAGGTGAATTTTATAGCTTTATTGAATTAGGACCGATGTCAGGTTCAAAATTGAAACCAGCGGGGGTTCCTGTGTTGTTAATTTTGTTTATAGCATGTATTATGGTCAGTTTTGAATGTTATTCCCATATCTCAAACTCTATAAATGTTGTTAGAATGGACAACAATAGCGTATTAATGTTATTGATCTTGATTTTATTAGCTTTTAGAATGGAATGTAGCGTCCATTTTTTTATTAACATTATGATAGTAAATGTTATTTTTATTAGTGTCATGTATTATTCGTTCTGGTCAAAACATTATCTTTACCTGATTTCCGACGGTTGGCGATTTGATAGTGCTCATATAATTTTTCCGACGGCAAAGTGTTTTGTTTACTTCAATATTTTCCCACGTCCGTATTAAATACAATGATCAAAGTTGTCTGTTTTAAGTAAATATGACTTAGGAGAACTTTGAGTTTAACTACAACTATACGCAGGGTAAACTGTTACGCGGTTGCTTATGCAAAAATCATAGTTATCGCCAATTAACAATACTTTACGTAATTTCTAAGATCTATAAGCATACTATAGTCTCACGGAACAATCCAGCGAAGACCAGTAAAATTTAAGTTTATATATTTCTATTATCAAATTCCGTAGTGATATGTAATTACCCATTACAATCCTGAGATATCTTTATTACCTTTTCAAGTGATCTCACGTCTACTACTACAATACTTACTAAATTGAGTTCTCACATCACAATAGGCTTTGGAAGAGTGAATTTAACTTTTTTAGTAAAGGGTTGGCCGATCTCAATTCTATTAACGTTACCAGTTTTATAAGACCTCTTGCGTCTCTTTTTTGCTCTCTAAAATAGGCTTTACAAGAAGGACATGTGGGAAGGTCAGAGGCCTGACTAATCAAGATGAGATCGAACCCTCGTGATGACTTGCGTATGCCTCCGGAACGCGAGCAGCATTGTTGATTGTATTAGACTTAATTAGATCTTAATTAACATTCTGATTTCTCATTACACGCTACTCGGCGCTACCAGCCACGTCGATAATAGGAAAGTCGATTTACATCCACGCTGCTCGTATCTTGATTATTTTTTCTAATGTTCAGTTTAGTTATTAAAATTGGAGATTTTTGTTTTTTTAATAATGGGTGATGAAATTGAGTCGGTTTCTGAATAGATAAAGGTTTTGATAATAGTACAATGTACAATTATGTGTAACTTGTATGTAGTTGAAACCATTTCTTGCTGAGGTTAGCTATTTTTACGTGTTTTATTAACAGCACTGAATTAATTATTAATACTAATAATATGGTAGACACCCCAAACAAACGCATATTATATATCAAATAAAAAAGTACATGCAGAAGATTAAAAATCAGCTAGTAATTTACCTCAGTGTGCACTTTATAGTAATGCAGTGGAACAATTAGCATAATCGTCATAATTCATTGCTGAAAACAAAGAAAGTGATTGCCGTACAAATTTCAATTCTATTGCATTGAAATATATTTTAAAATAAGCTCGATAAATGCTAGGAGATTGTAAACTTAATGTGGTAGAATTAAAGAGGAAATGTCAGGGTTATCAGGTAGCAGACAGACATCAGTCAAGGGACGGATGAGTCAGACACTTACAGACCTTATCTCAAGCTCAAGCGATATAATCCGAGACGCCATTAACACTTAAGTCCAGACGTAATGGACAAAAACGGGTAATCCTTCAATTCTTAGAGCTTTCAATGCAAGATGGAGATTCCAAAGTTTTAGTAAATATTTATTTAGTACAAGGACATGAAATGAAATTTACATCGGAAGGTAGGTTAATCTTTACAATATAACCCATTCAACTGAAGTTATAGGTAACTTAATAGAATGCCACACAGAAATAGAAATTGATGTTACTATCGACATTTTTATTTAAATTAGACAGTTTACCATTCAATTGAGCAACGCAACGATTAAAGATTTAACGGGAGATAATATTTTATTTGATAACGTTCGTAAAGTTTGCAAAGTAACGTCTATGTCGAATTCATGAAATTGATTGCCGGCACTAAATAGTTAGTCAAACTGTGAAAGGCAGTCACAATTTTGATGAAACTGATTTATTTGATGAGAATGAACCCAATAAAAAGTTTGATCCATCCAATTGTTCTCTTAGTACAACACTTCATCGCGTAGATTATCGCCTCTGTCTAAAGTACCTCGAAAATAAAACCATAATCCGACTGGGCGCCATCGTATCGCTCCTTAATCCTATTATGTATATTATAATTCTTTCACTATTCTAGCACCAATCTATACATTAATATTATCTTATCCTATAGCTATACGTATCATATTAGGTTATCACATATTTATGACGGTCAGTGCTTTTGTGAAGCGCTCGTGGTGTAGCATGATTAGCCGTTCTTAATCGATCGGCGAAGTTAAGCTACGTCTGTCGTGGTCGGTACCTGGGTGGGTGACCGTCTAGTGGTATTTCAAATCGAGCGTTTCCGTGCTTCGGAAGGCACGTAAAGTCGTTGGTCCCGGTTATCACTTAATTGTGATAGTCGTTAAGCTAGTTGGATGCCTCCTAGGCGGCTTGAAAAATTCCAACAGTAGGTTGACCACTAGCCTACCTCCACCAATCCGCAGTGGGCATGCGTGGTGGAGTATCTGCCCATTCCCTTTCACCCTCATTTGTGAAAGGAGGCCTGTGCTCAGCAGTGGGACATTATAGGCTGATGATGATGAGTGCTTTTGTTACTATTTTATTACGATGCATAATTTCCTTCATAATTGCGTACAGTACTTTCTACTCTCGTTTATCAGTTCCTGTGTCCAGCTTTCGAATATCTTTGTGTATTCTATAGCGAATGCTTGAATACAACAGTTATTTAATCTCCATTTTCATAAAGCGATGTTCATACTTTGCACATGACAGACATTAATAAAATCAAGATTTATTGCAACATCCATTACTGATCAATAAAGTGCATGAACACGATTATTTGCGGGGGACAGCTGTTTTAATTCGCCCTCACAAAACATAAAGACTAAAATTACGATTGTACGTGAATCGATTAAAGTACAACCACTTAAAGGATGGTCGACGATCATAAAACAATATTAGCTATTCCAAAAGCATGTTCATTTACTGCAGTAAAGTCTGGCATTACAACTTTTTACACTCTTTATAACGACTCGTGTTATCCAATAGCGTATTAAATTATTACGATCTTTGCCAATATTTATTGCTTGAGAATTAATTGAAACACTATATCGTACGTAACCGTTCCACGTCGTGTTGCCCTAGTAATTAAATTATTAATTAATGCGAAATTGTATTACATATATTGTATATTCACACAATTTATTGTGTTAGTCGAATGTGTGTTACATGGAAGTTGTTTAATTACCTGTACCTTTTAAAGGAAAGCTGATAGTTTACCTAAAATATAGTTCTGGTAGAACGGTAAGGAAAAAGTCAAGGCTTATTTAATAGTGTCTAGAGGCAAATGAACTCAGAACCGCTAGCTGAAGAATAAAAAAATAGAGGCAACAATGTGTCGATTATTCGCTCGACAGACCCAATCAATGGTTAATATTCACCAATATTTACAGCAACGGCGGTGAAGCGTTAAAGTCTACGTCTTGATTGCTTTATTTAATTTACACAGATTTTATAATTCGCCAAGAGGAAACGCTGGACCGTGTCGCTGGTTAATTTATTTTTTCATAGACAATTTTGTCTGTGGTTGAATTTCTCTATATTTTGTTTCTATTTTTGGTAGAGTTTTCGCAAAAACAAAAAAAAAACTTTTTATTTACTTACCTAGCTATTTAATGCATGAATTAATTTCAATTAATCTTTAGTCTCTCAGAATGTTTGCACAAAGTGTTCTTAGTTAGTTATTGGTAATCGGATAATTAAATGTCGTTACTTTAAGACCAATTTGTTGTATCAAAGATGAAATTGCTACTACTTGTTCTGCCTGATGCTGCTTTGTTTAACATAAATAAATAAATATCCTGGGACATTCCTCACACACGGTCATCTGATCTCAAACTAAGCAGAGCTTGTACTATGGAAACCAGATAACTGATATAATACATATACTACTTTTTGTTTGTAAATACATACTTAATATACATAATTACACCCAGACTCAGGACATACAGACATGTTCATGCACACAAATGCATGTCCTGTGCGGGAATCGAACCCGCAACCGGCGGCGCAATAGGTGGAATCTTTACCAGACTCTTAACCAACTGCGCCAACTGGCCCGTCAAAATCATATATAGATCATCTATCGAGTATGAATCTACACCTAATCCACATATACCCTATCATCTTCCCTGGTAATTTTTCTAATTGTGTATGAAGTGATTATATTTAGGCGTCTAACAAAAAGTAAACCCATCTAGAGGTAGACCTATATTTGCTTATGAAGCAATGAGACTACTAGATACTCCAACCAGCTGTGACATCTCTTCAATATCAAGTAATTTAATTTCATCTGATGGGAACTTTTTAACTCAAACGAATATATGTTTACTAGCAGGGCGTATAATAAATTTCAATCCACTGGCCAGCTGATCATAACCTGGATGTTCATTGAGTCACATCATGAGGTCTAGCAAGAAACATCGTATTGTATATCTGTGTATTGACCTCTAGAAAGTGGTGCGTACACGCAAAGTAGTCGCGATTACCGGCGCGTGCGGCAGATGCGCCGGCGCAGGTGCCAGCATGGCGTTCCGCTTCATAGGTACCCACTGATACCTCATAGACATGGCCATTAGTAGATTTCTATCTATCGAATCGCTTATAAACTGTAACTATATTTAATATTGTCTCATAATCGACCTGTGTTTATGAATATCGATTGGTACAAAGAACTGATCGAGATTTTTAAGTACGAGAATGTCGATTGTAGAGTAATTAATTGCAATATAAGTTTTAAATAGTAATAAGAAGTAAAAAGGCTCTTTTCCAAGCGCATAATCGATTAAAATAGTGCTTGTAATGTTTAGCAATTAAATCAGGCAAATTATGTTTGACGAAATAGTGTTGATAATACATTAGTAACGGGCTTTAATTTTTATAGTCCATGATATTTTCCCAGACGCAAAAAAAGAAACAAAAACTAAGATAAAATATAAACATAACAAAACGGTGCGAAAAGTATTTTTTGTGTATCTTTTTGTGAATCTAGATCAGTCACCTGATATTTGAGAAAATTTGATTTGTGACGGTTCAACCGTAACTGGAAATAATAAAATTATCGAGTATGAAATGAAATCACACAGTATTATAAAATCTAGCTTCCTATCCCAACTTTATTTATTCTTGAATTTGTAAAACAGTAATTTAGCATATTAGCAGTTTTCGTGGTAGAGTCAACTGAATAAATATTCTTTAATTTGATTTTCTCGTAAGTCACTTGATAGAATTATTAACAAGACACACCCGAGTAATTTCTAAGATAATAAATAATACAGGACCGAACTGTAGGTATATATTATTGTCCATTGAGTCGGCATCGTCACGTTTCCAATAAGGGCTGGGTGTGCCCCAGCTAGGCTATATATCTGGTGTATGGAAATGCACTTCAATTTATTCGCGTAAATTTGTAGAAACGTGTGATTCCGGCTGGATGTTGATTCCTAAATTCGGTAAAAAGTATTTTAAAATTTTCCAAAATCATCATGCCAATTAGTATAGGTACAAGTCATTGTCTAAACAATTTCAAAGTATGGGCAAGCACAAATCTTGTAGCAATTAATTAGCACTAAAATACAAATTAAACGGCTGCTTGATTGAAATTCTCTGCTAATAAAACGTCGCTTGTGATGTGACGAATTAGTGCAGTCATTCTAAGAAATTGTATGCGAGTCGTGAAATAAATATGAAGTATTAAAAATAATCTAAAATTAAGCATACATTCCATTAGATCTGAAATTCTTTTTAATAATAAACGATTTTATTCGATATTTATCTGAAATAAATTATGACTGCAGTTGTATAAAAACAATATTTTTTACATTTATAGTCAACATTTTTTTTTTGTTCGTCGTGCTAGATACCGTAAAATAGTACTATCTCAAAATGATTGAAATTGACTATTACAAATGTCAGATAACAGGTTTTATTTCAAATAAAATTATACGATTCGAATAAAATTACTGTATCTTAAAGATTATGACCTTTTTTATACAGTGTTGTGAGTTGTTAGAGCAGTTGTAGATAATAAACAATTGTCATAGTTGTTATGACTCGGATGCACATTGTAAGTAAATAAATTTATAGTGGACAATAATGTAAGTGTAACATAAACGATATCAGATAAAGTCATATCTGACTAATAAACAACTAAGACGTCATAACTAAAAACAAAAGAAATATTTATTGAACATTTTCTACAAACGGTTATTGGGTAAAATGTTGGTAATATTTTTTTGCAACGGCAACACTGCAAATACGCATTTAAAATCAGCCAAGCGCGTCCAGCTTCGTTTTATTACGCGAAAAGACGCGAAAGCTTTTTTTTTATTTATTTATACAACAATGACTGTGACGTACTAATTTAAAATGCGTTTAAGCGTTATGTACCTAACCGATAAAATTAAAAAGTCATTGAGTAATAGGCGATCCTAAATAATAGCTTCAAAACGTAATTTGCAATATTTTATCGTCACATATTATTTAAGTACAATTTTATGCACGGTATATTTTTATTGATGAAATAAAAATAAAACTAAAACCTTTTTTAAATAAATCACCTTTAGATATGACATTTTAATTTAAACGTGAAAGCGGAATATGTTTTTTTTTTATTATTAAAACAGTAATTATTTTTGTAAATAATCATTTCGTACTTTAATCTAATTAACTAAATTATTTCTATATTTTTGGGAGACTTAAATTGAAAGTAAAGTTTAATTTTGACAATTGCACTTAATAAAATAACAGTAAAGTTGAAGATGTTTCAATCGAAAACAAAGACAAAATCACTATATTATCCAAATTGGTAGTTCTAAAAGATGCACACAATGGATTCTATTGTTTACAACTAAACTAATTTAGTCTCACTAGGTATGTCTCTTTCTAACAAAGAACATAAGAAAAGGATGTAAGAAATTTAGTCCTGTCAAATTGGTCCAATGCTTGTTTTCAATATTTGTAAGTATTGACAAGATTGTAAGAGATGTGATGTGACTAAAATTAGTTTATTTCAATGTAGCACTGTGTTGGTTCCGTATATGAGTAGATTTTCCACTAATTTCTTATCGCTCACACCATACAGAGCGGTGATGGAAGAAAGCGGATGTTTGCGCATTGCAATCTAGATGGGGAAATGCGATAGAACGGTTAATTGTGCTTGACGATTAGGTCAGCTGCAATAATTATATTAACTTCGACAGCATTACGTGCAACAATCATATTTTAAATCAACACTTTTCGAAATAAATGAAAATAAAATTGTATAGAATTACTCATAATTGACTTTATTATTTGATTAAAATTTGTAGATAATTTATTATGAGACTGTATTTGTACTCTTCATTAATGCACAAAAACAGTCTAAAACCTTAGTTTGGTTCGTTCATCTGAATAACCGAAAAAAATAATAACAAAATGTGTTTTTTTCTTAAATCTCGGCTCTCCAAAAACTTTCTTTTTCGCTGGAGCGATCTCTTAATCCTATCCATCCAATAAAAATATTTATTTTTTCATTTCACAATTTCATGTCAAATATTCAAAGAAGATCACAGAACCTATAGTGGGTGGAGATTTCGAGATGGCGAGTTGTTCAGTATGACTAACCCAACATAGGTTTCGAAAATATGCCATCTCGATATCCCCACCTGTTATACAATGACGTATTCCTATATATAAACAGCACAGAGTTAGGAAAGAAACTACTTATAAAAGTATGTAGGCAGTCGAGCATAGAAAGAAAATGTCTGAAAATGTTGTCTTTTGTTACAGAAACTCAGGACTTCACCACAAAGTTGAACTACCCTCATCAATTCTGTATTTCATCACGCTCCCCCATTTTCAAATAATGGGTGTATCCGAACCTGGTTCCTCCACCACCCCTGACCTGCCGCCACTGGACCACGAGCGGCCAGGGTCTGGCAGTGGCCTGGACGACGAAGACATACCCAGGAGGAAGCAGAGGAGGTACAGGACCACCTTCACGAGCTATCAGCTCGATGAACTGGAGAAAGCGTTTGGAAGGACACATTATCCTGATGTATTTACAAGGTAAGCTGCATATTTCTTACGTAATAAATAGAAATAAATATACCTAGAAAGAACGTCGCCAATCTGGATGTATCCTTAATCAAAGGTATTAACTTTATTTTTTGTTACAGGGAAGAACTTGCTTTGAAAATTGGACTCACTGAAGCTAGAATACAGGTAAAACATTTTCTCTATATTTAGGCCTGTTTCAGCCTACAATCTCATCAATAAGATCTGTGATAATGTGGTCGAATGTGATAAGCTTAGAAGCCATATTTTAAAAGTGAATTAAACATGTTTAGGATTTTGTAGGCTTTGTACTTTATTATTTTTTATGTTATTGACAGTAAAGGTATTTAACAAAAGATTAACATTGATCAGGCATAAATAAACTGGAATTGGACATTTAGTGTAGTGCGTATTCGTGTCAATTCCAAGCTTGAATTATAACATGCGTAGTGCGTAACCATGAAATTAAAAAGCAACAACAACTAAAGCCCAACAGATTTCCGACATATTGTTTTTGCAAGACACCAATGTCTTCATATCTCGCTACAAATAAGGTAACGATTCTAAATTCAAACATTATTCAGTCAATCAACGTCCACTGCAGTATCAGGTATAAGGATGCAAGTGCGTCTACCGACGCGGGCGCGACAAAAAGTCGCACGTTAGGCCCCCCGCAGGCGCGCGACTGGATGCCTATTTCCTTCGCAAGTGATATTGCTCGTCGCCATCGGGTTGTAGTCGTTTACACATTCCATCGCCTTTTAATAAGCCGAATAGCATTAAGTTATTAGAACGTCGCATTAATTAATAAAAGTCATATTTTATGTTACTATTTATAATTCATGAACCTAATTGGAACAAGAACGGAATAAACAACTTATGTGTGTAAACTATAATCTTGGGGAGACCATGCTAATTGTTATTATGTCAAAGTGTGTAGTGACAATAATTTAAATCAACGTGGTGAAGAACGAAATTAATCTTAAATATCTACTTGGAATCCCGCCGTCCTTGCAATACGCAAGCACCAGTTACCTACCTATCTTTGAATTTAGAATGTTTTGTTTTTTTAAAGGAATTTCATATTCGAAGTTTGAATAATGCTTACTAGAATGTTACATCTATGTAGTTGTTGATTTTTCATCAGATGTGACGTTTTTACTCCCTTGCGAAAAATAAACACCTTTCTATCACTTTACTCTGTCACTTTTACTGTGGTATTTATTTTATCTACGTTTATAGGGATCATTGATATTCGATTATCTTATAGGGGTGTGCTATATAAGTTAACATGGCGACGAGGGAATCCAAAAAGTTGCTTTATTACTTTGTTAACCAATAAATGACCCAGATTTTGTTTGTGTGAACAAATTTATTCACACGCTACAAACATGAATAGCTAATAAAGTTATAAACCATATAACTAGTTAATCTCTACTACTAATTATTGACTCGTTAACTATTTTATTGATTTAGGTTGACTCGGTTACATTAAATATTTAAACTGTGTATGTATTTGAATAATCTTGACGTCATATGGTTAAACTAGATTGCATACAAATAATTAAACGAATGATATACAGGTAAACGGTGCCCATCGAGGAACAATCGCTTAGACTAGTACCTAATACTGAATAATCCGATTCCGAAACTAGTCAGTTATTTGTCACTGATTTTGAACAGTAAGGACAAATCACGCAATTGTTTTCAGTGTGATTAGAATGTAAATATTATGTAATGAATCTAAGCTTGTTTTGAAAAGAGTAATTGCTGAGTTTATTGCCGGCTCTTCTCAGCAAATTCAACCTTCCGAACCGGTATTAGAGTCAGACTTTTCATAAGTGCCTGCGAAGGTCTATATGAATAAATGATTTCGAATTTTGAATTTTTTAATTTTTGAATCACAGTGTCTTGTGTTCTTGACTTGGCCAATCAGAGCGCATTGTCGATGGTGGCAAATTGGCGGAATATATTGCAAGCAAAATCAACGTCACTACGCTTCTTTGGGTTCATTGTTCGATGACGGTGCCTTAGCATCCTTGGTATGCTAGCTACTTTTATCAAAAATACTAATCAGGTACAACAAGAGAATTGAACTTAAGGCAGACAATCATAGACTCCATATTCCAATGTGTTTATAACGCAAAGGGTCCGAATTAAACATAATATCCTTTTATTACTAGCTGTCCTCCACCCTGCGGATTCACCCGAGATCCCCACCACCTGATGCATTGGCTATTTGCTCTACATTCACGATACACATAATTCATTTCATTTCACTTCACCACCAGTGTGTTGTCTGTCTGTTATTGTAAACGTGTCGTACGGAACCAAAGACAAGCAATCAAAGTAGCTCACACGACCCTTGCTATAATAAACAAGCAAACTTAAAAACACGCATCAGCACCAGCTATAAAATAAAAGTTATGAAAACTATTCGAGTCGTAAAATCGTTTATATTTCACTCACGTTCAAGACGGTACTCGCGTATTATACGGTGTCCATAATAACTTAAATTAAAGGGACATATGCATTAATGCGCCGTTTATACATTTAAGGCGAAATTCTTTAAATTAATCGTTGTTAATGGAAAATAAAGGTAAAAAGTTAACGCAACCTTTTGAACACACTTAACATTTTATTGTAATAAATTGAACGATTTTATTATATTAAATTTGTTCGTTCATCATGCGCGGTGAAAATAGTTCTTTAATCAATTTAATTGCGCTTTTTTTTTTATTCAAGCTTTTCGTTTTGTGACCACGATGATTATAATTTTATAATGTAGTAAGGGGCACGAGTCGTGAGCACAGAATGACACCTGCGCAGTAGTAAATTTTCGGTCTGTTTGTCAGAATGAAGCTGGGGGGAGCGCCGAGCTGCACACGATTGGTTCGTCAGTCGATGCTCGTCGTCTAATGGATTCTCGCGTGTCATTTGGCTGCTGTGATTTGACCAAAAGTGTACATGCGCGAGCTTACCCCCACTACTGCCTATCTGTGCTCACCATTCGTGCCTCATACTGTACAGTAAATTTTAAAAACAAAGAGAGATATTGTTATAAATATAACGAGCCTTACATAATAGATTAATAGTAATGTCACATATGGATTATACCCCTCTAAATCCAATCATAATTATACAGAGGGATACCAGAGATCGTAAAAATTACTTATCTCTGATAATTAAAATTAATGCTTCTTCTCGAAGATAAAGAGTTATAAATAAGACTATAAAATAACCAGCCCTATTCTGCCCTTTAGCCTTTCCTAACACTTGATCACATTGATCGTGTTAAACATGTGTAAGAAGTAAAATATTTGCAAATAATCGGTTATTTGTTGGTGTAGTAATTTTATTAATTTAATGTTGAAAAAACTCTCCATATTCCGTTTTATTTTATTGGTTTCATATTCTTGCAACTTATGGATTTAATAACATGAATAATTTATTTAAAACAAAGATATGAATGGATATAGAAACTTTAGTAACTGAAGTAACTGTAAGAGGAGTAAGAGGACTAATGTTAGATTTATTTAATAATCTCACATCCCAATTCATTTTGAGATCAGATGTCCGTGCGTGAAGAAAGTTTGAGGACATAATTATGATTAATTTCCTCCAAAAACTATGATTATAATTGTAACATAAAAAATAAATTAACTTTCAACATTGAATATGAAAGGTCAGTGAAGCCCTATAAAATGACTTTTCGTAATATCATCATCGGCTATCATCGGAGATTAAAACGATTAATACACGTCATTATGTAAAATATGGTCACTGTACAAAAATCAAGATGCCATATAAGAGATGTGGGGAAACGCGACGCCCGTACTGGGACGGTGTAACGACACCTTAATGATCGCTTAATCACGACGCGCGATGCGCCCGCGAATGCTGTCGACGTTTTCATTAAGTCGCGATCACATTTTGTAACTTTTTTGAAAATTACCAATAGGTTTTCATTTGATAAACGATTTTACCGTCAAGTCGGGAATAGTTTGATAATAGTTAAAGCATTTAAAAGTGCAAATTATGAATTCTGTCATGGAAACTCAAATGAGACGAGATTGAACAAAGTTTCTTGCGAAGAGATTGTTAGTAGAATCATAAATTTTCATTATAAATCTCTAATGCGCTAGATAACTATTGTTTTACTAATTAAATGACTTACCTATCAGACTATTACGTTCTTAAATAAAATAAATTAAAACGGTCTCGAATCAAATCCATTTATGATCTACTCAGTTAATTAAACAATATTTTTTGCGGTCTGCTTGTAACGCTAACTTAATGACTAGGAATTTCTTTGATGTCCAAATTAGGACATTGTAAGTAACACGTGCAGAGATTTCTAATTGAGTATGATTTATAATTGTGCACTACGTACAGTCGAGGACATAAATATGTATACACTTTTTGAAATTCAAAAGCGATTTTCTCGCATGTTTAACGTTAGAAGATTCTGCCTTTATAATATCTCATAATTTCAATCAGTAGTTTAAGAGGAAACCGTTGTTGAATTTTACTAATTGTATACATATTTATGTCCTCGACTATACTATTTACTACTTAGAAAAGAATGGCTGTTAGGAATTCATGTTTTATATTTAATTATAGAGAAATATTTTATACTGCTTTAGATTTCCGTAATTATAACATGACGTGAGAATCATTTCTGTCTAATTGATGCAATTGTATTGAGAAAAACAATTAATAAAATAATACTTTTCAGGTATGGTTCCAAAACCGGCGGGCAAAGTGGCGTAAGCAAGAAAAGGTGGGGCCACATGCTCACCCGTACAGCGGATATCTGGGCACCGGTCAACCGCTGCCGACGTCCGCGACGCTGCCCGCACCGCCTCATCCACTCTCGCAACTAGGCTTTGGACTGAGAAAACCTTTTGACACTGCTTTGGCATCTTTCAGGTGAGTTACTTATTATGTATTTTTATTAACGTTTTATTGTTGCTTTAATATAGTCAAAATGTGGTGACAGAAATATGTAAAGATATTATAGTTAGTAATAAACATACAAATAGAAACAATAAATTGATCAATAAATCTGGCAGCCTTATTTCCTTATTACCTACTTACTAAATTCAATATTCTTTATGATATTAACAATAAAGTTAACAAATTGTTCTTCTCATTCCAATACAGGTATGCAAGCACACCGCTCTTTGGCGCCCAATACTTGCCTCCGCTTTCGCGTCCACCGCTTTTTGGAGCTCCACTGTACGCGTCTCATGCCCACTTTCACTCTATATTCGCAAACCTCACTGCACCCGAGCCGCCACGACTCTCGCCCGAACATTCCCGACTGTCTCCAGAGCATTCCCGATTTTCACCTGAAACTACGCGATCGCCAGCGCCATCAATTTCTCCACCTATATCGCCTGGGAGTGAGAGTTTGCCAATGCAGCATGGAGTGGAAGATGTGAGGACTTCAAGTATCGCTGCATTGAGATTAGCAGCCAGAGAACATGAATTAAGACTAGAGTTGCTAAGACAAAGGGCTGATTTGATTTGTTGACGGTAAATAATTGATGTGGTTTGAGAAATCCAGTGATGAATTTCAAGTTCGCAGAACATAATTATTATTGTGTCAAAATTATTACTTGTGAATATGATGTAGTATTACAATCTTAGGTTATTTATTTATAATGTCTCCTTTTAATTTAAGGTATCATTAAAATTACTTTCTTGTATTATATTATTTTTATTTGTAAATCAATAGATTTAATTAGTAAGTTTTAGTTTTGTTACTTTTATCTGTGTAGTAATGTTTTTTTATATGATTTCCATTTTGTTAATATTACCGTCCATTTTAACGATGTAAATACGAATAAATGTAAATAAATAAAATTATTATATTAATAAATTGCATTATTATTTGCTCTTAATACTGATTTTCGAATTATTATTCTCCAAACTAATCCAATAATCATATCCCTACATAAAACTATGAGTTATAGGTACTTACTTAGTAAATATCGATTGTTAGAGTAGTGTTAAAACCATATAACTCAATATTTTTACAAAATATCTCACGATATATTCTGAGACCACGAAAAACAAGATAAGGCTCTATAATTAATTTCAAGCATTATAAAGTTAGTGAATTATGGTCACGTATATATTTAATTTGACAGATGCTTTTATTAGCTGCGTAGGTATGTAAGGGTACGGTCGCACTGTAAGCGAGAAACTTAAATGATGGAAAATATAATAAATATCCTGGGACATTCCTCACACACGGTCATCTGATCCCAAACTAAGCAAAGCTTGTACTATGGAAACCAGATAACTGATATAATACATATACTACTTTTTGTTTGTAAATACATACTTAATATACATAATTACACCCAGACTCAGGACATACAGATATGTTCATGCACACAAATGCATGTCCTGTATGGGAATCGAACCCCCGACCTGCGGCGCTATAGGTTAAGACTCCACGTCTTAACCAACTGCGCCAACTGGCCCGTCAAGCAGGCTCTTCCAATTCAAAACAGTTATAATTAGGTAAACAATCACTTATAAATATTTATTAGAGACACTTTATTAGACGAGTCATAGAATTATATATTCAAGACCAAATTTGCATTTAATATTTTGGTATTTTGATACGTTAATGAATTTGCTGACTTCAGTCCTACCACTGATTGACAGATATTATTTAATGCCAGGAAGGGCCGGTTGAAAGTTATTGGTTATTTCTTAAGAAATATTTCTCTTCAAAGAAGCATACTAAATTCTCAATTGTCAATCATAAAGATAATTTAAACTTACCGACAACCGCCATCGCAAATCGCTCACACTCTCAACCCAACCTCCGACAGAACTCCGACCCGACCTCGCGATGAATCACCGTCAATCACACACAATCATCACCAATTTGGCATTAGTCACCGGCTCAAGGCCGCGGCCGGGTGAAGGGATGCGGTGATCATCTGTACGTGCCGCAATTATGCTGTGTGACCTCACAGGGACGAAACTGCGGTCGGCTAATAAGCACAGATTATGCCTAGGTTATGACATTTTGCTAGAGTATTTTTAACCGACTTCAAAAAAAGGAGGAGGTTCTCAATTCGGTTGTATTTTTTTTTAATGTTTGTTACTTCACAACTCCGCCATTTATGAACCGATTTGGAAAATTCTTTTTTTGTCTGGAATGGTACACTTCCCGTTTGGTCCCATTGTCAGATCAGATCAGAATTTGATTAGTTCTTAGTGTACTTTGAAGTCGGTTTACGATTTTTGTAAAACAGTCCAATTAATAGTTAATCTGACCTAAGTTATATTTCGTTGAACTTATGTGACGCATCTGATAATATGTTACTGATACTAGTAAATCAATAAATATATACCATATTGTGTAAGAGTGTAGGATTACGATACCAGTTTTGCTCGCGGATTTGTCTGCTAAGTTAGATAATTCATGACAAGATTATACTCATGTTAACAAACAACTTTCCCAAAGAAATAAACAGAGATAAATAACTAATTAAATAAAAGCTGATGGTGTAATATTATTCTTGTTAGGTATTAAATATTATAGGCTCATGTGCTAAGTAAATTTAATAACCGACTTCAAAGTACACGAAGAAGTAATCAAATCCTGATCTGATGACAATGGGACCAAACGGGAAGTGTACCCTTCCAGACAAAAAAATAATTTTCCAAATCGGTTCATAAATGACGGAGTTATGAGGTAACAAACATAAAAAAAAAACATACAACCGAATTGAGAACCTCCTCCTTTTTTTGAAGTCGGTTAAAAAAAATGTTTTTATGGGAAAATTGTTTGTTATCATGAGTACAATCATGTGTTTAAGTATCGTTTACTAACTACCAGTCACCCTATATAAATACAATGATTATATTAAAAAAAATGCATTAGGTATTATTTGCTCTTAATTCTCAGTACGTATCCTTTTCGTCATGTATCGGGTTTATTTACTCAATATCAAAATTAAAAACACTTGAAAAATGTAATAGATGTATGAGAACGAGAAAATAGCTTTGTACGTCAATGTAATTACGTCATAACACATTATACCCTCAAGGACCTGCCTCATACAATTGTCAGTTATCACAATATAATTCCAATATATACCCGGGAATACAATCACTATAACACTATTTTTTCTTTACGAAAATCAAGAAAGCATAAAAGGGTCCTTTTCAAAATTATATTTAATAAACATCAAAATTTTATTAGTATTTATTTGACAAACAATTACACGCATCCTTTGTGATGATAATGGCGCTTATCATAAGATTTTACGAGCTACGCCGGGACACAACATATGTATAGAGATGGGCAACGATTATATCGAGAATAAAACATATGATAATACAACAATAATAATTTTGAGAGAGGTTTAGCATAGCGTTTATTCGCTCAAAGAGCAGCTCGACTGGGGAAGTCCACCACCTTACAGAATACCGCAGCCAAATAACTTTATGTTGTGTATGTTCCTGCGCGTGAGTAAGGCCGCCAGAGCTCATAGGGGTGGGGGGAAAGGTCGGTAACGCGTGAGCGATGCTTCTTGTGTTGCATGCGTCCATATGGCTACGGTAACCACTTACCATCAGGCGGGCTGTATGCTTGTTTACCGACTTAGTTGTATAAAAAAAAACGATACAAGACATCGAAAGTATCTTCCTAACTTTTCTCACGCTTTTCATCTGAGTATAATATTCTTGCTATTGTGATTAGTGATTTTGGTCAGTTTTAACTTAATAAACCATGATATCAATCAATCTTAGAGAAGCTTGATTGATTTTCAGTAAAAGGACGATAAAAGTGAACGCTCACTTATCCGGGCCGAACGCATCGAACGAAACTAATTTTAGAATTCCGTATATGAAATCTCATCCAGATTAGGACGATTCGATGCGGGCAAGTGTGCGAGCTTTCATAAGAGACGGGCCAGTTGGCGCAGTTGGTTAAGACGTGGAGTCTTAACCTATAGCGCCGCAGGTCGTGGGTTCGATTCCCACACAGGACATACATTTGTGTGCATGAACATGTCTGTATGTCCTGAGTCTGGGTGTAATTATGTATATTAAGTATTTATTTACAAACAATAAGTAGTATATGTATTATATCTGTTATCTGGTTTCCATAGTACAAGCTCTGCTTAGTTTGGGATCAGATGACCGTGAGTGAGGAATGTCCCAGGATATTTATTAATTTATTTATTTAGATTTCATATACAGAATTCTGAAACTCGTTTCGTTCGACGCGTTCGGCTCGGATAAGTGAGCGTTTACCTTAAGACGTGCCTGTTCTTAAAAAATTACTCAATTCGTTAAAATCTCATTTGTATTGTTGCCGAAACGCAATTTCTAATTTCCACATTATACCATGAAAAACAACTTCATCGTAGATCAAATATTTAATTGGCGAGTCTAATCAAAGCGTCGGCAATTTGGAATCATGTATCGATATTTATCGACATGGTGGATCGGTGTATCACTAAATATTCGATTTTTTACCGTAAAGACGCAGGCGCAGGCGCTTGCTGGCTAACTTTTATTCACCGATCTTTAGGTACAACACTTTATTGCTTGTCGTAAATTACGTAAACGAATAAAGACGTTTTGTGAACTTGGAACGACGGCGAGACGTTTCCATTTAAATTATTTTAAATACACTCAGGTTTAATGCTACAGTATTTATAATAAGCTTTGTGTTGAATCAATTTCGCTTTAATGTTTGACATCGTTGTGTGTCACGATCTAAGTTTATGTGTTTGTTTCAATTTATCGATCTATTTAATTTATTATTTGTTTTAAAATATTTAAATGTATTTTATTCGTTTCAGTGTTATAGAACGTAATATTTTATTTATAGATAAACACGTCGATAGAGCATTTAACATCATGTCAGGAGTCAAGGGCGAAGTACACAGCCATCAATCCAGATTAAGTCGTAATACAATTTTACAAATATTAATAATATCCAATTAACTACAAAACTAATAGCTCAAATATATTATCTACAATATAACTTGGATCCAATTAATCGTAAAATTATTTACAACATACACTGACATAAATTTTTATAGCACTATCCATTGATTAGTATAACGAGTCAGTCGACTGTTTGACGACCGAATTAACATTTTATAGAAATTAATCGATTCTTGTATTATATCGATTATACTATTCGTAGTATCGAGCAATAAACGTCTCGTTATCACTAATGGTAACATATGGCCATTGTGATGGGAAACGGGAACGATTTCAAAGGTTTCATGTTTATTTTAATCAGGTTTTGTTTAATGAAATAATATTGCCTCACTCGTTAGGGAGACATTAGACATATTGGAAGATGTAGGTTTCTGTTTTTTTCTTGTACTTTGATTAAAGACTATGGTAGGCGCACATGATTACTATGTCACAGGTTGATTAAACTTCAATTTTCAATATAATTATTTTGGGTCATTATTCAGCCACTTTTTTTTTTATACCACTAAGGTGGCAAACAAGCATACGGTCCGCCTGATGGTAAACAATTACCGTAGCCTATGGACGCTTGCAGCACCAGGGGTAACAATCGCGCGTTGCCGACCCTAAAAATAGTGCTTACACTATGCACACTATTATAGATAGATAATATCTTATTGTTCACTATATGAAAAAAAAATTGAACTTAAACTAATGAAGAAGCGAATAAGAATGTACCCGGCAACTTTACAAGGTACTACATGACCTACTTGTAAATGAATGTCTATATATTAAAAGGGCACTTGTCTCATTTTTGCCCGAATTACGATCTTTGTTTTTTTCACTTAGCAACACCGTTTTCCTTGAGTATGGCAACGGCCCGTACTCTATCCATACGATAACTGAAAAAAAAATAAAAAAAAAAAATACTGAAGCGGCACTTGTCCAAAGACATGTTTTGTAATATTTGTTTATTGACGAAGTCGTTTAACAAGTGTACGGCCCACCTGATGGTAAGCGGCTAGCGTAGCCATATGTACGCTTGTAACACCTATCACTCACGCGTTACCGACCCCTCCCCTCTCCACAATAAGCTCTGGCAATACTCACGCGCAGGACCACAACATTAAGTTATTTAGCTGCGGTATTCTGTAAGGTGAAGGTACTTCCCCAGTCGAGCTGCGAAATAACCCTATTGCTCTACCTCGCTTAGAAGCCAGAAAAAGTTTGGCTGTCGAGGTCTCTAATCTCCATGCTAAAAGACCTCAAAAAAGAGGCCTCTAAATCAATAAAGTACCTTTTGATTTACAAAAATATGCTCTAAATAGAAGACTTTAGATCATATTATTATATATTTATATACTAGCTGTCCCCCACGAGTAAAATAGTACCCTATAGCACGCGAGGATAATGTAGCTTCATATAAGTGACATAATTTTTTTAATCGGATCTGTAGTTCAGGAGATTACCCCCTACATCTTTATACTTTACCTCTTTATAATATTACTAGCTGTCCCCCGGGGTTCTACCCGCGTTCCTGAGATAAAAAGTAGCCTATGTCCTTCTCCATACCATACGCTATCTGCATGCCAAATTTCATGATGATCAGTTGAGTAGTTGAGGCGTGAAGGCTTAACAAACAAACAAACTCACTTTCGCATGTAATATAATATTACGCTAGCTCGAGTGATACCCCAAAGCACTACTAGCAGTTTAATAATTTTATATAAAAATTTTTTTAACTACCTAGTTAATTTTAATTATGTATGACAAAGATTGAACCACGAAAATTCATCAAAAACATTTTACGTTCAACATATCTAAGCAAGCGAACACATTTTCGATTTCTTAACATTTAACTCGATACAAAATCGAAAATAAACAAAAAAATTGATTAGTCATAATCAAGGAGGAATCACAAAAACGAAACGAATGCTTTACGGTCAACAAATCCGTAGTGGGAACGTCATCGGGCTAATTAAAACTAATTTATGTTGATTGAATTCATAATAGAAAACTATCAACACTATATTCAACCGGTACTTAAATTGCGTTCCCAAACAAGAATTATGCTTCTACGTATATTTTTAGAGGGCAAGGAGTTAATGTTAAACAGCCAAATTAAAAAGAGATTGATAGATATTATTCTTTTATCGGTAAACGTTCCTGTATATTAACGATTTATATAGAAACTTATGTTATCATTAGGAAAAAAAGAAATCTAATTCAAACAGATCGTAAAACAGCGATTGAACCGATATCCAACACTCGATTGTGATTAATCGAGAAGCACTTTAAACTCGCTCACAACACGCAAATAATGTTTTAATTCGAAACACTCTTTGGAAATTCGATAAAAGGTTTAAAAGAAACATCGAAACTCCAAGCAAATAATGCTGGCTGATAACGTTAGCACGAAGCTTGTGGTCGAAATATCCAATCTGCATTTTATACAGAGAAAAATCAACTTTATACTGTCAATGTTAACTAATAGAATGGGGTGAACGAATAGTTCGTGACAGTTCTTAATTTTTTTTCGAAAAACGAATCATTCGGTAAAGCTTTCCATTAGTGGGCACGCGCCGAAGTCGACAAACAAATGACATTTATAAAGAACTCGATTTGAAATTTGTTTGGAATTGGAACGTCTCGGCCGATACAAATGGCGTCTAGACTTTGGTTCGATAACCCGAAGATAAAAGTAAAATAAAATATTGCAGGGACCTTTTTGTGTTCTCAGAAACTATGGTGTTGGAACTGCAACAATTTCGTTATAGGTAGGTACATATTTTGTTTTATTTGCCTACAAATGTGTATAATATTATACGTCTCACGGATGTATTATAGTTTCTCAAGTAAGAACTAAACTCACCTAACAAATAAGATTATTTTCAGAAGTATCATTTGTTTTTACCGATCGAGGAAAACCGTCCTTACTGTCCGTGGGGAATTAGCGGATAAGATTTCCAACAAAATGAACGTAATAGCGGGTTAATTGTTTGATGTTTTCACTCTGTCTGTCTGTCTATCTCAATTCTCAATACAGACAAAATATAGTAACAAAAGTTTGAGGCTACTATTTATTTACTTTGAACTTCACAATAGTTGCAATCTAAGCAGGCCTGACTTCACTCGATTATTTTTCTTTACACCACAAATAAGTATAAAACAAACATGATCTGTCGATAGTTGCTCGAACGATTTAGCTTGGAAATGATTGCGGTGGGCGCGGAAGTCGCGTGCGATCGCAACCGATCGCGGTCGCAATCATAATCGTAACAAGGTGACTGGTCGCATTGAGCTATGAAACACCCTTTTGGATAGAGAAAGAAAATTTACTATGAGATGGTTTTTTTTCTTAAAAAGAAGATTTTTTATTTTAACAGAATTGCATTACACATGAAGCGCTCGTGGTGTAGCATGATTAGCCGTTCGTAATCGATCGGCAAAGTTAAGCTTCCACCGTCGTGGTCGATACCTGGATGTGTGATCGCCTAGTGGTATTTCAAATCGAGCGTTTTCCGTGCTTCGGAAGGCACGTAAAGCCGTTAGTCCCTAGGCTATCACTTAATTGTGATAATCGTTCAGCTAGTTGGATGCCTCCTAAGCGGCTTCAAAAATTCCAACAGTAGGTTGACCATTAGCCTACCTCCACCGTTCTACAGTGGGCACGGGTGGAGGAATATCTGCCCATTCCCTTTCACCCTCAATTGTGAAAGGAGGCCTGTGCCCAACAGTCGGACATTAAATGCTGATGATGACATTGCATTGCATTTTATACACTGGTTATAGTGCAATTATATATAAGTTGACTAGATAGTTCTATAATGTAGTCCTAGACTAAAATATTAACCAAATACTCAAACGATATAGCTCTCTAATTTTGTCTAGGCTTTGTAAATGCCGGCAATCCCTCGGAGGCCCAAGTTTGCTTCTACAATTTGTGTTCCAATAAACTATCATTGGTGTAAAATTTGACGGATTTGACAGTCAATAGCGTCGAAAATCATTATGAATTTAGTAGACAACGCACATTGGCTCAATGGCAATGGAGCTGTAATGGGATCGTGTCAGATTGTACAGTATAAGGCACGAGTCGTGAGCACAGATAGGCAGTAGTGGGGGCAAGCACGCGCATTTACACTTTCGGGCAAATGACAGTAGCCAAATGACACGCGAGAATCCAATAGACGACGCGGCGACGATCATCAACTGACGAACCAATCGTGTGCAGCTCGGCGCTCAAACTGACATCTGCGCATCGGTCAGTTTGTCGGAATGAAGAAGGGGGGCTTCTTCATTCCGCCAAACAGACCGATGCGCAGATGTCAGTTTGTGCCATAGAACATTTATACTCTCACGAGTTTGGTTTGTGCTCACGACTCATGCCGGTTACTGTAATGTTTAGTTAAAATAGTAGCCCCCTCATTAGCAGCCTTCTGTCATAAAAGTAATTGAATTAAACTATTATGAGCGCCATAATTTGAACTTCATTTACTATAGATGCGTAACTCCTACAAATTCGTAATTATATCACTTTTCTTCCTATCTAAAGTGACTACTAAACTGTAAGTTCGAATCCCTAGATAATTTATAAAACCGCAATCGGATATTCTGTTTGTGTATCCATCCGAGACAATTACCGCGTTGATCTATTTGTATAAGTTGGTATTATTAGAAATGTTAAAATTTGAAATTATTGTTGCGCAAACTAGCGGAGTCAATTGCAAAAACAAATAATGAGTTTATTGCGTTGTGTAGTGGTGTTAGATTATTTTATACGGCTTCCTGTGGACGATAAATTTTAATGTAAAATTAATGTAAAATGTCTCTACTCTCCTTCTATTTCTAGCGCAATTAATTTTATGGTAAAACCATTTTATTGTATAAGGATGACATTTCATGCTCTTTCATTAATTTTTAACATTACAAATACCTATGAACTCTGTGGCTGATAAACAAGAAAAGAAATAATTGGACTGTTTTACAAAAAACTTAAACCGACTTCAAAGTACACTAAGAAGTAATCAAATCCTGATCTGATGACAATGGGACCAAACGGGAAGCACCCTTCCAGACAAAAAAAGAATTTTCCAAATCGGTCAATAAATGACGGAGTTATCATCAGGTAACAAACATTAAAAAAAACGTACAACCGAATTGAGAACCTCCTCCTTTTCTTGAAGTCGGTTAAAAATGGAATATCACGAGAAAATGTTTATTTTTACATTATGGTTACATTAAAATGTTGACTAAATCACCAACTAGATTTCAAATGCACCATATTACCTGAACAACTAAACTGTACGAAAATATCTTGACACAGTTACACAGCAACAAGTCAAAAGTTAACCAGCTAATTATACTTTGTGGTTTTATTTTACCAAATTACTGGAGGTGATTAGCGGTTACACTACTGCGCAGCTATGAACTGTGGGATAATAACTGTCATTACGCGACCTCTGGTGCTGACCTGGCGAGTTTTGAAAATATTCCAACTGTAACAAAGCTAAATAAATTACTGGAGCACCCTAAGCAGCCTAATTTCGCACGTAAATTCAACCGGTAGAGGGATCTTTTTGAATCTATAAAAATACTGTCAATTCTAGAACGAAAACTAACGCCTTTTGAAGTAGCTTTCACACAATAATTAGAGTAAGTAGCATGTGATAAAATAACATCCCGGCTCTTACATCCCTCGAAAATCCCTTTCTTACACATTATACAACGACAGTGAGACCACGAGTCCATGTTTTCAGGATTAGAGGAAACATGAGTCCATGTTTTCAGGATTAGTGGGACCACGAGTAATTAATCAATCTTTATACACATCTAACTAATGTAATTAACCAGGATACGATTACTAGAAACCGCAGGAGACAGTTAGTTTATGATATTAAGGTACTGAAGATATAATCCTCTCTTCAAAACAGGAGAAATAAAAAAAAATTTTTAGTACGGCATAAAATCCTAACAGTAAAAGGTAAAATATGTAAATTAATAATAACTACCTTTTATTGAAGTCATTGCACTGTAAACATGTTCGAACATTCAATCATCACGAAGCTCCAAGGCCAGATCAACGGGAGTCATCAAACTTAGTAAAAACTCTGAATGACCAGCGATTTGATACACAACCCTTGCTTTGTGGTGCTCCCACAAAAAACCTGATGGAGATTTGTAACGATAACTCAATTTAGGCCAGTGTAATGGCCAATCTCTCGATACACCTTTAGCTTTGACGTTATATTATGACGATGACTTATAAGTAAATTACATGCAATACCCTTATCAGATGAGGTGCAAGAAAAAATGTGTTTACGATTTTGATTCTAAGAAATCAGTACAATATTATTAGTACTCAATTTATGCTTTATGATTTTTTTAAACACTGTTTTTGAATTATTAAAAATCAATGTTTTGTATGTCTGTTTGTAATTGCATATAGGTATACTAGCTTCTGCTCGCGGCTTCGCCCGCGTGGCCTTCAGAAAACAAATGACATATTTTTCTACAACAATAAAACAAAACAAAACTTCATCCCGCTTTGAGGGTGAAATTATTAAAAACGCTGAGACACGTATAAATTAATTTTCAATCTTCAGCCTAAACACAAATTCTGAAGATCGTAACTTCGAAACTGACGGACTTTCATACAAACTTTCATCCCCTATTTTACCCCATTTGGGATGGAATTTCGAAAAACCCTTTCTTAGTTTATACCTACTCTTCACAAAGAATATACCCTCTCAATTTAATGCCTCTAGGATCAGTGGTTTAGGCTGTGCGTTGATATATCAGTCAGTCAGTCAGTCAGGACATTGAATTTTAATATAATATATAGATGATTTCATATACATCCGATTCCGATTATTGTATCCTTATTTTTGAATACATTGGTCCCAAAATAGTACAAACATTGTTTTAGGAGCCAAAGGCTTCCATAATGACATAGACGATGTCTATTCCAACTTTACAAGAAAACTTTTTTTTTTTTTAATTACACTTTCAAGTTCTCCGCATTATTTTTATTTTTCTTTTATTTATACACTGACTACCGCCAAATACAGTGGCTTAATTAATAAATAGATACATACACGCGTAGGGCGGGCGGACCGGACGGTGCGTTGGGTACCGGATGGAGTAATTACAGAATTTAATATTGCTACTCAGCCTCCTTGTTTCGCAAATCATCGTCGCTCATTAATTCCAAACTACGTAATGGTTAGCACAGAAGTTCTTTCTCGGATTTATTATAATTATTTGTAAGTAAGAGAAAATTGAAGCGCTCGTGGCGTAGCATGATTAGCCGTTCTTAATCGATCGGCAAAGTTAAGCTACGTCTGTCGTGGTCGGTACCTGGATGGGTGACCGCCTAGTGGTATTTCAAATCGAGCGTTTCCGTGCTTCGGAAGGCACGTAAAGTCGTTGGTCCCAGTTATCACTTAATTGTGATAGTCGTTAAGCTAGTTGGATAGGCATCCAACAGTAGGTTGACCACTAGCCTACCTCCACCAATCCGCAGTGGGCACGCGTGGTGGAGTATCGCCCAGTCCCTTTCACCCTCATTTGTGAAAGGAGGCCTGTTCTCAGCAGTGGGACATTATAGGCTGATGATGATGATGATGAAGAGAAAATTCAGTAGTATGATATATTTTCTACTGCACAACTCCTCTACAAAACCTCTTTTTTTATTCTATAGTATTCGAAAATCGTATTTTGGTTACATATTTTACCTTATCATTGAAATAAACAAAAAAAAAATTAACCTGAAGTTTTATGCTGAGTTTTTTGCCGGAGTCTTCTCAGCGGTGGTAAATTCAACTGTATGTACCAATTTAATGTTCATATGTGCCTTACCAGGGCCTAAACTGAATACATGGCTTTTTAATTTTGATTCCATACGTTTCCGCCCCGCGGTTTTGACCGGGTTCTCTAGGGTTTTAATATTTTATTGAAATAAATAGTATTCTATATATTATTCCAGGTTATGATCTACGTGCGCGTCTAATTTCATCACGATTGGATTGACAAACACTAATGTACGCATTTATTATATTAGTAGTAAGTGTAAGTTTTCTGTTGTATTTTAGGACGTTCTACAAGCTATGGCTATCAACTCTCCCACTTTCGACATCGATGTCGAATAGACATTTGATAAAAAACATGGCGGTCTTCTGTCGAAACGTATAGAATTTTTAATATATCCGCCATATTTTTTGGTAAATGTCTATGCGATATTAATATCGAAGATGCGAGAATCGGGGCCCTGTTGGCGTATTTTCTCCCTATTTTATAGTCTTGCGCGTAATAGTTCCCGACCGGGAGCGCTCCGTTTAGTTCGCTCCTCCTTAGCGAACTAGTTCGCTCTTTTAGTTCCTCAGCTCCCGTCTCGAACTAGAGAAAGGCAAATCGTTGGCCCACTTTGCCAATGCTCCTGCACGATTTCTTTAGTTTTTAAAAGTAGCTCTTTTTACCGTTACTTTTTACGTTACATACATTGTATAATTTTTTTAATGATGTAGTTCATTATAGAAATATTACCACATATTACTTAAAATGTATTCTAATTCCAAGTGTGTTAATAAGAGTTTCAACTTGAATATTGTGTAAATAATAGTGTAATTGGTTTAATAAGTATATTGTATTCCTTATTATGAATAAGTAATCGACTAGGTAACGTGCGTGACTAGTTCGGGCGGCGCGCCGCTCCGCGCTCGCGCTCACTCTCGCTATTACAAGTCGATTTTATTATACCGAAGCGAACTAAGGAACTAAGGAGCGAGATATCTGGGAACTAGTTCGCGTAGTTCGTCTGTGGGAGCGCTCTTTGGAACTAGTTCGTTCGTGAACTACACAAGACTACTATTTTATTTCAAGTAAAACTTGTGTCACCATCAGTACGACAGCACCAAGCGATGTATATTGAATTAGTGGGCGTGTACACGAGTCGCCGCGGCGGCCGTGCCGTACCGTCCAACTACCGCCGTTTGTATAATGAATATAACGTGCCCTAACCACTGCATAGCACACGGAAGCATGTTATTTAAATTAATTACCACAAGTTTGTACAAAATCACCGTCCGCACCCTATTAGCTGTACAAGTAATGGCACTGAAACGTACTACGGGTTGATGATAAGCGGTTTCTGAATTTGCTTTGTAATGCGCTATCTAACTAATATTATAAATCTTGGTAAGTAACTCTTTAAGGTTACCTTACTATATGGTTGTGAGAGAGGACTTATTTTTTAGAAGAATACTTATTACTACTGGACATAATGCTTTGTTCCTGAACTAGATTCTACCCAGCGGTTTTACCCGCGTACCTGTGGGTGGGGTCTTATGTTTGTTGGGATAAGAAGTATATATTATTTTATTTTACGATATGATCAATCTCCATTCAAAGTTACAACCGAATCCGGTCATACAATCATGCGTGATTGGGTCACAAACATCCAAACATTCGCATCTAAAATAAATAATACCTATTCAAAATCAAATTTATTCAAAACCTCATTTAGGTAATCAGTTTAGGCTATGACAAAGCACTTATGGACGTTATCATTGACTTTACCTCTAATAATTATTAGGAATAGTAGAGTATGAAAGGATAGGATATCTCAGCAAAAAAGTACCCTCACAAAATATAACTTATTGAATTACGTCACGTGAATAGAAATCGTGAGACAATTTTCACATTTCAAGGATACAACAGAGACTTGGCACCGAATCCTTATTAGTACCTAGAGTCGACTCAAATATAAGGAAAGAGACCCTGGACTCAGAAGGCTCTAATACCTTCAATCCAACTATCATTAGCAGTTGATTATGGTCAAATTCACACATAGTTAGTGAATTTCACTGACAAATGATTGTTTGTGTGCGTGTAACATCGTTTGGCGCCAACAGGCGGGCGGCGCGCGGCGGCTCGTTTGAAACAAAGAACAAGCGCTGCGCGGGCATAAGTGCTTTGTCATAGCCTAACCTGTCAAGGTTAGGCTATGACAAAGCACTTATGGACGTTATCATTGACTTTACCTCTAATAATTATTAGGAATAGTAGAGTATGAAAGGATAGGATATCTCAGCAAAAAAGTACCCTCACAAAATATAACTTATTGAATTACGTCACGTGAATAGAAATCGTGAGACAATTTTCACATTTCAAGGATACAACAGAGACTTGGCACCGAATCCTTATTAGTACCTAGAGTCGACTCAAATATAAGGAAAGAGACCCTGGACTCAGAAGGCTCTAATACCTTCAATCCAACTATCATTAGCAGTTGATTATGGTCAAATTCACACATAGTTAGTGAATTTCACTGACAAATGATTGTTTGTGTGCGTGTAACATCGTTTGGCGCCAACAGGCGGGCGGCGCGCGGCGGCTCGTTTGAAACAAAGAACAAGCGCTGCGCGGGCGCAGGCGCTGGTTGATTGCGCGACGGTGACTTGCGAAGTTTACCGAAAACGCCCGAAGGCCGGCCGTGAAATTGGGGACGTGAAGGATTTGTGGTTCTGTACATTATTATGCTGTTATTGACCAAGGCATGAAGCCATAGTACGATTAATTATTGAAATAATGGTACAGTGTCAAAAAATTACTTCACGGCCGAAACTCAATTTAAGTCCGTTCGTCGCAATTGGAATTAGGTTATCTATTTAAATTACTTATAACTAGAAGTAGAAGTGTTATTTTGTGTTGTTATTTAATATTTAAAAAAGCATAATAATTAAATAAATTCGATAACTGTCCTTTACTTACTACAGTATGATACTAGTTGATAAAAGTCTCAGATTAAAGAACAAAGCAGACGGAACGCGCGGAACACGGGAGTGAGGCCAAAAAAGTAAATACAAATTGAAAAACACATAGCTGGTATTCGCTATGATTAATTATTAAAGTCAGACATTCGCAAATATTGATGGCTTCGTGCTAATTAAATACAATCTTTATCGATAAAGCAGTAAGGTTTATATCAAACTCCCACGCACCTCCAACGGGCTTAATCTATCTGGCGGCATATCGCTTACAAAGTGCGACAAGCTACTAATCTATTGATTCAATGATGAGCCGGTACTTGTAACAATACCCGAGCGAACAAACAACGGTAGTAGTTCGGGCAAAAAATCGGCTCTTTTGTGTCTGCGCGAGCGACGTCCGTATATAAATAAATGTAAATGATGACTGTACGCTTTTTTCCTAATATACTATATTAAATACACGCCCAATTCTGTTATGTAGAATTGGCTGGTTATATTGTGATATTGAAACTTTGGTATCATTAATAATTTGTGGCTGAAACAGCTCTACCTACTTACGAATATTCAGATGTATCTCTTTTGAGGTCAGAAGGCTGATCACGTGTTGGTAAGAGGTCATCGTCGACCTTAGAAAGAAAGTAGAAAAGATTGCCAATGGCCAACCTTTACAATGCAAGAATGTCTGTGAAGCAATGAATGAAGAATGCAAGAGTGGCTGTCGAATTTCTTTAGCTCGGATACAAGACTGTTTCTGATTGAACTGATGAACTAGCATGCCAGTGGAACTAGTTTCTGGTGGCATATTTCCTCATGCCACCCGGACATTAGGTTGCCCGGTTGCAGTAGGATATTTGAATAAAATAATGATTTACTTTCAGTAAAAAAATATAATTTCTTATTTAAACGTACTGGCTGTCCAGTAACTCCCAACGTCACAAGGAGGGAGGTCCCCGACAAGATTCAATTAAAATACAAATCACTGACTGACCAAGTCATCCAACTAAATTTACAAAGCCGACGAGACGCACGCCGCTCGAATTTCAACTATTCGATTAAAGACGAACTTTTTCGTGGTCAAACCATAAATCCAAAGTGTTTTCTTTAACCCTCTACCCTTTTTGTCTCTGGTAATGAGTGTATTACCATACAAATAGAATCGGTTTGGGACCGCGGTATAATTGAGTTGGGCGCCCCGCTGACTCGCGGGCTTTGTGTGCGCCGGCGCTGGCTGAAGCGCGCCCGAGCCAGCATGAATAAATAGCATCAGAGACCATGCTTACTACCAAATGGTCATTAAACCTAGCATGCTCTAAGTATATTATTATTATTATTTATTTATTTTCATTTTTACAGACATATTATGTTACACTGAAAAAAAAAAAATTTACAGTAACACAAAATTTTACTACCTATAACCTAAACAGAGTGACTTGCGAACTAAAAATTACCAGTAAAAAAACTAGTTTTGGTTCATTACTAAATTGTTTGATTAAATCTAAGAGATATAAGATTAAATGTAACTAAAGTTAGTTTCCAGACAACAAAACTTCAACATACATAACTAGTTTTGTAGAACCTTTTTTTCAGTGTAGTAAAAAAAGACTTATGAAATATGTTAGTGATGAGAAGAAGAAGAATACATAATAAAAAACTAAGTCACCCCTACGACATGAGCGCTGACCTAGAGAACACTCCGGTTTCACACTTGGTACTACACCAAAACCCTGTGCATCATGGAGGCTATCCTTTTTCGGATTATGGCATGAAAGAGGTCGACACGTGCCTCCGGAAACATACCTGATGCACTGCAATGGCGACGGTGCCCCATCAGCATCCTGAAAGCTTTATTATACTGTATATTATCTCTATATAATATTTACTCATGTACAGCAGCCTGCAATTTATATAATGTGCATGCTGGATGATTACTTTAAAACTATTGGTCGATAGCGATTAAAAAGCGCCGCGTTTGTTATTTGTCTAGCGGCGGTAGGCGGCGACAAACTACGACTGTTGCTGACACAAAAAACTGTTGCGACGTGAAATTGAAATGGAAATAGATCGTGGACGTGTAATATGACGGTTGAAAAGGCGTGTCTGTGTTTTTAGTTATTGGTGTGGCGTGTAAATAGCCACACCAATACGGTGGATTACACCAAATAGATATTAGAATGCAAATCGATGCAGTATATGAGATACCTATCAATTAATAATAATAGGCACTCACTCACCTGCAGGACCATGTGTAGGTGTTTAGCATCGATGCTATTAGGCTCTCAATAACAGCATGTTTCTATATATTATTTTCCAGTATATTTTTATCGCTTCATAATCCAAGACAAGTAAAAGAAGCATCAGTCAAAATTGACGGGAGCGCGGTTTCTTCTTCTTCCGACACTTTTAGGAACGACTCTTGTGGCCAGCACGTCTTGCAGGCATAATCCCACAGATTAATGAGCGCGACGTTATTAATTATAGATACCTCATATACATTCCATGCATCAAATAATCTCCAAATAGATAATTCTTATGCGCCTAACCATACTCCCCGCCTTGGAAGTTCGCAGAAGTTTCAAAACAAAAATAAATTACAATCATAATCATTACAACATAACATGGTATAGGTACATAACAACATAACAGGTTATATTAAAACTAACAGAATGTCAAAGCTTCATGACTAAGTCCTAAACAACCTAACTTACAGTTAAACATAAATAATACAGAAGAATTATTGAGTAGGAATAGGATATAATTTTACAATAGGACGCTTAAAGATCCCGAATCTAGTTTTCACCGTCGCCACTCGAATAATTCCGTCCGACCCGGGATGAACCTCCGATATTACACCTAAAGGCCAATGTGACGGGGTTACGTACGAAATCCATGTTGGGCCGTTCCACTATAAATTATGTGAAGCGAGTTGAGAGGGAAGCGACGTGCTTCATAAGAATCCTGAACTGTCCGTATTAGTTTGGAAATCAAGACTGCAGCACATAATTCCAAACGTGCGAGTGTGGTTACTTTAGTGGGTGAAACCTTTGACTTCACATAGAGTAATCTCACAGTAATATTACCCATGAAGTCAGTGGTGTGCAAATATAGGACACAACTATAACCGTTCACACTTGTATCACAAAACGCAACAATAAGCACCGTACAATTGTTAGAGACACATAATATGACGTGTGATTTTCAAAATTGAAATGAGAGGAAACTCCTATAGGAGCGCCGAGAACTTTCGTATAACGCTCTCAGGGGGATTATCATCCCAATCTATGTTACCTAAACATAGTTCTTTAATAAGCAACTTGACGTACAAAATGACAGGAGCCATCAAACTGAGGACACCAAACAAACGAGCAACCACAGAGAGTATATTCCGCTGCGTACATCTCTCTTGGACGTAAGCAGTTATAAAGAAGAAGTTGTCATCGGCTGTTTCCCATGAAAGGCCTAACACCTTTGAAGTATGGCTAGAAGCCTCATTCAAATCCACTGCACTGCAATGAGAGTCCGGAAGGTTTTCTAGGACCACACGAGAATTACTTGTCCATTTGACTAAGTCAAAGGCACCAGCTTTGAACAGCGAGATTAATTCTCGCATATATCGAAATAAATCGGCTTGCATATTAGGGCCAATATGAACGACGTCATTTAGTAACAACCCTGTATGCGTATTCGCAGTATCATCGAGCACGATCCGAGGCATGGGCTTACCCGGATGAGTGACAGCGTGATGCGGGATGTAATATCCCTCCTCCGTCACTTCGGATTCAGCAACCTCAGACAAGTAGCCTTTTTCAATATACTCACCAATAACACTGTTATATTTATCTGGTAAATCTGGTGACTGTTTAAATCTCCGCTCCAAAGTCATAAAACGTCTTTGGGCAGCAGTGCGAGAATTACCCAATTCCTTCGGGTTCTTGCAGAATGGTAAAGCAACCGAGTACCTACCACCCTCCCCCGGGGTGATCGACGAAACAAACAAATTTTCACATTCCGTCTCCTCAGGACTCAAAAACTTCATGTTAGGTAATTCCTCTAATTGGCTAAACTTCTGCACCATATCATTAAGCGAAAGTGCACAAAACGATGTAGAAGTATTAACGAGAAAGTTACTTGGGAAATCTCCCATCAGCACGAAACCAAACGCGGTCAGCAAAGCAGGAGGCGCACTGGTACCAGATACGATCCTGTTTCCTAAATAAATATATGGAAACAGCTGAGCACCCAGAACGACATCCACCGACCCGGGAACGTTCCATGTCAGATCGGCGAGGGGAATCCCTTTCAAATAACCCATATCACCCATGTCTACATAATGAGCAGGCAGCTGATCGGTGATACAGTCAATCACTAATGCATGTATAGTGTATTTATTATTCGAATAAACACGGGACTCAATATCCAAATAAACGTATCCTAAAATCGGCCGAGACGCTAAACCAATTCCTTTGACAAAAGAGTTACTCAGTGGAATTATTGGTAAATTAAGCGATTTACAACAGTCCATGGTAATCAAATTATTTTGCGATCCGTTATCTATTAAACAACGGACAATTATTTTATTATTGCTATTTTTAATTTTAGCATAAACTTGAGCTGTCGATAATAAAACCGTAGAGTTTGGTCTCACTTCCGCACTTAAAGACAATGAAGGGGTACCCGGGATACCCAAACTAGGTGGGGTACTCACACTCGATAAAGTACCCGAAATAGGAGAGGTCTCCATAATAACTGGGGTACCCGATGGGGTATTCAAAACACACGGGTTTAATCCTATGCCGGGTGCGGAGAGAGGCGACGACGCTGCCGGCAGCGAGGCGACGGACGGCACCAACAACGACCCCTCAGCGGTAGGTATTTGAGATTGAGACGTATGAGCGTAAGTATTTTTCCGAACATTATTATTCTTAGTATCGAAATGTAAGAGGGTATGATGACGTTTCCTGCATAATTCACACGCAACCATCGCCCTACATGACGTTAAGGTATGCGACTCACTAAGACAACTTACGCAACCCTGTTTCGATTTAATAAAATCAAATCGTGCTTGGGGTGAACTCAAACCTTTAAATTGTGAACAAGCATTAATTGAATGATCACTCTTACCGCAAAAAATACACGACTTCCCTAACGTGTAAGCGACATTTTCATTACTCGCGATAAACGACTTGAAAGTATTCGGACGGGCTGCCGCGGCCGCGACAGACGATGGCACTTTATGAACACCACCGCTCGATGACCGTGACGAGTATGACACATTAGACCGTTCTAAGATTTTAACTTGATCTTGCACGAAAGAAATTAATTCGTTGTAAGAAGGAATGTCTTTATGACGTACAGATAATTCGAACGCTTGAACAGTTTGAACATCGATTTTCCTTAGCGCACAATGTAAAAGTATGAAATCGGTGACATCACTGATATTCAGTTGTTTTAATGCCAACACAGACGCTGAATATTTTTCAATAAAATAGTCCAGACTGGCAGCCGTATTTGAACAACTTTTCGCATCGAGAATATTGTTAAGATAAAGTGTACCTAATGCACGCACATCTTGATATTTCTTCACCAAGCTATCCCAAATAATATTATAGGTTTCACCCGAGGGTACAATCCCCGCGGTAGCCTTAAGTGCGCCGTGGGTCAATTTACCTACTAAATACTGCACGCGCTGCGAGTCAGACAACTGATTGTTATTGTGAATGTTGGACTTAAAAGATTCGTAAAACTTAGGCCAATTTTCCGTTTTGCCGTCGAAGCTCGGCAATTCAATCGGAGGCAACTTAATCTTGCATTTAGGATTATGATCGCCGGAACCACTCGATGACGACGGTAAAATTGATTGCGACGACTGAATAATATTATTTCGGACGCGCTTTACAATAAAGTACAAATCTTCGAAAGCCGTCAAAGACTGATAGTCAGGTAGAAATTTCGAATCTAACGTAAGCTTGCGATCGTTTATGCCATCAATTATAGACTCAAATTGTTTTCGCATTTCATCGATTATTTCAGACTGAGCCATGAAAGTTTCATTATTCCGGGACGCAAAATTAGTTACATTATTTGCAAATCTATAAAGATCATTCATCCGCGAAAAGAGATGTTCTTTTTTTGCTATTAATAAAGTAAGCTGTTTATCAGATATTTCAATGACGGAATCAACAAAATCATCACTTGATTTCGACATTTTTTAACAGAAATTACGCTATTCCAATGCGAAAATAAAATATAAAAATTACGCTATTTCAATGCGAAAATAAATTATAAAAATTACGCTATTTCAATGCGAAAATAAATTAAAATAAATCACACGCTATTTCAATGCGGCAATAACCTAAAATAAATCACGCTATTACAATGCGAGAATTAATTTTAAGTAAAATTATTTTATTCTGTAAAATTTTGTACCAATTACAAAATGGCGGAGTATGGCGGTATGTACGTAGCAACTTCGCGAATTTTACCAATTAATACGTATTATTCTGCGAACATCCAAATTATGTACGACCACAATACTTAGAAATTCCTGCTGGAGCATGGAATCCGCTCTGAAGGACCATAAGAAATGGTGTGGCGTGTAAATAGCCACACCAATACGGTGGATTACACCAAATAGATATTAGAATGCAAATCGATGCAGTATATGAGATACCTATCAATTAATAATAATAGGCACTCACTCACCTGCAGGACCATGTGTAGGTGTTTAGCATCGATGCTATTAGGCTCTCAATAACAGCATGTTTCTATATATTATTTTCCAGTATATTTTTATCGCTTCATAATCCAAGACAAGTAAAAGAAGCATCAGTCAAAATTGACGGGAGCGCGGTTTCTTCTTCTTCCGACACTTTTAGGAACGACTCTTGTGGCCAGCACGTCTTGCAGGCATAATCCCACAGATTAATGAGCGCGACGTTATTAATTATAGATACCTCATATACATTCCATGCATCAAATAATCTCCAAATAGATAATTCTTATGCGCCTAACCAGTTATACTGTCTGGAAAAATTACATATAGCATAATTATAGGCTAAAAATAGGCACGTTCGAAACTTTATCATAGATCGATTGGAAAATGGAAATGAATGGGTTTTTTTTTTTTGTAAAATCACTATGAAATTACATTTTATTATTTGATCAAAAAACGGTGGCGTTGATGTCTATTATATGCAAAGCTTGACACTAATATTAAGGTATACTCGACTAAGAGCAGTCAGCTCACCATACTTTTCATACAAAAGCTCTGAACTTATGATGGCGTTTTTAAACACTTTTCGTTAGATGTTTTAAACAAATTGGTATCTTGTGAACTATATCTAGCAGTATAACTAGGCGAAAATAAAAAAAAGTGTGAAACAAATTCAGTAAAAGCTTCCGAAAAACAGCGGTTTTGCACAAATTTTACCTGAACTTTGGCCATATCTAATGTACCTATAAATTGTAAAAGTAAAGAAAACAGCTCTAAACAATGCTTGCAAATGTATTGGAGATTCTAAATAACTAACTTTTTTTTCACAAACTTGTAAGATTACATCACAGGAAGTATGGGCCTGGAACAAGTTTTATGATATGCGAAATCATGAATGACGACCTAGCGAAGCGGCCGCGAGTGATCAGCGGAATTTACCAACTGATAACCGATGGCTCTGATGGTGTCTCTCTTTTTTCGCAGTCAAACATTACGTTGGATGAAAGTACAAGCTTTTAGGCTACGCTTGCGTTGAAGTTGCGTTGGCCATGAAGGGCCCCCTTAAGGTTCCGTACCTTTAGGGTGTTATGGGAACCCTTTACTAAGCCTCCGCTGTCCGTCCGTCTGTCCATCTGTTCCTCTATCCGTCCGTCTATCAGTGGGCTGTATCTCATGAACCCTAGGTAGACAGCTGAAATTTTCACAGAATGTGTATTTCTATTGCTACTTTCCGGGGACGCACCTACAAGAAACGTCTTTACGGAATCCATCGGTACAAGTCTGACTCGCACTTGGCCGGTTTACTTATTATTATAAAAGCTCGAACATGTCCGTCTATTTATTTAGTTTAACGGCTCCCTTGACTTGCGGTAAAAAAATGGCAAATAATTGATATTGTTTCGCCCGCGCAAATAGTCAAAGGTTTAACTACTAAACAAGTTGTTAATAAAAATTGTCTCCCCGGCTTGGACCATGGTAATAAAAGTATGGTAATAATCATAGAATATATACTCACTTTTTCCCGACACGCATAACCGCTAGTCTCTTAAATGTCAGGAAAGCCTAGCCTTATCATATCATAATAACTTTTATTGAAGGATATCATAAAAATGATTATTGGTTACAGCAATGTCAAACAACTTAACTTTATTTGCCTAAAAGGCGCGTTTGAGCCTCTACGTACACTGACTGAAGGAATCAGATCGAAACGCGACGAAAATGAATGCAGCGGGATTTATATTGGAAAAATAAAAACTAGTCTTAGCTTTCTGTTTGCCCAACTTTGGCTAAGGCCTTCTCCGTTTCTTCTTCTTCTTCTTATTTTTAAGTTTGGCAACCAAGCCCAAATTAAGGCTCATTTCTGCCAGTGTCGAGTTATATTATAGTTTCCAGTCACAATAAATCACTTCACATTATAGTCCTCAGTCAGTCACCGTCCATAAAAGTCACGATACACATAATTCATTTCATTTCACTTAACTGGTGCACATAGATGATCTTTATTGGGTAAAATACCACCAAAAATACACAATAAAACTCAAAATACACAAATTTATGAAATTAAAAATGAAAACGCTACGTCACTCTGCAAGCTCCCGCCAAAAAGTCCCTTCTCCGTTTCTATCCATTAAATCCTATTGAAATGAATAAAAAAGCCTTTTATTTTTCTCATTTTCATGCAATTTCATAATATTTTGCTAAAGAAAAATAATAATATAATATATTAAACAATTAAAAAAAAAAATGAACTTGAAATATTTATAATATGTGGATGGTCTACCGCAGACATAGAACTAAATAGATAACGCAATTTCCTCCATCCTTTTGGTACGCGAAGTACATACATTTGCGTCCTCAATTAGATTTATATCTGTGTTACAAACTGTCAATACAAGTACAAACCGCCATTTTTAAAACTTTTCTTTAATGCAACGCATTATAAATAAAATATTTAAAAAAATATATACATAACTCAAATCGGTCATAGAAGAATTCTGACGTATTATACCTATAATTGTTTATATTGAATAATCGAATCCTTAACAAACTGCCATTTTATTTTTTCTTTTGATTATAATGCATAATCTATTCATCATATCAGCCCATTTGATGTCCACTGCTGAACATAGGCCTCCCCCATTGATTTCCACTTGGAACGGTTCTGGGCAGCTTCCATCCAGCGGCGCCCAGCCAGCGACTCTGACCTGGTCGTCGGTCCACCTGGTGGGAGGTCGTCCCGCTCGCCGCTTTCCAGAAAGTCGGTTATCGGCTCTTCGAGCGATGTGGCCTGCCCATTGCCACTTCAGCTTACTAAGTACCGAGCTATGTCGGTTGTTTCGTTCTACTACGAATGTCCTCATTTCGGACCCTATCAGAGAAGAAATTCCCGACCAGAAAGAATCTATTCACGATGAGGCAATTAAGACGCAAACACACGATTATCTGCGAGCATTTTAGTCGTACGATAGAATATGATGTTTTGTGGTAAGCCTCGAGCCAGTGTCACAATAATGACATTATACCTATGTCAATTTCAACCAAACTACAGTGTCCTTATTCTTTATCATTATCATTTATTGCTATTATGACAAAGCGATAATATTCTGGAACTTTTTAAATAATTTTTAATCTCGTATTGTATGTGTAATGGTTATTTAGGGGCCTAGCCATATTCATCCGAACTTTGTCTTTACTCATGCTTGTAGTGAAGCAAATATCATTCGATATAGATGGCTGATTAAAATACACTTATAGTCACGATTCAATCTATTTAGAAAAGGACCATAACCACCTTATGTGTACTGTAATGCGTCGATTAACCCAACTCTCTATCAATAAACGCAATTAAGCCTCATTAAATAAATCGATCTGTTGAAAAAATATCGCGCGCACAAGTAACTGACGATTAAAAAGTCGCACGATTGTGATTATCCGACGTTCGCACCGTGAGGGGCGTGGGACTCCGCCCTCGGAGGCGTAGGGAGGGCCGCGTGAGTGCGACGGCGGAGGAGGAAAGAGGACCAGTTGCCTTCGCCACCGTGGACTTAGCGCGCGTTGTACGCGACCTCGCCAAAATTCGCGCAATAAAAACAACCGGCGACTTTATACCGTGCCTTCCGGATTGTAACCTAATATTTTGTCACTCATATTTATTTGAAACGAAGTTTTTAGAGCTTATGTTTTGCACACAAGTGACGTTTGTGACTGGAACGGACATCTACAGTGCATTAGTGCTAATTATTAAGAACAAATAAAAAAAAAAACAAACATTGCAGAAGAAAACAAACCCATGTGCCAGTGACAATTTTGAAATGAGTACCAGTTTGTGTTTCGAACTCATGCGGTTTGCGTGACAAAATGTCAAAATTAAAAGGCACTCTTCCAATTTTGAATTTTGACAGTTGCGCCATAGTAACTTTTGAAAATGGACTTGACGACACGCCGTGGAGATTTAGAAGGTACTGTACCTGGAGATTCGGTGGTCATATTGAATGGTACAGAGCAGGTGTGCCGTGAACTAGTGAACGGAACGCAGGGCGGGTGTGACGTCACGGGCGTGACCGCGGAAGTGACCACGTCGAGGAAAACCAATTCGTTCAGTATTAGGAACTTGGTTGGAGGGGAGGACTCGGACCGGCCTGCCGACGGTACTTCCAGTGTTAGTGATGGTAAGTACACATATTTACCTACTTTACTTACCTGTCAAAGAACCTGATGTATTATTTTTAGTAATGACAACACCTTACAAAAAGATCAACATACAGGTAATATATACCTACTTAATAATGTATTTATTTATAAATATTGATTAAAATTTCCATATGTATCCTGGAAATAGGCCATCATCATAGGCCAATATCACAACAATACAGTGCCATATCACAAGTGTGACATCATCATATAGGCAATATTAATTTAGATTTTCGCCTATAATTTTTGCACTGCATTCCTGGATAAGAAAATAAAATAAGCTACCTAATAAATACTTTTTACAGCCTGCACAGTCTTTTTTTATTATTTTACGTTAGTTAGGCTTAAGTTAGACACAGTTTTTTTAAATAATTATCAGTGGCATGTCCTATACAGGAGAGGTCAGGTCATTTTACTGGTGGTAATTAAAATTTTCTTTAAAGTACCTAAAAATGTTTTATTTTAATGAAAACTGTTTTCTGTTCACCGAAACAATCATTCGAACACCTGCATCAAAACCTCTGCAGCTGTGTCTAATTTTACAACCAACCACTCATAACATCAGACGCCGCGGCGAAGGTTGTATGCTACCATGGGCGCCGGGAAGGGGGTGCAATGAGGTTGCACTTGCACCCCCTGTTAAGTAAAAAGATATTCTTTTATAACCTTTTCTAGAAAACCTGACCATGGATAGATCGACTGGCCATACGTCTCTCATCGTTCACCGACTGATTTCAAGGTGCGTGGGGCACCAAGCTGATCTCACCTACCTTGCATAGTAATGAAATTATACTTATTGACTTCAAAAAAAGGAGGAGGTTCTCAATTCGGCTGTATTAAATAATCCTGCCGACGCATGGGCGTTCATACATGGGTATGCAACAATAACTCCCAGTGAAAGAAAATATGGTGCAGAAACCATACCGCCCGCCGCCTGGTGACTAGGTAGGTACAACCTTCATGTAGAAACGCAACCGTCAAGCAGGGGCACTATTATATTATTATTTTAGGGGGGGATTATTAGGTAAAAAACTAACAATTTTGTAGGACTGTATTACTAACATCACAAACAACAAGTCTTGTTCTATGACATTTTGAAAAACAATAAATTTACCGTCATTCATCCCGTTTTCGAAGGAAATAACAACATTAGAAACCTGATCCTTCATAACTATGAATTATAAATAAAATTGAATAAAAATAATCAAATACATATTTATTATTCATTAATAATCAAGACAAACCCGATTGATTGACGAATCATTCAAATTAATTTTATTTTTTGATTTCCATTTAATTATTGATGTTATAAACTTTGTAAATATTAATTGGCAGAATCGTATAGGCAAAAATAACTAGCAACGAAACTGGAAACTAATTATAATATATTATTTTATATTATAATTAATAATAGCGTCATAAATATTGGATTCAAATGAGTGATGACATCATGTTAGTTAGCTTGTTACATTGATTTTACTGTATTTTATTGCCAGTGCAATAAAATAAATATAAAGTACAATGTTGCCGATAATTAAAATAATTTGTTTCATGATAACTAGTGACACGTCATGGTGCGTCCACGCTACGCGAGCCGAGCACGAGCCGAGCCTCTATTCGTTCGTCGCTCGCGATGTCAAGTGTGGACGTACAACGAGTCTATAACACAAACGTGATGGGGATCCTTGTGTTCGTAAAAAAACTGACAATCGGCGGAGCGCAGTCTAGCGCCGATTGTCAGAACCGAACGCTCTTTCGAGGCTCGCAAGTCCGTCCTTGCTATGCGAATCCGTATTCCATTTCGTGCTTGGATCGCGAAGCGTGGACGCACCATTAGGTTGCATACAATCTGTACTACAATCTACACTATATTACAATATGTTAATTGGTTTTATGACTCTGTTTGTACTTTGAGAATACAAAACGAACATTAACTTCATATTTTAATGATGTCTTTAATTTTTTTTAATACGATATTTTTGCAAATATGCTTATGGCCCACTTTTTTGTAAGCGGTTACCGTAGCGTATAGAGTATAGACGGTAAACAACGCCAGGGGTATCACTCGTGTGTTGCGTTACAAACATCTGCACACGCCATAGAGATATAACATTTAGTAGAGTGACAGCGTAAAGACCTTTGCGAAGCATGACAAGTTTGCATATAGTTTGCATTCAAGTCAGTAGTGACTAATATACTAGTCGCCTGTTTCAGGATCGTGCAGCACATTTGTTAAAGGCGAAAGAGTTCGTGCCGTGACTGCGATAACCGTACTTGTGTCACGGCACATGTATTCTCTAGTACAATGACTCTTTTTTTTATACGACCAAGTCGGTAATCAAGCATACGGCCCGCCTGTTGGTAAGCGGTTACCGTAGCCATATGGACGCTTGCAACACACGGGACATGCGTTACCGTCCCTTCCCCCCTCCAATTAGCTCTGGAAACCTTACTGTTCTGTAAGGTGGAGGTTCTTCCCCAGTCGAGCTGCTTTTTAAGTGAATAAACGCTATGCTCTACCTCACTTAAAAACACTCTACTATATTCTATGTCTATGGTTCACACCCTTCTCACTATAAACAAAATAGTAGGTTAAAACAGGTAGGTAGGTAGATCGTAGTAGGTACTTACAGTAGCTTTTATAGTAAACTTATTTATATTCCTATTGTTTTGCCAATAAGTACGTATTCATTGATTATTATTAAGACAGCCGAGTTGATGTGAATTATCGAATACTTGTAGGATTCAGTAGGATTTGGTTACAATTACCTACAGTAGCTTCAAATAACTGGTTTAATTAGCATTTTAATAGGCTTTTTTGTGGTAACATTTTATTTGCTGTTATAAACAATGTATGTGCCTATCTTGTTACCAATCTTGATAAAATATGTTTGGATTTTCTTAAAATGCAGGATCAAAAAGCAAACAAAGCCATGTTGGATGTATTTATTTAAAGTAAAATTTTATTATGAAAACTCAACAAATTTTCAGAAAAAGTACCAATTACCTACACCTTTTACTTAAAATAAATCTTTCATAACCTGTTTTTAGGGTTCCGTAGCCAAATGGCAAAAAACAGAACCCTTATAGATTCGTCATGGCTGTCTGTCTGTCTGTCTGTCTGTCCGTCCGTATGTCACAGCCATTTATTTCCGAAACTATGAGAACTATAATGTTGAAACTTGGTAAGTAGATGTATTCTGTGAACATCATTAAGATTTTCACACAAAAATAGAAAAAAAAAACAAAAAATTTTGGGGGTTCCCCATACTTAGAACTGAAACTCAAAATTTTTTTTTTCATCAAACCCTTTTGGTTTGTCTTTAGATAGGTCTTCAAAAATGATATTGAGATTTCTAATATAATTTTTTTCTAAACTGAATGGTTTGCGCGAGAGACACTTCCAAAGTGGTAAAATGTGTGTCCCCCCCCCCCTGTAACTTCTAAAATAAGAGAATGATAAATCTATAAAAAATATATGATGTACATTACGGTGCAAACTTCCACCGAAAATTGGTTTGAAAGAGATCTAGTAAGTAGTTTTTTTTTATACGTCATAAATTGAAATTTATATCAAATACTCAGGTCTATACTACCATTTACTTATATACCTACAGGTTTGTACGGAACCCTCGGTGCGTGAGTCTGACTCGCACTTGGCCGGTTTTTTTATATATTCTACACGGTACAATTTCACCGCGTGACTGGTACATGGTCATGTTGGTTGGGTTGGGTGGACTAGGACTAGGACGTAATCACTTCCCAGTCGGTAACATGGTAGTGATGACGTCACGCGCCCTAACCAGCCGCTTCCGGCAGTAAATTGGACTACCCGCACCCCGTACCTGCACCTCGCGTGGTAATACTGCAGGGAGACAGGTGTTTTTTTATACTATTAAGGTAGTTAACAAGCCTACAGCCAAGCTGATGGTGATGGCACTACCATAGCCTATGGACGCGTGCAACATAGGAGTATCACTCGCGCGTTGCCGGCCCTGCAAAAATCTCTTCACAGTCACACCCATTTTGAAATATCCCATGCTTAAAACCTTTGAGAAAACCACAGCGGGGAGCTCCGCCGCGATAGGAAGCTCCTTTTCAATACATTATTTTGAGACCATTTTGATGCAATGTTGTGTGTATGTAAATATTAGAGTTAGACTACGGTCGGAGCCACAAACATTAAGTTGGTTCAATTTCTATTGTACAGAACCATAAAAGTAAAAAAAAACATTCATAATATCCACATACAGCTGCCACAAAATTATGTTCTATCATGAACGCAAATTGTCCATAATATTTTGTGTATGAATTGAACTAAATTGACACCTCTATACAATAGTTGGCCACCCACAGACATACATTGTAAACTTTTGTATAACATAAAATATACTTCTTTATGATCTTGTTCATTGTATGGGGTAACTTTTTATTTTATCTTGTTACTATGATATTGAAAACACTTACATACCGAGTAAAGTTTTTACATAGAGATAGAATTAGTATAGAGTGATAGGGTCATCATCATCATCATCAGCCTATAATGTCCCACTGCTGAGCACAGGCCTCCTTTCACAAATCAGGGTGAAAGGGGATGGGCAGATACTCCACCACGCGTGCCCACTGCGGATCGGTGGAGGTAGGCTAGTGGCCAACCTACTGTTGGGCTTAACGACTATCACAATGAAGTGATAACCGGGACCAATGGCTTTACGTGCCTTCCGAAGCACGGAAACGCTCGATTTGAAATACCACTAGGCGGTCACCCATCCAGGTACCGACCAAGACAGACGTAGCTTAACTTTGCCGATCGATTAAGAACGGCTAATCATGCTACACCACGAGCGCTTCGAGTGATAGGGTAAACAACATTAACTTGTGCAAAGCGTGAGCAGTTTGCATATAGTCGCATTCATAGATATGTATACTAGTGACTTACCAGTCCCCTGCCTCAGGTTCGTGAAGACCATTCGTTAAACTCGAAAGAGTTCGTGCCACGGTTGTGTTGACCGTACTTGTGTTACCACGGCACGGCACAAACTCTAGTAGGTACATTCGCTGACTAAAAATGTTTACTACCTTACGCTCTATAATCGCTTGCACATTTCTGTTTCAAACGGTTGACCGGAAATAAAATGACTATTGATAGTAGTGGATTGTATTTGACATGAAAAACAATTAAAAGAGGTGTTGAACTAAGTATTGAGTTTGAATGCCAAATATCATATTACGATAAAAATGTTTTTCTTTTTAAAATATTTTTGATTAAATGAGTTTACATAATCAAAAAGCATTTATTTGACAGCCTTTTTGCTATGTTCGATACTTAAAACATTCCACAATTTTAAAATATTTATTGATATGACTTATTAGACCTTATTGCTCGCGGTATGAGGTGGAATTGAGTTGTAAATGTGATAAACATTTTCAGTATGTGACTGTACAAGCACTCTACTAATATTCTATCTCTATGGGTTTTGAGAAAAAAATTGGGAACTTGTTCAAATAAAAGCCAGCAAACTATTACTTCTTAAAACGAGAGAAGGATAAATTTGTAACTAAATTTTTTTTTAATTAAATTAAATTTTTCTAATATTTTTTATGAACTACTAATGACTGATACAGTCATCAGATAGATTTCTATAACCCGATTGGTTAATTTGTTTAATTATTGTGCAATCGTTTGGATTATCTACAGTTTACAGATATCATGTTAATGCGTATCGATATTCGTAGTGTGATCTTATACAGCTTAAAACCTCAATAAATGTGCTCTCTAGCGCAAATTATAAGTCGGGTAGTTTATGAGTTTAGTGCTCTCAAACATACAAACTGTTTCGCATTATAATATAAGTATAGATACAAATTTTCCTATTGCATGTTTTATATCCATTAACAAAAGAGTTTTTAAGTCACGAAATAAATGAGCTGATAAAAAAAATCATTAGCCAATAAATATTTTATAAAATAAGTTTTGCAAAGCCATGAGGCCGTTTGCTTATTATAAAGTGTTGCGATAGTTGCAGCAATAATTCCTTACTTGTAAGGAAGGCAGGTGTGCTTCATACGAAAATAAATAAAATTTTCGCTATACGCCACATGTATCGAATTCTGCGTATAATACGACCACTTATATTATGTCACATCGATTATTAAAATAATTTGAACATTAATCTTTATTAAGAATAAAAAAAACAATTGTAAATTCCTTAAAATTAATAAATAATTGTAAGGCGATGATAGCTTAGTGGTAGTGTCGTCGGATGCCGAGACGAAGGTCCCTGATTCTAATCCTACAATGAGCTAGAGCTTTTGGTGAAGGAAAACATCGTGAGGAAACCATAACACGGTGGTAGGGTGCTTTGTAATACTCACCTGGCTGGCTACCACCCTCAAATTGAAAATCTGTCGCCAAGCACCTATCGGTGTGTTCCTACAGCTGTACTACAGAGCCAGTTCCTTCACGGGTTTGTGTGCTTACCACCTTCAGCCACATCATCACGTACCATGGTGAAATAGCGGTCAAATACATTACAAATCAATACAAAGTAAAAATGTTATACTATATACATACCTACATTCTTCATAGCAATCTATTTGTACATTCTTCATCATATCAGCCCATGGATGTCCACTGCTGAACATAGTACTTACATTCTTAAATAATAATATCTAGTGCACATAGTCTGTGCATAGCTCATCGCATGCCTTTATAAGGATCTGTCGTGATACCGGTATCACACTTTAACTGGTCAATAAAAAGGTTCAAAACCGGGAGAAATGGAGGTCCTTGCCCTAGAGTGGACCTAGGATTTAAATTACATGAAAAAAATACAATTTTACGCTTTAAGCTTTGTTGTGCAATTGTTTTTAATGCATTATCATTTCGAAGAGAGTGAACACTAATTACTTTTTATTAATAATACAAGTACAACATCCTGAGTAAAACAACTATCCAGACTTAGTCAAAGCTAGAAACAACTAATTACTACCGAGAAATATGCATGTAAAAAGAGTTTTAAGACTTTTTCATCACTCACGTAACGTGTCTATCTAAAGGCACTCTATTTGAAGTGAACGCTTTATAATTATACCTTTCTTGGAAGATGTTAGTTTCTTTAACGATACAACAGACGTTGTTCCTTATTACCTCAGTAATAATGAGACTACGGACTTAAATAATAAAATCCCATTTTAATAATGGTCTTTATGTAAAGCTTGGTGTTAAGTGCATTATACAATATGTAGAGTACATTGAAACTGCAAATTAAACGTAATTTTGTTACGTTTAACAATTTTATATTAAAGTAATAATAGAAACCATTAATATTTTTATATAATATAATTGCAATTTTACGTTGTAGTATAATAACATTTTTATTATTTCCATAATAACATGGTATAATAATATTTTAAAATTATAAATCTATTATTTACGAATTACATATTTCTACCTGCTGACATTACAAAAAGGATCAAGATTATAAGAGTTGCTGAAGAGAAGTACACCATTTGTACCCTTTTTAACCGACTTCAAAAAAAGGAGGAGGTTCTGAAATCGGTTGTATTTTTTTTTAATAATTGATACCTCATATCTCCTTCATATATTAACCGATTTGGAAAAATCTTTTTTTATTTGGAAGGGTACACTTCCCGATTGGTCTCATTGTCATCAGATCAGGATTTGATTACTTATTAGCGTACTTTGAAGTCGGTATTTTTTTTTGTAAAACAGTTTCTATTTCCCTCACTACTAGCGCCATCTATTGCCAAACAGTGTTATTTATTTGGTGTTTCCAGACGCTATAAATAAAATTAACATAATTAAAAAAATGCATGCAATGTGTAGAAAATTATTGCGTACAGTTGTTTATTATAAAAAATACTACACTACATACATAATGTATGTATTATAAGAAGGATTAACACTTACTACTGGACATGAACAATTACCAGTGCGTGATAATTGCGCATTTAATTTAGGCACTTGAATATTTATAGAAATTAACTACATTATCCAGACAAAAAAAAGCACTGTATTTAATATCGCTACATAGGGAAATGTAAATGTAAATTAATCATCAGAAATAAAGGCTATCTATCAATCTATATCATAATACATAGGTGCAGTATGGGTGCAGTGAAATAAAAAGCCTTTTAAGTATACTCTTTTTGTGCAATTCTGGCTTCACTTGGCCATTATAACACCTTCGAATATCGTAACGAATCGTAAGTCGTAAAGTAGTACCCAACTAATATGGCTTACCGATGTACCAGCGCAGAAGACACATTTTCAAAGCGCGGATAATGCTATTGGTCGGCAGCTGCCGCCATGTGTGCGGAGGCGCGTGACTTGCGAGTGAGACGGGACTAACAGCTGCACTGTATTATGAACCTTATAGTAGTGATCTAAGGTTGATTGTAAGTTTTAAGCATTCTTTCGTTAATCTTCGGGCCATACTTTCATTTCTGTGCGAACGAAGATTCACGACGCGCCTTATTAGTTGGGTACTACGTCCAAGTTTTAAATGCGAATTAAACTTGAGGAAAGGAAACCATAACACGGTAGAAGGGTACTTTCTAGTAACCGCCTGGCTGGTTACCACCCTAAACCTGAAGTCTTCCGAGTTCCTTCTAGGCTTTACCACTTCTGGTCACTTCATCACTGAGGTACTACCACAGACTTAGAATACTATAGAGTGATAGCATAACAACGTTACCTTGTGCGAAGCGTGACCAGGGGCTCTACCGCGCAACATTGGTAGTACTTTTACCGATAACAAATGACAAGGAATCCATATAGACATTTTGTCTGTCTGTACATTAACTAGTGTATGATATATCTGTGAATTATTGTGAATGCATCTATATGGAAACTGGGGCTCTACCGCGTAACTTTGGTGGTAATTGTAACGAACACCATTAAGAATTTCATCCAATCAGGGCCCACGGATGGTCATCGTCGCGTCGTACCGCGTGCGCGTCATTGGATGAAAAAATTCATGGTGTTAGTTACGATTACCACCAAAGTTACGCGGTAGAGCCCCAGTTTCCATATAGATGCATTCACAATAATTCACAGATATATGGCACACTAGTTAATTTACAGCCAGATAAAATGTCGATATGGATTTCTTGTCGTTTATTCTCGGTAAAAGTATCGATAAAAACGAGAAATTGGCATTAATTATGTATTTTAGTCGCTCAAATCAAACTATGTCCGCGCACATCGTTTCAAGGCATTTGGACCGTACCGGTGTTCACGGACCGTACTCTGCAGCTGCTCTATTTATTTCTAACTCTATGCTTACTTGTGGTGAAACATTTCATATGAAATAAATATGCGTACGTAATACTTATACGGGTGTATACGACAGTAAATGAAACAATATAAAGTACTCATAAATACGATCAACTTTTACTATAGCACCAACATAGAAATCGCAAAAAAAAGAATACAGCTTTTCATTCATTTTTGGCGAGGAGACATGTACCTTATAATAGTAGAGTACTTTACGTGGTTTATTGTCGTATTGTCGTATCCACCCCGTATAACCTGTTATTAACTTAATCATAACATTAAAATGTACACATTAATAAAGATATGTTCATGGACGTCAAAAAAAGGCGGACGTATTCTCACTAACAAAAAACTGTGTCGCTCAAGTCGGCAACCTCAATGTACACACGGCTACAGATCAAGCTAGACATTTCTAGTATAAGCTGCCCATTGTACGGAAATCCTATACAATGCGAGATCAGGTTATACTGGAAATGTATAGCTTGATCTGTAGCCGTGTGTACATACGTACAAGCCGGCACTCACACATTAGTCGAGCGCGGGTTAACGGCAACAGTCTCGTTTTTCGCGGAATGCCAACTAATGTGTGAATTTGTGCGTGCCGGCTTGTACGTACAGCGAGGTGGCCGACTTGAGCGACATCGTTTTTTGTTTGTGGCCGACTCTCATAGTTAGCGTTTTTAGCGAGAACATGTCCGATTTTTTTTAACGTCTTTGGATAGGTTACTAATTTTCCAATAGTATGTGATAATCCTTTCTCCAGCAGCAACCTCACCTCGTCACCCATATCACCCAATAAATTATTATCACAACCGTAAACATTCCACAAATACCATACATTCTGACAGAATTAAAAACAAACCTTAGATATTCAGAAATCTTGCCTCTAAATAAAGTGCTGATAACTTTACAAATGACTTATGTTTCTGGAATTTAAAGTACAGCCAGCGTACGGGGGAAATCAATCTTTAAAATGAATGGGTTAGAGTGTATAATCTATCGCTTCATGGGGAGACCTTAACGGGGTGACATGGGGGATAAAAGGACTTAAAAGTGAGAGTTATCACGGGGACCCATTTGGTGCGCACGCGCGGCCGGGGCCCCACAGACATGACAAATAAACGAAAATAAAGTAACGTTTTGTATAGAGGCTCGTAAAAATAATGCAGTCTGGTCAAAGCCTGATGGAAGGACTCCCGTCCTATTTACCACTTACAGATAACAAATGGACAATAATAAGGATTTTTGGGACTTTACGGCTTTTAGAAATGAGCAAGTTTTTTTGTTTGTTTAGTTAATATTTTCTTGTATACCAATGAGTCTCGCTTTGTCATATTTTTGTTGATCAGTGATTTGACGCTGTACAAAATGATTTCTCAACCTCTGTAATTTTTTTTCATGTTTTGTATGTACCTTGTAGTTCCATGAAGGAGGCAGGACCAATTCAACGTACAGTGTAATTAATCATAGAATATTGACGGGCCAGTTGGCGCAGTTGGTTAAGAATCCACCTATCGCGCCGCAGGTCGTGGGTTCCATTCCCACACAAGACATGCATTTGTGTGCATGAACATGTCTGTATGTCCTAAGTCTGCAGGGTGTAATCTATCTATATATATAAAAATCAATGCCACTTTTCGTTGTAATTTTATAACTCAAGAACGGGTTCACCTATCCAAACCAAATGTTTAGGCTTTGTTTGGACTATTTAGTAGATGGGTTATGGCAAGTTTGCACAAAATCGGTCGAGCAGTTCTTCATTTATCACATTTTTTTTATTTCACTTTATACGTAGCGAAGCATGTACCGGGCCGCTAGTTTTGTATATTAAGTATTTATTTACAAACAAAAAGTAGTATATATGTATTATATCAGTTATCTGGTTTCCATAGTACAAGCTCTGCTTAGTTTGGGATCAGATGACCGTGTGTGAGGAATGTCCCAGAATATTTACTAAAAGGCAAAAGGTAAAAATTTGCCTCCTTTAGTAAAAAAAAGTTTGTTTTAAAAAACAGATCCTACTTGAGTCACAAGTCTTCTTATAGCAGGGCCATTAGCATAAACGGTGAATGAGAGTTCGCAGAGCTGCTCTGCTGTTCTGCATGAGCGCCGGAAATACGCCCACTACCTTACTACTACGACGAGCTACTTTAAAATAATGGGACTGTTTTACAAAAAACTTAAACCGACTTCAAAGTACACTAAGAAGTAATCAAATCCTGATCTGATGACAATGGGACCAAACGGGAGGTGTACCCTTCCAGACAAAAAAATAATTTTCCAAATAGGTTAATAAATGACGGAGTTATGAGGTAACAAACATAAAAAGCAAAAAAAAGAAAAAAATAATTGGACTGTTTTACAAAAAACTTAAACCGACTTCAAAGTACACTAAGAAGTTATCAAATCCTGATCTGATGACAATGGGACCAAACGGGAAGTGTACCCTTCCAGTCAAAAAAAGAATTTTCCAAATCGGTTAATAAATGACGGAGTTATGAGGTAACAAACATAAAAAAAAAAAAAAAAACATACAACCGAATTGACAACCTCCTCCTTTTTTTGAAGTCGGTTTATAAACAGGATTAAAATAGGTTTAATTAAACACAGCTAATAAGCCGTAAATAGCGGCAAATAATTACTTTGCAAGTAGACCAAATGGCATCATTGATTTTACTTTACATTTAATTGTTCCTGCCAATTACTATAAATATCTGATCCCAAACTAAGCAGAGCTTGTACAATGGAAACCAGATAACTGACCTGCATATACTACTATCTTTGTATCATAATAATACCAGACTCAGTTTCTCAAATCAGTAAAATAACAATAAGTTAATGGTATGGCGAAAGCTTATCTCACTCTCCTCTAAACACTGATAACCGTTTTAGTAATATTAGAATAACAGGTTTTTATAAAAAAGGTTGTATATAAATTAACGTTTTGTATAGAGGCTCATATATAATATACAACATATATAGAGAACATATATATATAATATATATAGAGGAGTATATAATGAGAACATTTTACGCGCGCAATCAAATCCTGCAATATTCCTGGAAAAGTTGCAACATTTCTAAACTACAGATTTCCTACAGTTGCATTTTACTAGCATTAAAATTAGTCACACAATTGGTATAAAGCTCTTATTAAGATCGAATAAGGTAGGAAATAAAACTACAGGAAAAATATGAAAGAACATTAAACTACCGTGCATTTGATGGCATCAAAACATCATGATAATGGGGTGTGGCTTTCATGCAAGCGATTTAAATTGAGACACATAAAAATCTGTTTCCTTTTAACTTAAAAATACATTTAATTATTATTGAATGTTTTTATTCATGTATTCGTCAAATAAATCACAATTTCAGAAACAAATCCGTTGGTGATCATCTTTGCTGTAGAGGGTAATCGGTAATCCTTCCATTCAGAACGCGCACCGATTGCCCTTCGCTGGGGAAGTGTGATTCGTACCCCCAGCAACCTCAGTACTATATACGATCGATTGTCAATAACCCCAAAGGGGAGCCTTTTCTAGAGTTTAGTCGTCTTTTACACAGACAGGGGAACAACATAGCTAAGTACTTACATTTTTAGTTAGACTCAACCATACTTCACTTAAAGTCTTTGACAAAGCAAACAATCATACAATAATTGACAATAATCATAATGATTTTACAGTAAATTAAAACCCCCATCAACTTACCACCACCAACGGAAGTTTATTAAGTGTGCAGCCTAATCGCTCGCACTGGCACCACACACGGTGTTCCGGCAATTTGACAGACAAGATACAACATTAACAGATAAGGAAAAATAAAATAAAACAAACAGCTCTGTGTGTAATTTGCTAGCTAATGACATACCTTATCTAGCTAATTAAAACGCGATTTGGCACAAAATGTACATAGTCTTTGTACTATTGTCACTTTGCTACGATCTTTATCACTATGATTGCCGACTCGTATTGCTAGAATATATATTTTTCCGTTGCGTATAGAATTAGTGTCAAGAATTATTGTTAATGAACGTTCTGTTGTAATTATTAAAGAGTTTATTAGCAACAATTAATGTTGCTAATGTAAACATCTAAGTTGAATTAGAAGAGTTTATTAGCAACAATTAATGTTGCTAATGTAATCTTCTAAGTTGCGTTAGGTAGGTATATTTTTTTTTACTTTTATTTTTATGGTAATATCTATAATCCCATTTCAAGGGATGATTCGTGGCCTATAAATAAAAAAAAACACTTTAAAACGTGACTACTAATTTGCAAGACTACAAAAATCATAAAGCCAAATTTTATCTCACAGTAATTTACGTTTCACGCTATTCTAAAACACCCAACCGACTTTTCCATTACACAAAATTGTACAGAAAACTACAATAAAAACATCATTACGTTCAAAAGGGCCGTACTAAAAAAACACGTACAACCCTTTCTAATGCCACGGAGGTGCTTCGATCCTATAATAAAATTCAATTTGTTGAGCCATCACTAAACGCATGACACAGAATTTCACCCCTTTTGTTGTGTAACGTCCATATTAGACCATTAGGCATTTGATGGATATTTAACTATGGATAGTGAGTTTTGTCACATATGGTCATCCTTTGCTCTTCATTATAGGGGAAAGGGTGTGAGTATTCACACACGGGGACAGTTATCGCAGTATACTCAAAAGTATTGACAGAATATATTGTCTACTAGCTGACCCGGTTTCACCCGCTTACGGCTTTTCTTTTTACGCGAAACACGAATTATTTTTCTAAAATAAAAGTTGCCTACATTACGTCTTATAACAACAGCTATTTGCCAGTAAAAGTATAACGGTCCAGCCGTTTCGGAGATTTACCGGAACAGACAAAAATTTTAAAAAATGATTTTATCTATGAATACCGTATATACTACCTTTTTAATATGCACTTATAAAAAAGATATTATTTTGGTAAAGAATAATACTATTTATTTTATGATTATAAAATCAGAAATAAATTATCTTGCTTAATAAATACTTGAGTACACTTGAGTTTCGATTTAGGTGCACACCTTTCATGAAGCTTAAATCTAATTTATTTATTTTTTATTTATTTACACGGGTAAAATAAGTATGCAAGTAACACCTGACATATTTAAAACCTTTATTTTTTATAGAATATAATTAAATAGTTCAAGAAAAATACAAACTTTGCTCCATTTTACGTAACATTTCTATAGTTTCTATACATCAAGCATTACATAATAAAAAATGCCTGCCTGCAAAAGCACTGAGGGCAGGAAAAAAATAACATCCCGTGTATAATTGAATTCATCAACGTCCATCAGAGATGTTTCTCAAAACAAACTTGCAGACATTGGTTCGTCGCACACATTATTTGTTGGAACGTGGTCAAAAAGGCGATGCACGACAAATAATTAGTTTATCATTAAGCCACACGCATCGTGCCACTGGGCAAATGGGTTTTTTTCGCCTCCTGCCAAATTGCCCGGCCCGGGAACCGAACCTACCAACAGTATTAAAATAACATTAGTTGGGCTTATGTAGGTACGGGTAACAGTTGACGATTAACGGGTAGGTTGTTGTGTGATCGAATTATAGTGTTTCAAAACTGCTTAGCTGTAGGAATGAGTTAAATATGTCGAGGGAAATACGGCAAGAAAAGCACAAATGAATCTGTTTGAAAAAAAAAGAATAAAGTCATCATCTGCCTGCCCTGTTCCCAATCAATTGGGGTCGGCGCAATACGTACACTTCTTCCATTCGTCTCTTCTATCCGTCATACTAGTATCCACTCCTTTCTTACCCATATCATCTTTCACACAATCCATCCATCTCTTTTTCGGTCTTCCTCTTCTCGTATATCCATCCACTTTCATGACGTGGTTTTCATTTCTCCTCATAACATGTCCATACCATGATAAACGGTTCCCTCTCAACTTTTCAGCCACTGGCGCTACTTTCAAGCTTCCCCTTATGTACTCATTTCTTATCTTATCCATTTTTGTCACTCCACACATCCAATTCTCTGCTTTATATCACGGCCATCGCTCTGTTTGTGATCCAAGGTACCGAAAGTCGGAGCAGACTGGTACTGGCACTCCATCAAGCAAAATAGGTATGAACGTGGAGAGACGCCGAAATCGCAGAAAATGTGCTCAGTTTTGGTTCTGCTAATTTTCAAGCCAATACTCTCCAGCCCTTGCTGCCATTTGACCTGCCTGCTCTGGACATCAAATCCATTTTCACCGAAAAAAAAAGAATAAAGTACAGACTGAATAATAATTTGAATACACTCGTTGAACTCTTTTCTAAGAAAAACTAACTGCTAACCAAAACGTGCAAATCATAGGCAGCTGATCGTGATACCCAAAAAAACCTGTAATGATCCAAAATCGATCAATTTAATACACCACACGAATATTTACCTTCACAATAATCACATAAATATTTGATCGTCCAAAATAACCGGAGTGCGGACGATAAAATGAAGCAATCCAATTTGTCTACTTAACTTTATATCTGCGATCAGACCACAAATATGAGTATGTAATGACATTGTTATCGAATAATACATTTATTCCTGGCATTATTGGATTAATGATCGTCTAAAATTACTCACTAATGTTCTAAGTTTCGGCAGGTAACGATCTTATAGCTGAAAGTTATGAATGATTGAACTGTTCCGTAATGATATATACTATAATGCGAGCTTCGATAGAGTTATTATCATAAAATTTGATATTTGTAGTTACTGTTTTGCCATTTCAAATATTGTTAGCGGTTTACAAAACTAACATTGATGATTGCCGAAAGTTTGTTCAGTTAGTTTAAATTGCCTGTTAGCGTTTGAAAGTGGAGTTTAAAACTGTAAGATCATTTTTAGGGTTCCGTAGCCAAATGGCAAAAAACGGAACCCTTATAGATTCGTCATGTCTGTCTGTCTGTCCGTTCGTATGTCACAGCCACTTTTTTCCAAGTGTGGGGTGTCTATGGATAGGTCTTCAAAAATGATATTGAGGTTTCTAATATCATTTTTTTCTAAACTGAATAGTTTGCGCGAGAGACACTTCCAAAGTGGTAAAATGTGTGGCCCCCCCCCCCCCTTGTAACATCTAAAATAAGAGAATGATAAATCTAAAAAAAATATATGAACTAACTATGTACATTACGATGCAAACTTCCACCGAAAATTGGTTTGAACGATCTAGTAAGTAGTTTTTTTTTTAATACGTCATAAATTGAAATTCATATCAATTACTCAGGTATATACTACCATTTACTTATATACCTACAGGTTTGTACGGAACCCTCGGTTTGCGAGTCTGACTCGCACTTGGCCGGTTTTTTATTAAGGTATACTTGTGAGGTGTCGACTTAGAATTTTATTATAGTCATAATATAGCTAGTAATTACAATATATTATATATACAAGGACTACTTACCTACTTAACTAATATATACACTCTCCAAGCTTACTGCCTCTGGGAAGGGTGCCCATAAGATTGGCCACATTTCCTCTTGGATAACAATTCCTATCCGTTGACCGAGGAAGTAGCCAGCCCTGTGGTCAGCCGTATTCTCAACAAGTTTTTGTTTTCGACTTAGTAATGTATTAGATTCATAAACCTCCCGGAATTAATTTTCCAAATTATGGTAGAAGCCTCATCGAAATCTATTGCAGTAGTTGAAAATAACTAAGCGCAAACGGAAAGACAGAAACAGTGTCTTTGTTGTAAACTATTAGCGATACGACCATCTATTTCATAGAAAACGGAGCAGTAGTAGATACGGAGGTATCTAAATACATTTGGTATGTACATTTGACGTTCATGACAATCTCACCATTGTGAACATGATCGAAGGTGATGAGCAGATACCAGAAGGCCTCTGATTCTACGTACAGCTGCTGGAACTGATGCTTAGCGACAGATTTTGAACTTGAATCAGCCGGGCTATTGCGTATATTTTTCATCAAATGACACGGTACGACGATGATCATTCGTGGGCTCTGATTGGATGAAATTAATTAATGGTGTTCGGTACGAATACCAACAAAGATACGCGGTAGAGCCCCGGGGGTGGTGCTAATATGCTTTGGTTTCCTAACGAAGTTTTCCTCAAACGGAAGGTCAAGCTCACTGTAGGAATCAAATCCACTACAGAGCTCATTTAATTAATAAATAAATATCCTAGGACATTAAAATCATGTTTATAAACACACAATAAAGTCGTCAAGCCGAAGGCCAACTGACTATTACATGGTAATAATGTTTCTTCATTATATAACCTAATTTGGGCGCACGAGGTTCACCGAGCAGGTCGTTAATAACCAAGTTGACCGACACACATTATTTGGAGTATATTTGAGTTACCAAAAGTACTAAATAGAACTAAACGAACTATTAGTATTTACGTTATACCAAAAAATATCCGCAATCATGATATAATTAAATATTAATTATTTATTGATCCTACAAAGTAAATGCAATATAAGCACAAATAGAAATTTCCCAAAAAAAAAAACTATATTCTATACATTTTGACAGAAGATCCCCATGATTTTCGCCAAATGTCTATTCGACATCGATGTCGAAAGCGCGAGAATTGGGGCCTGAAGACACTTTTATAAAAATACAAACTATTGCTCGGCCACAATACTGCTTTACCAAGCTAATTGCTAGCTCTTATAGGAGAACGGATGGCAAGACTACCTACTGTTTATTGAATTACTAAGATAATATTGTAGTACCTACCAATTAACTACTTTAATGCATAAATAAAATATAAATATATTTCACATTATAACATGTCAGATATTCAAGAATGTATAAACACGGGTCACTTGGGGTAGTAAGTCGTAAACTACACGACATCAACCTCACACATTATATATGTATCTACTTTATAACGAGTGTTATTTATTCGCGAAGTATTTATGGTAAGTAGGTAAACAAATGGTAATACAAGGAATTATTTATCTGTATACATTATAATCATGAAAGTAAACAAAGTTCTTTAAACCAGAGAAATGACATAGATAAACCTACGTTAGTAAAAATGGCCTGAAATAGTCAAAATAAACGGTCTATTAATTTCTTATTTCATTAGCGAGACATATAATAATAAATAATAATAATAATAAAATGTATTTATTTCTCTAACATAAAGGTTAATAACATCTAGGTAGAAACTTACAATTAACATTTGACAGTTTATTGAGTCTATGTACTCCTTTATGAGAGACTGGGGCCCTCAGCCCTCGGACATTTGTACTGTTTATTACATTTTGAAATAAAAGTTACTAGTCTAAATATAAAATAAAATATACTTAAATATAATAAAATTAAAATAACAAAATAAAATTACGAAGGTAACTTAAAGGTACAACGCAAAGTATTATATATGGGGGTGTGTGTATGTGTGTGGGGGTGTGGTAATATACAATTACTGTTTTATTTTATGTTTATTTAGATTTTCATTCGCAAAAATGTAGCAATGCATAAAAATGGACAGAGAACTCCGATAACTTGTTTCTTCTACAATGGAATAAACCATTGGTTAAGTATATCAACTACTAATACTATTGTAATGTCTTCACTGGTATTATAAAGTAAGCAATTAAACTAAAATTATATACACATTACATCGAGCAATACAAAACAAACTGTCTTCAGCTAAGTAGCACCGCATCCGGCGCACGCGCATACAAAAAGTGTATCTAGTACCTACTCGATGGAAACCACAAATGAGAGTAATTTCTACCACTATTGCTCTTGATAGCATTTGTCGCTTTAATGTAAAATATTGATTTGTATTTCTACCTATTGGCCATAATGATTCACCAGGGTTTTGAACATTTTTAGGGTTCCGTAGCCAAATGGCAAAAAAACGGAACCCTTATAGATTCGTCATGTCTGTCTGTATGTCTGTCTGTCTGTCCGTCCGTATGTCACAGCCACTTTTTTCCGAAACTATAAGAACTATAATGTTGAAACTTGGTAAGTAGATGTATTCTGTGAACCGCATTAAGATTTTCACACAAAAATGGAAAAAAAAGAATAAATTTTGGGGGTTCCCCATACTTAGAACTGAAACTCATTTTTTTTTTAATAAAACCCATAAGTTTGGGGTGTCTATGGATAGGTCTTCCAAAATGATATTGAGGTTTCTAATATAATTTTTTTCTAAACTGAACAGTTTGCGCGAGAGACACTTCCAAAGTGGTAAAATGTGTGTATGAATGATAAATCTATAAAAAGTATATGATGTACATTACGATGCAAACTTCCACTAAATTGGTTTGAACGAGATCTAGTAAGTAGTTTTTTACTATGGTGGTTTACCTACATACAACGTGTATGTAAAAGTCATATCTATTTGAAATGGGTGAAGACTAAGTTGGATATAGATAGACTCTCTACAAAAAATATCTTCTAAAAATAAATTACTCAAAAATTCATACCAGATGTTTGCTTCCAAGTTTATTGAATTATCATTTCACGTCACTTGCTTATATTTTTTTCTCTTTCGCGATATGTGCGCCTAGTACCAAATAAGTCGTGTACTGCAATGTACACTTTTCATGGGCAAGAAAACTGTACTGTAAGTTAAAAAACCATTACATATCCAAAGTTAATATGTAAAGCGTAAACTTGAATATCAAAACGAAATAATAAGAGCAGCATCCATCCAAGCATCAGTCATACAATTTTTAAAGATATTCCTATCATCAGTAATAATGTTTTTTAAATCTTGATTCGTTCTTCATGCAACATTATAAACAAATCAATGTTATACCACTCGTCATAGTAGAAATATATAATGTTCTATTATCGTACTTAAATAAAGAAAAAATGTTGCAAATCTCTGTCGGGTAGACGGCTCGTGTCACCGAGACTACTGCGCGCGCGCCGCTCCATTTCACTCGGCTCAATGGACGACCATCAAATTGCCCGCGGACCGCCATCTTTGTTTTTTACTCTCTTCGTTTTTCCGTTCTTTCAGTAATCGTTGATTAAACTCGAGTTCAATAAACTTAGTAATCACCCCGACCAAGATTTTCAATATCCGATCGTGTTATTCGATAGGTATACATCGTATAGACTAGGTATACTTACAAGAAGAACCCTCAACATTTCGCCTAGCCAAAACACGTCCGTAAAAACTTTAATAAGCTCATTTCGTTTCGCCCTAACCTCTCTTTATCATTCCGAAAATCTAATTTTCAGCATATCATGAGAACGTGAACCGTTCTCGCTCACGCCAATTTACGAGACAAAGATGTTCAACAGAAACAATGCAGAACCGATTTGGGAATAATGAATTTATGAGTTAAAAGATTTCCATTACTTCGCTAAATCCTATGGGAGCGGGGCGGAAACAATGAGACGCCGATTGCCGCTATAATTTCATAGTCGATCCGTTAACAATATCTCAGCTATGATAAAAAAGTGATTTACTATTATTAGGAGGGCGATGCGGCGGAGATGCGATCGGAGAGAATCGATTTGGCGTCGCTGCGTGAAGTTTGTTTAGCGGAACGGTAGCGGTGGCGACGGCGGGGGCGGGGGCGGCGCGCGGGGAGGAAGGCAAAAAGCGTGCGCCCGCGCAGCGTCACGCCCGCCCCCGGCTCGTATTACAGCCTTTATTGAAGTACATTTAGTGAGCTTTGAGTAAATAACTAGGATATTGCTTTTTATCTTCGTTTAAAGATGCTTGAGTTGAACGCTTCGGTAATACAACAATTTTAACGGTCCGACATGTTTGTTTTACGACAAAATTACCTTGCGCACTAAAACTGTCGTTATTTATGAAGATAAGCATCTATAATGTAATTTAGAAAATGAAATTATCATGTTCTGTGGCGTAAGTGAAGTTGGTGGGGTTGACGACGATAAATTGTCGTGCGTTCACGACAAACAAAGAAAACGCGTTAACGACGATAAAAATTACAAATATTGGAGCGAGATGTTTATCAATGTAATTGTTTCCTTCTTAATTGCCGCCGATTGTAGTCATAGTCATTTAACACGCAGATTATTCAAATTGCATGAATTTAAATTCAATTGTAGGATGAATGATCCAAAATCTGATTTTAATTCTAATAGCCCTTGATTTTAGATTGAGCCGATAAACACGTCTAACATCCTGTTTCATATTATAATTATGTATTAGTATTTGTTAATCATACGCAATTATGTATTATGAATTATTATTATGGAAATCATTGTGTAGTGTATTGCCAGGTAGTACAAAGATTTTATCATTATTTATAATAATGTCCATCTAATTTGCACAATCTCAATTTCAAGTCTTCTGTAAAAAAAAAAAACAAAATGACATCGCATTATTTCGCAGTTAACTTTAATGTATGTAATAGAAACCGAATCTCCGGACGTCGAAATAAAAATGTTCCCAAAACACCTCATGATGACAATCTTGACTTCCGGACCACACCATGAGAGCGACCCACTCTGTTATTAAGTGCCGAAATCACGAAGACCTGCCGACACGTGTCGTCAACTTATAAACCACAAGATATAACAACAAACTTAAATGTACTGCTCAATAAATTTAAAATGCTATTTCTGCAAAGATTTAAGGATGAAATTCGATATAATTGTAAATCTATGCATGAGATAGGAATACATTTTACCTGTAATTCACGCCACAGACGCAAATAAAAACGCAACAAAGCTACCGATGGCGCCTTATCATTAGCAACTTCCGAAAAGGGGCGACTTTTTTTCCAACGTCTATCGGTCTTCTCTCAAAAGGACAACAAACTGACAAATTGCACCAACAAACAATACTAAAAGGGAAAAAACATCGTTCGAATGAATTAGTGTACTCAACAAAGGAAGAGATTTACGTAAGTAATTACTTACTTAAACCCCTTTTGTAAAGTTTTTACTTGACAATAAACCATAAGCTTTCCTATTCCTTAATGCTACCTTAAATATATTTAAATGCAACGTAGTCGTTGCCTTTAAAATATATTGAGTATTGAAAAGAAAAGGGTTTCGCTTTTCAGAATTATAAGAGGAAGCAAGTGAACAATTGATTCCATGTTGGAGGTATCAAAATCCTTTTAGCCATTTTAATCTTCTCTCTTATCATTTAGGACTAAGTCGAATGTCAGTCGTCAAGCAAAATATTCAAAAATAAATTAGTTAATGTGCATAAAGTGGTCGAGCTCGTGACTGGATCGCCCGGTGAACCCGGAGTCGAGACCAACATCCCATTTTTATCTTTATGTCAACTCACCTTCGTAAAATATTGACATTGATAAAGCTAAACGCTTAGCAGTAAAGTATTTCCTGTTTGATATGCCAAATTAGTTCGCCAATTTCATTTGTAACTACGCTAAGTTTAAAAAAAATACCTTTGCTACTGGACCACGACGCCCACTTTTTACCGGTAGCACCACAAGAAACGAAATTGATTACCCACTTCGAATAAATCGAATATTGTAATTGCTTTCTATATTCCCAGAAATTTAATTTATCAATTAAGACATTAAATATCGCTCTCGTTATAGATGAAAGACCGGCTTCGATCGTGATCGTCCAAATCACGATCGTTATTAATTGAATATTGCAAATAATGAAACGGCACCCAAGAGCAATTACATCTCGAGCGTTCGATACATTGACCACGGCCGGGATAATATTATTGGCACTTATTAATTTATTGGTTTAAACGGATAGGGCTAATTTAAAATAGGAAAGGTGGGGAAATAAGTTGATAGCAGGCGGAGTTGTCGAGTGTGCACGTTGTGTAGGCTATTGGCCGGCGTGCCTCAGGGGCGGGGTCTGGGCCCCATGTTTTATTTGAATTATGGATGAGGCATGCTGCGTTCGTTTCTTCAAACCAGTTGTGAGTGCTGCAGCCTCGCGCCCGCTCGCCTCTCCCCTTCTAATTAATTGATGTTTTCATTTAATAGCTTGTTCTGTAATTAGCCGGTAATCTAAAATTGAGTGCTTAAACTTTATTACACGAAGTGTTACAGTTACGAGAGACTTCATCAGCTGGAAAACGGTGAGTGTTGCGATTACGAACTATTCTTAGCATATGTTCTCTGAATGTTTAGGACCTGTAATTTAGAGAAGAATTTAGTGTTTTTTTTACATCCATTTGTTTTTATTTATGCTTCCCTTATTAGAAATCTACTAAACTTACGGATTATGTTTACGTTTGAAATAATTATAATAAACATGTTTATTTGCTTATAGTAATTATGGATCAAGAATTAATTGTGTATCCGTCAATTTATAAGAATGAATCAATTATAAACCAATTATAGCTACTAATTCTCTCAGTAGTTGGATGAATTAGACAGTTATTATAAATGATAATGTCTAAGCCACTGACTACTCGATGATCTTTCTTGTTTGAGAATACAACTTGCCGTCGGCATGTTGAAAACTGGTTACGGTCAGCGTTTTAGATTTCCTAAGTTTTTGGTTAAGATTTTATATAATTGGATAATCAACCATATTTTTATCTGATGGAAAAATGCTGGTAATTTTCGTTTGTTTTTATTTTATTATCAATCAATAATATCGGCATGATACGAACTGACGCTTTGCCTGAAGCCAATGTTTTTATAATTATTTTTATTCGTTTGTTTTCATCTAATAAATAAATATTCGATAAGATACCTGCCTATTTTTATAGACCTAAAATGCTATTAGGTACCTATTTTGTTGTTTCTTCAACAAAAAGTATGAATGTAAAAGAAATCCAATGCACGGTAGCAGCAATTTTATCGATGCATCTTTTTGTTATCCTGTAAATTCTTGGAGTTGTTTTTGTGCTCTAAACGATGATTACAAAGAATGCTTTAAAAGTTTTCTAAGAAGTTGTCAGTAGACGATGAATCAAGGAGGAATTTGGAAAATGGGTATCTTGACTTTATGGAACCAATGTTTATTATGTGTTGGTGTTGTTAATATCTCAGCTCAAAGATAGGATTAATCTTATTCTTAAAATTAATATTTAAGGATTATACAAGGTTACCACCATATAAAATAATAGTATAACAAATATAACCATGTTTAAATCTGAAAGAACAAACTATGCCACTAACAACGCAAACACAAAGGAAACCAAAAAAGAAGCGACAGACAGAAATATGTGACAAAGGCACGTACCCATCCTACGAACCTACCGAGATAACCCTGAAATGAGGACGTAACAAAAACTATACGGGCGAAATTAAAAGCAAAGACGAACAAGCAACTAACACTGGCCGTAACGTTTTGTGATAAGCTCGTTGACTTTTTGGGGCCGACGTAATTTGTCGAAGGCGCCTAAGATAAAGGCGGCAATTTGGTCGTAGAGGCCGAAGGTATGTCGCCGGAATGTCAAGCGAGGCTGCCGCGGGGGCAGGGTTAACACGCGATGCCAAGGATTGTTCGGGAATATAGACGTTCATTTGATTAATAGCTAATAAACTGGTGTACAAAGTATGTGACTTATTTCAAGTTAATCGCTTACAAGCAAATTAGTTTGTTACAACGCGATTTGCATGATTTTTATGTTAACTGTTGTTTCAAGGGTTATTAAAAACAACTCCTCTGAAAAACTTTTGTTGTTGTTTTTCTTTTTTGTACTTGTTTTTATTAATATATTTTTTTACCGAACAGAGCTACTCACTCCGCGTTCGCAAAAATTTCAAAGAATTCTAAAACTACTCTTAAATAGCCCTGATAATTTTCTATCCGTGAATATAGACACTCTATATATCATAAGCTTGGATGTGATCAAGGAGGATAGAAAACGATGGGTATCTCATTATCATAATCTATATATATAAAAATCAATGCCACTTTTCGTTGTAATTTTATAACTCAAGAACGGGCTCACCTATCCAAACCAAATGTTTGGGCTTTGTGCGGACTATTTAGTAGATAGTTTATGTGAAGTAAGCACTAAATCGGTCGAGCGGTTCTTCATTTATCACATTTTTATTATTTCACTTTATACGTTGCGAAGCAAGTACCGGCCGCTAGTTTGTTACAGAAATTGATTACATACAAAAAGTTCCCTTAAATATTTTTCTAAATTATAGTTTCAGAAACACACATAGTCTAGAATCATCTATAAAAAATCCTTCCAACAAAATACAACATTACATAAAAGGATATATCCGCTCGTAAAGCTCCACTAAAACATCGGGTCCATCCAAATTCCAATTTGGTGGTCATCTCACGTACGTCGGTGGTCGCGTGTCCCTTCACTAATTATACGTAACTACTTATCGTACGGTGACTGTCTCGAACCTTTTAGCGTCTGACGACAGGAATAAATCTTCAAATATCTATCTGACGCCGGCCGGAGCTTGCGGTTTGGACAGCGCGGTGCGGCGCGGGCGCATGCGACGCGACTTCAATATTAAATTCGATTGTATTAATAATGCCGTTAGTGGTTTCTGCGTATTCTGTATCGCTATAAGTTGAATAATTGACAGTTTTGATGCAAGTTACCCCGGTTTCGTTTAATTACTTTCATGTTCGTAAACGTGTTATTGGCATCAGTTATCGAACCAATTAATTTACTTATCAGGTTCAAGAATTTTGATATACTGCGTGGAGATTTCGAGATGGCATATTTTCGGAACCTATGTTGGATTAGTCATGCTGAACAACTTTTACTATGAAACCAACATTGAATTCTCAAAAATTTTTTTACTCTTCATACTTATGATCGAGCAAGGTTGAAATTTTGTAAGAAAAGTTAAATTTTTTATTTTGAGAATTCACTATTGATTCCATAGTAAAAGTTGTTCAACATGACTAATACAACATAGATTTCGAATATATGCCATTTCGAAATATCCACCTGTTATAAATATTGACCAAAAATGCATTTGTTACGATACTCGAATAAACTTTTTCAATTTATCTATGCGTATAGCTATTCCGATAATTTCAGCTCATAACGTAGTACCACATTTACTCTACTACTGACATTTAGCTTAACGTATTATATTGTTAATTGTGTTGCATTACTCATAACTAGTGCTACCAATGTTAATTGCAAACAAAACACTTTCCGGTTCGCGCATCCTTGATTCATGTAATTGGTTACATATAAAAATTCGCAATAAACACCCATTTCGTCTGTTAATTATTTCATTCCATTGAAACGAACGCATAGCTGGCCTGCTAAGCCGCTCGCAGCTCGCTCGCTACCCACTCGTATCAAATGTATCGCATATCAATATTAACCATTCACAGAAGGACTCTTGCGCATTTCAATAAGAAATTATCAAATTAGTTTCATCGGAAATAAAAAACTGGCTGCACGACCACAAAGGATGGCTGGCATTGTTCACAGATTTTAAAAATCATCCATAATTAAATGGAATTTGGTTTTTACCGGCGCGGGCGTTTCGCGATGATATAAATTCCTGCATCGGTGAAACAGTATCTGAATTGAAAAAGGAGCAATTTGCCACCCTGCTGGATGGAGCTCTTCAATATTTAAAGGACACGTTGACGATGAAATATAAACAGCAAATCAATAATAATCTCGTACATACGACGTTCTTCTTGTCGAATTACGTGAACAGTATGAGGGCGACCGAGGCAGCCGGGCAAAAAGTGGTCAAGCTAAGGTGATTCTGCGAAGAATCCAGGGTGTCCAGTCCAACTTTGCGGACTAAGGGATTGAAAATCGTTTGCTAGGAAACACCGGACGAATGTTTTGGAATCGTTTTATAAGACATTTAGAAATTGAACCTATTCAAGTTATATTGAAAAAAAGGTGTTCTTGACAAAGTTGGAAGTACGCTTTAATCCTTCTTGACATAAAACACAGGTTTTTCTGGCACAACCTAAGAAGCCAGTTGCTGTCCGAGACCACCTACAAATACATAATGTTATTCATTGTGAGATTTTAAACAAACAAACAGATTTGAACCTTTACCTTCTATAGGTATCGAGTAGCTATCGAATCAATCTCGCTGATGTAATATGGCAGGGTCTCACGAATTCTACAGTCAATATTGTGATCTCGCGGATGGCTTTTGACTTTAACTATTTATAGAAGACATTTGAAATCATAATAAACATTGATTTATCGTATTCACATTACGAAATTTCTTATGAAAATATTTTGTTGATTGAGTTCACACTTGCTAAAATCGTAGAAGGTTTTTATAGGATTTACAGACTTGATTTTGCTGTACGATAATGTTATAATAAAACCGAAGACTTCTTCACTAGTTTCCTTTTTACTATTTACCATAATGATAGAGGTAATACTTAGCTGGATACATAAAACACTTATTGCAATACATCGAAAGCAATGATCATTACCATCCCAACAAAAACAAAATGGATAGAAGAAAAAGTGAAATCTTTAGATAGAAACATCACAACGAATGACATTGTCGGTATAAAATGGCAATTGCTACAATATTGAATGCGATAGAAGTAAAAAGCATACATCGACTCAGAGATATGTCTGAGCTCGGTCGCAGCATGTAACTAATTATGCCATGGGATGATCGAAGGACGGTTTTTGTTGGCTACATCCACCAGCCATTAAATACACCCGTGTTTCGATGCAGAATTGAGTTTTTAACGTAGGCATAACTTAAATTGCATTTTTGTCACCCACCGCCGCCGCCCGCGCCGCTCGTCTCGTGATTGTACCGTGGCTGCCAAGCTTTTTGCGAGTTGATTACGTCTTCATGTTTATTCTGTTGTCTTCATTAGTCCCTGGATCTTGGTATTTTTTCGTTGATCGATAAGAAGATATAATGTGAGATGTGATATGATTATGGTTATGGAAGTTGTTTATTTTGGATGTCCCGTGATCCCGTCGCGTCGCTAAAAATACATGACCTTTAGAGATGATAACTTCATTATGGCTTTCATCATATTAAACTCTATCACCAGGTAATAAAGTAGCTTTTGACTTAATTAAAAACTAACAAAAAACTTGTTATTTTTTTTTTTCAAACATCTGTAAATACCTTGTCAAAGGATTAAAAGCTACTTGTAGACATCCAAACCTAGACCCATTAATCTCTTACATTCTTAATTATGTTTTCAAATATGTGGGTAGTTCATTTTATATTTATAGTGCAAGTAAACCAATATATTAGACGAGTTATGACAACTGCAATGTTTAAAACACGAATGTTTACATTTATAAATAAATTGTTTATGGGTGAAGGAATGTTAACAAGTTGAGGGAAAATATGAACAGGTGCTTTGTATGTATTGTAAATATACAGACTGTAAGTTACAGTAGATATAATCAAAGAGGAGAAACTTTAATTGTGTGTGTAAACAATGTTTATTAAAAAATAAGTGTTTATTATTAAATAAAGTTTGTGAAACAAAGCAAATCCAAATTCAAAAGCGAAATTCTGATTTTGAGTTTGTATTTGCTTTTTAGGCTTCACTTTCGTGTTCGGCGCGCTCCATCTGCCTATTTCTGTAATCTGAAACAAATATTATAAATATACAATTCGCAACAAATAAAAAATCATTGAATTAACATTAATTATAAACTACGTTATTTTCTCGGTAAGTAATAAATAAAGCATAAACTACACTGCAAGACAGAAGTGCAACTCAGTACCGAGGCGCGGCCTACAGGCAACACGGCAGGCACGTTGATTGTTACCTTCGCTTAATTAAATAAACCGTTTCTCAGTAACTCTGCTCACTCGAAGCCTGTACATAAGCTGCAATCAGGGAGCAGTTAGTAGCTGCGAGTGTAAAGGTGATTTAAGATGGTCCGACGTCATCTCTGCGTCGTATCTCAGTTGTCAGACACGGACACGTTGAAGTTACGACACATGGTTCAAAATACCTTGAACTTTGTGATTGAATGTGTCAATATTACTATGGTAAAATCTTTAGTCCAATTTCTTTGGGTAAAATGTATCTTTTGTCCCTTTTTGGGTTTAAATGTTTCTTCCTAAAACCGTGTCATAAGTAATTAATCGTAGCAAACAGAACTACTAAGGGACAACATAGAAAAAATAACCTTAAATCATAGCAATGATTACCAAATTATATTTTAACCTATTTATTTTATGAATGATAAATACAATAAACAAATAATTTATGTCAAAGCCAATTTGACATTTGAATACTAGTCCTGAATCCATTAATTAACAGAGCATTAATTATTTTATATTCAAATATATGTTAATAACGAATCAAGTCAATAATAACTAAAGAAACACGACACCAGTCGATTTACATTTATGATTAATATAATCGTTTCCCCGCTGCGACGCGATTAGTCGCAACATGTGAAAAAGCCTATAACTCAAATATTTCCTGATTACAGTACGACCTATTTCAATGATGTTATTAGTGTTCATTATGTTCTAAGTAATAATTATGGTGAAAAAAAAAGGTTGATTGTTACTCTCCGCATTGTTAGTATTATAATTAAAACGTTTCTTGCCGAATGGTAACTGATAAAGTTAGTTGGAGTTAATTTTTCTTGGGTACAAATAATTGAAATCAAGAGTTTTTCAGAATCTTTTTGGAGCTCATCTTTAACACTCTACTTTTTTTCTGCACCCATACTGCGGTTGTTAAAATATGTTTAAAGCTCTTAAGGAAAAAGTTGTTTTTATAAATGGACCACCAAATTTCCATACCCACATAACAGGGCCAAGTCATAAGAGCTACATACGGGATTGATACGAAAATACGACAATAAATTAATCCATGTAAACTAAAGGTCTCCTCGGCTAAAATGTATGAAAAGCTGTATTTTTTTGCGATTTCCAAGTTGGTCCCATATTAAAGGTTGTTCGTATTTATGACGTGGTTTCATTGATTGTCGTATCCACTCTTTGTATGGATAGATTATTAATGTATATGATAATTGAGAGAGGTAGAGCGTAGCGTTTATTCGCTCAAGGAGCGGCTCGACTGGGGAAGTACCTCCATCTTAGAGAATACCGCAGACAAATAACTTTATGTTGTGTAAAGTTGTGTTCCTGCGCGTGAGTAAGGTCGCCAGAACTTATAAGGGAGGGGGAAAGGTCGGTAACGCGTGAGCGATGCTTCTTGTGTTGCATGCGTCCATATGACTACGGTAACCGCTTACCATCAGGCGGGCCGTATGCTTGCTTACCGATTTAGTCGTATAAAAAAAAATGAAAACATAAAAGAAATACTTATTTTGATCGAGGAACCTTCAGTGTTTTTTCGTGATTTCAGATTTGTTCCCATACGAAAAGTTATTCGTGGAATACCATATAGATTTCGTAAATATAGGTACCTATAGTATCAAAGTACCTTACCCCTTTGTGAATCAGGTCAAGCCTATATCGGTATTTTAAATGGCTAGCTTAAATTCCTAGAAACCTATAATGGCAGTTCGATTCAAGTCAAAACAGACGATCAAGAACACAATATCGTGTTTGGTTAAAATTGTCGGTAGTCGCGTGCTAGACTCAAACGCTGTAGTTGCTGGGGAAAGGCATAAGCTGAAGCGATATCTACCCGCTAACTAGGTGAAAAGCATGACATACATCGAGGTACAGCTTAATAACTCTTATAACTTTTGAGATATTTTCTTCATCAATATCACAAACACAAATAAAACTGTAAACGTGTAATGTAATGAAAAATGAGCTAAGGCCAAGCTAAGAAGCCATATTTAACTACAGTGTCTCTTCTTGCTGTACTATGTTTGTCACATAGACGTATATACATGGGCTGTCAGAAGTGATCTAGTTTGACTACATATTTAATGTAGAGTTTAGAGCGCGTATACAGCCAGTAAAGATAGCGACTGGCAGATGAAACAAACTTATGTCTTATATCCGCGTGGCATGAGACGGCGACAGCGTGTTTCGCGGAACAAAAATTAATCTTAATAACTCGTACTAGGTCATACGTTACTGATATTATTTATCGAATTTTTGTCGTAACTAGATACACCATGAACGAATAAAAACAAAAATTAATTAATATTAGAGGTAACTTTGTGTTTTTTTTCTATCGAGGAATTTTCATTAAATTATGTTTTTGCTCAGACTGAACCCTTGCGTATATAATGAAAATACCCATATAAAAATATTTTTTCATTTAAATATTATTTACTTGTGTAATATCAATTCTAAGATAAGTTATTTTGCTTTATACGCAACGCACCCTTAAAATCGCTTTCGCCTGTGACACGGAGCATGTCAACTCTGTGTTCAGTTGAAGCGGCCGCGGAAACAAGCAATTTCCTCCTCCATTATAATTGATTGGAGTAATTGCGAGCGGATTCTTTCGCGAAGTAGACCACTAGCGACTCATTACATAAAACGTGATAAAACCTTTCGGATAGTAGTCCTTAAAGGCTTTACAATTAATTATTGCATGTACTTCATACGTATACGTACAGTTAGCTTCGAAAAAACCGGCAGATTAGTTGAAGATCGATATTTTTACCTGAGACATTTTAATCTGAATATACCTGATATATAGGGTGACTGGTACTTAGTAAACGATACTTAGACACATGATTGTACTCATGATAACAAACAACTTTCCCAAAGAAACAAATAGGGATAAATAACTCAATTAAATAAATGCCGATGGTGGATTCTTATTCTTGTTAGGTACTAAATATTATGGGCTCATGTGCTAGGTAAGCAATGTTAGAGCTTATTTACATAACACAAGCCCTAAAAATAATATTAAAGATACATAGTAAAACTTCTGCTCATCTTGTTTCGATCTGTCAAAACTCTTTATAGTCCTTTAGTGACGTGATACGCTGATGCGAGAGTCGAGCTAGTGCTGTGACAAACTCGACTTAACAGTAAATTTTAAAAAAATATTCTTCGGGAAAGTTGTTTGTTATCATGAGTACAATCATGTGTATCGTATCTAATCTAAGTATCGTTTACTAATTACCAGTCACCCTATATTATATAATTGGACTGTTTTACAAAAACCTTAAACCGACTTCAAAGTACACGAAGAAGTAATCAAATCCTGATCTGATGAAAATGGGACCAAACGGGAAGTGTACCCTTCCAGACAAAAAAAGAATTTTCCAAATCGGTTCATAAATGACGGAGTTATGAGGTAACAAACATAAAAAAAAAAAAAAAAAAAAAAAACATACAACTCAATTGAGAACCTCCTCCTTTTTTTGAAGTCGGTTAAAAACTGAATATTCATATTCTACTTCATATTTATGACTATCCCTAGCTCTAAATATATTTTCCGTGTGGGTGAAGAGATTTTTGCAGGGTCAGCAACAGGCGAATACCTCTGGCGTTGCAAACGTCTTGAAGCTAGGTAACCGCTTACCGTCAGGCGGGCCTTCCACAAATCTGTAAAATAAGCCCTGTGATTTTATTCAAGGCTCTATTGTAACTATTGTCCTCCTTAGTTTAAAAACTTCAGATAAGAGTAGATAGAAACCAATGTATAAATGCGGCTTAGGATTTTGCAGACCCATTGACAATTTCAGTTTTATTTCAAAACCAGACCAAAGCTAGTTGTAAAGAAATGAAAACAAACAGATAGACATGCGAATAAGTAGACAAACCGGTCCGACCCCGGCAGTTAATCAAAGGCAACGTGCGTTTAAAGCAATACGGAACTATATAATGATTTAATTACTTGAAATGATACCTACTTGTAATATAATGATGTTGTTGGTAACAATTAAATGAGATGTTCTTGTTATTCAGCCCTTTTTGTCATTAAGCTACTTTTAAAGGCCCTTACATCGGGGTGGTCCGCATCGCAATGCACAGCAAAAATGCTGAAGGATTACTTTTTCATATGTTTTATAATGAACTTTAGTATATATTTAAAGCTGCATATACATAGTATGTTATAGTTAGGTTATTTTGCAACCTCTAGCCAATTTTTCAGGGGTTAATGTACTCATCATTATGATCAACTTTTACTATGGGACCATCCTGTGAAATCTTGAAAACAAATACGAACTTTTCATACAAAAGTGCCAACGCTACACGATCGAAATGTATGTAAAGTTAGTTTTTTTTCGAGATTAAATTCTTTAAAGAGTGTGGAGAGTTTTTTTCAGGGTTGGCAACGCGCGATTGTTTTTTTTTTTATACAACTTAGTCTGTAAAAAAGCATACGGCCCACCTGATGGTAAGCGGTAACCGTAGCCATATGGACGCTTGCAACACAAGAAGCATCGTCCACGCGTTACCGACCTTTCCCTCCTCCCCTATGAGCCCTGGCGACCTTACTCACGTGTAGGAACACAACTTTACACAACATAAAGTTATTTGGCTGCGGTATTCTGTAAGGTGGAGCTACTTCCCCAGTCGAGCTGCTCTTTGAGCGAATAAACGCTATGCTCTACCTCTCTCAAAATTTACCTTGGTACCTACCCTTGGTATTGCAATCGTCTACCGCTTACCATCAGTAGGATCGTATGCATGTTTGATACCTTAGTAGTATAAATAAATTAACATAACTATGAAATTTAAAAAATATGTTTGTGGCCAACAGTAAACAGGTATCATCCGTGTCTAATCCAATAAATAAGTCCATAGTATTTTCAATGCAAAGAGTAAAGTGCATCTACGGATCTGGAATGAAACGAAGCAAGCAATTACCCGAGGGCGCTCAATTAGCTCCCATTAAATTGTAATGCAATAAACATGGTACAAAAATAACTTTATTTGCAGCAGAAGTAGTACGAAAGTCGTGTTCATATAATCTATACGTTGTAAAATTATTGCGCTACACTAATTTTAATATTTTATACGTACCTAATGATAATTTAGTAGGTTTTGGTAAAACATAATTGTGCATTCACTTGTATAGTAGTATGTCACTTATTTGGCTTCCATAGTACGCGCATGATGAAAATAAGTAGGTTCTGAGATATTACTGTCGACGGTACACATGCATATTTACTATCTACCTGCCCTGTTTCCAATTATTTGGGATCGGTGCAATATGGCGCTTCTTCAATTCAGTTCAGGCCCCCTAAAAAGAAAGCTAAGCAAATATTGCTAACGCAATTCATTTTTTCGAATTTAAGGCAGATCTTATGCAATTAATTAATTCCAAATATTTTAAGGAATTGAATTGTATATAATGAGTAACTATTTTACCAAAAAATATTGGACACATACGATCTGCCGATAATTCGAAAAAATTAATTGCGTAGCAATATTGCTTTAGCTTCCTTTTTAACCCCCCTTCTATCCGTCATACCTGCATTCACTCCCTCTTATCCATATCATCCTTCACACAATCCATCCATCTCTTTTTCGGTCTTCCTCTTCACGTATATCCATCCACTTTCATATTCATAGCTCTTTTAGTCACGTGGCTTTCATTCCTCCTCATAACACGCCGATAAAGTAAACAGTTCCTTCTCAACTTGTCAGTCAGTGGCGCTACTTTCGAGCTTCTCCTTATTTACTACTCACTTCTTTTCTTATCCATTCTTGTCACTCCACACATCCATCTCAACATCCTCAACTCAGCTGCATGCAATCGTCTTTCATCCGTCTTCTGTACTGCCCAACATTCCGAACCATACATTGAGACAGGTCTTATCACGGACTTAAGTAAAAATGCATGGTGTGTGAGTATGTTGGAGCATATTTTTTTTAAATTACCGTTTATAAATCTTTTTCTACGATTTTTTTATGTCCAGTCTTTATATAATGTTTTCAATCTCGTCTCATAGTCTGTTTTAGCAAAAATTAAATTAATTGTTTGTTATTAAATTACATATTATTTTAGTAGCAATATAAATAAATATGGAGGATCCATCCTCCAACTTAATCCGCTTAGCCGTATAAAGGCATTAATTTGAAGCGGTCACAACAAAAACACTGCCTGTCCCATTGCTTCAATAATTTGCTGACTGACAAATCCAATGTGCAAAAAAGTATTCCGCTCCTAAAACCTTATTTCTTGCGACAAAAGGTTTATTATCGGTCGATTTTACTGTACTTTAAGTTTGTACCACACAGAAATGATTTAGTTTACCGAAAACACGCTTGTCAAAAGATTGCATTAATTTTTTGCTTTCATGAGCTCGCATTATTGTTTTGTACAATGTTGCAAGAGCTTTTTATTTATCAGCGGATTAAATTATTTTTTTATTTTGATATTGGCGACCGGGATGAGTGCCAAAATAAGTAACTTGTTTTTCGAACATGTTATGACATGGAATTTCGAAGTAACATTTTAGTGAGTGTATCAAAATTACTTTGCTTACAACATTTTTGTGTGTACAATTTTTTATATATAATTTATGATTTGTGAATTGTAACTATATTATTAAATACAACATTTTTCATTTTCTTATTTATATGAAATATGTAAGTGATTAATTGACTTTGGGCCGACTGAGGCCTGTATTTTAGAACGAGAACTTAGGTAAGTCAAGTCTCCAAAAATAGATTGATTTCATTATGTCAAAGGTCCAAATTTCATGGTTTTAACCCCTCAAAACTCGTCTTGAAAAATATGGACCTTAGTCTTCCTATAGTTTTTTTTTTAAACTAGAAGGCCTACTCCGAGAAACGATACACGATATCGTTGTCAAAATATTAACCAATGGAATTGCAGCACAGCTGACGAGACGTAAACTTTATGCAGTTCTATTGGTTAATTAGTTGACAACGATGATCGGAAAATCGTGTATCGTTTCCGGAGTAGACCCTCTAGTAAAAAAAGATGATGTAAGAAGTTTCGAAAACTAAAATTGCGTATTCGACTCTAAGATTCGACTAAGTTTTCAGATTTAACATCGCCTTTTCTAGATATTTCTTCATAGGGTCCGTTTGCAAAGACCGGCTCGGAGAAGAGAGCAACTTTTTAATGCGATTAAAATAGAGCCTTAGGGTAATTAAAATAAGGTTTATTTTTACATTTCACTTCTTTTCTGAGCGCGTAAGTACGGCTCTCCAGCATTCAATGTTAAAAACCTTATTTCAATGATCCTACACTCTATTTTTAAACGCGTGTCAAAATATGCTGTTCTCTCCGAGCGGGTCTGTATGAATGGACCCTTACTCCCTATACATAAACATGGACAAGTTGACCTCCACACATTTCTTCACCATCAGCGAATTGACTTTGATCCAGAACTAATTAACGTCTGGTAGAATAAGATATGTTATTTTATTACGTAATTATTTAATTAACATGAATAATTAGAGGCAGTTAATCAACGTTCTATGAATCTATGATTAATCGAATAGATATGAATTAAATGCTTGCGTACAGTCGAACAAAAAAATGCGAGAGTTTCAAAAATGTGAACTAAATAAAACCTTGTTAGTGTAGAGTAGGTAATAGATCAATTTGTTTAAATACCTTAATAAAAAAATAATCAATTAACTTTATTTGCAATTAGCTACAAGTGAGACAAAATAAAATATTTAAATTCCGGAAGACTGTTGCCTAAAGCACAACAGCTGCTACTGGCTGGCTACTGGCTACAAATAAATATTTTGGGACGGAAAAAATAACGTTAGTTAACATGTAGGCAAACTGGCTACCGAAGAACAGTTTTTACTAGTTCTAGGCTATGGAAAAAAAAATGATTTAAGTCAGTAAATGATTTTTTACTGGAAGAATATCTAATAGGTATACTGAAGGTTCTACATATCAGGTTACAAACATACAAATAAACATCACTACTATACAAACAGTATGTCCGTTGAGACAGAAACAATGATATCTCAAATAAAAATATGTCTATTAGAGTTTTTTTCAATAAAAAACAAATCAAGTTGCTTCAATTAGTTTAGCTGACTGTACAGCACTTAGGGAAGCAGGTTGCGTAGTGAAGTGAAGTGACGCAACGCAATGTATCTACGCTAAATAAATAACTACTACGTTTTGTAATGAATAAACATGCAGTCATGAAAGTTGTAGGGATACATTTCTAATTGATATCTGATAATTTTAAATTAATATTCAAACGAAGTATTTGATTTATAATTAAATGTGCGTTTATTAAAAATAAAATAATTAAAATTTATAATTAATCTTTAATTATGGATTTATATTTATCTTAGTAAATTTCAAAATCTTCTGTAGTGTATTCCCACATATTTTCATCTTGACATCAGAGGGTCTACGAAAAATGCATGGAAGTAAAAAAAAAGGCAAACGTATTCTCACTAACAAAAACTGTGTCGCTCAAGTCGGCCACCTCGCTGTGCGTACAAGCCGGCACGCACAGTGACACTGTGACACACACATTAGTCGAGCGCGGGTAAACGGTACAATGACCACCACCATTGTACTAAAACATGACTTTTTTGGACGGTGACTGACTGAGGACTATGTGAATGTGTTTTATTGTGACTAGAACTTATAATATAACTGGAAATCGGCAAAATACACAAGCTAGTGACGCCATTGAAGAATAAATAATTATAATAATAACCAATATAGAGTTATTAGCAGCAAAACTGACGAGACGTAAATTTTGTGCAAATCTATTGGCTAATTGATTGACAACGATGATCGTCGTCTCCTGTACGTCTCTCTCAGCCTAGCGGTGAGTATGTAAATGCCCACTTTGACGTGCCGTGACGGTGACTGATTTGCGATCACATCTATCTACTAATTAGGAAATTTTTCAGAAATCTTATTTGACTAAAATATGCATAATATATTTATATTTAAAGTTCTTACTTTCCCTTCACGTGACATTGCCGTGACACGCTATTTAAAAATGGAAGCAAATATTAATCAACATAGGTATAAGTTGCGACGAATGTATTTAATTTAAGTCGAATATCGTAATTTTAACATCATAGTAAATTATGGAATTGCATATCAAAATTGATAAGTACAAAAATAGTTCGACTGTACCTACATTAAGGGACTTACATACTAAAAATATATTCACAACAAATATGATATCAAAAACCATTAACCATAATAATCTTCATACAATAAATTAAATAAACGCACCACACCGCAACATGGAAGCGCAGGAATAGTGAACCCGTCACCGGCGCGGCCACCCCTAGAGACCGCTTTGCCAATTTCCAAGCGCCACCTTATCTCTCCCTATCTCCCTCGCTCACAAGATTTATGCGCGTCATAAACTTGACGCATATCGGCCGATAATGCGCCCGTCACCACTCAAAAGCAGCGCTGCAGCGGGAGCGTGACTAAGGTGATGCCTCACCTCACGCAGTGTTCGTATAGTTGCTTTATAATTGAATTTTCTCGGAAAATGTTTGATTATAGACTTATTAAGTTATGTTTTCCTCCTTGTATTTAGTCAATTATACTCAATTATGAGGTAACTAGCGTAGACTTGTTGGGAATGTAGTCTCAAGATTACGGATGAATATATTTTACCATTGCGTGAAATAGTGGTGGGAAAACCGGTTCCTACGATTAAGATAAATTTTGAAGGCGTAGTCCACCAATCGACCTGCAGCGAGTCAATATGACTGCTCGGAATACTGACACCTGAAATCGACAATAATTATTCCAGGTTTAAATATAAAAGTACGCAGAAAGTCAATATGACTGCTCGGATTACCGACACCTGAAATCGACAATAATTATTCCAGGTTTAAATATAAAAGTATTTGTTTAGACAATGTGTATTTAATTTCATAGAGTCAATGTATAATCAATTTCATTTGTTTGCGTAAAAGGCTAGTAATTCGATATGTAGATTAAATTACCGGTCGACCCCAACGTCTAAATAGCAAACGGTTAACGCTGCCAGGCAGTGGTAAGTATCGATGTAAAGTCAGCGTACACATCTAATGTACTTACACAAAGCTGCACTTACGTAGCGGGCAAACGATCCCATAATTACGGGTGTCGGGTACGCAGGCGCGAAGGGCGATATTTGTTTGCAATTAGTGCCCGCACGGGAAGGCGATGTCCGGACGTCGCAGGTAATTTATGGTTGTGCGAAAGTACCGCGGTTGAAAGTGGTGTCGGTGCCGGGAGCGCCCGCAGCTGCCTTCAGCGTCAACGCGACTGACATTTCCGCGCGCGTTCTAGGGTTAAGCTGCATATTTAGGTAAACTTGACGAAAATTTAGTACCAAAGTTTTTTGTGGTACCCATAAAAAAATTATTAGATTTCTAATTCTTTTTTCCTGAACCACTTTTATTAATAATTTGTAAGTATACAATTAATATAGGTATGTTATCATTTTGCCTCTAATATATACCAACTTAGACATCAACACCTTTCTTACTTTTTTAACTATCGTTACTTGTCAAGAAAATAGCATTTAACCTTAAATAAAATAATTTCAGTATCACACTTTTTGCCCGTCACATAGGGACCTCAACCGTTGAACAGCAAACACCTATTTTTCTTGTCACTTAAAACAATTAGCGAACAGTTGAAGACATCAGTGAGAGTGTGTATTAATGGCTGTTTGAAATTGCAAATTATCGGACCTTTGCCCCGCGGCGTGTGCAGTAAAATAGTTATTATCGTTAATTCATAATTGACGATTAACACGAACGCAATACGTGTGATCGCAATAACGCGAATTATTTTTCATATTTTCGCGCTAATTCGCGCACGCTGTCAGAAGTCGAGTTACATCGCATTAAAAACATTAAAAAAACGTTTAAGCATTTGTTAATGTCATCTGCAGAAACGTGTGATTTATTAACATGTACTTAAAGACATTGATAAATTTATTCTAGTAAAAAAACCCCTTAAGTAAACTCGGTAGCAATGTAAAGAAATTACAATACATTCGGTTGACTTTTAAAAATAAATTTATTACAATTGACAGATGTAAATGATAATCCTCAAGTTTTTACGGGTTAAATACAGCTGTCATGCGTAAATAGAGTTCGATTCACGCAACAAATAGTCGACTTTCGAATCGATTGATGCATTTAGATCGTCTAATCGACAGGGTGAGACATCCTGTTGAAATTGATACCAAGAGATTGAACATGACCTGCAACACACGACAACACAAGACATGACAATGTGAGAGTGGATTTCACGTAATGAAGACACTCAAATAATGTGACAACATACAAGCAAATTGAGTTTTTGTTATTGAGTCGATTTTTTACGACGACTTCTAAAATCGACTAAATCAATATCATCGACTGAACAACTGTGCGTGGGGCCTCCTTATGTAAATAGTGTGCAACTGAAACAAGGTATTTTACATCATCCCATTAAATACAATAATCTATTATATCGTGTCTCTCTTGTTTAGGTATTTAAAGTATATTAGCATTAAAAAATAGCTACATTATTTCCATAATGTTTGCATAGGTCAATATTTACATTAATATATATTTGAAAGCATGATATTTTTTTAACCATTTCCAACCCATACAATTTTAATGATGACAGCTCTACATAGAGAAATGTCTTGCTTCTGAAAAAAATACTGGATGTATAAAGGCAGTATCTACCCACTTTATTAAATACAGGAATATGTTAGCAGATCGACTAGGGAAGTACTCAACTTTATGTTGTGTAAAGTTGTGTTCCTGCGCGTGAGTAAGGTTGCCAGAGCTCATAGGGGAGGGGGTAAAGGTCGGGAGGGGGGAAAGGTCGGGTCGTGAGCGATGCTTCTTGTGTTGCAAGCGTCCATATGGCTACGGTAACCGCTTACCATCAGGTGGGCCGTATGCTTGTTTACCGACTAAGTTGTATAAAAAAAAAGTTGCATATTTCAAAATAATCCAGGGGTGCAACAAGCAATGTATGTAAATACATAACATGTCCATTTAAATAATGGAAAAACAAATTAAATTGTCTATGACTTCGATTTGAATTCACCGAAGTATAGATTAATATTTACCAACCTACCGATAAAATCAACCCTGCGCGCGCCGCAGTTGCAATTAGAGCACATTGAATTATTTTTAAATTTAGTGCGACATCGCACGCACGGGGGATTTTAATTTCCTTCCAAGTACGTGTTACCCGTTTTTTTACGAATTGCTTTATTTACTCATCCACGCGGTATTTCCACAGAGGATTGAAGGGAACAGAGACCAAGCTTCATACAAACGCGCTACGGTAGGTACACAACTACAAGCTTGAGGCGCGTGTGTGCGAAAGCACAGGCGGCTCGTCACGTACGAGGGGAAACCGGTTTATACTGGCTCGGCCTGTGCTCAATCTCAGGGCACTCGCGCATCGTGTTTGTTTACGTTTAGATTTTAATAATAGAATTTTAATATCCAAATGAGTAAATATGGTTTACTTTACTGAGTCTATGAACAATAATATTATGAATAAGTTTTCTATTAGTATCTTGCATATAATAGGTAGGCTTTCTGGTAAATTGTTTTTATATTGTCTCTTTTCTCGTAAATTAATGGCATGATGGGTGTTTATGATTTCAAATACGTACGAGCATGTATGTTTTGAGATCTCGAAAACGGCTTTAACGATTTCGATGAATGAATGAAATTTGCTATATGGGGGTTTTTGGGGGCGATAAAGTGATTCAGCTAGATTTCATCTCTGGGACAACGCGATCTGCCGAGTTTGCGAGCAAATCTTAGTCACACAGGTATGGTCAGCGTCAAAACTAGATTTGCATTTTAGTACCCTTTCCTATTAATCTGTAATATGTGAATAGCAATATTCTATCATCACGAAAAAGCTGATAGGTATACATTTTTATGTATTCATTTAATGTTATTCTCCTGTGCTAACCCTACCAAAATAGGTATAATTTTTGAACGCTCCTTAGAAGCTTGTACTCTGTTCCCTTCAATCCTCTGTGGTATTTCTATTCCTTATTCAAAATTAGACTCTCGATCCACAAACAAAAGTATTATTTTTAAAACGCTATCGATAATGCCTAATGATACGAGTTTTATCATTGATCGAGATCGAGATAAATAATGTAACATAAAAATCGTAACATGAACTTTAATTTAGTAACAGTAGTGGTCTATCTTGGTATCAATTAATTAAATCAAAGCATGTCGTTGATGAAATTACAGACGGACGCAAATCGGGGAATCACCTTATCGTTTATTTTGACATTGAAAGATTAAAAATATATTTCGTGCTACTTTGCTACACTCTGGTTACCTATATGGCGTCAATGTGGCATTTGTGTGGCGTCAAAAGTATGTTCCAAACGGCGCCAACGTCGTCGCAATATTTGAAATAAACGATAAAGTATATGGAAATCGATTAGTAAAAAATATTCTGAGGTAATTATTTTTTCTCGGAAAAAAGTTGTTAAACTGATAAAAGAAACAGAATGTCACCTACAACTATCCTTCGTATGTTTGTGCCTACAACCTAAAAAACTTGTCGCTTTTGAGAAAAAAGTTCCTACCATGAATTATTTTTCCAGTTCGAAAGAACGAAGAAGGATAGGCTTGTTAGTCGCAGCAGTTCGTCGGTTCGCTTCTCACAAAGAAAAAACATTTGTATGCAGAATATATAGGGTGACTAGTAATTATTAAACGATACTTAGACACATGATTGTACTCATGATAACAAACAACTTTCCCAAAGAAACAGTTTTTTTAAATTTACTTAGCACATGAGTTCATAATATTTAGTACCTAACAAGAATAAGAATACACCATCAGCTTTTATTTAATTTGTTATATAGTCTAGTGAAATATAATTTGTTATTTGGGAAAGTTGTTTGTTATCATGAGTACAATCATGTGTCTAACTATCGTTTACTAATTACCAGTCACCCTATATATGTTTGTCTAAGTCTGGGTATTCTGGACCACAAATGGCGTCGCGAGTTTCAATTGAGCTGTGGTGATATGTTACTTTGTACGTATGTACATATAATATATAGTTTTGCAATTTTCAGTTTATTTTTAAATAACGAGCTATACATACAAATTCGTTGCGTAACACACTATGACATCACCTATGCTAGATTAAATCATATAGGTATTAAAAAATCTTGTAAAGTTAATTAGTCAAGTATATTAAACAAAATAATATCACATTAAAAATAATTAGGTCTCTTTTATCTATTCATTACAGTAAATTGCCATTTACGAAAGTCGGCGTACAACAAAACATTCGGTAGCTCGTTTGTACTTAATTATTATTGTACGATACGATCTTATCGCCAAATAATATCGTGATTGTTTTTTATTTAGATATTAAGCGGCGATATTCCTGTGTAGTTGCGTTCGGTATCACTGATTGATAATTGTACCTAATTAAACCTATTTACGTATTTTTTACCTACTAATGGTAGCAAATAACTTTTATATAATATAATTAATGTAAACCAGACTTTGCTGGGATATTTTTAATTGCACCTCTGTTAAATAAATACGCAAACTTAAGAAGCTCCTCTAATTTACTTATTGCATCTCTAATTTACTTACTGCATATCAGAAATATGACTGTTCTACAATTAAACTAACTATACGACTCGGGGCACTCCAAATACTGTTGGTTAGGTAAGGTTAGAACTGTGATGATAAGCCAGATGATCATTCAGTTCAAACAGTTTTGCATCTCATCTCACTATTATATTATAATTGCTAAAGTTTGGTTGTGAGTTTGGCTGTTTGTACCTCAATCACAAATCATTATCCGTAAAAGCGTATCTTAAAATTTGTTAAGTTCTTTTAACATCATTTTGCCAGTATGAATGAATAAAAGGGTCTTAATAATTTTTTTTTGAAAAAAATCTTATAGGAAACCAGATAATTACCTTTATTATATAGGGATAAATATAATGACAACCAAAATTAATTTTGTGACCAATATTACCTAAAATTGTACTATGATCACCAAATTGAGTAAATTATCACCAAAATTTTGGTTCTAATATCACGCTAAAATGGGTATTAAATTTTGGTGATCATTTACTATTTTTTGCAATATAACGTATTTTTTTACTAGATCTGGTGATTCGTTAAACATAAGCCAAGTAAAACTGACATTCTGCACACTTGGCTATATAAGCACGTAAATTATTAATTGGTGTCTAATGGTGCATCTATGCTTGGCGAACCGAGCACGAGCCGAGCCTCGATCGAGTACACTGCGAGCTCGATTCGCGTAGCGTGGACGAGCTTGCGAGCCTCGAACGAGCGCGATTGTCAGTTTTTTCATGAACAAAAGGATTCGCATCGTGCTCGTTGTAAGCTAGTTCGTGGTTCGGCTCGTGCTCGGTTCGCCAAGCATGGACGCACCATAAGGTAGGTATATCATAAGGCAATATAGAACAACGGCATAAAAATACGAAAATCTATGTAAATATTATAAGAATGACCGTCATTAACAAGACATAAAGCTGCCAATTTTTATCGTGGTATGTTTTTATTATGCGAGGTTAATACCATATTTAAACCTAACCATGTTGTGATAAGGTATTAAAACCCTCTTATTTTCAAGTTATTTTATTTGTACTAATTGTTAGAGGTCACGGTTAATTAAAACTTCCTTTTGCATCCAATATAATAATGTAACAGACAAAAACGAAAAACATACCACAGTATTTATTTTTACACTAATCAATGTATGGATCGTGCGTACATCGACATTATTGCAAAATCACTTTTTTTTTATTTTTTATTATGGCACAAACAATCATACAGAAAAATAAAATACACAATAATATCTTAAATATAATAAAAGACAACGAGTGCCGAAATGTAGCAAATAAAATGATAGGATGCCAAAAAACTCTTGAAGTAGGAAAAAATAATATTTCATTCACCACAATTTATGAGTTATATTGTTACGATTAAAAATTAAGTTAATATTAAAATAACGATCATATGTAATAGATAAACGATGTTATATAATTGTACTGTTTTACAAAAACTTAAACCGACTTCAAAGTACACTAAGAAGTAATCAAATCCTGATCTGATGACAATGGGACCAAACGGGAATTGTACCCTTCCAGACTAAAAAATAATTTTCCAAATCGGTCGCATTAAAATGCTCAACATTTGCAGTTACACTATTAATTGCATAATTTGAACACCATAAGTTATAGTCAAATAATGTTTAAAATTATGACGTGACCCCGCATAATTTTAGGGTTAAGGTGGTCGCCATTTTGAAATAACGACATGCGTACGCGCCGCGCTATCTCTACCTCGATCTATAATTGCATCGAGAAAGTCCCATTTCCCGCGTTTGCATAATTCAATACAAATTACTAATGATAAGTTATTCTTCGTTGTTATTAAACACGTATAGCCAGTACCTTTATTTTTGTTGATTCATAGTTATAATCAAAGACCACTATTGTACAGCGGAATGTTAAAGACTTACAACAATTTGGTAAGTGATGATGTGACCGACAAGTACACAAAGCCCAGAATGTTACTGGCTCTCAAGTATAGCTGCCGGAATGCAATGGCAAAAGATGGCTATACAATACAGGCAAGTACCTACTGCAAAGTACACCACCATCGTGCTACGATTTTCTCCTAGAATTCAAACCAACGATACTCGAACGTTTTTTATATCTAGTTAGAGGGCGTCCATTAATTACGTGAGGCGATTTTGGAGAATTGTCGACTCGCTCAGCGATATTTACCTCGATAGTTTCTCTGCCCGCAGCAGTAGCGGATACCGCCATTATTTGAGATATTTATTTCCCTACTAGCTGTTCCCAGCGGTTTCACCCGTGTTCCCGGGATAAACAGTAGCCTATAATATTTGGGGATAATATAGCTGCCTATTAGTGAAAGAATTTTTAGAATCCGACTGGTAGATCCAGGCATTAGCCCGGTTAAACACACAAAAAACTCTTCCGCTTTATTATATTATTATAGTATAGATATCGAACTTCTTTATAATTAAACACGAATTAAACAAAAACAAAATTACAAGCGATGTCGATACAATCCCCAAATAAAAACTGCAATGAAATCGTTTCTTGCTAACGCAAAAACTCACAAAAAGATCACGTTATTTGATTAGACCTAATTACATTTCTGACCGTAATTAACTTGTACGTATCATTCCCTTTGTTTTATTGCAAACAGATACAAACATACGCTTACGCCACTATGAATACGGTAGCATTTAATATTCAACTTTATTACGATAGTTTTAGAATCGCAACAAATATTTATAGAGCTGCAGCGTTAATATTGTCGAACGTAGATGTCTTAGGTCGAGATAAGTTGGCATGTTATTAAAGAATAATTTACGATGGAAATTATACCGATTTGTTTAATTTTATATTCAGCAGTGTTATAATTCGTCGACGGCTCATTTATACATTCATATTCTATTAAAATTTATATTAATTAAAAACAACACTTTGGCACGTTAGTAATTATTTTAAAGTGAGTCACGAGCGAGATGGATTTAGGTACACGTGATGTGTACCGATCGAATGAATATTTATTATATAAGAGCAATATTTATCTTGATTTAAGATTTATTTTTACATCGAGTAATTCTTTTAGCGTAAAGTAATGAAATTTACATACATTTTTAATATTAGGTATTATAGCTGAGAATAAATTGGCAATCGAGACACTATTTTATATAATTTATTACAAGTTCCGAACCGGTGTGCATGTAACTTCAGTAAATATAACCTCCATAAGTGCCCTTCTGGGGCCAAATTTGAACATATGGGATATATAAATACTAGCTGTCCCCCGCGGTTTCACCCGCGTTCCCGGGATAAAAAGCCTATGTCCTTCTCCATACCATAGGCTATCTGCATATCAAATTTCATGATGATCCGTTGAGTAGTTGAGGCGTGAAGGCGTAACAAACAAACAAAGAAACTCACTTTCTCATTTATAATATAAGTTAGAATGGAATTCACCTAGTTAATCTTCTTCTAACTTCTAAAACCGTGGTTAGAAGCTAATAGGTAAATAACCCGTATTACTAGGAATACTATAATGTAATTGTAAAAACCCATAAGAAAATACAATGTACTCGGTGGTAATGTCACGACCTATGCAATTAAATAAATCATAAACAATCATTGCCCACGCGCATCCGACAATTGGCATCGTTGGCCCAACTATGGACATCGATTAATTCATTTATTTCTCACTCCGTCGTTTCTGTCGATGATTTTTATCCTTTTGGGGTGCATGAGGACAGAGGAATTAGAAAAATATAATACTTATAATGTAGCTTACATTAATTTAATATGGTGTTGTGTTTTTGTGATGCGTAAGGTTTCCAGTCATCCATGAAGAGGCGCTAGTGATGGTATTGCAAGCTACTGTAACCTCTTACCATCAGGACGGCCGCATACCTGTTTGCCACCGAAATACTTAATACTGTTTTGATTTATGAAAAAAATAACCATCTTTGTACGTATCAAACACATTATCAACGCCTAATTTACAAAAATCACAAATAACCAAAGCAAACTGTTATAAATATCACATAAAAAATTAGAAAACTTAGATTTCTTTATGTGCAAGTTAAATAAGTCCTAAATCATTCTCATTTATTACGTGAAAAATAAATGAGTTCAACTAGTACTACAATTGAATCGAATACGGCGAATGAAATCAAACCGTAATTGCATGTAATTAAACTACAGATTAACTTGCATTATTTCACGTGCATTATGAAGTTAATTATTCTCTGACATTCAAGTCCTATAATAGAGACGTATCCTTTTGAGGATTTATAGAATCTATAAATCATCTGATGATTTAATACGCAGAATTGTACTACCAAATATAGCAATGGATCCAACGTTTGGTATTTTATGAATATGTATTTGAGGCTGTATTATAGGAAGAGATCAAGTATCAAGTATTCTTGATACTTGATCTCTTCCTATAATACAGCCCCAAGCAGCACGCAAGCATATTCTACATCAATAAACCAGCCCATTTAGAACTTAGAGTTCTTTTAGAGACTTACAAGAGTGTAAAGAACAGTTTTAATACTTATAAGAGTGATTTATGAGATATTATACAGCTCTAGCTGTATAAAATTCTTAGTAAGGGATCCGCGTCAGCTTAGGGTTCTTAAACAGAATAACAAAACTCTACTATACAGCGTTAAGAATTTTATAACACTCCAAGCTGGTTTTATCGTTATAGCTGTATATAGGCTGTATAAAGGGATCCGCGTCAGCTTAGGGTTCTGAAACAGATATTATAACTCTATAATACAGCGTTAAGTGTTTTCTGACACTTCAAACTGGTTTTATCGTTAAAGCTGTATACAGGCTGTATTAAGCATGTGTTCACTTACTTAATACAGCAATAAACGTTCATAACTTACTTAGTACAGCTACTAAGACTTATAACACACTCCAAATATCGTCTAGGCTGTATAGCAAATTGTCGACATTTTTACATTTACAATAACAACATTTAAATTACAATTAAAGGAATATTTGATAATAACTATAGCCGTATCATGGTTATCAGCTTGAATAATGATCTTGTATACTCATATCTATTATTTATAAATATATTTTTATTCTAACCTTAAAAACAAACACTTATTTACCGTATTTAGTATAATTTCTTTATTTTGGCTTGATTATTTTGTTGGCGCTTGAATATTTTGACAGAAAACATACACAGGTTCACAATAAATTAAAATTTGCACATTGAATTCATCAATAAACAGCATTAGATATCCATGTCCAAGATTTTATCCTTTTCATTTATTAAATATTATGTCGCCATTCAATATGGCATCGTAAATAGTTTTATTTATTTTATTCTGACACAATTCTCTTCGACAACCTATTTAGAACTCTTATTCTTACAAGATACTTATAAGAGGATATCCGTAGAGTATAGGCTGCTCTATACACCTAATAACAGCTCTAATACAGCTTTTATACTTGTCTTTTGTTTATACAGCATCTATACAGCTCCAATAACGAAATAAGCTGTGTAATGTGGGCCCTTTTTACACTTATAAGGCCTGTATAAGCGCTTATACAGCCTTTTTACAGACTGAATATTCAGCTTTTAGTATAAGAACGAACTTTAATACAGCCTTTAAACAGCTTGTTATGCTACTTGGGGCCCTAACATAAACTATTGTTTGTGTTAGTCAAAAATAAACCTAATGCCATTGGTGCAGATTCCAAATTCAATTATTTTATGCTCGACTTAAAACTTGACTTTTTTTTGATAAGACTTCTTCAACAAACACGCATACGACCGTTGATGGTAAGCGGTTACCGTAGCCCTGTAGACTATGTGATGTCACGAGTGTTGCATCACAAGGGACGCTCGTAAGACCCAGGGCTGCACTCAGGCGTTACCAACCCTTCCCCCCTCCCCAATGAGAGTTTACCCATGAGATCAAATAACAAACACATAGACACACATTAACATTATTTCTAGCTGTCCCCCGTGGTGTCAACCGCGTTCCCAGGATTAAAAGTTGCCAATAGCACCCAGGGCACTATTATATTAGTGAAAGAATTTTCACGATCGGCCGCTCTACCGCGTAACTTTGGTGGTAATCGTAACGAACACCACTAATAAATTTCATCCAATCAGGGCCCACAAATGGTCATCGTCGCGTCATACCACGTGAGCGTCATTGGATAAAATAATTAATGGTGTTCGTTACGATTACCACCAAAGATACCCAATAGCCTGGTGGATCAGTAGTTCTGGAGATTACCTCCTACATCCAGACAAACGAAAAAAAACTTTACCTCTTTACAAAATTAGTAAAGATTATGAACGCTAAAAAACTATGTTAAATAAGTAGGCAAGTACACAGGAATAAGATATTTCATACGCCATTCCACTGAACATGCGTCCATGCTTAGCGAACTGAGCACGAGCTGAGCCACGAACGAGTACACTGCGAGCACGATTCGCGTAGCATTCGTAGCGTACTCGACTGCGCTCCGCCCGATTGTCAGTTTATTCACGAACACAGGGATTCGCATCGCGCTCGCTGTAGGCTCATTAAGTACGTCCACGCTTGAAATCGCGAGCAACGAACGAATCCTGTTCGTTCGAGGCTCGGCTCGTGCTCGCTTCGCGTAGCATGGACGCACCATAAGGCTCTGTTATCATATCACAGAATACAAATAGGCAAATCTGGGACATACATTATACCACAGATTATACCAACGACTATAGATACGACTATACAAGAAAGATATCTATATACGCTGTAATGAGCCGCAATATCCAGCATAGAGCCTACTATTTTATACTAAACTACTCTATGATATACAAGCTACTTATATTATGTCACTTATATACAGGTTGGATATATTCAGATGACAGACAACTTATACTATTGCAATAACACTGAGAGCGATGATTTGCTCAATGAAAATGTATAAAAAAAAAAAATACGCAGTTTAACTTGAGGACCAACCTGACTTAAACGAAAAGTTTTTTTTTAATACTTCCTAGGTATAGGCAAACAAGCATTAGCAAGTCTTGCTAGTAGTAATGGTCGGATTGACTTAATATTTGGTATACATTACCTAGTATATTGGATGACAATGCAAGTACAGTCAACAAAAAGTACAGTAACCAAAAAACCTAGTATTAAAAATATATTTTTTAACAAAAACTTATACAACAAAGAAGCCTACGATCCGCCTCGTGGTAAGCGGTGGCGGTTACCGTAGCTCTATGGACGCTTGCAACACGTGGTGCATCACTTACGCGTTACCGACACTTCCCCTACCCAATGAACTCTGGCGACCTTGCTCACGCGCAGGAACACAACATAGAGTTATTTGGCTACAGTATCATAAGTAGCACTTATGATATTTCTATGGCTGCGGTATTCTGTAACGTGGACGTACTTCCCCAGTCGACCTGCTCTTTGAGCGAATAAACGCTACGCTCTACCTCTCTTAAAATCATCATCGCACTACAATATAATATTACTAGCTTCTGCTCGCGGCTTCGCCCGCGTGGCCTATGATGACTTATTTTTCTACAACAATAAAAGAAATCAAAACAAACTCCATCCCGCTTCGAGGGTGGAAATATTAAAAACGCTGAGACACGTATAAATAAATTTTCATACAAACTTTCATCCCCTATTTTACCCCTTAGGGGCGGAATCTCGAAAAACCCTTTATTAGTGGATACCTACTCTTCACAAAGAATATACCCTCTAAATTTTATGTCTCTAGGACCAGCGGTTTAGGCTGTGCGTTGATATATCAGTCAGTCAGTCAGGACTTTGAATTTTATATATATAGATAAAATATGAAAATGATATGTTTAGATGGTTATATCTATGCCTCAATCAACAATCTGTAACACATAGGATACTTCATATCCATGAAAAAATAGATTCCTCAGGAACGAGAGTGAAACTGCAGGCTAGAAAGGCAGTGGCACATACATATGTATGGTTCAACCGTGAATCTACATTTTATGCACGTAACTGTACGACACATAATTTGCCTGTTAGTCTCTGACAGAACTAGTTTTTCTAGTCATTAGTTACTTGTACAGATGTACCACTTTATTAATCATTTAAGGCATTTGTACCGCGCATGATATAATTAACTTAGTCATTTTTTTTTTTTTTTTTTTTTTAATTTATTTATAACACAAAAAGAAACACTCCAGTGTACATACACTATAAAAAGCCTGTAAATAGCGAGCGAAAACCTTTCCAGGTTTATCTGTCGCTTTAATATCGTCCCTTGAAGACAAAAAAAGAATATACCTATATAAAAATATAAAAAACCTTAATAGATAGCTACTTACTAGTTACATAGTTACTTTATGCCATCCTCCATTGTAGTGTGGGTCTTTGTTGGTAAGAAAAATGATTTTAAAAGTAACTTACATTTATAGATAACTATAAATAACGCGTCATTATGGTTCGTATATACAGGGTTAATTTTTTTTTCCAGCCAGTGAGGGCAACTTCTTAACTACAGGTCTTAGAGAAAAACGCTGAAATGAACCCCGAGCTGAATTTTGTTCAAAATATGTTTTTTTTTGTTTTTTCGTTTTTTTCAAAAAAAAATAATTCTTTTTCTGCTTCTACTTCAAAATCTATTTTTGTAAATAAATTTTAATGGCATTTTTATTTTCTTCAAAATTCAGCTCGGGGTTCCTTTCAGTGTTTTTCTCTAAGACCTGTAGTTCCGAAGTTGCCCACACTGGCTAGAAAAAAAAAACACCTTGTATATAAAGTAACTCAGTTGATAACACGCAATGAAAATTCCCAGTAACTCGGATGTAATCTCTTTTCAACGACATAAATTGATTGTTTCGAATTGTAAAGTATTGAAGATATATACGCGACATTATTTTTGGTACACTTCTAGCGTTAATACAGCGATATTTATTTCACTATTACTACTTTTAGGCTCCTTGTATATGCTTCTAAACTACACCAAAGGAAAATGATGTCTCCATTACGGTTTATTCAAAGGTGTGACAAGACTTCTAACAGGGCATTATTCTTTTCCCTCTAGTGTTTTTAATGTATATACACATTAAAAATACAATTAATTGGTAACAACCACAGAATAGTTTATAGGGGCAAATCATGGTTTCGCCGTGGACATGTCCGTCGTCTTTTCACATTTTGTAGGCTACAGAAGGTTATAGTTATATTCTAATATCTCTTCCCAAAAACAGTGGTTTGATTAATATATATTTAGTTGTTTTTACATTACTTATTGATTACTTGATTGACTGAATTTACTTTCTCTATACAATTTATATGGAAACTATTTCAATTTATGTTTGTTTGCGTGGTGCAGTTATTGCTCTAATTTTTGTCTTACTTTCATAATATATTAGCTACAGATCTCTTTTTCTTGTTTCATAGAACCTCGCGGCTTTTTATCATGTTAAATTTTGATTATGTCGTAGCGTGAGGTAACCTTACTTTCTCAATAAACGGGTACTAGAACTCTATAACTAGTTATCATTTAAGATTATTCATTAGAAAAGCAAGGTAAAGGTATAAGGAAAATTTAAATTGCCAAAGAACCACTGCAATTTGATTTTATCACCAAATTGAACGTCATAATCGCTAAAAAGTACAAAATGATGCATTGCATAAAAATCGATAGCTTTATTACCTACTAGCATTCCGCCCCGCGGTTTCACACGCGCTCCTTTACTCCCTTAGGAATGGAATTTCCAAATTCCTTTCTTATTAATTTATATGCTATAAAAGTAACCAATGTGTGTAGGTACTACCTTTACTTCGAGTAAAATCCTCCCCTCAAAGCATAAAAACCCCTTTCTACCCCGTAAGAGGTCAAATTTCGAGAAACCCAAAAATACCTGTTTCTTTATTTTCTATCAGTTTCAAGTTAATGGGACCGCGTGGAACGTTTCTTCCCTACGAACCTTAATACCCCCTAAACCCCCTTGTACGGCTAATTTTGAAAAACGAATAATGAGGAACTTAATTATTTATTTAGGTAAGTAATCGTGTTTAGTTTCAATTTTATAGACCCAAGGAATAAGATTTTTCATACAAACAAAATTCCCTCTGTTCACCCCCTTATGGGTGGAATCTCCAAAAACCTTTCTTAGTGGATGCTATTTATGCATATAGATAGATGACAATGACATACATCTATAAAATATCGACGGTAGTTATATTCACCTTACTTTTACTCGTTACCAATTATTTCGATGAAACCTTTTAGAATTCTTGTGGATGTATTCTGAAATATAATTTAAAATAACTTCCCACGGTGTATTCGTGTTACCTCAGAAATTTACCTTTCTTTTTCAATATTTCATACTGCTAAATGCATGATAGGTAAATGGGAAATTCACTCATTCAATTAATTACTTAATATTTACAAACTTTTCCTGTAACCGCATCACTGATTACACACATTTTTGTAATTCAACGAATTATCACTAAGACCTATTTGTAATTACAAGAAGCGAGTTACTAAGGTTACGCGGAACACATTCGACTTAAAAGTGAGTCATGACGACATAAAGTGATAACATTCTACAATCTCACGACAAATACGCACCTAAATTATGACGGTATTGTAATATCACAATTGTCATCTAATCATAGTGATTTTAATCATCGGTACTTTTGTTGTACGATCAGATTCAATACTAATTTAATTAGATCGAATGCGAACTTTTCGTGATATTTATTATCTGTTTCAATTTATATGGCAACTTTGATAAAAGAAATCGCCGTTACTGTAATTGTTTAATCTATGTAGATACAGATAAGCTGTTGATTACTTCTTGGACAATGAATGAAGGGGTTTTTGGAGAACTATTAGGATTTATTGAAGTGATTTACTGATAAAGTTAATCCCCCATGTCTATAATATATCGAGTTAGAAAAGGTAAGCGTTATTTGTTATTCATAACTTAGTATCTAAGTTAAAGAACTAGACGAAGACTAGATTACATCAAGCTTACGTATATTTATATATTCTTTTTATAGGTTAAATATGTTTATTGCTCAATTTATTTTGTGAATGTTAAATCTGCTCTTTTGTTAACTTAAATTATTATAATTTTATTTTCTATTGCGTCAGACTGTACTAAATTAATTTTGCTGGTGGAGAGTGAGCACGTTTGTTAATTATTTAAGCCCTTGTATGTACCACAATTTTAGTGAAATAAATCATTCATTCATAAGTATTTATCATACATACCAGAAACACAGTATCTACTTGTATGAAAAGTTCTCCGTCTTTTACAAATTTTACAAAAATAGATACTTACAATTATCAAAGGAAAATTATCTTATCGTATAATTATGCCAACCATCCTGTATTTTTGCTTTCACAGTGTTATTGTGTATTAATTGAGATCAATGTTTCATAAACTGAAAAAATGTGCTTAATGACTAGCTATCCCCCGCGGTTTCACCCACGTTCTTGGGATAAAAACTACCCTATAATACTCGGGGATTATGTAGCTTCCTAATAGTGAAAGAATTGTTCGTATCCGACTGGTAGTGCCAGAGATTAGCCCGTTTAAACGAACAAAAAAACTTGTTCGCTTTATTATATTAGTATAGATAGATGAGAAATTTTACCGTTTGACACTCAAGCATTATAAATGAAAATGTTGTTTGGATATTTATTTATTCGTGCCTAAATGAATTTGGATTAAACTTGGCACATAAATAGATCACTTTTAATACAGGGAAAACAGAAGTTCTCTTTGTAAAACGGATAATGTAAAGGGCCACAGGCATTTCATATTTTCCCTGGCCAATTTCTTTGTATTTACAAATCACAGATATAAATGTACGATAGCAGATTCTCATGATAAAATTCCTATGATTACATCGAACAGGAAATTGCATTATCTTTTATCACTTGATATTCTACAATTATAGAATTGTTTCATTCATAACTGAAGTCTTGAGTTATTAACTAGTGATCATATCTGAACATTAAAGTTCCATCCAGAATGGGAATTTGTGAACGTGAGTGTATTGAATTATATTCTAATTATTCTTTACAGTTAACGGTTTTGTTTTGTTTTTTTTTTTTTTTTTTTTATACCACTGTGGTGGCAAACAAGCATACGGCCCGCCTGATGGTAAGCAGTTACCGTAGCCTATGGACGCTTGCAACACCGGGGGTATCACTAGCGCGTTGCCGACCCTAAAAATAAAAAATAATCTTTCTGAATAATCATCTCATTAATATATAATAATAATCATTCAAGGCGATGATAGCTCAGTGTTAGTGACGTCGGATACCGAGACGAAGGTCCCGGGTTCGAATCCTACAATGAACTTGAGCTTTCGGTGAAGGAAAACATCGTGAGGAAACCATAGCACGGGGTACCCGTCTGGCTGGCTACCACCCTCAAGTTGAAAATCTGTCGCCAAGCACCTATCGGTGTGTTCCGACAGCTGCACTTGAGAGCCAGTTCCTTCTAGGCTTTGTGTGCTTACCACCTTCGGCCACATCATCACTTACCATGGTGAGATTGTGGTCAAACACAGGCCTATACATAATAAAAAAAAAAAAAAAAAAAAAATTGAATGGAAATTTTTTTTATTGTCAAAACGCATTATGACATTTATGACAAGCTTTTAATTAGTTTCCCTGTCCGGTGTCCGTAATCGAATCTTGCTATTTAAATTTGATCTACTTCCCAGTGTCCGATTGAGCTGAAATTTGGTATACATAAGTATATTGGATGACAATGCAAGTACAGACAACAAAAAGTACAGTCACCAAAAAAAAAAAATATTCAGTATTACTACTCTGAAAGTAAAAAATTTTTTTGTTATTATATTCTGGGACATTCCTCACACACGGTCATCTGATCCCAAACTAAGCAGAGCTTGTACTATGGAAACCGGATAACTGATATAATACATATACTACTTTTTGTTTGTAAATACATACTTAATATACATAATCACACCCAGACACAGGACATACATACATGTTCATGCACACATATGCATGTCCTGTGTGGGAATCCAACCCACGACCTGCGCCAACCGCACCAGCTGGCCCGTCGAATAAAGCAACTAGCTGTCCCCCGCGGTTGAAGTCCACCGTCGTGGACGGTAGGTACCTGGATGGGTGACCGCCTAGTGGTATTTCAAATTGAGCGTTTCCGTGCTTCGGAAGGCACGTTAAGCCGTTGGTCCCGGTTATCACTTAATTGTAATAGTCGTTAAGCTAGTTGGAGGCCTCCTAGGCGGCTTGAAACTCCAACAGTAGGTTGACCACTAGCCTACCTCCACTGATCCGCAGTGGGCACGCGTGGTGGAGTATCTGCCTGTTCTATTTCACCCTGATTTGTGAAAGGGGGCCTGTGCTCAGCAGTGGGACATTATAGGTTGATGATGAAGCTCCCTAACAACGTATGCCAGTAAAATGTGTTACTTAAATTAATTTAATTTAAGCGCTTAATTTAATTCGGAACGCGACAACGAAACAGTATTTATTTTAATGGCATAAACGTTTCCGAGAATGGAAAACGGTAATTTGTGAATATTATTATCGTAATTAGCCGAGTTAATCACACGCGATCTGCGCTAGCAGTTTGGGGGGGGGGGCGACTTGTGTATTTTTACTATTTCCGTTCATACGCAATTCGCTAAGCCGACTATGTCGTTAATTGTGCCTAACGCTTGTATGAAATAAAATAAAAGTAAATTCATTGCATGGAGTTAAATTACCGGTATTTTTACTGCTAGATAAAGCTATTAGCATTATTCTTGCGAATAGTCGCATGTATTTAGTATTTTACCGTGTTTGACCACAATTTTACCATGGCAGGTACCTACCTAATGATGTTACCGAAGATGATAATCAATAGCCTTTTAAGTTCTGGCCCTCAAGAGCCACCGGTAGCTAGCCACGCGGGTAATGCCCGGTTTCTATAAACAAAACCGGCCAAGTGCGAGTCAGACTCGCGCACCGAGGGTTCCGTACAAACCTGTAAGTATATAAGTAAATAGTAGTACAGACCTGAGTATTTGATATTAATTTCAATATATGACGTATTAAAAAAAAACTACTTACTAGATCTCGTTCAAACCAATTTTTGTTGGTAGTTTGCACCGTAATGTACATCATATATTTTTTATAGATTTATCATTCTCTTATTTTAGAAGTTACAGGGGGGTTACACACATTTTACCACTTTGGAAGTGTCTCTCGCGCAAACTATTCAGTTTAGAAAAAAATGATATTAGAAACCTCAATATCATTTTTGAAGACCTATCCATAGACACCCCACACTTATGGGTTTGATGAAAAAAAAATTTTTGAGTTTCAGTTCTAAGTATGGGGACCCTCAATTTTTTTTGTTTTTTTTCTATTTATGTGCGAAAATCTTAATGCGGTTCACAGAATACATCTACTTACCAAGTTTCAACATTATAGCTCTTATAGTTTCGGAAATAAATGGCTGTGACATACGGACAGACAGACAGACAGACATGACGAATCTATAAGGGTTCCGTTTTTTGCCATTTGGCTACGGAACCCTAAAAACGAATCGTTTGGTTTTTTTATTGCCAAACTGGGCATGTAGATCATTTCTTACCTGTGATAGCTACTTCTATAGGGGGGGTATGCTATTCAAAGCTTTGAGGTCTTTGCTTCAATTATTAGTAAAGATATAAGAGTCTTAATTTTAACCGATAACGGTCCGTAAATTATAGGAATCCGCCATTAGAAAGTACCCTAGCACCGTGCTATAGATTTCTCACGATGCTTTTCTCCACCAAACCCACGACCTCGAGTTATATTAATACTAGCTGCCCCCAGCGGTTTCACCCGCGTTTCCTGGATAAAAAGCCTATGTCCTGCTCCAAACCATAGGCAATCTGCATAATAAGTTCCTAATTTAATTCAACGAATCACCAAAACTATTATTGGTGTTAACCTATTTTTAAAAGCTTATAAACTATTTATCAAGTTTTTTTTGTAAATTCGACACAAATACTGTCATAACAAGAAGTAGGTACTTAATACGCTCTCTAACAAAAAAAACTCATATAAAATGACTGATTACGAACACTTTAACTATATCTACACGCAACGAAAGGCTGTTTATATAATTTTTCTCTTGAACTGATCGCAATAACGCGGCAATTATGAACATAACACCATAATCAGTGCTTAATTGACATAATTACATCAACTTATTAAATCAGAATTGATTACAAGAAACAAAGGTCGAAATTACCTTTGTAATCGTTGTACGACACGACAATGTCTGCACAGATTATATATCTCGCCTAAATTAATCTATGGACCGATCTGTCTCTATTATTCTTAAATGCAACTAACATGAATACTTAATTGTTTTTACAGTTCGTTACTTAATGACTACCCAAAAGGTTTTTTATTTTGTATTATTGCCTTAGTTGGAAGAATTATTTTATACATAAAATTTTACAAGCCTCCTCCTTATACAATAACCTCCTTACTCATAAAGCGCTATTTAACTAATATGCTGTTTAAATGGTCACGTAAATAATGTCACATTATTTGACAATGACAATAGAGTGCCGTTATTTACGTGACCCTTTAAACAGTATATTAGTTAAATAGCGCTTTATGAGTAAGGGGGTAAATGCTTAAATAACTCTGTCTGAATTGGTCGCGATGGAATTTGACACGTAGATAACCTACAGTATGGAGAGAGATAATTATATGCTATTTTTATCCCGCGAACGCAGGTGAATACGCGTGGGACAGTATGATAGTAATATTTATTGATTACAATGTGACGACATTATTTCTTTTTATTGACAATTTTTATGAAAATTCTATCACTTTTTCATGATATTTCGCTTAATTATATTACTATCGTTATAAATAAAGGCTTTTTATTCATATAATAAATAACTGAAAAAATATTGAATTTAATCTGGATTTCAACTTCATTAAAAATAAGTTGGTTATAAACTAGTGTTGTTCTACGTGCGGTCAGAATAACGATAATAATTATAATGTCATAAATAACATGTGACAGGTCTACAAAAGTCATATTCTATTTTTAACATTACGGACTAGACTAGGACTCTTGTCCACATAAGGGGGTAAAAACCATCTGCGGCTAATTCCTTCTACATGTATCATTAAAAATAATTACAAAGTGGCAAACGTTTTTAATTACATTTCTTTGTATTTATACTTCTTACCAAAAACCGTAACAAAAATAATTACATTTAAAATAAATAATAACAAGAATAATAAATATCCTGGGACATTCCTCACACACGGTCATCTGATCCCAAACTAAGCAGAGCTTGTACTATGGAAACCAGACAACTGATATAATACATATACTACTTTTTTGTTTGTAAATACGTACTTAATATACATAATTACACCCAGACTCAGGACATACGGACATGTTCATGCACACAAATGTATGTTCTGTGTGGGAATCAAACCCATGACCTGCGGCGCTATAGATTAAGACTTAACGTCTTAACCAACTGCGCCAACTGGCCTAGCCAAATGTATAGTCAAATAATACATATTTGTGATCTTCAAGTTACATTTCAAATGAATCGCAACGTATCGATGTATTTGTCTATATTTTATATACTGACGACCACCCACACCAACCATTGCATCCAAACAAATACCTAACAATCGTGTTGATTCAATCAGTTGTTTTGTGTACATTGCTGCAATTCAACTAGTCACGCCACACTAACTTCCAGTCGATCGATTAGTAATTATCGAACAAATTGATAAGACCAATTAAAGGCAATTAAACTGGTCTGAAATGCTAGTTGCAAGTAAATAGCCCATCTATATTAGCTTCACGTGTATCCTCTTATGGATAAGTAATGAGTGTTTGATATTATTAGGTGTCCATTATGTCATACATCAGAATAACAAGTACAAATAGATAAGCAATTAATATGCGCTGTCAGAAAGTTTTTTTATCGATAATAATGTGAAGTGTAGACAACATTAGTATTATTTTTAGTGTTGTAGTAATCATTTTTTGCAATTTGGTTTTGAATGTGGATCATTCACATAACCATAAGTTAACTTTTTGATTACTACTATTAACCATACCTTATTTACTGAAAAGAAGTTGGCTTAAACAAGCTAAATCTGTATTTACACCGTTGATAAACTTGGTAATTACCACAAAATGAATTAAAACACTTTCTCCAATGGCCGCCATTGTTACGATTATACTTTTCTGGTGTTGCCATTCCTCGATATTCAAATACACAATATCAAAATAAACCGTTTTACACTTTCATAATAAATAATGCTGACAATTAATTATAATTAATCAATATTCAATGGTATGAAATTCAATAATATTCAAATAATATAATGTTAATGCTAACACTACAGAGGAAGCACATAACATTTCTGAGCATAATGTTTTTTTTTAATTATTAAAATCCATTAACCAATAACGAAGTTATTAATGTTTTAAAAACGGCTTAATTAAAACACTCCCTCCAACAACGGTTGTACAATGACGATGACGTCACGATGCAAGAACCGCGCAACTCTGGATATTTGTCAGTCTGTTTGTAACCTTTTCACGGCTTAACCAGTGGACGGATTTAAATGAAGTTTGGCAGGGAGATAGTTCAATTAGAGGAGATGGACATGGGGATACTATTTTCCGGATTCATCATCATCATCATCAGATATAATTATATCTCACTGCTGAACACTCCTTTCACAAATGAGGATGAAAGGGAATTAGTAGATACTCTACCACGCGTGCCCACTGCAGATTGGTGGAGGTAGGCTAGTGGTCAATCTACTATTGGAGTTTTCAAGCAACAGGAAGCCTCCAATTGGCTTAACGACTATCACATGATAGCCGGGACCAACGGCTTCACGTGTCTTCAAAATATTCACTCTTAAAAAACAAACATTATATACAAATCTTTCATTCTTTCCAGATTACTACCAAGAGCAGGCTTACCACAAGTACAACGCCAGCATGGGAGTGTCGGAACCTCCGAAAGACGACTCTCCCCGAACCACTCCAGAACTTACCCGAGCGGACCAGTCGCCAGCTTCGGAGAGACCACCTCCAGGGTCTGCGGACAGCGATGATGCCGACGAATTCGCACCTAAGAGGAAACAGAGAAGATATAGAACTACTTTCACCAGTTTTCAACTTGAGGAGTTGGAGAAAGCCTTCTCGAGGACGCATTATCCTGATGTGTTTACGAGGTGAGTTTACATTATCAAAATATGTCGTTCTATATTTACTAATATTATTGAGAAGAGAAGAGTTTTTGTTAGTATGGATGTATGAAGTAATCTTCTGAACTACTGATCTGAGTCCGAAAATTATTTCATATCATCCCGGGAAACCTCGGGTGACAGCTATTTGACATAAAATTATAACATACTTTGATGGCGGTAAAAATACAACACAGAGCATTCAAACAACTGTGATAACAATGAGATGTCAGAAGCAAGAATGAATAATATTTATTTTTATATAATTACCAGGTCTTTTTTTACTCAGATACCAATCTATGATTTTATCGTTATTTAAAAAAATAGAGCGTAAATTGATTCTTTATGATTTTATGATAAATTCTTGTCTTATCGTCGCTAATTAGATTAATCTAATTTAATTATAAGATCGGATCTGTCTACCGGCTAACGTAAGAATAATAAAAACTTTGCTAGTAAATAGGATATAAAGAAAAGAAAGAAAGAAAATACATTTATTGTGCAATAGCACACAAACATAAAACAGTACAGTAGTACCCAACTGATAAGGCGCGTCGTGAATCTTCGTTCGCACAGAAAAGAAAGTATGCCCCGAAGATTAACGAAAGAATGCTTAAAACTTACAATCAACCTTAGATCCATATCCAGAAGCCATATTAGTTGGGTACTACTGTACAGTGATGTATGAACTGTGCTATTGGTTTCATTTAAAAAGTAAACATATTTGTACATTTCCAATAAATTCTGCACATTTCCTTATGTCGACATCCATCTTGTCTAGACCCAATACCTTATCAAAAAAGTTCCTATTACATTACTCACAAACACATTCATAATGTAATATGTCGGTTATTTGAATAAATGAATGAATTATACTTTTTTTAACGGAATACAGGATGTTCCGTTGATTGGTCCCATGCGATGGAGAAAATGTACTATCCAGACTTACATAAAAATCCAAGGTTTCTTATACAATGTTTTTTTTGTTCCAGAGAGGAGCTCGCTATGAAAATAGGACTAACGGAAGCAAGAATACAGGTAAATACTTAATCACACGAACATACAATGCCTTTGATTAATACTAGGACAAGTCTATATCTCCACATTTCTTATTCCCTGACAATCTAAGTACTACTATAGAATCATACATAAACATAAACATCGAAGTTCTTTTTATCTACTATATTATAATACTGGGTGGAGGTGGCATATTTTCGAAACCTATGTTGGGTTAGTCATGCTGAACAACTTTTACTATGGTACCAAACCTGAATACTCAATATCTATATGCCATCTCTTCCTGTTATTTCAACATACCTCAAAATTGTATAGAAAGCACAGCTCTACATCCTTTTCTCAAAGCCACTCACTGCACTTTCGACCCATGTATCTTCGTTATGGATAAAGCTAAGAAGCCTGCATGTTCAATGACCAAGAGGATAATAGCTATAAGAGTGCCACCGACTTGATTTAAGGCCAAGTCACTCGTTTTCTTGGCACGTTTTTACAGACTAATTTTGTTGGGATCTAGCTTATTCCTGAATCAATGGTCTGCAGCTAATTTCCATAACAACAAGTTCATAAAACAAAGGTCGACAGAGTTCGCCGCATTTCATTGCATCGTTAAAAGGTTTAACAGCGCTATATAATTATTTAACAAGTTCATTCATGGCTTACAAGCTTTAATTGCGGTGTTGAAGTGGTATTAAGAAAATTACTCGTTTCAGTTGTTAAACTACTATTGCTGGTTAATATGAAGTTGAAGTTGCAATGAGTACTCACTCGGCTTTACTCTAGAAACGCAGTAATATACGAGTAGGTACTGAATAAATGGTTATGTCAAACAATGTGACGTTACCAAAAGATCGTATGTTATTCCGGAATAAAAAGTATCCTATGAGCGAATCCAGAAAATATTCTATCTGTGTGCAAAATTTCATCCAAATCCGTTCTGTCGTTCTTGCGTGAAATTGTAATAAACATCTGCACCAAACGCAAATCATATTCTCACATCCACGCAAACTTTGATTATAGTAGATGGATAGCATAACATTTCAGGAGTAAGCGTAGGTACATACCCGAATACTAAATATAGCAAAATGTATTATGATATCTACTGTATCTACATTGCTTATTTTATGTTTGTTTGTTCAAATTCAAATTCAAATTCAAAATCATTTATTCAAATAGACCTTCGCAGGCACTTATGAGAAGTCTGACTCTAATACTCTAATACCGGTTCGGAAGGTTGCATTTACTGAGAAGAGCCGGCAATAAACTCAGCAATTACTCTTTTCAAAACAGGCTTAGATTCATTACATAATATTTACATTCTAATCGCACTGAAAACAATTGCGTGCCCCGGCGCGGCGGCAGAATTACAAAGTAGACTGAATAAATATTTAATAAGTAAATAAATAGCAAACTTAAGCAGTTCGTTCGTCTTCTATGCGTTTGCACATCATTCAGTTACTGAAACCTGCGCTGAAATTTTATCTGATATATATAAGCAGCTACAGACTTGCTTTAAGAAGTAAAGAAATAAAATATCCTGGGACATTCCTCACACACGGTCGTCTGATCCCAAACTAAGCAGAGCTTGTACTATGGAAACCAGATGACTGATATAATACATACATATAAGTATAACTTTTTTTTGTAAATACATACTTAATATACATAATTACACCCAGACTCACAGACATGTTCGTTCGTGCACACAAATGCATGTCCTGTGTGGGAATCTAACCCACGACCGGGCGGCGCGATAGGTAGAATCTTAACCAACCGCGCCAGCTGGCCCGTCATAGAGGACGTCGGTCGGTCGTCACGAGGTATTGCGTTGTACCGTGTATTCTCTTTTCCGTGGTACCAATGACAGATCGATCTTCAAGGCTTGCGAAGACCTGACAACCTTTAATCAAACCAGACCGAGTCGAATGGGAAACTGAAACAGTTCGTGTAATGATCACTATAATAAACTGTTTACCTTTGATTCGAGAGCTAAGTATGGAATGGAGTGGGCATCTACCCTTTTTCTATTATTCTGATTATGGTTAAAAACCTTGAGGCCTGATTGAGGGTTATTTGGAAGTACCTTTGTATCTTTTTTTGCATAAGTATTATGACGGTAAAGGATAAATCCTTATTCTACAGTTTATTCAATATATCTTATGACTTTACATTCAGCATAGTTATCCGTTTCTCCGATTATTAGTTCTTAAACACGAGGAGTTTCTGATTTTCCCTAACTTTGTACTACATGCATTTCCGTTCACTATTAATTTTATCAGTCGGGATTTGTATCTAACTGATAAAAATATTTTAGCTAAGAGATACTTTATGAAAATCAAAAAGTAAAGCTGTGTAACTCCTCCATGAAAATATATTTTCCTTACTAGATCCATGTTCGAAGAATCTTTTAATAACATCAAAGTCGAGCTCGCTTTTTGTCATCACAGCGCATTATTTTGCACAATCGATGCGATTATTCGAATTGTGTATAATCATCGCCTGTGGTGTATCGATAAAGTAATCGAATGATACAAATCGATCGTGGTTTACATACAATGCAGCCGTATCATGGTACGGACAGGTGCGTTCGCAACTCCTAATGTTTTATTTACGCACACATTTTTTTTATTAGTGTGTAGTCAATAATGTACAGTGTGTTTAACAAGTTTATAATAATTAATACATTTGAATAGCCAATTATTATTGAATAAATAAAAAAAATTATTTACGTACAGGTCGGTTAACGAAAGCTGGCACGTTCACAGTACTCATAAATTTGCAATCAGTCAAGTCTAATGGACGAATGCAAAAATAGACCACTCTATATTTATGAGCAGTAGCAAAAGCAAAACAATAACTGTCTCCTTCATACTCATAAGCTTGACTTTGCGCGAGAGAGACGGTGTAAATGTGTTGAAACGTGCCAGCTTTAGTTAACCGACCTGTATAAACATCCAGATATAAAAAGCTATTTTTTTAACATAATTGTTTGGGGCAAAATTTACTGGCCGTTCAAAATTGCAGATGTTTGATTATGCAGACATATTAAAAAGTTTAAAATGTCATCTTACATCCAACTTAAGACGTTGTATAGAAGCGCAGTAGCCTTATAGTAAACTACCTCCATTTCAATAATGAAGGCATAATATTTCAAACCCTTGTTTATTAAATGAGGTCATTAGCAATTTTCTTGTATTATTACCAGCTGATTCGATCATGGTGCAGCATGCCCATAAAACTGCGCTTTGCTACAAAACGAGATCAATAAATACAATTGCCGTTACGAAAAGTGAATAGTTAACAGTTGTAAATGTTCACTACAAAATGATCGAATGGATTCCATGATGATGATGAATATCATCCTACATACAGAGGCCGGCAAACAACTTGAGCCAAAGTCGACGTAGTGGGGGTAAGTTCGCGCATGTACACTCATGCTCGGCCAATAGCGTAGACGCGTGCCGACAGAATGCCCCCGCGCAGCTCTCTTTCCACCAACGACACCTTAAAATAGTCTACTGCGCACTCAAGGTCATGGCTCAAGTTGTTTGCCGGCCACTGTACACATGATAGGTATCTGAAAACATTTCATTTCATTTAAAAGGCAGACAAGTACGTCGAAATCTTCTGCTCCATAATTTTTTGTCATGTTTTCATGAGTTTGATAGCAAACTCTAAACATTTTTTTAAATATAATTCATTTTTATTCTCTCCCACATATAAGCAAAAGATTTTTTTTTTTAATTATAACCAGTTATGTACATTTAACTGTGGGAGACAGGAGCTCAAACTAGGTTTCCTTGTGCTATGAGTCTCCTATACTTAGACTTTATTGGATTGTCTGAGATGTCAATCAGAAAAATATCTATAAGATTGTTTGAATTTAACTTCGGATAGCTGGGACTTTTAAAGAAATTACATGCAACAGTCTCCAAGGAGCGTCATCTTAGCGCACCCGAGCCCAATAGCTGCAAGCTCCAACCGAGGACGTAGTCATTACCTTAATGCTCAACTCTGTTAAGCTATTAAACTCGGCACCTGGGACGCAGTCGGAGCCTTTTTGTGCCGACCGTACCCGACATTCCACCACCATGTTTGCCTCCAATTACAACATTTATAAATTCGCGGGCCCCGACGCCGTATGAAGTCATATCTATAATGTCCATTGTAAACTTAATTACATCCACGAACAATAATCAACTTTAACTTAATAAGTTAAGGCTGCTTTTAAATTGCGCGTCGCTGTGTACAGTTACGCACAGTTTCTTGTTTCGCGCAGCATCCGCTAAAACCGCATCGACATTTACAGAAACGCGTTTAATTTTTTACAATGAAGTATTTATCATAAGTGAATTAATTTAAATTGCCATAAAAATTGCAGTTTACATAATGACTGTACGGTTTCGTTGTAAAGTTTTTTCAAGCATTAATATTGTGGTTATAAATATTTCATTTTATATTGATTGGAAGTAATAACATTTGAGAATGTTGGTCCCGGTTTTTGTAGAGAAATCTATACTCTGATAAGATAATAAGAGAATTGTTTATTCGCTCAAAGAGCAGCTCGACTGAGGAAGTACCTCCACCTTACAGAATACCGCAGCCAAATAACTTTATGTTCTGTAAAGTTGTGTTCCTGCGCGTGAGTAAGGTCGCCAGAGCTCATAGGGGAGGGGGGAAAGGTCGTTAACGCGTGAGCGATGCTTCGTGTGTTGCAAGCGTCCATATGGCTACGGTAACGGCTTACCATCAGGTGGGCCGAATGCTTGTTTACCGACTTAGTCGTATAAAAAAAAAATTGCTGAAGTAACGAGGTCTATTAAGTTTACCAGGCATTCTTAAAACTTAATCGGTTCTGATAACTTATTTATTAGTACGTTTTGCCGTATCTACCAATCTTTAAATACCTATACTGAAAACTTAGCTAAGTAAAAAGGTTGTTGCCAGTAAAGCAAAGATCATAATGTGTGTACAAACCGAAGTAAAACTGGGTGCAATAAGATATTACTTATTAGTAACACATCACAGTTTTTGCCGGTAAACTACATATATCATTTGTCGTTTTGAATTTCATAATTAAATACTCAGTGTATTTACTTGTGTAAATGAAATACGAGGCGATATGTTATTACATCTACTTGATAGAGACATAAAGACATTAATAATTATGTTATTGCTTAGTTTATAGCTAATGTTATACTTAACATTGATCGGCATTTACAATACGATAAGCATTAATGAGTCAGGTCTCCATATGTGGATGACGCTTATATGGCAAAAGCGGAAAAATGTGCAGCCTTTAGAGAAGTCATTCTCAGAAACTATAGAAATGTAGGGCCTTCCTCATTAAACACAATTTAACTGATATATTAATTAAATGGTCACGTAATTAACGTCACATTGTTTGACAATGATAATAAGGTGATCGATAAGTATGTGAAAACTTAAACATCATTTTAACTAAATATCATATACACGATATTAAAAATAGAATATCGAATTTAGATCGCAACCCGTGGGTAAAGTTTCCATAAGGCAGCATGACCTCGTTGGATCGCAAGGCTTAAACCTCAGTGCGAAGAAAAGAACCAGTCCTCTGATCACCAGACAACTTGATGAGGCGCGTCGACAGTTCTTTACAATTCTTGTATGATTCGCAATATATACCTACCGGCTTGTGACTTACAACCTTGCTCGATCACAATTTAGGTTTCGAAATATGCCATCTCTAAATATTCATCCTGTATAGTAGATTAGATACACAATCTGGTCAACATTTACCTAGTAGTTAATTTCGCTTAGATCCCACGATACCTCCTTTAAAAGCAGAGCACGTAGAACGATTTGTTCAATTGCTAATTTTCCACGGAAAATTGTAAATTAATGCTTAATTACTCTCAGACGGATCATTCCTTTGCAAATACCAGAATTAATCCAATTGAGGAACATTTATTTGATTTATATACGTACTTAATTAATAAGCCATACTTGGCTGCGTCTATGTGGTATAGAGAAAGCTGTGCATCGTTCTTTCCAGAGTGAGTCTGGGTCAATTTCAAAAAGAATGTATAAAAAGTATGGCTGTTTCAAGAGTGCATGAAAACGAATATGGGGAATCTAGGACTGATTGAAAATGTTTCTTCCGGGCAACCTGTCAAGTCAAATATAATTTTCGAGAATATGCAAGTCCTCTTAAAGGCTTTTTACGTCTTACTTATCAATAAATTCTTTCGCAGGTCTGGTTCCAGAACCGCAGAGCAAAATGGCGAAAGCAAGAGAAGGTTGGACCGCAAGGTCATCCATACAACCCCTACCTGACGGGTGGGGGAGGCGCCCCCCCTCCTTCCGTCGTCGCCTCCATGCCGAATCCTTTCTCGCAACTTGGATTTGGTTTTAGGAAGCCATTTGACACCAATGCCCTGGCATCTTTTAGGTAAAACTTAAACATTATTTGCATTATCTCTATCTGGAAGCATTTGAGCTCCAGCATTGAAGCATGCTCTGTCAAGATTTGGATGATCCTGTAATTAAAACAAAACCCTTATTTTTCTATCCGTCTCCGAACAGGAAGCCTAGATTCGTTTTTGTGTATAATATCTTATCTATCTCCTTGTCAACAGATATGCGGGAGCACCAGTCCTCGGCGCCCAATACCTCGGCGGCCCGCTCCCTCGTCCGCCACTCTTCAGCGCCCCCCTTTACACTTCCAGCCCTCCTTTCCACTCCCTCCTGGCAGGGCTCGCTGCGCCCCGCCAGTCCCCCGACCCGCCCCCCGTCTCCCCCCCGATCTCCCCCGGCAGCGAGTCGCCCCCGCAACCACCAGCCCAAGAAGTGGAAAGACGAAGCTCAAGCATAGCAGCGCTCAGAATGGCGGCCAGAGAACATGAGTTGAGACTTGAAATTTTAAGACAAAGACACCACACAGACCTCATTAGTTGAGCTCGGTCCTGTTCCATTGTGGACAGCATCACCAACATTGTTATGGCAGTCTTCAAGAGGCTGCGTGGGGATTAAATGAACGCTGACTGAGTTATGCAACTGCGATACAATTTTTTCTTGTTGGAGTCATTTTTTAATTATGCATGCGAAATGTGCGCATGTGTATTGATTTGAGATAAGAATATGCTTCAGTTTGTAATTTTTGTTGGTCCGAAACATTATTGGACTGTCGTCGTGTACCTCAAGGACTATGGCAAAGGCTCACACACGATACTATTTATTGACTATTTTGTTGACGGGACTTAACAACATCTTTTTTAGGGTTCCGTACCGAAAGGGTGCCCAACGGGACCCTATTACTACAGAGGAGTCTCCGCTGTCCGTCCGTCTGTCTGTCAGTGGGCTGTATCTCATGAACCGTAATAGGTAGACACCTGAAATTTTCACAGAATATGTAATTCTATTGCCGCTATAATAACAAATAATAAAAATGAAATACAGTTCAAAATTAAAGGGGGCATACACGAAGCGTCTTTTTTTTGACTTTTTTTTTCGTAACAAACTTGAATTAGTTCATATCGTACGGAACCCTTCGTGTGCGAGTCTGACTCGCAATTGGCTGGTGTTTTTAATATTACACTTAATTCCGAAGAGAAGAAAGAAAAGAGAGCCTTATCTAAAAAAATAAGATCATAATTTTAAATTAAATTGAGGCTGAGAGAATAAAGAATTAAGTTTATTTTCAAAAGCCTGTTTTACAAATATGCTTTGGGCTGTAAATATTTATATAATGTTTTGGCATAATAAAGTTGTGTAAAATAAAGTATGGAGTAGATGAGGAGAGAGATATATCACTTTATATTGGTTCTAAGATACGGTGTAGTTACTTAAAATCCGTCCATTATAGGCCTTATTGTTATTTATTGTAGTATTTAAGTGGTACTTAATTATTTATAAGTTATGATTTATAGAAGTGATAATTTTATTATTATAATAATTATTTACAAGTTTTTTTTTCTTCTTGTATTATTGTAAAAATTAAATGCATATAGACAATAAATAATGAGAAACTATTAGATATTGTTATGAAATGCCTTATAAAAATAGTTTAAGATTGCATTCATAAAAAAATGGTACATCGTAATCATAATAATTTTGATGAACTTCGAGATTTATATAAAAATTACCACTATTATTTTGAAATCAAAATGTAATTTTCCGTAACACCAAAGAAAAGTAAAAGTTCACTTTGAAGTTACAATCCAGTGTCCGAGCTTTTTTTTAATAAATCAAATTCATTATAAATTAAATCTTGTAATGTAATAAACAAAGTATTGAAATTTTCAGTTTTTTATTCATCCATCCATTGACGGGCCCGTTGGCGCAGTTGGTTAAGACGTGGAGTCTTAACCCATAGCGTCGCAGGTCGTGGGTTCGATTCCCACACAGGACATGCATTTGTGTGCATGAACATGTCTGTATGTCCTGAGTCTGGGTGTAATTATGTATATTAAGTATGTATTTACAAACAAAAAGTAGTATATGTATTATATCAGTTATCTGGTTTCCATAGTACAAGCTCTGCTTAGTTTGGGATCAGATGACCGTGTGTGAGGAATGTCCCAGGATATTTATATGTCGTGTATACTTCATAGCACTAAGGTAACCCTTTTGATACCGCAAAACGAAAAGTTTGACATGTGCAAAAGTCGATGATGAAAGGTTTAAAAAAATATAAAGCAAGAAGCAAAACTCTTCGAAAAAGAAAGGGGTAAAAAAGAAGCAAGCCGCTTCAACTTTCAACAATCATCATGAATCAATCATCGTCAAATTACACGTCGTTACTTGAAGAATATGGCAGCTAACCGTTGGCAATGATCCATCCATCATGACCCGAGACAATACCGAGTACACTCATTAATTACGTAATCGTATCTAATTACAATATAATTCAATAACATATTCAATTATACCTCGTCGTGGGAAGGGGCAAGCGTGGGCCGACTATGATTGGATTGTGATTTCCCAATAACTATTAATCTAAAATTCAATTAAATGTTGTTGATGATTTGATATAGAAAAAAGTCGTGGATCACGTTCGGTAGTCTTCTACTGGGAACATTAAAAACAGTTAAGACAGTTAAAACAATTTAGGAAGCAAAACTAATTATTGACTTTGAAATTTAATTATGAAATTACGTCACAGTACATGTAGATATAGCCAAAGCAGTAAGCCAACATTCAAACAGTCTCACTATACTTGAACTGGTTACTTAAGACTGCCTGCCATATTATATTATTTTTACCGTTTTATATTATTTTATGAGCGAAAAGACAAACGTATTTAATCTACAAACTATATTGTCTTGGTCACAATCAAATAATATATCCTATTTTTACAAAAATTATCCTACAAATACGATACAATAATAAATTCATAAGTTAGCCTACATCAGCTGAAATATACTGTCTCTAATACCATAGATATTTGTTCTTACTAGCATTTAATACTCAATCAAGACTCAATAACTAGCAATGAAAAAAGCAAAAACATGTTTCTGACTTTTAATTAAAATACCGTATTATTTAACTAACTAAATTAATTATAGCAACCTTGTTTGGGCGTCTCCCACAGTTAATTTTACCTATTTGTTAAGACTTAAAATTGATTGAAAACCTATGGTAGGTATTCCCTTTTGAGCACCGAGCATATTTTAGCTGGGTGCTCAAATGGGAACAAAAATTCGAATTTATTCCCTTTTGGGCACCCACGGTTTTATAGCTTCTACTGTTGTGGTGTCCAATAAAATCATATCGATAAAAAATAAGCATTTTATTTCACAGAATATAAAAGGAAGTATACCTTTAGTTAGAGCACTGATTTATAGAGCAAAAAAGCTCAAATGGGAATACTTCCTTTGTTATACCTACTTGGCCAGCTACCGGCCCTCAAGTTGAAGCCAAGCACCTACCGGCAGGTTCAAGCAACACTTAAGAGCCAGTTTTCTCCTAGCCTTTATGTGCTTACCACCTAGGTGAGATTACGATTGATTTCAACACAAGCCTATGTTTAGTAACAGTATTCTATGGTGCGTCCATGCTTGGCGAACCGAGCACGAGCCGAGCTACGAACGAGCACACTGCGAGCACTATTCGCGTACCGTGGAGCGAGCCTTGAACGATTGTCAGTTTTATTACGTACAAAGGGATTCGCATCGTGCTCGTTGTAGGTTCGTTTGTGGCTCGGCTCGTGCTCGATTCGCGTAGCATGGACGCACCATTAGATAATCAAGTATCACGATGGGCCAAATGCTTTTGCCACCTTCATCATCATCATTAGACCATAATTTCCCACTGCTGAGCACAGGCCACCTTTCACAAATGAGGGTGAACGAGAATAGGCAGGCCCTCTGCGGATCAGTGGAGGTAGGCTAGTGGTCAACCTACTTTTGGAGTTTTCAAGCCGCCTAGGAGGCCTCCAACTACCACAATTAAGTGATAGCCGGGACCAAAGGCCTTCCGAGGCACGGAATCTTCGTTAGCCACCTTAGTGGTATAAAAAACCGGCCAAGTGTGTGTCGGGCCACGCACAGTGTAGGGTTCCGTAGTTTCCCGTCACAAAATACGGACTTAGAAGGGGGCTAGTTTTACACAACTAACAACTAAATCCAAGTAAGTTTCAATGGAATTTGCTCGAAATTTGCCTACATAGCTGTGATAGTATTCCTTCTAACTTCGTTAATAAACAGTAGTGAAAATCAACCGTTTATCTGACAGAGGGTGGGAGACACTTGACTCTAAAGAAAATTAGCAGCTTACAGCTTAATATTTCGTAAACGTATCCCTGAAATCAGGGACCTATTCAACTACACTCCACACCATGGGATAGACGAAAAAAACTTAAATTATGAAACGAATAACGACGTAAATAAACTGCTCTACATTGTCTTTCAATGCAAGACAAATAAGCAGCACCATATTCATACTTTCGGTAGTTAACACAAATGCATAATTATACACAAACCACAGGACAGGCCACATGTTACTAATTACATATTACAGGACAATGAAAACCAAATATAGGTACTTACAAAATAATCAACGAATGGCCCCAATGCGACAACCGCAAAATAAAAAAAAACACTTTTATAATTAGTTCCGAAATCAGATAGCTATTAATGTAAAATAAATATGAGCTTGGTTAATTTAATTGTAATCGAATTTTTATCCTCGCGAGCTCATCTACTGGACTCCGCCTCTCCACAGGTTTTTTATTAAAAGCGGGCGCAAGTTGTGAGATGGAGCGAGTGGGATTTAGAATAAACAGTGTTGTTATAAATCAAAAACTCTGTAATTGAACTGTGGTAAGAAATTAGCAGTTCTAAATAAACTCCTGAAAAAATTACTAAGGACAAAAGTTCAATAATTTTAACTTTAGGGATAAATAAAATAAACTAAAAAGTAAGAAAACAGTTAGGTGCTGATGGCTATCATTGTCTTATTGAAATTCCTGTTTGTTTAGTTCCATTGAAGTTGAAGATCCCTATGAGCCTCGAATAAGCAGATCTACATTCAAAATCCGAACAATTACTTATGAGTCTCGAAGTAAAATCTCATCTCCATCCTCACTAAAATTATAAATGTTAAATGTTTGGATGCTTGCGACGATAATCACGCACAGAAGTAGTTGTTTGGCACAAAGATATATTATATATATGATTAACAGATAGGATACATTTTAAGCGAAAGTTTGTAGGTGTATATGCTTATCCCACTCAGCTCCTTGACGACTGAATGGTTAATGTTTGGTAGTAACTGTAGATCTGAGAATAGGACGCAGGGTTAAACCGCGGGAGACAGCTAGTATATTAATATAATCTGAGCTTTAACTACTTGTTAAAAATAGGATGACGCCTGTAACTTGCACCACAAGCCACATATTGGGCTGGGAGGAACTTCGCCAAATCTAATTATGATTCCACACAAAAACACAGGCGAAATTAACATTTTTGTATGTTTTATTGAGGCCCTCTAGAATTCGGCCGTGTGAAAAGGGCGCGTCAGTTTTTGTTATGACAGGTTATTGTTCTTTCTTGGAATTTTGAGGAATTCAAATAATTATAGCTATATTTTACACTGTGAACATTGGTTAACTGGATAATAGGTACTACGTCAACTGTATTTCTATTAGTAAAGGATATTGGAAGTTGTTTCGAAGCAAATTGGTAGGTAATATTTTAAATAAATATCCTTGGACATTTCTCACACACGGTCATCTGATCCCAAACTAAGCAGAGCTTGTACATACTATGGAAACCATACAGCTGATATACTACATATAATACTTTTTGTTTGTACCTAAATACATACTTAATATTACACCCAGAGTCAGGATATACGTTCATGCACTCAAACACATGTCCTGCGTGGGAATCGAACCCACGACCTGCGGCGCGTTTTGTGGATTCTTAACCAACTGCGCCAACTAGCCCGTCAAGCATTCTATCTAAAAATTATAATATAGAATTTTGTCTTGTCAGATTATCAACTATCCCCCTTACTCATAAAGCACTATTTAACTAATACTGATTAAAGGGTCACGTAAATAATGTCACATTATTTGACAATGACAATATAGTGACGTTATTTACGTAACCCTTTAAACTGTATATTAGTTAAATAACGTTTTATGAGTAAGGGGATATATGTATAATTTTCACTGGAATTCCCTGAGTTTTACTCATAATTTAACCTATTTCTTTAAGTTAATATTTCAACCAATTCTAAGTTATTAAAAAACCAGAAGCAAATTCGATCCCCATAGCAAAGTACCAGGAACGCATGATCGATCTGGAGGCGGAATCAAAAGTAATTAAACAAACACGAAAACGGCCCGGTCTCGTTAGTGCTGCCACGCCCCCCGCTAATCAATTCTCATAATTAATCGATACGCCCGATCACGCTCCCCTATCGATACAAAACATCCGAATATCGATTACCCACAACGGTCGCCCGACAATCGATAAATACCGGTAATGCTCGTAAATACACGGTCAGTTAGTATTTAATAAAGGCATAATTGAAGCGTACTATTAAATTTAATTATAACATTGTTGTGAATGTTACGATTAATCGTGACGAATCGTTAACAAAACGATGGGTTATTTTAGACAATAAACTTAATTCGCAATAATAGATTAAACATGGTTTGTTAAAATATCTTTATTAGCGTATTAAATCGGTGAAATAAATTGATGGTTTGTTAAGGTGCATTAAAATAATGATTACATAAAAATAATTATTAGTATACAACGGATGATGTCTATATATAATTATAATCGACTGCAATAAAGCCCGATTTAATGTCTTCTAATATTAATCGAATAATTTGTTAAGTCTCTTCTAAGTCTTATCTAAGGCGATGATAGCTCAGTGGTAGTGACGTCGCATACCGAGACGAAGGTCCCGGGTTCGAATCCTACAATGAGCTTGAGCTTTCGGTGAAGGAAAACATCGTGAGGAAACCATAGCACGGTGGTAGGGTACTTTGTAGTACCCACCTGGCTGGCTACCACCCTCAAGTTAAAAATCTACCACCAAGCACCTATCGGGGTTTTCCGACATCTGCTCTTGAGAGCCAGTTCCTTCTAGGCATTGTGTTCTTACCATCTTCGACCACATCATCACTTATCATGGTGAGATAGACAGGCCTATACAAAGTAAAAAAATAAAAATCTAGACGCCAATAAGTCTATGAAATAGGCCCTAGGCAAGTAATACCGTGTTACGCATATTGGTAGTAGCCCCCTAAACAGTGGGTCTACTCGGCTGAACCATGCATGATGCAGCTCCATCAATCAAAGCTACAACCAATGAGGATCAAGAAGCGCCACAATGATTTATCCGAGTAGCCGCCGTCCGCGCGCCTGCGCCCGCGCACCCACCTAATGGCAGTTGGAGATCACGATCACGATTTTTTTTAAGTTTAATTTGATCGTATAAGTATAATTGTGGGAACTTAATTATACTTTTTCTTTTAGTCTTGGCTCTTCATCATTTATTAGAATTTTACTATAATCTTGGTATCAATTAGTTTCTTATATCAATTAATCGGAGAAAAGACCAAGACTAGGAACAATGGAGCGATTATAAAATAAATCTGGCTACTTCGAACCACAGAAAGTACGAACTTTTCCAACAATTTTTGACAATTTCATATATTTCCATGACATTATATGATTCAAAACCATTTATTGCACTCCATTGGGTAAATGAACAAAAGTTATTCCATGTTGGGTCTGATAATCGTAAAATACCGCATGTTCGGTGATTTAAAGTCATCGAAGTAAGGTCAACTTGAAATGGACGTCGTATACTACCCTATCCGCTACTTTCTACAGTTTGGTCCTTCGAGCCAGAATACCCCGCACTCAAACATAACATGATAAGCAGAGTTTAAAAATAAATCAAAGAAAATTCTATTCAAATATTAATACGCTGATCCGTAAATTAGAATAATAAATTGCCTACCATTTCTCATATTAAAAGGGCAACGCCAAGGGGCAAGCTATCACTGAGTGAAACAAAAAAGCCATAGACAAACATTATAACAAATGAGCTGAACCGAAATTGAATGGGCCATTCTTGTTTTAATAACGCAATATTTTTGTTGTAATATCCAATTATGGAGTTTCAAATTATTAAGATTTTTTCTTTCGTTTAGGGGTAACTCTCTTGAACTAATTAATGATTTCCACCCAGTTGGAGGTCAGGGTTGGCACTTATAATTTTTATAGTTTCTTCCCATTCTGTAGTTGCTTCTATGTTATAAAATATTAAACACTATTTAATTATGTAAACGTATGTAATAGAAAACTCTGTTTTCTGGAAACATTAATGCAAAATATAACGAAATTCGATACAAACACGTTTTTGTTAATAATTATGTTTATTTATTCAGAGCTTTTTTTTCTTTCCTTTTAAAATAAGAGATAGAGCATAGCTGTTAGCTGCTATGCTGTTAGAGCATAGCGTTTATTCGCTCAAAGAGCAGCTCGACTGGGGAAGTACCTCCACCTTACAGAATACCGCAGCCAAATAACTTTATGTTGTGTAAAGTTGTGTTCCTGCGCGTGAGTAAGGTCGCCAGAGCTCATAGGGGAGGGGGGATAGGTCGATAACGCGTGAGCGATGCTTCGTGTGTTGCAAGCGTCTATATGGCTGCGGTAACCGCTTACCATCGGGCGGGCTGTATGCTTGTTTATCGACTAAGTCGTATAAAAAAAAAAAAAAAAAAAAAAAAAAGATTCCAAGAAAAATACTGAAAAAGTTTTCACTTCTTATGGTGCGTCCATGCTACGCGAATCGAACACGAGCCGAGCCACGAACGAACCTACAACGAGCACGATGCGAATCCCTTTGTTCATGAAAAAACTAACAATCGCGCTCGTTCGAGGCTCGCGAGCCCGTCCACGCTACGCGAATCGTGCTCGCAGTGTGCTCGTTCGTGGCTCGGCTCGTGCTCGGTTCGCCAAGCATGGACGCACCATTAGATTTATAGCTCGACTTATAATAGCTAAATATACGAACATAAATCTATAAATATAACAGGATAAAATCAAACAGAACGGTAAAGCAATACAAGGATTTTTACCCATGTGAAGTTTCACTCGATTAGGTAGTTTGCGATACCTCACATTATTTCTGATTTTACCTTCGCTTGAATAACACAACGTGTCCCACGCATGTTCCTATTTGAAATAAAGTTTTCGCAGATCTAATTCTTATAATAGGAAGGTTGGTAGCCCTAGTTGGGCAATCGTCCCCGAACGCAGCGGGAGCCGAGAGCGTTTTTCATGGATCAGTGGGACACGCCCCCGCGCTCGCGCAGCGCTCGCTCAACAAACGCGGACCATTCCTCAACCGTACACCAGCTGTTAGCGAAACTATTCCATCAAATTAACTCGATAAGAACTTCGTGTAAAACAAACTCCTTACTTATTCCTAACTTACTACGACAGTAATGGTTAGTACCTATTAGTTTTTGCCACGACGTATTCCTGAAGGTATCAATTGCTTACCGGGGATAAAAATTATCCTACTTATTATTCCAGGGTATATCTATATCCATCTAGATAACTACAGCGAGATATTAGATTTATAAATATTTTCTCTTTGCTATCGCATTCCAAGCTCGTAATGGAGTAACTGTACACCAATATTCCAATAATAACGATCAATGGATCATTTAACTAAGTAAATGTAAATATCAACTTATTTTGAGCATATATACATTTTGATAGTTTTGCTGATTTAATCATTGAAAATAGTTTTACAAAGAACTTAAACCGACTTCAAAGTACACTAAGAAGTAATCAAATCCTGATCTTATGACAATGGGACCAAACGGGAAACAAAAAAAAGGTTTTTCCAAATCGGTTAATAAATGACAACTAACAAACATAAAAAAAACAAACGAATTGAGAACCTTCTCCTTTTTTTGGAGTCGGTTAAAAATGACTTTACAGTCGGTCACTTTATACTTAGTATCCACCGGGCTGACTATCACCCTCAAGGTTCAAATCTAGCAAGGCGCTATCCTTCTGGGCTTTCTTTCTTTTGCTTTTCGCAATTGTAGTCAAAAACAAGCCTATCCTACAACTCTTTTTCTCTCACGAAGTCTCAATAGTTAATTATCCCGCGATTCCAAAGTCAACCATAAGTTTATTTATGCCCTCACATCAATGTAACATTAATAATAAATTTAACCGCTGCGTTTATTGACGAACGAGCAGTTAAAACTAATTTACATGTGTGTGCCAAGTGTATGTTCGTCGTAAAACATGGCTAATGACAACTATGTACGGATTTCACTTCATTACTGTTATATTAGATACATTTCCTTATGGTTTCTTGGTCGAATTGAAGTCTTTTCCTGGATATTAATGAGAATTAGTTTGATCCAGACCTACTAAATAACTAGCTCTCCCCCGCGGTTTCACCTGCGATCCCGGGATAATAAGTAGCCTATAATACGCGGGGATAATGCAGCTTCCTATCTGTGAAAGATTTTTTCGAATCCGACTGGTAGTTCTCGAGATTAGTCCGTTTAAACAAACAAAATACAAAAAAAAACCCCGTAGCCCTACATCAAGTTACTGAATCCTTTTTTATAATAACAATAGAAAATACCTAAGTATTTTAATATGTAGTCAATAAAAGATATACATGTGAAAGTTTGTATACATGTTTCATACCCAATAATATAAAATACCAATAGATTTGTCCATGTCAATGTCTTTCAGTCACAGGTAAACCACGGAGCGGGATCGTGTTAAGGATAAGTCATTGAGACGTTCTATCAAGAAGTACTAGCATTGCATATCCGGCAGAAGTTATTCCAATTCTAAATAGTCTAACGTAGGAGGAAGACTTATTCTAAAAACGAGATAAATTCTCACGAGAACAGTACAACATTACTGAAGAGCATTTGTACAAAAACGTGAGATTCCCCGGTAATGTGTACCATAAACTTTTATAAAACATTGATGTCATGTTTAATGGATACGATAAAATTACTGTTCATACAGTTTCGAGGCTGTTGAATGTTGAAGACTAATCTCCTTTCAAAAACTATGAATACAATTTTCGTTCTTTCGCCAAAGTTTTACAGATCGAAATATTTGCTGTGGTTCGGTGTTGTAAATATTTTTGTAGTCAAACGGCCTGTGGCTCGATTCTCGTAATAAAACGTCAGCGGTGTCGTAGCGACATCAACTATTTAAATTGTGTTTCGTGATATATTTTGTATAAAAAACATTGAAACGTGTATATGCCTCAATAATTTGTCAATAGGATCGTTTTTCAATCGTTCATTTGACATTATAATAGTAAAAAACACAGTTTAATCGTCGAAGTCGCTACGACATCGCTGAAGTTTTGTTACGAGAATCGAGCCACTGTTGTTGGGTATTCCCCACACTATTATGAATATGTTGTTATATAAACTTATTACAGCTTGATACATGATTAAATATCAAGTTATCTGGTTATAGAGAGAGATTGAGGAAAAAATCCTTTAGAGCAGCATACCGAGCATCAAATTCCGCAACTAGTAAGTGCTTTTGCACTGATTTGGAACAGTAAGGACCAATCACAGCGCATGTGTCTTTGACTTAGCCAATCCAAGCGCATCAGAAGAGATTTCATTACGTACGTAGAGCTCATTTAATCACAGACCATGTACATTCCATACCATCTCTACATCTCTGGCATCAAATTACAATATTATACATTACCAATAGGAAAGCTATTACTGCACGAGTCGAGGAAAAGGCAAAAACACTGTTAGCGACACGTGTCATTATTTTGATATTATTATATACGTGCATATTACACGTACGCTTGATGAAGTTGTCATCGGGATGCGATTGGCTGTCAATGTGACCATGTTTTTGCAAACGGACGGGACAAGATTTTATCGTTTTATTTAACTGTATCGCTATGCGTATCTTTTGGCTCAGGCATATACCTAGGCTGTCGAAACGGCCGAAATACAGAGCAGCCGCCGAGATAGTGCGTTACTGCTATACTCGGAGTATATTGCGACTTTCACAAAAATGTTCAGTATTTTCTTAGGCATAACATAGTGGAAGTCCCATTATTAATTATATTAGCCGTTTCCGTGATTTGGTCAACATTAACAAGTAGAAAACAGATTATATTAAAATTGCATACTAACTTAAAAACTACTCAACTAAAAACAACATACAAAATTAAAGTAAGTAGAAGAACGATCAAAACCACTCTAACTTGTAAACTTCACTTGTACTTGTACTTGTCAACTTGTTATGTTGTTGTACTTGTCCACTACAGTGGACATCTGAGTATTCTGTGACACAAAATTACAACTTCGTGTCACAGAATACTTAATATTATACGTCCTAACTAAATACAAGTAATTAGTGTCTTACACTGTCTAAAAACTTTGTCTATGAGTTCTACCAAATATATTTATTACATAGCACTGCATGAAACTAATAAAATTTACATAAACCTACTGCGGCACACTCTGAACAATTAGACCTCATGAAACGATCACAAATATTCAATGACCACATATATTCACTGATGATTCCAATTTTAAAATTAAAAAAGAAAGGTAATCAACGCTGGCACTAAAATAATACAGACTATAAAACAACAAAAAAGGTTAGAAACAAGCAAACGAGCTTGATTAGGGCCGATGTCACGCCGATAAAGGCCGTAAAGCCGAAAATTGAAAAGGTTCCTTCATTAAAAATGCAATATTTTAACATTTTTAAGCAGGCAGGTGAACCCTACGGTCGATTTAAGGGTGACCATGATACAGTTGTTTTAAAATATTTCGAACTCTCGAACTTATTCAAATCGGTATGCAAGATGATAACCAAAAAATAGATGCCGAAGTATCTAAATTACTTTTATGTAAATTACGTCATAAGAAAATTAACTATGAAGCGTTTAACGAGAATTTCACCGCAGAGTCACTAATATTTTATATCAAGCATAGGAGATAAACTTTTTGAGTTCACATCATAATCCCTGAGCAGTTAATATTTATATGATTCAAACATGTTTTCCAAGTAACAATATAATCTCATGTACTTGGAAAGCCATCTGCTGATCACCTTCCTGCACTGTGCAATTGTGCTGACACTTATTGCTCACTGCACTGAACGGTTGAAATAAGTCGAATTCATATTTTGACAATAATTTGTAATCGTGTACGAAATAAAGATGCTCCGGCACATTCGTTCTTAATTATTATAAGCTCATAAATATATAAAATATTAATTTAGTAAACGTATATTCTTAGGGCCACCCTACACCGGCGTCTCGGACCGACTCCGGCGCACCCCGCAGCGCGGATCTAATGAAATAAACTGAAAATCAACACGCGCCCGCGCCGGCCCCCTTTGTGCCCGCGAGACTTGCGACCCACTCACGATATAATTAACACCGGAATTTATTGTAAATAATCCTGTCCCAAAATCACCTTACGACGCATGGACACGCTATTGTTTTGTCGAATTGCCAGTTTGTTTTGCGCTGTGAAATTATCTCCTGTTTCCTATAAACTTAATCGTTGGAAGCATTTAGATAGGACTGCTTACCGCATGGAGATTATGATGACGGACGTGGCTCTAGTTTTTAATTGCTATACATTCAGTCATAGAATTCTAAAAATAAGCTGAATGAAAATATGTAACCAAAAGCTCACCTCCAAAGATAAACTTAATTCGATTTCTTTGGGAATCTGTACTTTTTTTTTCTTACCTGAATAAAAGGAGAAGTACAGCATAGAAAGTGCAGCTCGACTGGGGAAGTACCTCCACCTGACAGAATACCGCAGCCAAATAACTTAATGTTGTGGTCCTGCGCGTGATTAAAGTCGCCAGTTCTCATCGGTGAGGGGAAGGGTAGGAAACACGTGAGTGATACCCCATCCATAGAGCTACGGTAACCGCTTACCACCAGGCGGATCGTATGCTGGTTAACCAACTAAGTTGTATACAAGATAGAATTCCAGGGACTGCGACTCAACTGAAAGCACTATCAGTAAGTGCCATCACAAGTTCTAAGACAGTTCAAGTTTTTTTTTTTATACCACTAAGGTGGCTAATTAGCATACGGCCCGCCTGATGGTAAGCAGTTACCGTAGCCTATTGACGCTTGCAACACACACTCGCGCGTTGCCGACCCTGAAGAAATCTCTTCACGCCCTTTTTGAAGAACCCCATGCTGTACTCCATTGGGAGCGTCCGCGGAAGAAAGCTCCTTTGAGCCCGCACAGTTCGAAACAATTCTGGTTTCAATGTGTGAGGATGAATTCCCCGTCGACGGCGTGAGTTGCGATGGTGGAAGGCAGCCGTGGGCAACAAGTCGAACAATTCTTTAGAGATCATTCCAATATGACCTTTATTACCAAAGGCGGACAAAAAATACTACCAAATTACATATTATAAATTCAATTTAAATTTTCATATCGAACTCCGTAGGTTAATAAGCGTAATATATCACTCAGCGGAGGTCAATCAGCTACCAAGCGAGCCTATTCAATACCACAGCTGATTGAATTAGCCATATTCATCATCCAAATGGGGTCCTAACCTTGCATTAGGAGTCCTATTCTGATGGCGATCATTATTTTGTATACGCAATGTAGGTAGAAAATAAGAATGTCGAATGACATTTTCCATTTTTAAATAAAATTACGTGGACAATAATTTTTAAGTTATTGAATATATAGTTCAGAAGCTACATAATATATTTCATTCTAGAAGTAGATTAAAAGATTAATCAATGAACTTTACTTTATTACCATTCGCAAAGAAAGCTTTCCAAACGTTTTCCCTCGTAAATAAAATGATTGCAATCTCTTTATTACCACGTTACGTATTATGTTATTATGTACAAAGATGCCGATCCATTATACGAGATAACCCCATTCCGATTGCGAACTATTCACGCAATATGAATCGATAAAATCTCAAGTAAGTCCACGAAGAAACATTAGCGTAGGTATAACAGTAGGGGTGCGCACACGCAGCGTGACGTCTGTCGCTACACATCTTAAGAGAAGTGCCGTAGGAAACCGATTACGATTCGCAGGTGCAAATAACCGATTACTTTTTTACTAATATAAACTGACGCAGGTGATTTTTCGGTGCCTTTTTTCTGTCTGATGATGTTATTAAATATTAATAGGTGAAATGACTGTGTCTTTTATAATTATCTGTGGATTGCTAACAGTATAAAAATTTAATGGCCAGGAATTAATATTATGTTATAATTAAAAACAATAAAAATAATGTTTTTAACGATTGAAAAAGTTAACAGGGAAATATTTGTCAGGTTTTTTGTATTTGTATTTGTTTTAATAGCTTTTATTTGCCATTTTTATTTTACGGGCTCGTAAAGATTCGGACTGTAGAAAGTTACTTGGTGATATTTATTTTCAGTTGCATGGATTTACAGTAGTCGGCGTACAGTCTCTTTTAAACAACCCCATATCGTAGCGCCGAAGGAAACCCGTATTGGATAGCTCTTTCCACATCCCAATGGCAGTTAACGTTCTACTAAATCGTTGTGTGGACGATCGCGGCGGCTCGATGAGGAGATGATGTACTCTACGGTCTTCCTATTTAATAGACGGTAGAATACACAGAGTCTATATCTATAATCTAGATCTCTCGGAAGGCTGGGAGGTTCGAAACCGCCAGTAAGTTCAGGATCGTCAAGGATACGAGAGGCCTCTGTATCCAAGGAAGAAGATCATGCTGATAATCGGTCCTCCCCTTGAGGTTTGAGTGTGAGCAGTACTCCATAAGTGGCATAATCAGCGCTTTATAAAGCATACCCTAGATTGGTGTGAAATACCGCATGTACCACTCCGAACTTTTTTTCAAGCCATTTTTGCTTTGCTTTCCAAAAACCTCGAAACTGGAAATCAATCCCAAAGTCGACATTGAGGTTCCCGACATCCTTTGATATGGTAAGAGAGGGTCTTGGAACTTTAATACCTAATTATAATCATTTTCGCGGAGAACGCGCAGCTGTATCTGTGTTGAAATTCATAGGTATATTATAGAGTAGAGCTAAGATCGCTCGTGGTGTAGCATGATTAGCCGTTCTTAATCGATCGGCAAAGTTAAGCTACGTCTGTCGTAGTAGGTACCTGGATGGGTGACCGCCTAGTGGTATTTCAAATCTAGCGTTTCCGTGCTTCGGAAGGCACGCAAAGCCGTTGGTCCCGGTTATCGCTTAATTGTGATAGTCGTTAAGCTAGTTGGATGCCTCCTTGGAAGGTGGCTTGAAAAATTCCAACAGTAGGTTGACCTACCTCCACCAATCCGCAGTGGGCACGCGTGGTGGAGTATCGCCCAGTCCCTTTCACCCTCATTTGTGAAAGGAGGCCTGTCCTCAGCAGTGGGACATTATAGGCTGATGATGATGATGATGATGAGAGCTAAGAGGACTGAGTTATGTTTGAACCTGATAAAATGAAGGTACCTCGTAGTACCAAACGTGAATATCCGATAACACCCTAACGATATCAGACCCATGTAGTTATAGTATGGTAATGAAATTTTATTTTTCATTACCATGGTCATTGTTTTGTAGACGTTATCTAACATACAGCGGCACATATCCATTTCATTTATGGTAATGAGGTACGTCAGACATTCATAAAATTACATGATATATTACTTGTCTATGATTTATTGTAACAAATTATCTTTTTTAACCATACGACGGCACTTCAAATCTGTAAATGTAAATAAAGTGTCTGACTCTGATTTAATAATAGTGATGTAGTGAGTTGAGATCGAGAGATACTTGAAATCAATTTAGTTTTATTATTTTCAATATGTAAATAACGTTTTTATAACTTTTTAATTACGATTCAATATCGATATTGACAATGTTTTGACTGAGCATGTAGGTACGGTGGTAAAAAACAGAATCGCTACAAGTAATTTTATTTATTTAAACTAATCGCACCTTATTACAAAACATGGTTTAAAGGAAAACCAGGTTTTAAAATAGCCTCGTCCCTTTTTATTATATGAAGTTAGAAAGTGACCAAATGACAGTTAAACCTGGCTTTGCTTTAAACCATGTTTTGTAATAAGGGGGATCAAGTTTAAAAAAGATTAAAAAGTCAGGTTCGAAATGTACATTTAAACTGTGATGATTTGGTTAAATCGAATTAAAGATAATTTTTCAAAGATTATTCTATTCTTCAAACGCCCAGCCTTCTTGCACTTGGCTGTACTAACTTGTTAACTGCTGCAGCATATTCTCATGTTTTCACAATTTTCACATCCAAACGTGATAAGTGCCGCCGACAATCTATCGCGACGTGCAGAACTCTCTCAAACACCGACAAGTGGACGTCAAAGAAACACCAATCTGTTATAGATTTCTACTCGTGCCCCGAGCGTTACTCCGGTAATGAGTTTACTGGAAAATACTGTACAATTAGTACTGTCCGGTATTAACTGACATTAATACCTACCGGTGAACGATGGCATGCCCCGGGCATCTGTCATTTTCGAATACCATTCCAACAGACCCGTCAGATTTCAGATTTCATTACCACGAGTTGTTTTAAGGTATATTTGAGAGGGGTCATGGTATACTGGGTGTGTTAACTCTATGCCCTATTCGTTTGCGTTGTTAAAATGATTGACACATTCAATTAGCGAGGTGACCGGTGGACCTCCCAACTCGGTTCTTGGCTATTAACTGAGCCAGCTTAGCTTGATCCTTTAAAGTTACTATATTAACCCTTTAAGAACTCATTCTTGTGAGAGAGAAACGGTTGGGGAAGGTCTTATTAGGGAGGTTGCTAGAAAAGGGTAGGGTTATCGCATTGTCTTGTGGTTGGAGTGTTGTTTTCTGCAATTAGTGTTCGAATAGGTTTAATAGGCCTTTCAGCGTCATTCAACTTTGATGAATGGGTAAATGTTTTGACAATGAAGTATTATTTTATGCTAATTTGATAAGGATAATAAGAAGAAATGGAAACACCAGCTGTACTGGCCTGAACTAAACTCTCGTTATGCGCCGAATATTCTGTAATTATCCAGAATTCGTTTGTTCGGCATATATCTCCATGTTTGTATTCGGGCGAATGTTGGGTTCAATCAATTGAATTTGAACCTTTCATGTTGTTGTTTGTAGTTTCATAAAAGAATGTCCATGTACGAGATCTTTTACGTCCGCTCCACTTATTTTCAAAATGTTCACACAACAGTATGGTTTTTAATAAAAATAAAATATTGTAATAATTTTAATTAAAATAATTTTGCATACAGCCTGCCTGGTGGTAAGCGGTTACCATAGCCGTATGGACGCTTGCAATACACGGGGCATCACTCACGCGTTACCGAACCTTATCCCTTCCCCAATGAGCTCTGGAAACCTTACTCACGTGCAGGAACACAACACAAAGTTATTTGGCTGCGGTATTCGGTAAGGTCTTTGAGTGAATAAATGCTACGATCTACCTCTCTTAAATATTCAAAATAATTAATTAATTTATTTATTACAAGATCTGATTACTTCAGAAGCAGATGGCCGTATGTCTGGAATTTACTTTTTTGAAAGGACTAGAAGCTCAATTACCTACTATTATCTACTTGTAGATCTTGCCTCAAATATTGTAATTTTTCTTTGAATAAAATTATGATCTTTTAAATAAGTCTAGCGTTACTTTTGTTATTATGTAGGCCATTAATAACTTAAAAGCTGCCGACTTGATAGCTTCGAGACATCTATATCGGCTTTAATTAGATCATGACTTTCAGCTGTCACTGTGCTTTTTTTATTTGATTTTCTTTTACAATGGCACCGTGGGGCGACCAATCTCAACCACTTCTTCACTTGTAATGAAGTCGTATCTCATTCATCTATATGAATTCTGCTACTTTTTATAGCGTATTTCAATTATGAATAATAATAGCAAAGGGTATCTTGCCGACGATGACATAGATTAAATATCCCAGAAATTACGATTGGCTTCTTCCATCACATTAAAGAAATCTGTAACTGGGAAGGTTACTTTACTATATAGACGTTTGTTAAATCATGGTTCTGGTTTTCACCTTCAGAGTTAACATCCTTAAGCCTAATTCTGATCCTGATTTCTTGCTCAAACATATATGCTGCCTTTATCAGTAGGTCCAAACCTAACTTACAAACTTTGACGGGCCAGTTGGCGCAGTTGGCTAAGATTCACCTTACGCGCCGCAGGTCGTGGGTTCGATTCTCACACAGGACATGCATTTGTGTTCATGAACATGTCTAAAGTAGTATATGTATTATATCAGTTATCTGGTTTCCATAGTACAAGCTCTGCTTAGTTTGGGATCAGATGACCGTGTGTGAGGAATGTCCCAGGATATTTATTATTATTATTATTATTTATTGAACTATTTAGGGTTCCGTACCAAGGGTTGCCAAACGGGACCCTATTTATAAGACTCCGCTTTCCCTCCGTCCGTCCGTCTGTTATTAGAATAAAATGTTCTATTTGATCTCATAAATACTACCTATTTTCTATATTTTAGATGTGACAAAAATGTATTCTATGACAGTTAAGAGTGAGCCATCGTCGGTGGCTGCGCTGGCTGCGCGAGCGCACAGCGGGGGCAGATTGCGCGCGCATGACGCAGCGCCACCTAACGGTACATAAAGCACGCTCATATAATTCACTAATTATGACACAGAATACCTACTTTAATAATGCTAATTATTAAATGGGTAGTCTGCCGTGCCATTTTAACTGCGATTCAGTTCTCTATCTTATATTTTCGTGGCACCGATTACAGAACAAAACCAAAACGGAAGTAAAGCTATACAAATTCAAAATCTATATCTATGTGTACGGGGTTCTTTCAGTTCTCAATTTGTGTATTTGTATTTGCTTTGATTAACAAACTTTATTTAACAAAAACACGTTTTTTTTAATAAACTTTGGGCAAATTCACTTCCGTGTTCCGCGCTCCATCTGCCTATTATTCTGTAATCTGAATTCCTAGGATACAAATCAGCCAATACATATGATATGTACGTTTTATCCAATCTTATTACGTAACCTATTTGTTACCTATATCTCACTGATATTATAAATGCGTTCCTACCTAATTTTGTTTTTTTTTTTATTTATTTTTTTATTATACTACTAAGTCGATAAACAAGCATACGGCCCGCCTGATGGTAAGCGGTTACCGTAGCCATATAGAGGCTTGCAACACACGAAGCATCGCTCACGCGTTATCGACCTATCCCCCCTCCCCTATGAGCTCTGGCGACCTTACTCAAGCGCAGGAACACAACTTTACAGAACATAAAGTTATTTGGCTGCGTTATTCTGTAAGGAGGAGGTACTTCCCCAGTCGAGCTGCTCTTTGAGCGAATAAACGCTATGCTCTACCTCTCTTCATGGATTTCATGGATGGATGGATTGTGGGATGGATGTTTGTTACTCAATCACCAACAACTGAACGGATTTGGATGAAACTTGGCACACTAGTAGAATATGTAATTGGTTAACCCACAGAGTACTTTTTATCCCAGGAAAGCAATACATCTCTCGGGTACGCGGGTGAAACCGCGGGACGCAACTAGTCAGTATATAAAAATCATAAAGCCTGAACATCAATAGCGTCATAAAAACGTCGCCACCCGATGCGCAAGCGGTCACATAATAAAACTCATCACGACGACGCATAAAGTGTTATATTGGAAACATTGACGCGGTTCTGGCGGCTTTTAATAATCTCATTCAAAATGTTGATTAAAGCGAGAAGACGCCTCCGCTACAGACTTTATTAATAGGCTTATGATTGCGCCCTCTATTAAAAGTTATCACAACACCAGCGGACGAGTTGGACGACATGAAAGTTGTTCCAGTTGTACCAAAGAATAAATTGCAGAAAAAAGCCACAAGGTACAGTATGAGGCAAGAATGGTGTGCACAGATAGGCAGTAGTGGGGGCAAGCTCGCGCATGTACACTTTTGGCCAAATCACAGTAGCCAAATGACAAGCAAGAATCCAATAGACGACGAGCATCGACTGACGAACCAATCGTGTGCAGCTCAGCGCTACCCCCTTCTTCATTCCACCAAACAGACCGAAAATTAACTACTGCGCAGGTGTCAATCTGTGCTCACGACTCGTCCCCTTACTATACCTTCAGTAAACTAAGATATTCTTTATTTACAATAGCTGCCTAAGCTAGGCACTTGACAACTGAAGATTTCATTACCATTTCGGATAACAGGCTTCCATGATCTGAGTCTGACATAAACGGAATTCAAGCCTTCATCCTTATCCTTACTAATTGCGAATGCGAATGTGAGTTTGTTTGTTATGCTTTTACCTACGCCTACTCAACAGATCACGATGAAATTTGACACGCAGATAGCCGATGGTATGGAGAAGGATAGGACTTCCATATATCGGAACGCACGTGAAACAAGTTGATTATATTTATGTAAGTCGCTATTGTATTGAACTGTTTCCATGTAATTCTTAGTTATTTATAGTCTGTTTTCTAAGACAACTAACTTCTATTTGTTTGCATAAAAATATACATATATCTTATATATAGGTGGAGATTTGTAAATGGCATTGGATCATCTATTTGTTTACTTTATCGTAGAAATTAAGCTGTAAATCATCCTAAGAGTAAATAAATAAATAAATGTAGTTAGTATCACCAGTCAGACCATCTGTCTATGTGTTCTTACACTCACCTCCAAAGTTATGATTTAAAAGCAAGTACAGTTTTATCGGTGAGTATCAAAGAGTTAGCAGCTCGTAAAGTAACTTAATCTGTGACGTGACGCGTCCGAGTGTACCGGAGTGATTGAATGCGAGAGCAAATTATAGGCTTCATGGACACCTTATTACCGCTCTCGGACTGTTAAAGCAATTTAGCTGACATTTAAATAATTCCACACCGAATGGGGGCACCGTGTAATGGCGGTTTACTTTATTTTACCTCTATAGCCATGGGAGAGTGTTGCCACAGGATAAAAATTGTCACGTGCCTGAGGACTGTGCGAAATGGCGAATTTTTCCAAAAAAATACTGTAAAATTTCGAATCAAAAACTATCTCTTATTTTCGAGCTGTTAATAATCTTCGGTTTACAAGTACGTCAAGACGATGAAGAAATATGATCGTTGATCAATCACCATTACCGAGGATTATTTTTTATCCCAAAAAAAAATATAAAAAAGGTATAGATAGAACAAGGATAGAACTAAAATCTGAAGTTGCACATTCGCTGTATAGATGCTGTGAATACATAATTCAAATTGATATAATAAAATCCACCAAATCAATAAACAAATAAAAAAAACGAAATCAAATTAAAAAAGCTGAGCAAATCCCGATGGCAATTACACGAGACTACCAAACATTAGCAACAAAATGAACTTGGCAATAATAATAGTGGTAGGGGCATGTTATGAAAGGTAATTACTTGGTGGGTAGCACAACAAAATCCGGTAGTTAATTATCCTAAATTGTATAATAGTGGTGCGGCAGTTTGCGACGCGTAATCGTCGGGCCTTGGGCCGCCTCGGGCTCCAATCCTGCCCCCCTCCCGTACCTTACTACGTCATAGATTGTTTTGACGGTTTACAATGAATCAAAGATGCATTTAAACAAAGGAACAGCTAAGATCACTCTGAAATAGATAAGGAATGAACTGATTTTATCTTTTCAGCGAGGAGGTTTCCAAAGATAGCTTAGTCAGGAGTTTTTTTTATGTTTTATGCGACGAAGTCGTTAAACAAGCATACGGCCTGGCTGATGGTAAGCAGTTTCCAATAGCTGAATGGAAGCTTGCAACACACGAGGCATCACTCACACGTTACCGACCTTTCCCTCCTCCCCAATGAGCTCTGGCGACCTTACTCACGCGCATGAACGCAACATAAAGTTATTTGGCTGCGGTATTCTGTAAGGTGGAGGTACTTCCCCAGTCGAGCTGCTCTGAGCAAATAAACGCTATACTCTTCCTCTCTCCTAGTAGAGAACTACTAGTCTAGAGTCACTTTTTTACTTTTTAGCGTGACTGCTAGCAGAAGAGATACCTCTACAGCCCTGTGCCTAATGGAGGGGCCTTGGAAAGTACCTGCATAAATTGGTAATATTAGTAGAAACCAAAATTTGTGGGTTTTATGCACAAGTGTAAGCAGAGCCGCTAGGCAGATCTAGTAAGACTTATCAGGCTAAACGATCGCAATCATAGCATCAATCATTCGATCTGTCTATTTAATTACATGAAATATTACTCTGCGGTTCTGGTGGACAGCTGAATTAAATAAATTAAATTGTAGAGCATTTATATTGCAATTTGCATGTTTCGGCCCCTCGACACATGTTCCTAACTAACTATGGCCTATCATGATTAGCCTGTCTGACGGAATACGTATTCTCAAAGTAAATTATTAATGTTATCATAGAAACGGCTTAAAATTTTCATAATTTCTTTTCTCTACTATTAATTCAACCAGAATGAAATATTTAATTATTTGCGTTGCGACCAATTAAGTGAACCCTGGTACCCAGCGGATTATAATAAACAAGATTTGTTTTAAATATGATACAAAGCTAACGTGACCATACGTCCTGCTTTCAGGCTATCTGTCCCGCTGTCCACAGAGAAATTTTATTTTAAATTTATAGAACCTTTATATTGAAACTATTTTGTTCCGCCGACGAATACTGCATAGACGTTAGACATCATTTCACGAAGACTTAGTAACTCAGCTAAAATATACTACAGACTACTTATTATTAGTGTTCTTCGTTTTCTAATAAAAACTACTAAATACGTAAACCTTATTTTTAAATAATTCCGGAGGCCCGTCTGTCCCGCTCTGACGAAAAAAATACCGTTATATATACCTCGAATGCATGAAATACATATGGTATAATATATAGTTTTGTTTTACCCTTATTGTCGTAATTCACTAAATTACCTAAAAGTCTAAGTAGAATGTTTAGTTTAGCAATAAGATCGATTGAAACTTTGACTTCGTTTTTGCCAAATTCGAAAGATCAAACGTGATGGGGCAACATGCTTTAGGCCTTACAAAATACCGTTATTCGAACACGATTTTCGGAAATGGTAAAAACCTATCAGTTAATGTTCCATTGAAACGTATTTATATTGTGGTATTTTATAGGGAATTTCTTATTACGTCTCTGGAAAGCCACGATTACATGACATTGTGCTAGCAATAGCAATAAATCCGAGTAAAATCTCAATTATCTCCTACCAAAATAAAGAAGGCAATAGAAACTAAAGCCCTATTTACACGTAGACGCGATTCAGTAATCAGGCTCGTTAAAGCAACTATCGTTTAGCCTGAGGCCTCGTCACTTCATCACTTGACATACGACGTGCGAACTCGCCAATTACCGAACTCACTTTGATTACCACTTGCCGGTGATAACTCTCGTTATACTATTCATGTTGCGATTAATTAACGCCGTCTCCTTTTAAGGGCTGAGCGAGAAACCAGTCGCGGTGATACTCTTGAAACAAACAACATAGATACTGGCTGATATAGCTAAAGAGTTGTAATTAATTTTATTTTTATCTTTTATTACGAATATTAATTGTTTAACTACACTGTAAAAGTAGTTAATGTTACAGAATTAAGTTGACAGTTTTTTTTACAGGGTTATTTGGAGCTGCACGGTTGCGGTCTTGCAACTTTATTGAAGAAAAAGATGAACAGTATTATGTCTAATCCTTAATAATCAAGGGCATGTTATTTCAGGGACAGGTTACTAAACCAGGTTAGGTATATAAGTTGGCATATGATACGTCTTTAGGGTTCCGATATTTTTTTTATAATGCCATAGGTAAACGCTTGACATTTTCAGTGTGTATAGTCGCGAAAAACAAATCATGATTCATTGGACGGTGGTATGTACGGAAGGTGTTATGGTAGGTACCTTCGTTTGTGAGTCCGATTCGCACGTAGCTGGTTTTTTAACTCCGTCATTTATTAACCGATTTAGAAAATTCTTTTTTGTTTGGAAGGGTACACTTCCCGCTTGGTCCCATCAGATTAGGATTTGATTACTTTTTAGTTTACTTTGAAGTCGGTTTAAGTTTTTTCTAAAACAGTTTTCAATTATGTTTTCTACAGTGACTTTATCAGAATCCAATAAATATTTCCAACAAAAGTTCCACCATACTCGAGTTGTAATACTTACAAATAGAGATAAAAATTCCATTGAATAAACACCATTTACTCAACAACAAGCCCAAGTGTCAGTCGTACAATGTCGTGACGCACCCTACACTATTCAATACAAAATATTGTGACGACTAAGCGAACCGTGTCGCCCGCCGAGTCGTAGTGTGAATGGCCCCCTTTATAGGAATTTAACCATAATTACATGAGAGACAATTTTAATCCTGTTCAACTGTTCTGCAATTTAATCATTAGTGGTTATATAAAGTGATTCCTCGAGTCCTCGATTCTATTGTAATTGGATTTTAATTTGTGTCACAATTAATATAAGTAGGACCACTTAGTAGTAGTTTATTTTAATTTTCTATTGTAATTTTTAGGGATCCGTACTCCGTACCCAAAGGGTGCCAACGGGACCCAATTACTAAGACTCTGGTATCCGCCCGTCCAACCATCCGTCTGTCCGTCTGTCTGTAAGTGGGCTGTATCTCATGAACCGTAATAGGTAGAGCAGTTATTTTTTTAAAGAATGTGTGGTAAAAGTAGTTCAGCATGACTAACCCAACACAGGTTTCGAACATATGCCTTCTCGAAATCTCCACCCAGTATAATAAGAAAAAACTACGCTTCATAAAACCTCTGCAACTTGCAGCAACCTACATTCAGGCAAACATGAAATATAGATACCGCATCACCACAACGTACCACAACAGAATCGTGATGAATTACGACGTGCGAACACCGAATTACCCATTGAAACGATTACACGGGTAACGTCGAAATGAGCGCGATACTACGGTACGACCCCACCGCGGCATTAGCGAAGCGAATTGGAAATCAGCACTTGCTCGAACCAAATATCAATTTACTATATCAAATGCTTTGAACAGCTTATTTAAAATTATGCTTGAGGGAGTTCGATACGAGGCTAATGAAGATGCGGAAATGGGAGTAGCTTATAGATACCGGCACGTAGCATGGCTAGACTCTTTTTTTTTTGTGTTAGTTCTAAACATTATTTCAACCATAGCCTTTAGGTTAAGGGCCAACAATCTAATTTAATGTAAAAAATATGTACCTAGACATTCCTGCTAAAGACAGTTTAAAAACCATAAATTTATCCTAGCATCCTAAACGTGAAAAAAAAACTTTTTAACCAAAAATAAACCACCGAAAAAACTGAAAAGCAAAAAATTTTTTGAATATAACTTGAATTTTATAAGGTTTTGAAGTCGGGGACAACTAAATCTGCCATCAGTTTTTTTTTACTAAATCAATGTTCTGGGCCGCAACTACCTACTTGAACCTATTATTATTACATTGGGTAGTAAATCGACCTATAATATAATTTAGGTTGGGACTTACGAGGACTGAAAATGACAAGTAATTAGAGTGAAAAGAATAAAAGGGGGGCTAAAAAGGACGTTAAAGCAATATGGCTACGCAATTCAATTTTTATAATTCTCGGCAGATCCTAAGTGATTCCAATATTTTTTGGTAACATAGTTACTCATTATATACAATTCAATTCATTAAAAGATTTGTAATTGATGAATTGCATAAGATCTGCTTTAAATTCGAAAAAATGAATTGCGTTAGCAATATTGCTTAGCTTCCTTTTTAGGGGGCCTGAAAGCCAGCAAATATAGTAAAAAACTGAACATTTTAAATCGTACGTACTACAACGTACACCGGCACGTAACTTGGCCAAAGTTACGTACCGGAGGGTGTACGTTCGTACGGTTTATTTTTAAGCCGCATTGCCGATGATCTAATGTTTTCCTTGACAAAAAAGTATCTCCGTGCAAAACATAAAGATCCTCCAATTTGCGATCATCACCTCCAAACACTTATACATTATTATAACTCCGGATAAATTTCATCACCCCAATTTACTAATAAAATTTCATTACCCGCCCGACGAACAAATCGGTGTGTCCCGCTCCATATGAAAAACTTGCCTCATACGGACATAGTAACAAAATTGGTCTGGAAGTCTCAACGCTGTATTACAGCGGCCATAAACCCTTATTGGCACTTATTGCGGCCACTTCCATTATCCTTCATAAGCAAAAGGTCCTTATAAAGAGTGGCGTGAGTTATCAGCTCCTGTGCTCGCTCGATGGTTTACGACCACTTAACTTAAAGCTTAAAGCAGTGGTTACATATAGAAACCGCGTGTAGTTGATCACTCTGACGCGGTATTGCGTCCTAGTTCTATAATAAATTGGTGTACTGTAGATAATTTATTAAATTATTTTAAGGTGTTTGACCTTATAGTTAATCAGGCTTAATTACTTAATTATAAGTTTAAATAGGTTAATAACAATGGAGTACAGCATGGGGTTCTTCAAAAGGGGTGTGAAGAGATTTCTGCAGGGTCGGCAACGCGCGTGTGATACCCCTGGTGTGCAAGCGTCCATAGGCTACGTATGGTATAAAAAAAAAAAGGTACTTCTGGAAAATCAAAAATTGATCCAGAACTTACGTGCAATTTTATCAAATTAATTTATTGCAAACTAGTACTACTTGATAGCCACATAATACGATAATACTGTCACCGTCCGACCTGCCTACAAGATTGTTATCTACCGACATTTTGTCAAAGTTTAATTAGTGTCAAAACAGAACAAGCCTGATCCTTAATTGGCAACCAATCATCATAATGTAAACGTAATATTAAATTGCAAAAACACTATTTTTTAACACATTAGGTGCAGGTGCGGTTGAAGAGTTGAAAAATAAATTATGATGTCTACCTGCGAATTATATAGAGCATTTACCAGTATTTACAAAGTAACATCAATTTATCTGCCACACTATAATTGTTTGTTTTGATACCTAAATTGTTTTATCCTACGTTGGTTGTGGCGATGACATTTCGTCATTCATTCATTATTTTGTCATTCAAGTCTTACCTATAGTCCCACAAACGTATCTGGCCCGGTGAGAGAGGCGCTATTATCGCATTTGGTAGAGCAAACCACCAATGGAAAATGGACAATATAATTGGACTGTTTTACAAAAAACTTAAACCGACTTCAAAGTACACGAAGAAGTAATCAAATCCTGATCTGATGACAATGGGACCAAACGGGAAGTGTACCCTTCCAGACAAAAAAAAAATCCAATTCGGTTCATAAATGACGGAGTTATGAGGTAACAAACATAAAATAAGGAAAAAAAAAACTTACAACCGAATTGAAAACCTCCTCGTTTTTATGAAGTCGGTTAAAAATAGATGATGGAGATGGATATCATGGACATTTCAAACTGGCGTCGTTAGTTCCTCTTTTGACAGATAAGTTTGTGGGACTATACTAAGAACTGTCATGAAAATCTATGGATTAAAAAGTCTAAACAAAATTGTTTGTTCGTTTTTTCTTTTACTAACTGGTACAATGTTGTGCAACTACGCGAAGAATGATTGTATTCACTTATAACTGTCACCCTTTGACTAAGACCACTAAGACATATATATTTCTAAGCTGTCACCATAATTTTTCCCTGGTCATGATAAATCATCGCTAAGTATTTGAACGTATGCGTGCCACCTTCAGACTTCCACTTTTCTAGTGAATGACAACACAATTACAAACTATTCCAAGTTTAAACTACAACACAAAGAACATGATGATCTACAATTCTACACAAATAAGCAGCCAGCAAAAACATTTCATAAACCCTATTAAATGCAGTTCTGACTGTTAATTTCAGCACAGTAGGTCCGAACATTTAATTGGGCAAACGTTTTCTCTATCATCATCATCATCAGCCTATAATGTCCCACGGCGGAGCACAGGCCACCTTTCACAAATCAGGGTGAAAGGGAATGGGCAGATACTCCACCACGCGTGCCCACTGCGGATCGGTAGAGTTAGGCTAGTGGCATCGAGGAAAGATCCCTTTTGAGTAGTAATAATGAACAATTAAATTCCGAAACTAGTCACTGAATTTGAACAGTAAGGACCAATAACTGCATCGTGTGCTTTGACTTGGCCAATCAGAGTGCATGCGTGCTTGACTTAACCAATCAGAGCGCATTGTCGGAGGTGGGATATTGGCGGAATATATTTCAACCAAAATTAACGTCATTGCGCTTCAGTGGTCAACATAATATACTGTTGGAGTTTTCAAGCCGCCTAGAAGGCCTCCAACTCGCTTAACCCATCTAGCACCCATCCAGGCACCGACCATGACCAAACCACCATAACCTTTCAACCTCCTTAACTATGAGCCATTAACTTTATCCTCAAGAGGCATTTTCGAATAGCAAGCGTTCATCGTTGGTCTGGCTCTGAATCCCTTCTTCGACGGTGCAGAGAAGTTCAGAAAAATCTTTGTTTAACACAAACCAAAGTAATAAAATATAATCAACAACTTCCAACTCTTCTCTCCTCTTCTGTCACCTCCCGAATCACAAGTAAACATTAAAGTTATCAGTCTAATGCTCTGTACATTAGATAAAGTTAGAATTATTGCAGACAGTGCAGTTGCAGTGGATAATGCGTGTGCGCTTGTTTTTATGATTACAGCGGTACGTCATAAGCGACGGATTTATTGTCACTTTCCCCTGCTTGATGAATTATTTCATGCGATTTGCATTTTTATTACTTACGAGTCTTAGATAAAATTATTAAAGAGTAGGTAACTTTTACGTGCTGAATGAGTCGATATTGTGGGAGCATGGTTGAATGATGTCGCTATCTGCTTAAATTAACGAATTAATCATCATTGTAGCAAGATATACTTGCTTACTAATGACCTGTTTAGTTTTTTTAACCGACTTCAAAAAAAGAAAGAGGTCCTCAATTCAGTTATGGTTTTTTTTTTTTTTTTTTATGTTTGTTACCTCATAACTCCGTCATTTATGAACCGATTTGGAAAATTCTTTTTTTGTCTGGAAGGGTACACTTCCCGTTTGGTCCCATTGTCATCAGATCAGGATTTAATTACTTCTTACTGTACTTTGAAGTCGGTTTAAGTTTTTTTGTAAAACAGTCCAATTATTGTACGTTAATATTATATACTTATTTGCTAATAATAAGCCATTTATAAACGTTATAGAATAACATGAGATAACATGTTAATGTATACCTACGTAATGACAGTTTAAAGGGAAATAGTCCACTCATGAGAACATGACGAGATGCCGCGGGCGGTGTCCGGTAAGGTCACAGGGACTCCAGTAAACGCTCGCCCATCAACTTTACAGCATCTGGCTCGTAATTTAATTAAAAAATTCACAGAAAACTCGAGTCGGCGCGGGCGGCGGTAGACGCGCAATCTACCAAATTGCGCGCCCGCGCACCGGCAGCCTAATTCCCTTAAATATTATTTTTGCCTCCTTTATCGTATATTTTGAAATTAACCCGACCGCTGTAATAACTATAATATGGATGGTTTTGATTAAATTCAACCAAAACCAATACTTAAATGTTATCAAATTCTTATCGATGGTGGGTTGATTCGCGTGGACAATTTGTGCCGCCGCTAATTCATTACCAACCGACGTTAAACGAGCTCGAGTCCCACCTCTTCGGTGTTCTCCAAACGAATGCTTCATCTAGTCTTTGTTTTTATGATAATTCCATCACTCTATATGGAGTATAATTAGTGTTTGGAGTTTGTCATAAAAATATTACTGGAAATCGTAATGTTAGGATAATAATGATACAATCGGTTCGGTAGCCCATTCTGATCTAACAAACTTCCGACAAATAAATATAATAAAATAAAAGGTAATTTGAAAAGTTAGTTACTGTAATAATATAGTGCTTTAGGTAATTATCTCACTGCACTAACTTGTGTTCGTGACAGAAAAATCCTACAGGCATACTACATTCAAAAAGATATTATTATGGTGATAAATAATATACACACTCCACCTGAGGGTAATCCTCTAAAACTGTAAGGGTCGGTTGTTGGTACATATTAGCTTACGTTGTAACCGACGTTAACTTTACTATAACCATTACCAAGCTCAGTTACCCCAAGTGTAAAGAATTGACGTTAATAAACGGTTACTTATGCGTTTGCGTTAACAATAAATTTGTATGAGACAAATTAGTACCTAATTAATTCCGCTAGAGGCGCTGAGCCAATTCCTATAGAAAAGAGACATAAACGCTAAAACATAATTAGTAGGCGTTTATAAACGTCAATTCTTTACACTCGGGGTACTGATGTCAAGATGCAGTTAGGTTGCACAAAATTTTAACTCTCGTCAAAACCAACGTCAATCATATAAACCAAATAAATGAAGTAATTTTATAAGTAAAATGAATAAGTTTCTTTTTCAAAACACTCACGTTGTTTTTTTTAAATTCTGTGACTGATATTTGTGTACATTCTATTCATATTTAACATCTTTTTTTATGTTTTAGAGAACGTTCGTAAAATTTTACCGCCGATGATATAGAAAAACTAAATATGCTAAGAGATAAATTTAACTTAACGTTGACCGATCGTCTTAGTTAAAAGTTAACTAAGCTCCAGGACAGAACAGAACAGGACATGTGCAACCCAGTTTGCTTTCTTCCGGTGGTTAAGTTTAATATTAACCGTTTTTTAACTTTAACCTTACTATAAACACGTATCATGCAACCGACCCTAAGTTTTAAATTATTTAATTATCTGCCTTTATGCTAGTGTAATAACACAACACGCGGTTTCTTCTTAACTTCGCTTACCCATTTTAGGGTACGTACTTTCCCCTACATAAGCAGGTATACGAGAAACAATTATCTGACATTATTTATGGACCTCACATTAAAGTCTATCACTAAAACAACACCTACCTATAAATTGATTGCACTACTTAACATTACATGTCCCGCCATTTTTTAGCACCACAATTTTCCCGGGCAAATTGTCTTGTCTCCGGTTAATAGTAATAAGCGATTATATCAGGCAACACTTTACGCCGCATTTGCATAATACAATTACCAGCACTTTGGCCCGGCCGGTGTGGCATCGTTATAAAAAATATATGTACGTTGTTCTTACTCGGCGCTCGTTTAAAGTATTAATCGCAAAATCGATTTAACTTTGGCCATAAATCCAGTTCTCCGCGGCTCTAATCGCCAGTAGTTAGGTACAAAGTCTATACAATCAGGGTGGGGCGGTATATGAAGTACCTGGGCCTTACCCTGGACAGTCGTTGGGGCTTCGAAGAGCACTTTGATCGCCTCGTCCCCCGGATTGAGAGGGTAGCGGGTGCTATGCACAGACTGCTGCCCAATCTCGGGGGACCGAGAGAGGAAGTTCGCCGCCTCTATGCGAGGGTCATACGATCCGTAGCCCTATCCGGGCGCCCGTATGGGCAAAGAGGCTGGCCATCCGACGCTGTAGAACGAAAGTCTACAGCGTCCAGCGTAAGATGGCCCTACGGATCGTACGGGGATATCGCACAATATCCTTTGAGGCGGCAACTGTTCTGGCTCGCTTTCCGCCGCTGGACATTCTGGCGGACATGGATGCGAGGGTTTATGACCGGATCCGCATCGTCCGCCAGAGTGGTGGAGGCGATCCAGAAGAGGCGATCAGACGGCAGGAGCGACTTATCGCATTCGCAACGTGGCGCGCAAGGCTTCGAGATGAAAGGTTTGCGCGCAAACGCGTAGTCGAAGCAGTCCTGCCGGTCTTCGAGGCCTGGATGCAGCGAGAAGGTGGACGACTCACCTACAGACTTACACAGATAATCACCGGGCACGGGTGCTTCGGTGATTATTTGTGTAGGATCGGTCGTGAGGCGACGGCGGCTTGCTTCCACTGCGATGGGAGCGACCAGGACTCCGCATCGCACACGCTCGCGGTGTGCCCTGCGTGGGAACCCGAGCGGCGGATCCTGGTCCAAGAGATCGGACGGAATCTCTCCCTGCCAGCAGTCGTGTCGGCGATGCTGAGCGGGGATACGGCGTGGAGGGCCGTAGCCTCCTTCTGTGAGACTGTAATGGTCCAGAAGGAGGCTGCCGAGCGGGATCGGGAGAGGGCCGATCCCACCCGGAGGCGAAGCCGCCGGGGCACAAACGTGCCTCGTAGCGGCCCCCCTGCCCTGTAGCTCGGGCTTAGAATAACAGCTACGGTGTTCCCCTGCCTGTCGTAAAAGGCGACTAAACGGGGCCTTTGGGGTTGTGGGCAATCAGAGCGGGGGCTCTGTGCGCCCAGAAGCGACCCCAAGGAGGACGATGGGTCGACGTGGTCTCGACTCATCGTGCGATAGCACAGCGAGGGTGCTGGGGGGAGGTGTCAGACTTCCCCCGGGACGAGCTATCAAAGCGCCGCGCTTGGAGGGGTGAGCAGGTACGCGTTCAACACGAGAGCCCGCCCCCCTCTCTATAGCGCAGGTGGCGACCACCGTGGGGTTTTAGCCGGTAAAAGTCCGGCATAACCTGGCCGCTCCCCCCCAGGGCGGTCGGGTATCCTATGAGGATTTCCCCACGATAAAAAAAAAAAAAAAAAAGTCTATACAAAATTGTAAAAAAATATCTAGGTATAACGTTTATTGTTGATTTAGCCTACCCGCGCACTAGGCAGCCAGGCTGCGGTAGCCAGGCTGCGGCAGCCACTCGAACATATGACGGCGTATGGGAGCCCGAGCACTAGGCAGCCACGAAATCCTATCAACATTTCGGCTGCCGCAGCGGGCTCTACCGCGCAACTCTGGTGGTAATCGTAACGAAAACCATTAATGAATTTCATCCATTCATTTTTCGAAGTGCTGAAATACAGTCCATTTAGAGCCCCTGGCTGCCTAGTGCGCGGGTAGGCTTACTCAAATACAGGTTTTTGCATTGGATTTTCAACCATAAGTTCACTAACATACAAGTGACGATTAAATTGGTGCTTTGAGGTCCACTGGTGGATCTAATTTGAATAAAATGTTTAACAAATCACATAAAGTCCTGTAACAATATTCTTCGAACGAAATGGACTTATATAGCCGAACTAAGTAAGTACATATGTTTACCTTTCTCCAGTGCTGCCAACTTAGCGCTTTCGGCGCCAGATCTAGCGCTTTTTGTGTGTACAGCTCGTTTCAGCGTGTAGCGCTAAATCTAGCACTGCCTTTCTATAAATAGTGCGTCAGTGAAGTGAGTACTAGCGCGTACTGCCTCTCCAAAAATCGTTGTGACTAAATAAGTAAAAGTTAACTCTGAGGCGCCGATCCCACAGTGAAAAGTTCCGCGTTCCGAGTTCCGAGTTCCGCGTTCACTACTGTACACACAGCGAGCGAGCAGTCTAGAATTCTAAAGGTAAATGGGCAAAATTGTATGGAGCTTGTCCCATTGGCGGCCAGCAATAATTTCTATGTTTTCTATTGAGCAATAATATATTAAGTAAAATATGTAAGCTTCTTACTGGAGTGTATTTAGAAAAAAAGTTATAGAGTATTGAAGATTTAAGAAATAATTGGAGATATTATGAAATTCCAAGGTACTATTATCTCGTGCCAAAAGGTGTAATTATATACATACAGTGCCAAGGAAAAGTTTGTTAACATTCTTTATCTCGTCTCATTGGCCTGACTTTAATTTCATTATTGGCCGCTCATAAGCCAGAATGCCCATTTTTCTTTCTGCCTTGTGTCACTCAGCTAATTATACAATGATAGCTCAGACGTGTCACCTCAACTGCCAGCTTTAGAAAATGGTACTCCGACAAAACTCGCGTTCTCTTGAACGCCGATTTCTCTGTGTGCAATGATCAGAGGCGCCGCATAGATTACAGTGAACGCGGAACTCAGAACTCGGATCTCTAGAACTGTCTCTGTGGGATCAGCGCCTTAGTGAAGCCTGCCAGTCACAATCATATGATGAAGTTGGTATGTTTTTAATTCAGTAAATTAAATATCCTGTAAAATCATTATTTTTATTATTATTATTAGCCTATACTGTCCCACTGCTGCGTAAAGGCCTCCCTTTCCTTCCATACTTCTCGGTCGGCTGCTACACTGAACCAGTTCTTTTTTAAGTGTTCTACGCCATCTCCGGCGAGGTCTGCTATGCTATGCTACGGCGCCCGTTAACATTTTGTTGGGTCCATTCTGTGGTAATTTTCGCCCACATATCATTCGGCATGCGGCACACGTGACCAGCCCAGTCCCACTTCAACTTCAACTTAGCCGCCTTAAGAGCAGTCAGCTCACCATACTTTTCATACAAAAGCTCTGTACTTATGATGGCGTTTTTAAACACTTTTCGTTAGATGTTTTAAACAAATTGGTATCTTGTGAACTATATCTAGCAGTATAACTAGTCGAAAATAAAAAAAAAGTGTGAAACTAATTCAGTAAAAGCCTCCGAAAAACAGCGGTTTTGCACAAATTTTACCTGAACTTTGGCCATATCTAATGTACCTATAAATTGTAAAAGTAAAGAAAACAGCTCTAAACAATGCTTGCAAATGTATTGAAGATTCTAAATAACTAACTTTTTTTTCACAAACTTGTAAGATTACATCACAGGAAGTATGGGCCTGGAACAAGTTTTATGATATGCGAAATCATGAATGACGACCTAGCGAAGCGGCCGCGAGTGATCAGCGGAATTTACCAACTGATAACCGATGGCTCTGATGGTGTCTCTCTTTTTTCGCAGTCAAACATTACGTTGGATGAAAGTACAAGCTTTTAGGCTACGCTTGCGTTGAAGTTGCGTTGGCCATGAAGGGCCCCCTTAAAAGACATAACAGTGATTTGTGTTTTGGATCGTAGTAGGTATAGTGTTTTGTATGCGATCTGTAAGTTTGACTCCCAATATACTACGCTCCAGACCTCTGTTCTGTCAAGGACCAAGTAGAATCATAATCTAAGTAGGTACTACTTATATTTATGTGATGTATGAAGAATTAACGTAAGTATAAGCGTTGGCGTTTACATTTCTTTCTCTATAGGAATTGGCACGTCTCGCGGAATACCTACACACGGTACATTTTTTTTTTATACCACTAAGTTGGCAAACAAGCATACGGCCCGCCTAGTGGTAAGCAGTTACCGTAGCCTATGGACGCTTGCAACACCTGGGGTATCACTCGCGCGTTGCCGACCCTGAAGAAATCTCTTCACACCCTTTTTGAAGAACCCCATGCTGTACTCCATTGGGAAAACCACGGCGGGGAGCTCATTCCACAGTCCGAGCGTCCGCGGAAGAAAACTCCTTTTAGCCCGTACAGTTCGAAACAAATCTGGTTTCAATGTGTGAGGATGGACTCCCCGTCGATGGCGAGAGTTGCGATGGTACAAAGTAGCCGTGGGCATCAAGTCGAACAATTCCTTAGAACACTCCGTTGTACAAGCGGTAGAACACACATAAGGAGGCAGACTCTCCACTACACTCCTCAGACTGAGGGGGTCTAACCCGCTTGTGAGCTCGGGATCGTCAACAATTATCGTGGCACGTCGCTGAACCGAGTCTAAAGGCCCAAGCTGATATCCAGGTGCTCCCGCCCATAGATGATAATTACTCGCATACAATACATTTTTGTAAACGCTTACAATAGTAATACCTAACATACGTTGATTAATGTCAATAATCACTCGAGTTCCTACAGATAGGTGGATGCTCAGCATAGGGCGGGGTGGCAGGGAATTTAGTTTTTTTCAAGGTTTTATTTATTTTTACCTTCATAGAACAATGACTGAATATTTCACAAAAATAGTTCATTATAAATAAAAAGTATCAATTACACAATAAGCCAAATGAACTACTACGGTCGCTGAAATTTTTAGCCATTTGTTCGTTTAGTTGTAAAAATCAATAAAAACTTGAAAAAAATGAAATTTTCCGCCTCATGTTGAGCATTCAACCTAAACCAACACTTAGTTTGACTTAACCATCAAAGTAGCCCTCCATTACCACAGGACACGTAACTTAAAAGTCAACCTATTAAATTTACTACTCTCTTTGAAAACAACAAAGCAAATCCTAATCGACAGCAGAACACCGACATTGTAAACATTCATAAACAACTCAGAGCTAATGCGCGCTCATTAATTACCTCCAATAAAAATAGCAATTACTACTTTTAGAAATCTGCATAAGACATGTGAAAAGAACAATGTTGCGAAATAGCGTTAAAAATAAACTGTGCGCATTGACACAACGTATAATTCATTTTTAACGAGCCCGCACACAATTAGCGAAGGTTTCTTGCAATTACAATTTACAATATAAAATTGATGCCTCAACCGTCGCCATCTGTGGCTTGCTGGTCCTTCGTTCAGGCCCTTTGTTCAGATACATCGATCAGGTTTAGTTAATTTGTGCCATTAACGATTAATAATGTTAAAATGAAAGGTTATTGAAAGTGTAATTTGTGCCGGCCGTATGAAATGAAGGTAAATTAGTCGATGTGACTTCTAAGTGGCATCCACCTCCGACCTACCTACGTGTTTGACATTTAGTATATTAGTTTATATTTTATAATGGATACGCACCCATGCATCTAAATGTTTAGTGTGTCCTTGGCTTATGCCTGGTTTCTATAAACAAAAACGAATCGTTTTGCTTACCAATGGTAGGTTTTTTATTGCCAAACTGGGCATATAAATCATTTCGTAAGCTAATTTTACTGTGATAGCTACTTCCATATGGGAGGGTCTGCTATGCAAAGATTTGAGGTCTTTGCTTCATTATTAGTAAAGATATAAGAGTCTTAATTTTAACCGATAACGGTCCGTAAATTATAGGAATCGGCCATTAGCCAATCAGAGCGGTTTGTTGGTGGTGGTGCATTGGCGGAATAGATTTCAAACCAAATTAACGTCATTGCACTTCTTTGGGTTAATTGTCTAATAAAAATTCGCATTCATATTAATATAATATTAGCGATTTTTACTAGTAGGTACACCTAAGGCTATAATAATAAATATAATATCCACCAACCAACTAACCACTCCAATTCCTAATTTTCCCGCTGCCTCTCAGTTAATCTGCGTCTTACAACTAGACTACCTATTATTGTCTACTATTCGCTAAATATTACCTTTCTGACATCCCCAAGTTTGTATTGAGCAATCTACCACACAATTATCCGACATTAGGCACATGTTGCGGTTGATCCTTCGATCCTTGCGGTTCATAATAGTCTAATATCACCCGAAATTAGACACGACACGAAGTCATGTCTGCGTCTCGGGGACAACTCATTTCCTTTCCCTGATGGCTTTATTAAATGAAATTATTTATTTTGTCCTCTAAATTATATAAATGCAACTATTAATGTCCAAAAATACACACGCAATGTTTCTTTCGAATCAAAGAGAAACGCGAACCGTCAGAATTAAGTACCTACTGAAAAAAAATAGATGACTTTAACTATCAGTTTTACAAAGCGTATAACTGAGGTAAAGTGGATAATCGATTTTTCTAAAAACTATACCTAAGAGCTCGCGTGACATGATGCAGCCGCGTAGGCAAGTGATTCGTCTGACGACGCATGACAGTTGATTCAAAACAACATATAAGATTTTAGTTTGTTTTGGTAGGTAATAAAAATCGTGTTTTAATCACGGAGGACAGAAGGTTTATATTGTGATTTTCAATCAGGTTTGTACACACGGCTACATATCAAGCTATACATTTCCAGTATAGGCTGACCTCCCATTGTACGGAAATCCTATATATGCGAGATCAGGTTATACTGGAATGGTATAGCTTAATATAATTTAATTTGTTTTTACTGTAAGCTAACCGAGGAACAATTTCGTTTTGTAGATTAACATTTTTTTCTTACAATACGATGTATGTACAATACAAATAAACGATGTTCCTTAGCTTGTACGCTTTGCCCGGGCTTCCCCTACAGTAAACCAAAGAACGTTTACGTATACGTCCACGTTAACTACGTGCTATTACCTACGTAAATACGGAAAATTATTTATAGTTACTCCATGATGCATCGATTTGGCGAAATTTCCATATCGATGACCACTAATGTGCTCAGAAATACACAAACAACGAGGAATTAGCGGCCTACGTAACTACCTACTTAATTAATAGTTCACTTTTTATCAGTAGGTAATAATCATCGTTATTCGTTAGGTATATTATTTAAGTACCAACCAACTTATACCCTTAATTTTAATATTGTCTCAATATTAACTTCTACAGCAAAGTCAGCGTAATTTAATAAGGGACCAGATTGCCTCATTATCCAGGGGCGGCGACGGACTCCCAGATAAAGCAATTTGTGGCAATCAAGGGACAATCGCAAGTTATCACTATTATTGACTATTATCACAGAATATTTAATAGTACTACGTACAGAAAACCCACTTCGAAAACGACATTTAAACAAAAATCGACTCTTGGAACGACAGAATAAAGCGCAATCCAGTTCGCGCAGCGCTGCGCGCCTAAAATTATATTCACCTACAACTTCCCTCTCTTTCTATCGTATAACTCTATCCTGTATGACGCGGCACGTGTTACGGTAGGGTTGTCTAATGACGTATTATGAATCTTCAATATTTCCTTATCGCCTATGTATGTCCTATTACTATTCTCTGTGTTTATTTTATTTCTATGCTATTCTCCTTTCGTGAACAATGACATTTAAAATATCCTAGCTAACTAGTATTAGATCAGAAAGTTATTTTAAAATGTCTACATACTTTAATCTAAGTTGTTAGACCTATACGTACTTTGTATACTGAATGTGTATTCTGTCTACGAAACTGAATACAACTATTTTGGGGAAGGGTTTTAGTAACATACATGCTTATCAAATCTGGAATGACTGACGACGCGACAAGAAACGGCACGATTACCTAGTCCAGTAGCCGTCAGCCGAAATTCACAATATTTGTTCTTAATAATCTTCATGTTGATTAAAGAAGTTTGTTATATAAAAAATAATAAAGAATTAACCAAAAAAAGGATATATTGAGTTACTTACCTATATAACAATAAGAATTGTTAAATTTTTCTGAAAATTGTTCTACTGATTTTTGAAATAGTGGTATGTTAAATCTTAGTTATTCTAAGAGTTGTAAGGTAGAATTACTGTATATTTAAAGAGGGAACTCTCTCTATTCTGGAACTTCAAAGACTTCAAAGTACACTAAGAAGTAATCAAATCCTGATCTGATGACAATGGGACCAAACGTGAAGTGTACCCTTCCAGACAAAAAAAAAATTCATTCAGGTTTATAAACGACGGAGTTATGAGGTAACCAACATAAAAAAAAAAAAAAAACATACAACCTAATTGAGAACCTCCTCCTTTTTTTGAAGTCGGTTAAAAAATATACGGTCGAATTGAGAAACCTCCTCCTTTTTTTGAAGTGGGTTAAAAATCATTCACATGAGTTTTCGAGGTCTAAGAGGCCCGTTTATACAAGAGGGTCTCTTCTGGTCGCTCTATCTTTGTCTCTTTTTAACACACTGGTATGTTATCAAAACGGGCCTATTATTATAATAAGGACTTTAGGACAATACAATGAAACAACAACAAAATATCTAGAACTATAAAAACAACGATATCTACACAAGATAGTGTTAAAAAAAGAACAGTAAACACTTTATATAGGTAGTACGTAGGTATTTATACCCACACGCGTCTTGCGCTGCGTGCGCGTTGCAACCGACTAGCGTTGTTCCGGTAGTCCGCGTGCGCGCGATCGTACCTAAACATGGGAGTGGGACAGGCCTGCTATTATTACAATCCGCTGTGCTATTATTATAACCAAGTCGGCGCCCGTTTGTCAGTACCTACCCAGCGGTTTATCCCTGGAACCACAAGGAGGTCGTTCTAATTGGGTGGAAATAATCAAATTATATAATTGTAATGATGTGAACACCTGTAGGTAAAGTTTTTAATATACTGTCTTTGCGGTAGCCGTCAGTTTTGTTGTATAATACGAAAGAAATATAAGTTGGTCGAAATTTGTCTTAGGCATTTTGTAAGTCACGAACATAATGTCTCAAATGAATGATGTATGATCGTCAATGTAATAAGCATCTCGTGATCCGTCCTGTCAGGGCCATCTTTTTTTTTTGTATTTCTAATAATGGTAAGAGCATAGAAAAAATGAATTCCGTTAGCAATATTGCTTAGCTTCCTTTTTAGGGGCCTGTATATCAAGAAAGCAATACCTTATTTTCGTGATTATTGGCTATAGGCAGGAAAAAAGCATTTTAGTAACATTCATATGGGTATTCTTAACTATGACACACTATATACGATCTTAGAATATTTTGTGTGAATTATATTTTACACTAAAAGTTCTAATTTGATATAGTTCCAACTTTCATGCATTTCCAATCAGAATAAAAATAAAAAGACTAATGTGGACTTTTTGGCGGGAACTTGCAGAGTTATGTTGCGTTTTCATTTTTATTTTCATGTGTATTTTGAGTTTTATTGTGTATTATTGGTAGTATTTTACCCAATAAAGATCATCCATGTGCACCAGTGAAGTGAAATGATAGTTTTAGTACAAGGACCACCATTGTAGTAAAACATGACTTTTATGGATGGTGACTTTATTGTGAAAGTGATTTATTGTGACTATAATATAACTCGACACTGGCAGAAATGAGCCCCAATTTGGGCTTGGTTGCCAACCTTAAAAATAAGAAGAAGAAGACTAATGTGACCATACAATTTTATTATAATACAAAACTAATTGTTCTGCTTCGTTTCCTTCGCATTCTGGAGTGCTTGTGTTAAATATAACTTGGCCAGACTCTGGGAGCAGAACTGGCTGATGTGCTGCGAATATGTATTTATCTGTCCGGCTACTATCATGGGGTTGAGCCTGGGCGGAACGGGGTGTGGTTTGAAGAGTTTGTTGACGTCCTCGTCGGGTAGCGGCGGCTCGTCCTTGGCGGCGCGGGCCGCGTTCTCCTGCGTGCGCTTGGCGAGCCAGCGGTGCTTGTCCTGCTGCTGGCGGACCACTAGTTGCTGGTATCGGTTGAACTTGATGGCTTCCTGGTTCAGTTCGTCGACGCGGTCCATCAGGCTGCGGAGTTGACCTGCGGAAACAAATATTTATAGTTATAAGAAAGAAGAATAAGATCAACACTATTATGACCATAAATTATACAATTGTTATGGCTAAAAGCCGAAGTGGGGTTTCAACTAGGTTTTGGCGGGCTAGAACTAGGTGCAACCAGTTGTAGTTGGCTAAGCTTACATATAAGCTTGACGGGCCAGTTGGCGCAGTTGGTTAAGAGTCTGGTAAAGATTCCACCTATTGCGCCGCAGGTTGTGGGTTCCCGCACAGGACATGCATTTGTGTGCATGAACATGTCTGCATGTCCTGAGTCTGGGTGTAATTATGTATATTAAGTATGTATTTACAAAAAAAAAAAAGTAGTATATGTATTATATCAGTCATCTGGTTTCCATAGTATAAGCTCTGCTTAGTTTGGGATCAGATGACCGTGTGTGGGAATGTCCCTGGATATTTATTTATTATTTATTTATTCTATGAAATTCCACAATTAAATTACGAAAAATGCCTAAAAGCCGAAGTGGGGTTTCAACTAGGTTTTGGCAGGCTAGAACTAGGTGCAACCAGTTGCAGTTGGCTAAGCTAACATTTAGCCTAAATCAACAGGCATCGAGGAAAGATCCCTTTAGAGTAGTAATAATGAACAATCAAATTCCGAAACTCGTCAGTGATTTGTCACTGAATTTGAACAGTAAGCACCAATCACTGCATCGTGTGTTTTTGACTTGGCCAATCAGAGTGCATGCGTGCTTGACTTAGCCAATCAGAGCGCGTTGTCGGCGGTGGGAAATTGGCGGAATATATTTCAACCAAAATGAACGTCATTGCGCTTCTTTGGGATAATTGTTCGATGTCAACAGGCTACAACTAGATATAGTCAATTCTCAGAGACAACCGGCTGCACCTTGTTGTACCCAGCTAAACCTAGGTGTAGCCCGAGTTCGGCATTTTTTTTTTTTTTTCTCTTATGTCCATTTCGTTTTGTTGTTATCTGCAATCTCAACTGCAATGAACGACATTTTTGGCTGCTTTCGCTGGATTAGGCGTCTTGTGTTGAGAGAGATCCAAAAACCTCGTTCCTCATCAGTTGGCTGATTCTATTGAAATCGGTTCGGCTATTAGCCAGAAATATATTTTTTTGGAAAATTCAAGTACTCAGTTTAAGTTTTGTATCTAAATCGACCTCGAGATTCCTTTCAGCATTTTATTTTACTTAAGGATTTAGCCAACCAGGCCCACTTGAAAAATTAACTCTGTATATTTTATCGATATGTTTTACTGTGTATGATTTTATTGCATTGTTGCGACTTGAGCACATGCTTTGCGCTAGAACGAAAACCAGATACCCTCGTGATACAGTTTGCAACTAGTTCAGTGGATAGAAGACAATCTTAGGTAAGTACTATATTTAGATAATACTTTGCCTCCTTTATTTGATCTGGTAGGTATTCTGATGTAATCTTTTGACTTGGTAAGTATTTCTATTAAAGCAATTATAACTTTTAAAAAAATCGAATTAACCCATTGTCATTAAACTTCTCTGATAGGAACATAAGAATCCTAACTTAATATTATAAATGCGAAAGTGAGTTTGTTTGTTTGTTACGCATGTTTGGCATGCAGATAGCCTATGGAATGGAGAAGGACATAGGCTACTTTTTATCCAGGGAACGCGGGTGAAACCGCGGGGGACAGCTAGTATATCATAATGAACACATTAAGTCACCTTCTAAAACTGATGCTGTGCCCAAATCCAAGAACTTGGAGCCTTCCTCTTCGGGAATCATCTCAGCGAGCTCTGACATCATAATATTGGTGAGGGGAGAGTTGCGGATCACAATCGGCACCTCAACAAACAGACTCTCGTATCCAATCTTCAGGTTACGGAGAGCTTCGGGCGTGTAATCACCATCTTTGTACATGGCTATAGCCTGAAAGTATCGAAATTACAATATTAAATCAACTCTTTGACTATCACACTCCTTTTCAGATTTAATAGGATAGTAGAATCCGAACCAAACTTAATGGCGGCTGTGAAGTGCGCTGCGAGCCGGCTTTGCACAGGTTCAGTCCACTCGAATGTACCGCATACCTTGTTTCAGCGTTCCGCGCATAATATCACAGCCGACAATAAGTTTGACTCAGTCTGTTCTTTACTGCTTTAACACAAATAAAGTTTCCCGTGTGCAAGTAGGACAGCAGTTTTATGGAGGTATTAAAAAGTATAGATAGAGAGGCTAGCCACCATTATTACTCAATGAATAGAAAATAAGTCTATTATTCGACAATGACAAATAATTAACATATATTTTGGAAGGAAATAACTAGATTTAGAAAGGATCAAACTATAATTTAGTTCTATTTGGTATCATGAATAAGGTTTTAGAAAGTAGCAAAAGTATTAAATAAAAATAAACATTAATTTCGCTTAGAATTGTTGATTGAAGTGGCAATATTTAAATATGTACTGTTTGTGTAAAAATTACTAGGTTCCAGAGCACTGGAATTGATTTATCACTGTAATTATAATGGTTTTTGATATGAAATAACTATGGAAAATAACTCAACTGATTGCCACCATAACAAATGCCAAATACTTACTATTTGCCATAACCGCTATTTGTGCCATCTCAAAAGTATAGGCTTCAATCAGAGTTCTCATACAATCAATTAAACAGTTGCATTGTCTAAGAGCAGTGTCCATACAATTACAATAAAACTTCTTGTACAAAGTACAGAGCACAGTCAACTCAAAACACAGGAATATGTGAAAAAAAAATGACAACATACCTGAGGAGTCAAGCGGTAAGCCTTCAAAGTTAAGAAGCCTCTAGCAGACTTCTTAGTGTCATAAATGACCACCACACTCTCCTCAATTGAGGTCTGGTAGTGGTACTGGGACTCCAGGAGCGGGAGGCTCAGGAAGTTACCCACATCGGCACTCTGGTACCTGGAATTTTCATATAACTTCTTAACAACCAAAGTTTGTCATTGTGTTTTCTATGAAATTATGAAATTGGAACATAGAAGCAATTTCATTTACCACAGATATTTGTTGTAGAGCCTTGGGAAAGAAAGAAATAAGTTTATATACTTAAGAAAGCCTTTTTTGAAGGTATATTTACTTTCCATGCAGTTTTAGTTTATCAGTTCAAAGAAAAAATTACAAACCATCCAACATGAAAATGATCAACATTGACCCTGCGCAGTCTCCTCATCATGTCCAGCTGGTATTCCTCCTCATCCATTGTATCATCGTGCTTGGGGAATGGAAAGCAGTTGGTGATCTCAAGGCGGTTCTCCACCACCAGGCCGAGGAGCGCCCCCTGGGCCACCTCCATGTTGCTGCATGACTCTTCATGGCAGTGCTTCACTATTTTCATCACCGCCTAGAATTAATTAACTTAATTAAGCTTTTATCCAGAATACAAGTTAAGTTTTAGTACATTTGGTTATGTTTGAAATAATGTTAACAGTGGTTAAATCGTAATAAGGATAGGTACTTAAAAGTCTACTTTGATGCAAACAAATTAGATGTTATTAACTTCTAGCTAAGAAACAAAGTTATAAAGAAATCGGCAAATAACAAACAACTGACACAAAATGCATTATTTCACGGATACCTATACAAATCATTTTTACTTTGACTATGTATATTATACACTAGCTGTACTCTGTTTCAACTGAGTTCCCATGAGATTGTATGGTTTTCCAAACAAAAAGAATCCTTTATGTTATTCCAGAGTATAATCTCTCTTTGTGCAAAATTTCAACCAAATCCGTTCAATAGTTTTTGTGTGAAAGTGTAACAAACATTTTCACAAATCACATTCTCACTACCATATGAACTTTTACATTAATAATATTATAATAGGATAAGATAATAAAGATCTTTTAACAAAACAATGGAAAGACTAGCGAACTATAAGACATCATCATTTATACCTAGTTCAAGAGAGAAATAAAAGTGGGTATGCTGTTATTTTGATTAGTAAGTCTTGCAGTGAGATCATCATGCCAAATTCAATGACCTCCAGCTTCAGGTCACAGCATAATACGTCCCATAAATATTACATGACTCATAGATTAAATTCACTTTTGCAGTAAACATGACATTTATCTACAAAGATAACTTGCAGATAAAGCAACACACGATATTCAAGTGAAGGGATGATGTTTATTTCCAAAAATAAAATAATAATGACCACATCGCTTTATAAAGCCATCATTGATGCGACTCCGGTTCGATAATCATAAAAATAATGCACAAACATAACCTATACGGGCCTAGGTTTACTTTACCAAAACAACATTATCGTGCGATAATTTAAGGAAGTGATAATCGTTACATAAAATAGAACCAGTTTTTAATTGAATTGGCATGAAAAAGAACCTCGGAATCAAGAATCAAGGGAATACATGACGTGTCGATGGACGAGGGACTGCTTTCGCCTAGGTTACTGTTGCTCTTTTCACCACATGTTTATTTTGACTACTTGGAAATATCAAGTCATTTACATGTACTTACCAATCCATCGCACTGAACGTAAGTTATTGCGGCTTCTGTTTCAGGAACGCGTCTTGCTGCAGGCCCACTACGATTCGCCATTTTTAAAAGAGAATGATGAATAATTTGATTGATTCATAAATGAATGAATGAAATTTATAATGACAGCCGATTTGAGCCGATAGTGGATTTCGATGTTGCCACCTATTAACACGCTAATGTAGCAACTACTCTAGAACGGGAAAATTCAGCCACCATTAGTGCGTTTTCACACGAGACGATAACGACACCTTAACCACTCAGTAAAAAAACTGTGACGATTTAGCCGACCATACATTTCTATGTACCGTTTTCACACGCAACGATAACGACACAGCACTGCACGACACAGGAACGATAATTCAGCTATGTCGTTGGTTCGGCTAGATCGTGACGATTTTTTTACTGTGGCGATTTAGCGGACCTTCGAAATGTATCGAAAAACGTCAGGACTTTCACACGGCGAACTGCACGATAACGATAAAGACACTTCTTGTCACCTCACTTTTTGTTTTGAATGGTGTTTGTATACTGGTTAAGAGTTTTCTAGTGGTTTTATCATGGAAAAAAAATCAAATCAATTAAAAAAAAGTTAAGTTAAGTTGCCGGCGATTGAAATTTGGCCACATGACGGACGTTTAGTCGCTAAAATCAATATTCGTCACCGTCGTTACGGTGCGGTATCGTTCCTCGTGTGAAAACGAACGACGACACGACCGTTTGCCAATTATCGTTGGTCGTTTATCGTCACGACAAAATTGTGTCGTTATCGTCTCGTGTGAAAATGCGCTTACGGTTACGGCTGAGGCCGCGCACACACAGTCTGATTTTGAAATTATCTAAAGGGACGTATTCGGTCCCCGTACGACTACGGCTGAAGCCGTACACACAAACAAACACACCCATATGCAGTGGCTAAGCTAGGGAGAAGGGTCGGCTGGTAAAATCTCACTAATCCTATCCTACTTGTCCTACAATAGGACTAGTCACACTAGTTATTAAAATATTACTAGGAGTCCACCTACTAGGAATATTATAAATATTAAAGTTTGAAAGGGTGCGAGTTTGTGAACATTTTTGTAACTTTTTCTCGCAAAGAATACTGATTGTATTTGTATGATTTGGCACACAGATAGGATATTTTCTATTCACACAGGGTACTTTTTATCCCGGGAAAGCAATAGATCCTTCAGGAAAGCGGGTAACGAAATAAATGCAATACCTGAAAACAGTTTTTTTAATTAACTAAACAAAATTACAAAGTCATTTTGAGTTTTTTTTTTATTTCTCAAAGATAGTTTAGATTTCGTTCCGTCGCGTCGTCGTCACAGTTTTTTTTTTGTTTTTAAGCAAAAATAATCCATGAAAAGTTTAAATTAAACGGCGACCACTTTACTAGTAACTCAATTATTTTCATAAATTCGTGTAATTTGAGATTGATTGCATATTATCGCTGGTGTTTTATACAATTAAAAATATAATGAATTACGTGTATCGAGGCTTTTCAAGTTGTCTCAGAAAGTCCGTGAAAAGATTTAGTGCAATGGCCACGATTTTACTGAAACCTGACCTTCTTAATCATCTTCACATTCATATTGATAAGACATTCTCAGTTCATTTACATACAATACAATCCTATTCTATCCATTCATAATTTAACTTGACACTGGCAAAAATAAGTCTTACCTAAAAAAGATTTTGTTGCCATACTGCAAAACTAAGAAGAAGAAGTCAAGTTACATCTGTCAACAAGTGTCAAATCAATCAAAAAAGACCAAAGTCAGTCAATAAAAAATGAAAAGTCGAAAAGAATTCAATCTGTAAATTAAACAGGTACCTAGAATTTGTGAACGATAATTTATTCCTACAACTATCAGTATGTGTACAATAGTAGGACGATGAACAGTTCCAATGTTTGTTTATAATCCAAGAAATCATCTTTCGATAACATTTACGCCTTGATCTATTTATTTGTCAACTCCTACTTTCCAATAAATAAAGGAAGTGTACGTGAAATAATGAGTCAACATAAGTTCTGGAGAGGACTCACGCCGTTGAATGTCTCAACATCGCAGCATGTACCTGATAAAATTGTTAAATTGTGTTCGTTAGGCGTAGATTTCATTGTTCTTGGGAATGACCATGGACTCTATCTCTGTGAGATATTAGAGGATCAATTAAATACAAAGAAAATCAGTGGTGTTACAGCAATAGACATATCATATCACAATGATATCCTCTACATTATTGATGTGCATGGACGCCTGTATAAGACGAATGCCAGTTTTAAGAATAAGGAAGAAATAGTTGTAAAGGAAGATGCCAAGTGTTGCCCTCACGGCTTCAAAAGCTCCAGTTTCAAAGTGAAATTCAGAAATGTTGTGATAAGTGACTTTGGGCAGTTATTCATAAGCAGTGATGGACAACTCTGGGGGTGTGGTGTTATGCCCCAGCTATCTTTAGACACTAATAGTATTAAAAAAATACCTTTTTTCGAAGGTAGGACAGTTTATAGTGCTTCAGTGGGTCAAAATTTTGCTGCAGTTATAGCTAGAAAGAATGTGCGGCAGTCTGGCAACTGTGATACAGAGAGTGATAATGATGATGAAGAAGTGTTTGCCTCAAATTGCTCTCAATGTCAGACTATAATAGGCCTAGCATCACCTGCGTCTGTACCGTCCCTGTCAGAAACATGTCCCCTCGGTGTTCATATCAGTAAGTCCAGTGAGGACTCCAGTAGTACAACAGCTCCACAGACTGACGTACATATTGATGCCCATAGTTTTACAGAAGATTCTAGTCCCTCCTCAGAAGAATCAAAGATAGCAAGAAAAAATGCCCAGAAATTGAATAACATAAAATCAGATCAGAACTCACAAGAATTTAAATGTAATGAGGATGATGATGACCATACAGAGAAGGACAGTGACATTCCTGAAGACAGCTCAGATAAAATTAACAATATATTTATTAACACAGATGCTGCTAGGCAGTTCTTGAGTAGGCAGCTGTCTTGGGTGTCAGCTGGAGAAGATTACTTAGTTGAATATACAGAGAAACCCACTAGAATAATAAAAGAGAATGTGTCAAATCTTACTAACTTTGTATATGAAGGGGTGAAGACTGTAGGGGACAAAGTGGCTACATTATCTAGGCATGTCAGTGGCAGTAGTGACAACAATGATGCTGTAGAGCTCCAAATGCAACGTAACAATGAAGAAATGAACTCTCTCATGTACAATTGTACATCAAATTGCCATTTAGATGATCTCCAGTTCTCTACAAGTACAATCAGTAGTGAAAAAGAATTTGAAGCTGCTAGGAAAAATGAGAATCTTAAAAACATGGCAAAGCTTGGCAAGAATATATTAGCAACAGAACTATGGACTTGGGGTGACATATCACATGGGCAACTGGGTATTGGAGATACTGTAAAGAGGGTAAAACCAATGGTGGTAATGACATTGTCCGGGTTTGGGTTACAGAAAGTTTCATGTGGAAAATGGCATTGTGCAGCTTTAACCCTAGATGGGAGACTCTTTGTTTGGGGTCACAATCATTATCACCAAGTAAGCTTAGATTCCAGAGAAGACAAAAGTGGACCTAAGCAATTCACAGAGAACTCTGATAGTGATAGAGTTAGAGACATGATAGCAACAGATCATCACACTCTGGCATACACACACAATGAGAATATTTTTTATATGGGGAAACATACAGATGGCTTTACCGAATCAATAGTCAATTTAAATAATAAAATAGATAATGAAGTTAGTGACAAAGATAAGGATTCCAATATGAAAATAAATGAGGCCCAAGCCTACACTAACAAACCCCAAAATGTGTGCTATCATTGGAGAATACTGTCATCTGGTAACATCAGCTACTGCTCTATTGATGAACCTATGAAAAGCTCAGAGTTCCAAGATCTGTCTATTGCTCAAAGATACCTGGAGGAAATGATTCTAATATATCATTCCCTTGTCAAACAATTTTCTAAAAAGAGTAAAGCTGTTACTTCACATTCCAATATTTATGAAACTGTTTGTGATATTTTTGGTGACATATTGAATATAACTGCTCTGAATGTGCTCTCGATGTGGCAATACGCCGAGAAGCATATAAACGAATGTGATATTTCCTTTTTAAAGAGTTTAGAAGAGTTTATTTATTTATACAGAAAATATTATGTAGCTGTAAGCAATTTAATTGTGATTGGTGGTTTCTCTCAAATCAATAATGTTGTTGATATACCTGCTAGTATTTATAATTTATTTTGTGATCAACTCCCTTCAAATAAACAGAAGAATAATAAAAAGACTTTGGAAGCCATAGTAGCTCTTGCCTTTGTTCAGCCATTAACGAGATTGAGCTCATATAAATGCATAGCACAATCACTGTTACGACACAAGACAAAGAGAAAAAAAGGTGATGGCAAATCAAACATTGATGAAAAGTTAAATAAAGCTATATGTTCATTAGATGCATTGATAGACGAACAAGAAAAGAAGCGTAAAGATGCTGATGTGACAAAGTTGTTTTGGGAAACAATAGGGAAAAGTCTGGAACAATATAGGACACCTGATCGACGTTTGGTCAGAGAGTCGAAATCCCGGCAGTTGAATTTGGTGAACCCAGGAAGATTTTCTTCGCACTGGTTCATTTTGTTCAATGATTTGTTTGTGCACGTAAGTGGAAGCACGCCAATGGTGCATCCATTGCAGACGCTCTGGGTAGATTCAGTTTCTAACACTGATTCTCTTCAAAATGTCATACAACTTACTACTCCAGAAGAGGTGATATCCGTTGCAACAAGCACTGAGCAGGAGAAAACAGAATGGGTGCAATCCCTCAATACAGCAATAAAAGTTTCATTGAACAAAGACTCATCTTTTAAACCTCCAGCAATAAGAACCGCAAGTTATACATTTTCTAATAAAAGCTCATTTTATAAAGATGCTACGTATAGTGGAAGATGGTTGGATGGTAAGATCCATGGTAGTGGTAAAGTGGACTGGCCTGATGGGAAACATTACGTTGGGCAATTCCAGTTAAATGCATTATGTGGACACGGAAAAATGGAAATGCCTGGTGTAGGTGAGTTTAACATAATTTTGATATAAATAGCATTATCATCATATTTCTTATATTATTCAGCATTAAATTAGTCAATTCTTCTGCCAGGTAAGGAAAAAACCACTCATTGTTAATATTGTTTTATTTTCTTAGGAATTTACGAAGGCCAATGGAAAGATAATCAACAAAACGGTTTTGGTGTATTGAAATACCCCACAGGTGATATTTACGAGGGTTACTTCAAAGATGGCCAGCCCCACGGCCATGGGATCAAAAAGCAAGGGGATTTCACGTCATCATCAGCGACCATATACACGGGAGAGTGGGTTAATGGGGTCAAGCAGGGCTATGGTGTCATGGACGATATTGGCAAAGGGGAGAAGTATTTAGGAAATTGGAGCGATAACAAAAAGCATGGATGTGGTTTGATCGTGACTCTGGATGGGATTTACTATGAAGGGTTGTTTATGCAGGATATTTTGACGGTAAGTCAATATTTATTGCATTACATTTATGTACATTGTACCTACATTTTACCCTATCAGAGAACAGGCCTTCAAGTGCAGCTGCTGCAACGCAACGTTGGATGCTAAGTTGGCAACTGATTTTCTTTTTGAGATACCATCTCAAACAGAAAATTAATTGCCAGCAAGGCACGACTACAAAGTAACTCCCACCGTGCCGATCTCTTCTGGAAGCGAATAGTTACCTCACGGTATTTATCATCGATAGATTAAGCTTATGTACTTTTGTTTGTTTGGGGACTCAAACAGCTTTATACATAACTACTAACAGATTCGGTTTCGGCTTCGGCCAAAATGGGCCGAAGTTATGGCCGAAGCCGAAGGTTTTTTATGATATGTATACCCTGTTCATTGAAATATTACACAACCCTGTTCATAGCAAGATTCTATGTGTGACATATGGTGTTTGATAAGATTTCGTAATGGTCGATGACTATTTCTTTATTATACAGGGATATCTTATTAAAATGAGGGATAATTAAATATTGTGTGTGGTATATATCAGAGAAATCGAGTGAAACTTAACAAGATATGGATTAAAAACCTTGCAAGCGGCGTATTGAAGATTATATTTTAGATACCTACTTAAGCTGCATTTTAAATATTTTAATCATCTCGTGAAGTTGTTATAAACTTTTTAAAAGCATTAGTTTTTTTTGTATTTTAACCAATTTTGAACTGAATTTCTTAAGAATATTAATTATAGAACTCTACTCGGCCAGAAATCGACCTTCAGTCGGACACTACTCATTTATAAGAAATACAAATATTACCTACCTACGGGCCTTTCCGTAATTATTAAAATATTAAACATAGGAAATGGAATGTACATTTTAAGAATAGGACCTTTGTCATCGCTAGGTACCTATTATAATTATGATAAGACTATCAAATAATTGGAATAACCTTTGTTAATATCTGTAAGCGTAATTTACTTGAACTTTAGGACACTAATTACAATGATTAGTCACCGATTGAGTCACCAATTTAGGAGTTCCTGCAAAACTCCATTAAGTTAATGCAGCTATTTATAAATGAGGTACCTTGTACAAAAGATAATATTTACGCCATGAGTGCGCATGTCGTATCATTGTTCCGTAGATGCGCATTCATGTTGTTATTGAACTCATTAATCAGCAATTCTACCTGTCCGTTGATCTCCAGCTTTATTGATAACTTCTGCATTGTGAATTCTGTCCACTTATGTTACCTAGATTTTATGGTTTAGTCACTTTCATCTGTTTTATCTGTTTTAAAATTAAACAGGGTAAGAACCTATTTAACTCGCTTGGACCCACTTGCGTCAACCTAACCTTGATTAACAGAGTAACTTACCTGGGGTTAAATATATCATATTATGTCAAGTTAGCAACAATGTCTGAGTTAATTAAGATGACCAATATTGACGCAAGTGGGCCTTCTTATCCAACCTCCAAAGAATTCTGTGGTTATTGACTGATAATCTTTTGAAGCGCTCGTGGTGTAGCATGATTAGCCGTTCTAAATCGATCGGGAAAGTTAAGCTAACAACGGTGAGGCCCGTATCTGGATGTGACCGCCTACTGGTATTTCAACTAGAGGGTTTTTCCGTGCTTCGGAAGGCACGTTAAAGCTCTTGGTCCCGGCTATCACTTAATTGTGATAGTCGTTAAACTAGTTGGAGGCCTTCTAGGCGGCTTTAAAAACTCGAACAGTATGTTGACCAATAACCTACCTCCACTAATCCGCGGCGGGCATGCGCGGTGGAGTAATAATAATAATAAAATCATTTATTCTGTCCCACACATAAACAAAGGAGTAGGTATTCTCTTACACCCTCATTTGTGAATGGAGGCCTGTGCTCATCAGTGGGACATTATAGGCTGATGATGATGATGAATCTTTTCAAGGGTCACGGAGTAATGGTCTTCGAAGATGGCACCCATTACGAGGGAGAGTTCCGATCAGCTGGCGTGTTCTCCGGAAAGGGCGTGCTGACCTTCTCCAGTGGGGACACTATCGAAGGCTCTCTGAATGGTGCCTGGACCGAGGGAGTCAAGATATCTAATGCTACTATGCAATTGAATGTTTCGAATCCAGTTCTGCCTAATGGTTCTAAGCCTAAGTGAGTACTTATGTTTATTTTACTGCGAATCAAAAGATTCATAGTTACGTCTAAAATAAATCTTTGATTGATGCCGCCATCAAAGGGGATATTTATGCAATAATTGATTCCAAATAGACTGGTTTTAAGTGTAAGCCTAACGAAAAGATCTTTTTAATTTGCAGCTCCTTCGGAAAATTGAGTGTCGCACCCAATCAAAAATGGAACGCACTATTTCGCCAATGCTTCCAATGCTTAGGCGTATCAGAATCGATCCTAACTCCAACTGGCAATCACTTCACAAACGGACCATCGGGTGTTACCATAGACAACGTGAAAATATGGCAGAATGTAGCCGTGGCCATATCATGCTCCCACAAGGAGAAACACAACAAAATGTCTAAGAAAAAGTCTGCAGCTTTAGAAATTGAAAAGCGTGTGGATTGCTTAGAAGTGATACCCCAGTTTGGACAGAATACCTTGAATTTGGATAGCTTTATGGAGCTGAAACAGTATTTGTATAATGTATGTATTTTAACGTCTATTTTTGTATAACTGTTATTACAGGAAAAGTTGCCCCTTTATCTTGTCACTACACGAACACAACACAGATTTAGAACTAACACATTTACAATAATCAGAATCAGAAATAATTTATTGCATAAACTGTACAGAATAATCACCTTTACAGGCCTGCGAATCCTCTCATCATCCACTAGGGCAACTGGTCCTGGGTGTGACAAACGCCTTCAACACCACATACGGTGGGGTGCGAGTTCACCCCCTACTCCTGAGCCATGCGGTGAAGGAACTCAAGAGTATCACTTCGAGGTTGTACCAAGTGGTCAGGTTGCTGTTCCCCGCGCTGCCGATAGAGGGCATTGACGCTGTACTGTCCTATAAGAGTAAAGAAGATAGCAGTGAAGGTGATGAGGTCGTGAGTGAAGATAACAATCCTATTGATGGGTGAGTTGAGAGATGCTATATTATTATTTTATGACTTAAAAAAAAGATTTATGTATGACTTGCTTTTATGAAAATGTTGCGAATTATATGCACTTAGGGCATGAATCTCGGAATATTGCAATATCGGAATCTCGGAACGCGAGTTCCGATATTACAATTCCGATACTGAGTGATCCAATATCGTCATATCAGAATCAGACAATTTTATTTATTAAGTTTTTGAAAAACGTTTTTAAGTGCGCCACAAGGTACAGTCGACTAGAGTTATACAATACCTATATTTCAGCTCCCTAAGTAGCACGAATAGCAAGCTAGCGCCCTAAGCTAGCCGTATTCCTGTTGCCAAAATGCTTGACGCTTTGTTGTTTTTAAGAACATAAACATAAATTATCTTTATTTCTAATAATAATATCCTGGGACATTCCTCACACACGGTCATCTGATCCCAAACTAAGCAGAGCTTGTACTTATAATTCTTGTTTGATTTTGCTTGCACATTTTAAATTATAAGAAGTTTTATTAGTCTTAATTATGAGTTAGTTTAATTAGTAATATAGGATAACAATAAGACATTTGTGATTTAATAAAGGGACAATATTAATCGGGTGTATAAATAAAAAAAATACTGGTGACGTCTCATACAGTATTAGCTCGTAGCATTCTGATCTGGCAAACAATTAGAGGTCAATTTTGATAACTTCTAGCAACTTGTGACCAAGATTGTTTTAAATAATTGTGTTCGTATTGTGACGCAGAAAAAGAAAAACAAAACTACTTTTTTATTTAATTTTTTTAATGTAATTTTTATTTTCATCAAAGTTTAGCTTGGGGGTTCCTTTTCTCTAAGACTTGTAGTTCAGAAGTACAATTGTATAGTGCAATTTATAAGGAATAGGTATGAGCAATTTAGAATTAATTTGTACACTTTTATTGAATATCTGCATTTTATACTGAATATGTCTAATTCCGATATTGAGAACTAATATAGAAAATCAGTAAGTATCGGAAATAAAAAACCTGTCGATATTACATCCCCCAACCCGTAAATCCCCAAAATCGTAAGAGGTATAGGAACACTCATAAGCAGGGCCGGCTGTAGCCCATGCAGCGCCCGTGTGCAATCAATACTCTGGCGGCTCCTAGCAGGCGCGTGATCAAAATTACGAAAATGAAAATACCAAAAAATATATATATTATATTTTCACCGTACTTTTAGGGGCGGCAAAATTTCGCAATAAATATTAATCCGTATTTCATACATATTTAAATCATTTCATTCAGTGGTGGGTTTACAGACTTCCTAAGTCTGTTAATTTTTGCCACCCTTATACCCCCTACGGTAGGGATGATCCCTGGGTAAAAAAAATTATAATTTTAATTAGACCGTCAGTTAAATGATCAAAAACTATTGGGCACGTATTTTTGTTTTACCATTTTTTTTGTATATGTTTCTCAGTAAATCGAAGTTCAATCAGTATAGGTAATGTATGCTTCTTTCTGCAAGATATGAGAAAAATCATTCCACAAATTAACCATCCCTAAAATCTACCGCCCTAGGTTCAAGCCTATTCAGCCTATGGTAAATCCGCCACTGATTTCATTTCATATTTATGTCGCACCTATGTTCAATTCGGTGGGATTAGGTTATCCTTAGGATGACTGTATATTTAGAGCCTTTTGGAAAAATATGACATACTTTGCGTCGCCCATAATACGGGCGCAGGGTCTTTGAGACCGACGCATGCTTTTTGGATGCGTCGCCTCAGGGCGCTCCTATGAGACCCTGCGCCCGCGCGCACCGCACACCCTGCATAGGTAAAGCCGGCCCTGCACATAAAAAAAGTAAACAAATCAAAATATCTACTGACACCTCCGTCTAACCCCAGTAAGAAAGTGACATAAACATACCAAAGTGAATGTATGTAATATGTGTAGGGAAGTGGTATCAGCGGCGTCGCTCCTACAGGCGACACTACTGCCGCGCGTGCACCCGGCGCTGTTCGTGCTGTACGCGCTGCACAACAAGCGCGAGGACGACCTCTACTGGCGCCGCCTGCTCAAGTGGAACCGACAACCTGATGTCACGCTCATGGCCTTCCTGGGGATCGATCAGTCAGTATTATCTATCTATAGGGAACTATTACCAGCGGCGTCGCTACTACAGTACATGCGACACTACCCGGCGCTGTTCGTGCTGTGCGTGCTTAGGAAGTGACAACCGACTGTGAAAAAATAAAACTTGGGACACAAAACTCGAGTTTATTTTATAAAACACCAGTTCCGTCTTTACCATAAGACCACACGGGGCCCATGCCCATAGCCCCCCCACTCACGAGGCCCCGTAAGGCCTTATATTCGCTGACTGCATACAATGTTTTTTTGTTTTTTAAGTAGGTAGATAGTAAGAATTACTGTAAACTTCAAAATTAAAATTTTAATCGGCCACCAGATTCTCTCACTAGTGCGGACCAGAGCTATAGCTTTTAAACATAATTTACATCAATTAATAAAGGCAAGAAATTTTGTCCGATTAATTTAGCTTTCAATTAAAATAAACATATATTCAATTTTAAATTATAAATATAAAATCATTGCAGAAAAATGATCCTTGTGTCACATTTTTTTTCCAACGGGGGGCCCTAAATTCTTTTGTGCCTTCTTTTGGACCTGGCTGGATTGAATTTTTATTATTTTTACCCGTTGGGCCTCGCGACTGGACGTCAGTTCTATAACGGTATAACAAATAGAATTCCAAGAACTGCGAGTCAACTGAGGATGTCTAAGCCATCAGAAGCAAACACATTAAAGTCCTTTAAAAAAAATGGTTTCTTCTAGAAAATTCTGGGTCGGCTACACGGGCCCCAACAATCAGATGTCGCCATCCTACTCGCCGATGAAAGAGCAGCTGTTCCAAGAAGCGGTCGAGACGTTGCAGCAGTTGAAGACTACCTTCTCGCCTATTGAGAAACTGCTGGTTATCAGGAGCACCTTCCAGAAGATGACCACGGCTGTTCAACATGAATTAGGTATGTGTGTGTTTGTGTATGAGTATGTGTTTGCAAATTGCACAAACATTTCATTTATCAGCGTATTTCGGTAACTGGTTTTATGATAATTCACTTCTAGGCTTCGTGTGTTTTACTACCTTTGGACACATCGTCAATTCTAAGAACATTTTTTTTTTTTCCTCGGATTGTTTTTCTAATATTATTTTTTGATTACTAATGACCTATACATTCATCCCTCAAGAGGAAGTTCACTAATTTATTAGGACCTTATATAAAGTAATCATTTATTCGTAAACAAGAAGTCGAACGACTTATTAGTATAGAAAACGAGTCGTACTTATACTCGACTATGGGTGCTGTGACGAAAAAATATTTTCATAAATTTTAACAACATCAACAAATCCATTCCATTCCATTATCCAGGTCAAAACTACCTGTGGAGTATGGACGAGTTATTCCCGGTATTTCACTTCGTGGTAGTGCGGGCGAGGATACTGCAGCTTGGGTCTGAAATACACTTCGTCGAAGACTTTCTGGAACCTGGCATGCAACATGGAGAGCTAGGACTTATGTTCACAACGCTCAAGGTAAATTTTGAACTTTATGTCCATTTGTGATAGGTTCTATTTAGATTGAGGATTAAGGCTGCAGTAAAGGCAATTGTTTCTTCAACACATCTAGAACAAGTAACTTTTAAACATAATGCTAGGATTTAAGATTCAAATTAGGTTATGAACTGGAATCAATGAAGATTCTTCTCAGATTGACCAACACCAACAATATTATCTATCTTGTACTATTTTAGACTGTAATGCTTTACAATTAACTCAATTTTTTCCAGGCATGCTACTTCCAAATACTCCAAGAGAAGATGTCCATCAATTAGTTTAGTAAGGAAACTATGAAAACAAACGAATGATCTCGCAATACGTAATGGTGCGTCGTAATTTTTAGCTTGAGCAATAATTTGCTGTATTAAGTCTGTGCTAGATGTTCAATTAATTGTTAAATAGCAGTGTTATATTAAAGCTGTTATAATTAAACGGAATATAATATTTTGAGTTGTTCGTAACTTAATGTTATTTTTACTATGAACTTTTCTGATAGTTAGGATTCATTCGGCCATTTTTCTTTTCAAGGGATCCTTTTAATATATGGATACCCTGTTGATTTGTTGCAGTATTTTTGGTGAGGCTTTTGAAGGAAATGAGATAGATGCTTTACTCAGAACTGTTGAGTGTTATACACTATTGATATCTAATGAGTTAACTAACAGAAAAATAAAAAAAATATTTTCTTAAAATATCTCGTGGTTGATTACATTATAAAAAGGGTGCTGTTTGAGCAGTACAGGATATCTTAGTTTCGATAAATATTTTAGTATGTATTAACTAATTAATATTAAAAGTATTAATGGTTTACACTTGCATGTAAATGAGCTTGTAGTTTTAGTCTCTGCAAAGACTTTTTTGCCATAAACTCCATGTAATTATGAAATTGGATATACCACCATAAAAAAAACATGTTTTATTAGCTTTTTTTTATTTTGATACAGTAATACGTTGCCGCGATATGTATGTATGATACATAACTGATTTACCCCCTTACTCATAAAGCGCTATTTAACTAATATACTGTTTAAAGGGTCACGTAAATAATGTCACATTATTTGACAATGAAAATAGTGACGTTATTTACGTGACCCTTTATACAGTATATTAGTTAAATAACGTTTTATGAGTAAGGGAGTAAGTAATTATAGCGTGCGACATTTTATAATTAAATTATTATAACTACCTCACCTCAATTAGCATTTTATTATCACAGATATAATTTTGTATCAAATCTTTGGAGTTTTATTTTCTCTGGCAAAAACACTTATTATGGAATGTTTACTGTTTTAAGGTTATGTGCCAAATAATCGTAATTGTATTTAGTAGTTGTCTGGTTTAGTTTTTAGGTGCAAACAGATTATTTTTTCGTTTTGTTAGTATGTACCTACGTGGAAAAAATATTTTTTTAATTGACAAGCTTTGACTGGAAATAAAGTACCTGATAAATGTCAATACTGAACTGCCGTACTTAGAGACGTCAATTGAGTGTAATGATTCTTTATCTATACCTGTCCCTTTCTATAGCTATTCAATGAACAAAGATAGATACTTTAATCAGTCATTAAATTATAATTGACTGCTCTGAGAACGTCAGTGTTACTATTAATGCACTGCACTTCTATCATAATGTGGTTTTTATTTCGAGAGTTCAGTTTAAGGCCCTATTACTACAATCCAGTCATGCATTGTAGTAATAGGGCAGCATTACATGAATTGTGTAAGTTAATATATATTTTTATTATTGTTATTTTAAATGTGTACATTTCAGTTTAACTTCTCGCTTTAATTATATTTAGGTGTTATTTATTAAATTATATTCCATTCATTTGAAATTATAGTTTTATGATTTTTTGAGACTGTTCTATAATATATAGCAGTGGAATATGTTCTATATTCCATTGACATACGGTGGTATTTGCTTTGAAATATTATACTTTCCTCCTAAACATATTCATCATTCTCTCAATACACAAATGGAGTATTGTGCATCTTGTGTTTAACTATTTTCTGTAGAAATGATTTTGTATACTATACAAGGTTTGTGAGTAAAGTAGAATATCAGATATTGATTATGAAGATTTCTGCTGTATTTCTGTCGAAGTCTTGATAGTCATTTTAGATTATAGACATGAGTTTTTATGAAGTTAATAGTAGATGATTTTTTGTTTTTAATTGTATTTTAAGAAGCCATTGTCATTATGTTCATAATAATAAACTAGCTTTGTAGCAATAATCCAAAGGTCTAGTACAAAATAATGTGAATTGTTGATGTATTAAACAAAATATATATTTTTTTATTACGATGTTGTGTTGCCGAAATTGTTTTATGTAGTTATAATTATTTTTCAGTGACAACACCTACAGTTGATACATATTGAAATTGTTATCATAAGAAAGCGATTGTTATTGATGCAATTAATAAGTACCTTTAAGTACCATATCATTAATGTTACATAATATTTATATCTCTTGTCATTATACTGTGTACTTTGAAATGCGTGTTTAAAAAATATATAACATTTAATAAAGTTCGCAGAAAATTTGAGTTTTTATTCATACAATTAATTCCTTGGGTTCTCTACAATAAAACAAACGCGTTATTTATTAAGGCTATTTATTTCATTCCTATAAAATAACATACCAAATGTCTCTTTTGTACAACATCATATCAAAAATGTACACCATTATATAAATTTCGTCTCAGGTAAATGTTACCTAGCTACTCTCGTGATTTCCCCTATTTTATTTCCATGGCTATTACACATTAAATATAATAATTATAGTCCTCTCACTTGCGTAGTCTCTGATAGGTACAAAATTCATAATACCGTCACGGGAGACCGTTTCACAACATCACAGCGACTACGACGTGAGAATCTATTGCTCGCATGGCAAACCAACTGATAATTTCATCAAACGGTACCCCTGTAATGCTGTACAATATATCTACAATATGCCAACTCTTAATAATAGAAAAATTCATTGTTGAGTGAAATTGAATCTTATTATAGTATATTCGATTTTAAAATTACACAATGTAAAATATGGATATTGCACATTGACTTTTTTATAATACGCGGGGAAAATATAGATATTTTTTATACCATAGGTACCATATAATATGTTTTTGTCCAAGGATTATGGATTTAATACAGAGCTTCCCAAACTTTTTTTTCTCTTAGACCACTTTCAAAATTTTCTGGTTTCTGTGGACCATTTGCTGCGACATTTCTACCATATTCCGAAAGCACGTCAAAACATTTAAAGATTAGATCTAACGTAGACCCCCGTTGAGCCTCCCGTGGACCCCTGGGGGTCCACCTGGACCACTTTAGGAATCACTGATTTAATAGATAATTATAATAATAGGCCAGGCAATAAGACGAATGTTAAAATCTTGTATTAATATATGGAAAACCTATTTACCGCCTAGTATTTATATTTGAATCATATATGGTTATTACATAATGAGGTCAGATAAAGGTGGGTGTCGCTATTATTAGTCAATGTATTCAAAATTTGAGAGTATTTTCATTAAAATATATACTAAAGGCAAGAACATTCCTCGTACCTATAGTTCGTTCGTCGAATCAATGAAAGATATGTGGTACAGCATAAAGCACAAGCTTAACTTTTATGAAAAATATATTTTTATTTATAAAACACAACTGACTTAACACATTGTTCACATTGAAATCGTTTTACTGTATTTTGTACTTCACTTACAAGCAACCAAAGAACCGATTGAAACGCTGGTAGCTGAATAAAAATTGATGAGTTTATTTGAAATAAGAATAACGAAACTCTGCCAAAAACCTACAATCTTCAGCATATTTGTTAACTAATAATAATATTGCCAGAACCAAAATATCTCATTTGATATAACACTGATAAAGGTGGGATAACTCAATATTCAGTGGTCAGAGTTTCATTACACATCTCAAGTAAAAGTGCCACAGTTCAAAATCAATTCATAGACAATTGCATCAACATAGAATTTAAGCTCGCCATTACGTAAGATAATAAAAAAACGATATTATAGTTATTGCGATAAAATCACTATTTCAATCTCATGTATACCTTATACACCAATGTTAAAATACAATAATATAAAAAAAATCAAATTAATACAACAACGAATTACCAAATCTCGCTAATTGGACAACTTAATTGGATAACTTGTTGGACGATAATCGGTTTTACGTGAAATATTGTTTAAAAGTAGATTATGTTTAAATTACATGTCACAGGGATAGATGTTCTTCTAATACGCCTAAGTTTACAATATTGTTTAAAAAAACACGTCATTTAAACAACAGAATGCTTACGGCTAGAGAAATCAACGTATATATTACTATAACATCCTAAATCTAAAATGTTAATGCTTACGAATAAATGCTGTCTACAGTGGCATACGGGTGTGAATGAATCATTAATGAATGACCTGGCAATCCACACGATACCAATATAAGGAGTTAGCACGCTGACGCAACGTACACATTCATTTAACCGCTTCTTTCAGAGGTCTCTTTTTCTTAAATTCTCTGGGAACAAAAGCAGACATCACATCGCCAGTGTGCTATCAACTTTAATGTATTCTTCAATAAATAATTGAGGTATACTTAAACGAAGTAATTTAACAATGAAGAATTCATTTAGGGGGCATTTCCAATGGAACAGACAAATCAGTTTACTCGTCTCGACTCTGATCAGCTCGTCTGTCCCAATGTAACTTGTGTGTATTTCAAACAAAATTAATGATTTGTATTGTAGATTACTGGAAGGTCTCTTCTAGGACGATTTTACATCTAGCATTTCCGTATATCTACTAAAAACATATGTATATGGGTATATACATACTCCGGTGTAGTCACTAAATAACAATCTAACGCGTATGCAACATTACCAATAATAATGTTATCTAAAATCGATTATTATAAAAAAATGTCGCCCAATTTTATTCAGTTTTTATTTTAAGTTAATAAAAATCTTATTTACACGCCTACTACCAAAACAATAATAGACTGACATTTAAAAATAATTATGTATTACAAAAAACAATAAAACCTTTTTGCTAAGCAATTAAGATAAAAATAAACAATAAATAGATGGCGTTGTAGCCAAGATGCAGTTGTTTCTTTTTTATATATGTCAAATACCGATGTCATTTTACTTTCGAAAATATATTAAATTACCAATTGTATAATCCGAATGTGCGTTACAAGTGCTATAGGTATCTTAAACAGTCAAAAGTGTAGAGTTGCTTAATCAACTAATACTGTAAGCACCATTTTTTATATTACCTAATTAATCAATTCTTACATAAATCCGTACGCTAGGTACATATAAATTTTGAATTTAGATTACTTTCGAGTAAAGGTTCAACTAGACTAGTGCATATAAAGTATGTGACAGTTTGTTTTGACGTAAGTTAATACTTATTGAGTAGATGGACTTTTTTAATTTTGACCAAAAATGTTACATTACTGTATAAATGAATCAGCTAGCAAAGCTATGGAATTCGAATATTCGGCAAGAATAAATTAGTTCCAAATACCAATTAGGTCTAATTTAAGCCCAGGTTAGACATATACCGTCTGCAGACTCCCCTCAATTGGTATTACTTGACATCCAATAAAATTATTAAAAAAATATATTTTGTTATTTTAAATATAAAATATTGTTTAGAATTCATAAGTCCTATTTCATTAATATTCCGTGTAAAATGGCATCAAACACTACAAAGCTAGTTTAATACTGAGATGATCATTATTTTTATTACAAATAATTAATTTCTTCTGCATTATTAAATTCTGCTTGCATTTAGAAAAAAAACTGTAGTTCACAAATATTGTATGACGCAATTATTGCAAAACTAACTAAATAAATAAACCAAAAGATACTTTTATTGTTTCCAATGGCCGAATATATATATAAGGAGGTTGGAAGATGCAGCATAAATTCCAATAATACGAGTGCATTCTTCTGTATGTAAGCAGAATTAATTAAATAATACATTATAGATGCCAAGTTGATTCCGATACTACATTCACCCGTGTTTAATTACTGTTTTACAATTAAACATACATTAAAATTAAAAAAACTCATAATATGACACTGATGTGATTGACTTATTATTGTCACCAATGCGTTAATATAATTAGGGGAAACAAAATTTCATTACGGTACACAATATAACACCAAGGTATGTACACACTAAAGTTATAACGGTACACAAATATAGGGGGTAATAAACACCTTTCTAATGTGCACAAACCTTATAGGCAGGTCAACGTTACACTATCATTTTGTATTAAACAATGCTGAAACAAAATGAGCTTTATTGATTTAAGTATCGTATCATTTTATTATAAACACGTGGACATTATACTCATGCCGTTGAAAGAATCATGGCGAGCTCCATACATTGATTTGTACAAGAAAATCAAACATTTTAGAGGGTATTTAATCACTTCCAATGTTGAGATTACATTACCAGCAACATGTTAATATACATGAAATATTTTATAAACCCCGCAAAACATAACAACAACATAATGGTTTTGGTCGCAAATAGTCGCGATTCGCCGGCTTGCCATAGAAATTCGCATTTTTATCCCGGGGTTCTAAAGATATTTTAAATGGCTCAAGTTATATCGTCATTCCAACGTCTCTAATTTTTTTTATTTTTTTGTACAAATCTCGCCATGATCCTTTATACATTAAAACATGAAGAATCCTAATGATTTTGCAAATTTTTCATTGCATATTAATGTTAATTGAGCCTCGTTGATTTAGCTTATGTTGTGATAGTGTAACATCAACCTGTACGTAGTGCGATTCTATTCACCTTAAGTGTATATAGCTATACTTCTGCCACGTCAATTTCTCTTACATGTTATTAATTATTTAATAATATATGAATGTATATGTACATAATTTATTAATATTCGGCGCTAAAACGACCACGAACCGAGCGGCGTCCTCTCGTACTTGTCTATAAAAATATTTACACATTTCACTAGTGCTGGATACTAAGGTTAAATACCAGTCGAATTTTAGAATTCGTGATTATGTTACAGTTAAAGTCTATCAATTTTCAAAGTTCACAAACTTTGTCGACGTCGAAAGGCAAATTATATTTAGGTGCCGTATCAAAATTAGCACGATCGAAGCCTCGGGACGAGACGCTTCCACAATCGCCGGCGAACACAAAAATATTCCTACCACTTATTTTTATTTGATCCCAAGCACGATATAAAATGTCGAAATGGAAAAATCTGGAAGAGGTACGTTCGAAACATAGTTCACGTCATATCAAAATGAGACACGTCGAAATGTATAAAATCGCAAGCGTAGCAGCGAAAATAGGAAAACGAATAGTTAAATAAAAAACACCACAAATCCATCATACAGACCACTTACGCACTAAGAAATACCTAAAATGTAAAATAGGTACAAATAACGTCCTTACTATCCAGAAGGCAAAATTGGCACTTAAGACGAAGTTCGCTCCTTTAGTGATGAGTGTGTCGAGGAAGGCTGCTATAGGGTTGGTAGGTGTCGGAGTCGGAGTCGGCGTCGGTGTCGGTGTCGGTGTCGTGTCGGGAGGTGTGCGGGGCTCGACCCGCGACTCGCGCACGAGCCGCACCGACAACAAGCGCTACGGCTATGTGCATGTGCCCGCCGGACTGTTCTGTGTCGGGTTGTACGGGTGGTTGGAGTTGCGCAACACTGTATACACACTGTCCACCTTGCTTAGTTTCTCGAAAAACGGTATCAAGTCCAAAAGTTCTGAATCTGTCATGTCGTCGAACCATGACGCGACAGGTACCTGCAATTAAAACGGGCGTCAAATCATAAACAGAAACACGTAGCTGGACGTAATCTTTATGTCGGTGACGCACCAATGTTTTAATTGTATTTGGAATACAATAAGGATGTGCTACATTTTCCCGGTTGATATGATCTATTATAATGTCCTCAAACACAGATGACAGAATCAAACAGAAACGGCAACTATCGAAAATACCTTGGTACCATCCCTCTACATTTTAAATGCAATTTTAGGTAAAAAGATACCATAATATAATAAAAAACAACCAGTAACATATAAGTATTTGATAAAGAGCTGTAATATGTAAAGAAAGATCTTCCAAAAAAAAAGCCTTGCTGATTTTCTCGCCAGAAGTCTTCTCAGTTTAAGTATATTCCGAACCGGTGGTAAATTCAACTGTATGTACCAATTTAACGTTCATAAGTGCCTTACCTGAGCCTAAACTGAATAAATGACTTTTGATTTTGTTTTTTTTTTTAAAACCTGATAAGTAATATCCATTAGCAATAATACAATGAGTCAGTGGTGGTCAAAACTAATGACAAACGTAACACGGTTACCGCTCAGATTACGAGACAATGAATGTCCACAATCACTCGACACACAAGTGACAATGGTAACGTGTCGTCCAAGCAAACAATATTAACTAAACATCACTTATCTAATACAATAAATAACTAATAATACGCAACTCAATCTTTGTAACTCGTGATATTGGTTCAGTCAGGCTATTTATTTAGGAATTATTGTCAAGGGTCTCGCAGGTGGAATTTAGCTTCAGTAGCTTTAGTGGCATTTCAGTATTTGGCCATTGTACCTCTTCTATACTTGAATATATAGCCTTTGTTAGCAGCTCCAATCGCGTGTAAGGCGACTTGAGACACTAAGGGTCAGTTCACACCGAGACGAGACGCGATGCGACACGGCGCGCACTTTTTAATATACAAATAGAACTGTATCCAAACTAATATTATAAATGCAAAAGTTTATTCAACTACTCAACAGATCATCATGAAATTTGGCATGCAAATAGCTTACGGTATGGAGAAGGACATTGGTTACTGTTTATACCGGGAACGCGTCTCCTCTCGGTATCAACTGACCCTAAGATTCAACAACATTATAGAACGTCAATGAATGCTCAAGTCAAGTTTTGAATTCTGAAGTCTTAATCTGAGTTTTATCTCGTTCTATACAGGCCAACTGTGATAATCGCATGAAAATCCATGCAGAGGTTCTCGATTTATAAATACACAAAAGGAGAGACAGACGTTGCGTTTCATAATAATATGTCATGTATTTATTTATACATTACACACAAGCAGCTAAAAGCTGATTAACATACATACTATATATTTGTACAGCCGCATGTTTTTTGACATATAAATCAGTCTGTATCTGTAGTACGCAAAAACATAAAGGTAAAGCCGGTGTTTGGTCCTTCGAGCCGGATCCCTATAAAAATATAGTAGCTTTCCCCTATAAAATTAATTTTATTTTATGTTGTTATTATGTCTCCACTAACATAAAGGCAAATATATAACTCACAGCATTGTCAGGATGGAATATGTATGAGGCGGGCGAGTTGTCGACGATGACGACCCGCCGCAGGTCGCGGCCGAGGCTGTTCAGGTCCTTCACGTAGTTGCCGCGGTGGAACACGCAGCTGTCGCGGAACAAACGCGCGCGGAACACGCCCCATCTGCATAGTATATCACATACACCACGTTAGTCGAAGGTCAAATTAATTGAATGATTTGAGTAAGTATGCATAGAACTCCAGTACTTAAGTACACAATTTCTTTGGTGCTAGGTGCACTGATGATATATTTTGTACTCCCCGTGAGATTACTCACCAAAATTTAATTACTCATTGTAAATGAAGGACAAAGAACTCACAATCAAATAATCGTAAGTAATAAGTATACGAGGTGGATACGACAATACGACATCAAATGAAACCACGTAAAGTACTCATAAATACGATCAACTTTTACTATATGGGACCAACTTCGAAATCGCATTTTTTTTACAGCTTTTACAGCATTTTTTGCAGCATTCATTTTTGCCGACGAGACATGTACGTTAAGAATGTATGAAAAGCTGTATTATTTTTTTCGATTTCAAAGTTGGTCCCATAGGAAAAGTTGATCGTATTTATGAGTACTTTACGTGTTTTCATTTAATGTCTTATTGTCGTATCCACCCCACATAAGGAAATTCGCAAAAGCAAACATCAACATTTGACTGTCTCATCATCGTTTCGGTCACTGCTGCTATCATCAATTCACTTAAGCAAGGAAGTATAGAAGTAAAAACTTGCCAAGCCATTTGGTACCATGTCCAAATCTCAATTAGTAGTAAATTGTTCGCTTCAATTCTTAATCTGAGACTTCAACCGAAAGTTTGATGGATTCAACAGAAAAACAGGCATAAGGACATTTTACCAGTTATTGTTTCCGATGGGCTTGCCAAACCCCACTTTTATGGGCCGAAACTGTTATTTCGCCACAAATCCCAATTTAAAAAGGTCGAAGAGAGGCGATGGTAGGTCAGTGGTGACCTCGAATACCGTAATCGATCGCGAGTTCGAATCTTACGAGGTACCGAAAATCAGTGCTGCAGCCCGTACTGTACTGGGCTTACAGTTAACAACTGAGTCGCCGTCCTTTCCAGATGTCACAACACACATTTATCATCTTCTTTTCCTCATTTTTCTCTCAACTGTTTTTTTGTTTGTAATTGTATTGTGTGGTAATGCAGAATGAATGCTTTTTGTTTGTTTGTTGATGCCCTCACCTGTCCAACAGATCTGCGACCGGGTCGGCGTACTTGGCCAGCGAGGCCGTGAAGAGCACGCACTCGTAGAGCTCCCCGCAGCGCCGCAGGAACTCGTCCACGTGCGGCCGCTTCAGCACGTACACCTGGTGCACCGCGCCGTCTATCTCTACTGGCACCACGAAGTCTGCATTGTTTATCGGCTGGAACGATTTACACTCTTTGTTAATGGCCGATTCCTTTAATTCACGGACCGCTTTTGATTAAAATTAAGACTTTACCATCGTATCTTTACCAATAATTAAAAGGGGGGGGGGGGGTAAATGATTTTTCAATAGCTATGCGTATATAAGGAGCTTGATTGAGTTGGATTTATTTAAAAACAACAAAACTAAAACTATGTAAAGTTTTGTTTTTTAGAACGTAGTCTCTAGAATAATCTCTCATGATATTTAGTAAAATATTTTTGCACTTTACTAAGAATTTTCGACTCGTCCTAATTCGTCCTCGGATAAATTTCTACGAGGGTTCCAAAACTTACAAACTTCCCGTTACGCTTGAAAACAACTTGTAGTCAAAGGAGAGTCAGATGTAGCTCGGGAATTTAATAATGCTTAATTTTGCCATGAATAATTCGCCGTAAATCGTACACACGGCTACACATCTCGCATTGTATATGA